>CM051526.1:57678273-58418273 GCA_028017165.1 Herpetospermum pedunculosum | reverse complement strand
GTATTTTAATTAATGCGGAGATTAAACCCATGACCTCTTTGTTAATGGCACAACCTTATGTCAATTGAGCTATGCTCGGTTTGACGTTTTGTTCAATGTTATGTAGATGAAATTACTAATTTAGAGTTTATACATTATTTGTGGGATGTTGAAGCTCTCAATAATGACACTCAATTAACTTTGTTTAGGAAAAGAAAAAAAATGAGAAGCCATATTTTCTTTATACGAACATATTTTTCTACATGCCAAAATTTGCTGAAAAGTATCGGAGTAAAAATGAGTCTTAATTCTTAGTGATTTGGATTAATATGTTCCAAATGCAGTCTTGTGTCAACGTCTTTAATTACTTCTCTTGAAGAAATAGTTAATTGAGTACCTTTTGTTCTTTCATACTCATCTCAATTTTCTTAGAACATATTGCCAAAGATTAGTTCATTAAGAGTTCATCTATCATTTCAAGCATCCTAATTCATTATATATATATATATATATATATATATATATTTTTTTTTTTTTTGACAACAATTCATTGTATATATTAACTATACAATGTCCGAAATGAGCATCAAATGCACAATTCAATCATTAAATATTTTAAATTTAGCGCATTTGATCCTTTAATGCACCTCTTATGTTCCTTTGTTCTGAAAGTTTAAATTTCTTTTCCTTTATGTTATTTAAAAACAATCCTTATACTTTAAGGGAGGAACTTGGGTGTAGGCTATTCTGCAACACGTGACCCAATAGTACGGTGCCACGTGTCACACCAAAAAAGTTTTTTTTCGTCCTTTTCAGACGCCCGACTTTTTTTCTTCCTTCTTTTTTCTCGCTTTCTTTTCTTCATTTTCTATTTTTTTTATAACAATATTTTCCTTTTATATTATTTTTAAATTTAAAGTGTATAATTTATATTTGTTTATATTCTAAAGTTATTTAATTTATCTATAAATAAAATAATTTTTTGCTTCTCTATAAAATGTGTGACAATATCAATTTATTTTAAACTAATCAATTAACATTTGATAGTTTATAATAAAAAGGTGAGATTTGCTTTTCATAATTACCTATAGGAAACAACGACTAACATATTAAAAAAAATGAGTTTAATTTTTTTTAGTTTTCTTAATTTAATATTTTAATATTATTGATTTTTTTCTTTAAACATGTTCACTCATTCTTAATTTATTTTCTTATCACTGATTTCTTATGGATTCGAATAAAGTCTATTAGAGAGTATATATTGTTCTTTTTCTCCAGGAAACTTTAGCATTTGCTAATAAAAATCCAACCAACAAGATGGATTGATAATTAGAACATTAATTTATTTGGTTTAATTTTTAATTTAAAATAATTTAAAGGAGATAATTAAATATAAAACTATAAACATTGTTTGTTTGTTTTTTTTTTTTTTTTTTTTTAAACTCAAAAGATCAAATAGAATTAGAGAGATAAAGTGCCTCTTGGGCTACAATGATAAAAATGAGAGGAAATAATGCTAGCTAACCACTTAGGGGGATTTGAGTCCCAAACAAAACTAAGGGAAATAAGAGGAATGTCTACAATCAAGCCAACCAACATGAAAAATGTCTAATCACTTTTTTATTTTGAATTATGTCTAAAACCTATATTTAGTGAGGGAATTTAGAACCAAATGGACTTGTTTACCCTTTGTCAATTTCTCCCAATTCTGAGAATGAAAAATATAATGTTCTAAAATATAAAATGTTGGGAAGAGAGAGAAAACATAATTTGACGTGGATTTAGCAGAGAGGATTTAATAGAGAGAAGACGTTAAAAATGATAAAGGATACTTATCTCAATTTTCATACATGGTTATACCCCACCCCAAATAATCTAGAAATGGGTCTATATACCTGAGGAAGTAATACAGGCAGAATGAATCCATCAGTGGTGGTGTGTGTATGCCTGCAGACAAAGTAAAAAGAATACCCAACAGTGGCTGTGTATAACTACAGAAAGTGTTATAGCCACCCAAGAAATCATCAATGAAGGTGTGTGCATGACTGCACACAGAGTAATACAGGGGCAAGCTGTGTCGTGTGTGCAGCTGCAGACAGTTAAAAAAGAGCATCAACGGTGGCGGTGTGTGCATGCGTGCACACATAATAAACATGAGGCATAAACGAGTTTGGGAGTTGTGTGCATTAATGAGTAATAAAGACACCAACAACTTAAGAAGAGGGAATTGGTTTTTTTTAAATAAGGTATCGATTCCCAAGAAATTGGTATGATGTATTTTATGGGGTAGATGGAGAGACTTCAACACGCTACCTGAAATTAAATCCTCCTCAAGAACTCGCTCTTTTTAATAGGCTGTTAGGAAAACTCGTAGGTCACAAAACTCAGAAGCCAAAAAAATCGCAGCTCTACACCATACCAGTGATCGAAAAACTCATACCGCCGCAAATAGAATCGGCAAACAGCTCCAAATCGGAAAACTCATACCGAAGCTCTACACAGTACTAGTGATTCCATTCGACTTACAGGCTGAAACACACAGAAACACCAAAAACGCAGTTCTTCTTCAGTTTTTCAATAACCTTCTTCGACATCCTTCAAAGTAAATACGACGCATTCGACGGCTACGTTCGACCTAGAGTCTTGATAAGCATTTTCCTCTCTCGCAATTCTTCTTCATCCTTTTTTACCAACGAACGACTTTAATGGTAATGTTAGTTTAGGTTAATTTGGTTTCGGGTTAGTAGGTTAGTATTTTAGGGTTTTAACTTGCGGGAGCTGTTGATGTTTTTGTTTAACATATGATTTGTTTATTTTAAAAGCAACAGAAACTCCAAAATTTCAAAAAATCTAAATAATAGCTGGTGATTCCTTTTTTTGAGGGATTTGGTTGATCTCCCAAATCCCATAAAAAAAACACTATAATAGAAAGGGACGACATTGTTGGTTGTTGTGTGGTTGAAGGTTTTTTTGTTTTTGCAGAATAAATGGAAAATGATGCTAGAATTTTTTCTCCTAGGAGGTTGCAAATGGAAAAACGAAAAACGAAGGGTTCAAGAATCAAATCGGCCAAATGAAAGACTTTAGCTAATTGTAGGGGATTTGTTGTGTCACAAATTAGATTTTGACCGATATCTACTCTAGGTTGGCCAGTGTATGCGTGGATCCCTAATTTTAGGGAACAAATCACAAAATTAAATGGACCTCCTAGTTACACACGACAGGTATAGTTCTATAACCCCACGTAATATATGTGTGCCGCAATGGCTGTATATCCCCTAGTGTGACAACCGTATACCCCCACAGACGCGTGTGTGGGATATACTCATCCGGTAATACAAAGATACATAATGGCAGACAATACTTAACGGGAAAAAAAATTCATCTATTTTAACGTGCAATGATCCACCTCACCAAATAAAGTATTCAAACAAATTAATCCTTCAAAATAAATAAACAAATTTCAAATCTAATATTATTAAACAAAACAAATCTTAGAAGGGTATAATAGAGAATCAACACAACCAGATTTTCTCCTAAAACAATTCTAGCCATACATTACAACCTAAACACATATTTAGACATATCTCATTAACGGTATTTTCTGTAGACATTCCTCTGATTTTCCCAACAAAACTACCAGCAAAATTCAAAGCCTGGCCCGCCAACAAATGGGCTACTTTATTTGATAATCTTGGGCTGAAATGCAACCCAATAATACTTCCTCCAGCCAAACTGTTGTCAATCTCCTTCAGCAAAGCTCCATTAGGTGAAAATGGGTGACATTTGGAATGCAAGGCATTTACCAGCAACTAAGCGTCCGATTCCACCCTCACCTTCAACAAACCCTTCGAAGAAATCAGTTGCAGCCCTCTCAAGAGAGCCAAAGCCTCTGCCGCGAAAACGTCCCACCGACCTTCGATTTATTCAGACAAAGCCACCACCAATTGTCCCTGCTCATCTATCATAACCACTCCCACCCCCGTGCGATTTAGAGATGGATGAACTGCCGCATCCACGTTCATTTTCAGCTCACCACACTCCGGCGGCTTCCACCGATGAGGCTCCACATAAGAGACTCTCAAACATTTCTCGTCCTTTACAGTATCAGAGGCCAACCCCGCAGCAGCCCTAAACTCAATCAGAAAGGACTCAACCCACTCCACCTTTCCTGCGACATCAGGTAGTGATTTCCCTTTCAATGATGCATTGCGATCCGTCCAAATCGCCCAACAAGTCACAAAGAATTTCACAACTTCTTCCTTCGATAGATTCTCAGAAGCCCACAAACACATATCCTGAAACGATCGACAGGGGATAATCGCACTACGAATTGATGGGAAAGCAATAGACCAGATGCCTTTCGCCCTCCTACAATGAAAAAAGGTATGGAAAATTGTTTCTCTTTCTCCATTACAATTCACACACCATGGATGAACTGAAATTTTTTTCTTGCACAAATTATGATTAGTCGGGATAATGTCGTGAAATGATCTCCATATAAACACCTTGATTTTGTTTGGCATCTTGCAACTCCACATTCCCTTCCACCACCTTGACAATCTGATTGGATTAGAGCTGACCCCTTCGGTCTTGGAAGCCATAAACACATTGTAGGCACTTCTGGTGGAAAAATCTTCATTCTTATTGTAATGCCAAATCCACTTGTCTGTTATTCTGGTTTGGCAAATAGGAATAGAAAGAATTTGATCCACATCCTCTTCCCAAAACATATCATCCAACAACCCTTTATTCCATTGACCCCTCTTCGAAATGAGCACAACACTGGCCTTTTGTTCTCTTACATTATGCAGATGGGGGGTGATTAAACGGAAGGTGGATTCCCTAGGAATCCAAGGATCATCGACAATCAAAGTGTCCTCACCATTCCCTATCCTCTTTCTTAGGCCTAGCCAGAGAAGCTCTCGACCCCATATAAGGCTCCTCCAAACATAAGAGGGACGGTAACCAACCCCTACTTTCAACACTGAAAAGGCATGAAAATATTTACCTTTGAAAACTCTAGACACCAATGCATCAGGGAACTGTAACATCCTCCAAACCTGTTTGGCTAGCAGAGATTGGTTGAACCCCTCAAAGTTTCGAAAACCTAGACCTCCTTCCTCTTTCCGCCAACAGATCTTGTCCCAGGCCTTCTAGTGGATCTTTTTTTTACCAGAAGTAGAACCCCACCAAAATCTAGCCATATATTTGGATAACTCATCACCAACTGCTTTGGGAATTCTAACGCAAGACGTAAAATATGTAGGAATGGATTGAGCCACTGCCTTAATCATAACCTCCTTCCCCCCGCCGGAAACAAGTTTCCTTTCCAACCTGCAATAACCTTTTGAACTCTCTCCTTTAGGAAGTTCAAATCTCTGCTTTTATTTATGGAGAAATAAGAAGGAATACCTAAATATTTCCCTAAGTTAGCCACCACTCTCACCTGCATTAAAACACTAATGGCTTGCCGAGAGGCCGACCCTACATTCGGACTGAACAACATGGAAGATTTAGAAAAATTAACACATTGTCCTGACGCTTTCTCATAGGATTCCAAAGACCTCTTTATAGATAAACATTCAGCCACAGAGGCTGCACAAAATAACAAGCTATCATCGGCAAAAAATAAATGAGAAATCGTTGGGCTACTCCTAGCTATCCGCCAACCCGAGATCTCACTCCTCTGTAGAGATGAAGAGAAAAGGCTCGAAAGACCCTCCGCACAGAACAAAAAAAGGTAGGGGACAAAGAATCACCTTGTCTCAGACCTCTCTGGGGCGAATCAGACCTGTTGCCTTACCATTGATCAAAACAGAGAAACTGACGGTAGATATACAGTCCATAATCATCTCAACCCAAGATGGGTCAAAACCAATTTGAAACATGATGTGATTCAAACAACCCCATTCTACCCTGTCGTAGGCTTTACTCATATCGAGTTTCAAAGCAACCATCCCCTTAGCACCCGATCTTTTTGTCATAATGTGATTGATACATTCATAACTAATAAGGATATTGTCTGAGATTAGCCTACCTGGAGCAAAAGCACTTTGATGTTCGGAGATAATATCTGAAAGGATCTTTTTCAATCTGTTAGCTATAACTTTTGTGATTATTTTGTAAGAGATATTACACAGGCTGATTGGCCGAAAATCTGAAACCTCAACTGTTTGTTTGATCTTGGGTATAAGAACAATGTTTGTATGATTGAACTCTCTTACCGAATCTCGACGATTCAATATCTTTAGACATGTCTCAACCGTCTTCTCCTTAGTTATATCCCAAAATTTCTGATAGAAAAGAGCTGGAAAGCCATCTGGACCCGGGGCCTTAGTGGGAAACATTTGGAACAAAGCTTCTAATGGCTTGCCGAGAGGCCGACCCTACATTCGGACTGAACAACATGGAAGATTTAGAAAAATTAACACATTGTCCTGACGCTTTCTCATAGGATTCCAAAGACCTCTTTATAGATAAACATTCAGCCACAGAGGCTGCACACAATAACAAGCTATCATCGGCAAAAAATAAATGAGAAATCGTTGGGCTACTCCTAGCTATCCGCCAACCCGAGATCTCACTCCTCTGTAGAGATGAAGAGAAAAGGCTCGAAAGACCCTCCGCACAGAACAAAAAAAGGTAGGGGACAAAGAATCACCTTGTCTCAGACCTCTCTGGGGCGAATCAGACCTGTTGCCTTACCATTGATCAAAACAGAGAAACTGACGGTAGATATACAGTCCATAATCATCTCAACCCAAGATGGGTCAAAACCAATTTGAAACATGATGTGATTCAAAAAACCCCATTCTACCCTGTCGTAGGCTTTACTCATATCGAGTTTCAAAGCAACCAGCCCCTTAGCACCCAATCTTTTTGTCATAATGTGATTGATACATTCATAACTAATAAGGATATTGTCTGAGATTAGCCTACCTGGAACAAAAGCACTTTGATGTTCGGAGATAATATCTGGAAGGATCTTTTTCAATCTGTTAGCTATAACTTTTGTGATTATTTTGTAAGAGATATTACACAGGCTGATTGGCCGAAAATATGAAACCTCAACTGGTTGTTTGATCTTGGGTATAAGAACAATGTTTGTATGATTGAGCTCTCTTACCGAATCTCGACGATTCAATATCTTTAGACATGTCTCAACCGTCTTCTCCTTAGTTATATCCCAAAATTTATGATAGAAAAGAGCTGGAAAGCCATCTGGACCCGGGGCCTTAGTGGGAAACATTTGGAACAAAGCTTCTTTAACCTCAAGTTCTGAATAGGGGGCTAGAAGAGAATCATTCATACTCCGCGACACCTTTTTGGGAACATGTCTAATAGCTTCGGTAATATCCTGCACTGTTGGGCTTGAAGATTTGAAAATGTTTTCAAAGTAATTCAAGAAAACTTCATCCATCTCATTTTCCTCAGATACCCAATTGCCACTAGAATCCTTGATACGAGTAATAGTATTCCTTTCACGCCGGATGGAAGCTTTCTTGTGAAACCACTTAGTGTTTTGATCCCCCCATCTAAGCCAATTCTCCCTAGACCTCTGTTTCCAGTAAATTTCCTCAGTTAACAAAGCTTTATCCAGCTTAACCTCAATGTTACGAATCTTAGTGAAATCAGGACTTTCTCTCTTATCGTAAACAACCTGGAGAAAAGATCTTTGGAAGTCGATCTCCTTATAGAACTCAAGTCTTTTTGCACGACCCCAAATTTCCAGCCCTTTACTACATCGTCTTAAAGCCCCCTGAAACAGGCCTATGGTCGAATCATTAGTATTTCGGACCCCTTCCAGACCATTCCAGTGGAGTTTTACATGTTCTCTACAAACAGGGTCAAAGGACCAAAACTCCTCAAAGTGAAACCGATACTTTTTCTTCCCATAAGTTGGACCCAAACCCTTAGATCTAAGCTCAAGACATATAGGACGATGATCTGATGCATACCAATCAAGATGATTCACTTGTATAGATTCAAATAGACTTTCAAGAGCTAAATTCCCCCAAAAATGAACCAGTCGTTTCATAATAACTGCTCCTTTTTGCCATCTGTTAGACCAAGTAAACTTCTTGCCTTTGAATCCAAGATCTCGTAATTGGACATCCTGAATTGTATCCCGAAACCTATCCATAGATCGAGTGTCCCGGGAGCCTCATCTCTTCTCATTTTCCCATAAACACTCGTTTAGATCCCCACCCAGTAACCATGGAGAATCATCATTATTCGCTAGGCGCCTAATCAGTTCACAAGTAAATTTCTTATTATGACCTTCCGGGCTGCCATATAGGCCCGAGAAGCGCCACCGCATACCCCCCCCCCCCCCAACTGATCCCACAATCAATATGATTTTGGGACTGAGATCGCACATCCACATCCACCCCGCTTCTCCACAAAAGACACAAGCCTCCATTGCTGCCAACACTCTCAACGGTAAAACAATAGCCATAATTGAAGGCCACCCTCACATCTTCAATCTTCCCTTCATCACTCTTTGTTTCTGACAAAAATAAAACATCGGGATTGTTCAGACGTACCACGTCTTTCAGATCACGAAACGTCCTCGGGTTTCCCAATCCCCGGACGTTCCAACTAAGGATTTTCATTATGCCCGGCGGGGCTGCTCAGCAGGCTCCACCGATATGTCAATAGTATCAGAAAGTCCGAATGGTCGCATCTTCTTGGCCAAACTCGCCTCTGTATTGTCATCATTAGTCTTCATTTTTCCTCCCAACCCTGAAAACCTCATTGTGTCAATTTCCTTTGAATGACCTAACTCCTGGTGCCTACGGACTTTTTTCAGCTTGAGAGACCTTGGTGATTGACTGTCCTTCCCCACACACTCCACCTTTCCAATTGCCTCCACATCATTCACTAAAACAGTTTTATCCCTCCCTTCAAAGCCCCTCTCTTGTTCCCTCACCATATCAAAATCATCACCATTAACAGAATCATCTGTACTCATATAACCCCCACTTCCAATCCCTCTTCTAGACCACCCCTCTTCTCTTTTAAAACCCCATCCCCAATGCTCACTCCCTCTCCCCCTTCTTTACCACCCCTATATCCCCTCGTTCCCCCTCCATACATTAACTTGATCTCACTTGTACCCCTTTACCCTCTTTCTTGAACGCCTGTGGGCCCTCCCCTTCCTCTAAGCTGTCCCTATCCCTATTGTTTAGATCTTTGACCCTCAAACTCTCACAGTCACTTCTTCCCCTCCCCCCCCCCCATCTGCGTGAAAACCCCCCATCTGCCACGACCCCCCGTACCAATATCATCCTCCCCACTTTTCACTACCTCCCACCTACCCATAGAGGATTTTTTTTTAAAAAAATTGTAGCTCGCATCCAATCACCATAGTGGTGTGAGCCTACATCAGAACTACTAGAGGCCCGTATTTGGCATTCCCTGTTAGAATGTCCAAGAATGCCACAAAGAAAGCACAAATCAGATCATTTTTCATATAAGATTGAACACCACACAAATTTACCTTCGATAGTTTTAAACTTTTGCCCTCTACTAAGAGGTTTCGTAACATCAAAACTAACTCGGATACGCATAAAAGAACCGATCCAATTATTACTATCATCACAGTCAATCTCTTCCACACGACCAATTAGCCTTCCTGCCACTCTTGCCATCTCCTTAGTCATACAATTAGCAGGGACATTATGTATTTGGACCCAAAACGTGGTTCTGGAAAACTCTAAATCCCCCAATTGGGCAGCGGCCGATAATGAGGTAAAAAGTATCAAAGAACGATCAAAAGTCCATGGTCCCTCATTCAAAATTCTTAATTTCTCCTCATATGATCTAAAATGGATATAGAAAACATTATCATCTGCCATCTCAATCCTTGTACTTGTGTGCACTTTCCATATAACTTTCATAACTGATTTGAATGACTCTGCATTTACTTTTTGTTTGACAATATTTTAGCAACTAAACACCGCTGAATATTTTCAGGAGACAGAAGAAAAAGCTTATCAGTTGCCTCAATTTCCACCTCCTCACTCTCCGTGAGTGAGAAAGATTTCCAAGGTTTAGATATTTCCTCCATTGTGACCAAGAATTCTCACAGAGAGAAAAAAAAATTAAGAGCAAATGTTTTACAAAAATCTTATGACAGTCAATTTGGAAGAATTGTACCACCACGCCAAGCCAAAAAGTAACAGGGCCCTTGAATGAAACTCTTCAGCCGAATAACAATCCTTCAAACACCACGTGAAGACAAACCACAAACCAAAAGGATCAACCTCATGAGCCGCAAGCCGAATGAAAAACCCCCAGGTGGAGGGAGCACTCTCAAAAAGAGAGAAAAATCCCTAGCGCTCCAAAAAGATAGATACCAAACTATAAACATTGTTAGGTGTTTATTTATAATTTAGTTTTGATTTATATTTGAAATCTTCAATTTGTAATTGATTAGATTAAAATAAATGATAATATTTTGTAAATGATGGAAAAGAATAAATATTTAAGAATGAAAAAAATATAATTATATTGTCAAAGATTTTGTAAAGAAACAAATATTTATTTATTTAGTTATGGATAAATTAAATGATTTTAGAATATAGACAAATATAAAATACATATTCTGTAAAAACAATATAAAAGAGAAAAGTGGGGAAGGAAGAAAAAAAAACGGATAGCCAAGTTCCTATCTTTTTGGAGCGCGTGTTGGGCTTAGCCCAGCTAGCCAAGTTCATACTATTGGGCCACGTGTTGGGCTTAGCCCAGCTAGCCAAGTTCCTCCCTTATTTTAAGGAAGAATTAGGTAAAATACATTATTTTGAGGGAAAATCAGAGGAATGTCTACAATTAAGCCACCCAACATGAAAAATAGCTAATCACTTTTTTAGTTTGAATTATGTCTAAAGCCTATATTTAGTAGGGGATTTTAGTACCAAATGGACTTGTTTACCCTTCGTCAATTTCTCCTAATGTTGAGAATTAAAAATAGAATATTTTAAAATATAAAAGGTTAGGAAGTGAGAGAAAACATAATTTAACGTGGATTTAACAGAGATGATTAATTAAATAGACAGAAGATGTTAAAAATGTTAAAAATGATAAAAGACACTTATCCCTATTTCCATACATGGTTATACCCCACCCCCAATAATCTAGATAACTTAAAAATGATAAATGAGTCTCTATACCGGAGGAAGTAATACATCCATCAATGGCGATCCCTATTTCCATACATGGTTATACCCCACCCCCAATAATCTAGATAACTTAAAAATGATAAATGAGTCTATATACCGGAGGAAGTAATACATCCATCAATGGCGGTGTGTGTATGTCTGCAGAAAAAGTAAAAAAAATACCCACCGGAGATGTGTATACCTACAGAAACTGTTCTAGCCACCTTCACCCAATGAAGGTGTGTGTGACTGCACACAGACTAATACTGGGCAGAGACAAAGTAAAAAAAATACCCACCGGGGATGGTATACCTACAGAAACTATTCTAGCCACCTTCACGCAATGAAGGTGTGTGTATGACTGCACACAGACTAATACGGGGGGCAGCCTGTGCCGTTTGTGCAGCTGCAAACGGTAGAAAATTCCATCAACAGTGTGGGTGTGTGCATCCGTGCACGCATAATAAAGATGGGGCGTAAAGGAGTTTGGGAGTTGTTTGTATTACTAAGGACGCCAACAACTTAAGAAGAGGGAATTGGTTTTTTTTTTTTAAATAAGGTATCGCTTCCCAAGGAATGGGTATGATTTGTTTTATGGGGTAGATGGAAAATTCGGAACACGCTACCTTGAATTAAATCATCCGCAAAAGGAATCGGCAAACTCCAAATCGGGAACTCCAATATTCAAAACTCAGAAGCGAACAAAACTCAGAAGGCGCATACGTTCACCCTAGAAGCAACAAAAACGCAGTTGCTCTTCCGTTTCTCCATAACCTACTTCGACATCCTTCAAAGTAGAACACAACGCATTCGACGGCTACGTTCGACCTACACTCGCCATTTCTTTCTCGCAATTCTTCTCCTTTTACCACCATGTTTTACTAACGAAAGACTTGAAGAGATTTGTTTATATTAAAACCAACGGAAAACTCCAAGATTTCAAAAAAACTATATAATAGCTGGTGATTCCTTTTTTTAAGGGATTTGGTTGATCTCCAAATTTTTAACGGATTTGTTTATATTAAAACCAACGTAAAACTACAAGATTTAAAAAAAACTAAATAATAGCTAGTGATTCCTTTTTTTTAAGGAATTTGGTTGATCTTTGGTAGATGTACTTTTGGGGTACTCCAAATTCAAGCTGTCGAGGCTTGCCAAAATACAATTTATAAACCCGAATACACCGAGCTATTTGTAGCTAAGTGGCAACGGGGTCGATCCACAGGGAAATAAGAAATTTAATCTAACTAAGTCTAATTTGCAAGAAATAAAAGAATGCACAAATTAAAGAATGGTAATTTGGTTTTGGGGGAAGGGAGCTCCTAATATGCTACTAACGGAAAATTAAATGAAAATGTGCAAAAATTAAACGGTTGTGCTTAACTTCGAGAAGTGGACTTGCTCGTTATGGATGTTCGGATCATTGATACGGTTTATGCGTTAGCCATGTTCATGCACACAATTCATTTAGTCATCTCTAACTCAAATGACCCAAAGAATTAATTAGAAGCGTGCAATTCTAATTAAACTTAGCCAATAATCTATCTAAGGTAGCGACCCCTAAATCGATTACGTGCTAGTGACGGGAACATTGCGACGGCCTAATCCTAAGACTAATCCGGTTTCTCTCTTGCCTTAAGCCTAACATGAAAACGTTAATTAATTCAGTTTACCAATGTCACTTTGGGCCGAACTAATTAGCCATGCTTAGACCCGTGCTACCTAGCGGTATAGGCAATTATACGTCCCAACCTTTAGCCCTCTATCATGCATAAGAATTAGAGCGTCAATCTAATTTAGCTACACATGCTAGAATTTGATGAAGAACAAGCAAGAGAATGCATAATCAAGCTAATGTCTCAACATTTACAAAGGGGGAAAATCTCCCCAAACATCCAAAACTTACAAATCCAAACCCAAAATTAAACACATACCTTGGTTTAGCCTTCCATGGAGGTTGGATTACTCCAATCCCCCATGGAAGAGCTTGGAATCATGCACAAGAAGGAGAAGAAGTACAAAAATGGTGGAAAAATCGCCTTGGAACCGAGAGGAGAAGCTTGGGGAAGAAGAAGAATGAAAGAATGGCTGCAAAACCGAAGGTTTCACGCCTTTTAAGCTCGGAGCGTCGAGACGCTAGGCCAGCGTCTCGACGCTGTGCCCTAAGTTGGCTGCTGCGCGCGCGCGGGGCGGCGTCGAGACGCTGCGCGGCGTCGAGACGCTTGCGCTCGACGCTTGCTCTCGGGTGGATCTTCAAATGTACGCTTCAGAGTTCGGAGCGTCGAGACGCTCGGCCAGCGTCTCGACGCTGTCGCGCGTGGACACGGCGAGGCGGACACGGGCGTGGGCGAGGCGGAGCGGGCGTGGGCGCGGGGGCGCGCGCGGACATGGGCGAGGCGGAGCGGGCTGGCGCGCGGGCGCGAGGCGAGGCGGCGCGCGCGTCTGGCCGTCTGGGCGCGGGCGTGCGGTGCTTGCGAGCGGCGCGCGCGTGCTGCGTTCGTTGGGCGCCTGGGCGCTGGGCGCCGGCGCCTGGGCGCTGCCCTCTCGGCTCTTAGCCCACTTTTGGGTCGTTTTGGCTCCCGAGCTCCGTTTGGCCTATCGTTTTGACCCGAACACTTCCCGAAACATGTTAAATGACCTTTTTAGCCCCGAAAATCATCAATGGACTTCCCGAGCTCTTCACCATGAAATCACCTACAAGGAAGCATTTTAATCAATATATATCATGGTTTTAGCTAGAATTAGGGACATTAAGATAGCTCTATTTTGGAGCTATCAAAATACCCCCGACCTAAATCTTGCTAGTCCCCGAGCAAGGTATACTCTAAATAATCTCCAAAGAATCAAATGCATGCTTGGACTCTAATCTCAATGCTTGTGAAACAAGGTACTTGTAGTAAATTCAAAACCATCAAAAGCATGCAAACGTTGAAATCATTTCAAAATTTAAACTCCTATTCCCTTACGTGTGTGTGTGCTTAGCACCTCTCAACCTAGCTCACGCAAGCCCGGAATAACCTTATATAGTCCTATAACTCGTTTTCCCCCTACTTATGGCGATAAGAACAGTCTAACGGCTTTTAGTGATAGGAATAGCAACAAAACATAAGGCCTAATTTTTATTCTTTTCTTTGAGTACTTTGTACCCATTTTCTTTTCTTTTGAACAACCTTTTTTTATTTTTCTCCAAGAGAGCCTAACACGTCAAACCAAATTTCAGCTTCACGTTTTTAAGGACCATTGCTCACTTCCATTAGTTCCCCTTTCATGCAGTGACAACCGTGGGTTACACGATCGCCCCTGGTTACACGGGCAACACAAGAAGGAGGAGCAACTCTAGAGGTTTTATTTTTCATGCTAACACTTTTTTTTTAGGCAATAGCTTCGCTATACACAAATGAGTTATTACTACTTCTACACATCAAGCCTCCCTAATGGTACCTTTCGGGGTGACAACAAGGTTTCAGACAAAATAAGATCAGTCTAGACCTACAGAACTGAGGATAAGAGTGCTATGTGCTCAGTGAATGTAGGGAAATAACAAAAAAAAAAATTTTAAAATAGGCTCAAAATGTGCATACATCGTCAAATTTTTCGAATCATACGAATACGGAGTGTTCACAAGCAAATCACAGACCGTCCTCATCGGACACATGCATTCAGATTCTAATCTAACAGCCAGAGTACACATATGCTCGACAACTACTAAGAAGTCTCATCTCTATGTATCAACAAACTCCACCCCCCACCTTAAGATATGCATTGTCCCCAATGCATTCAACTATAAAAACAATAAAATCCTAAGGGAACAGAAAACCTCCCCTGAATTTTATGGAGCTGACGGGCGGAGATGTGCACCAACGTCCTCCAATGGGCTCTCGAATCGTCGACCGTTCCACCTTTTCTCCTAGGAAAATAAGAAAACAAACAACAACTCAAAAGCAAATATCTACAAGAACAAAGCAATAAAGAACGGAATTACAGTCCAAACTCGGGTGCCTCCGAGAAGCGCAAATTTTTAAAGTCGATTGCTCGACTGTATTCTCTTGACCACTCATCCATAATCGAACTTGGAAGATGCCCCATCCATCTTCCTAATCACCTCTTTCCTGCGAAAATCCATGAACAGTTCTTTCTCTCGCGCCTTCTGCGCACATGCAACATCAACTTTAAATTTAACAGGTTTTGTAAAGGGTTGATCCCCTAAAATTGATGCAAAAACATGAGAGAAATTTTCATGCATTCTTAAAGCGTAAGGATCAGCAGGAAAGAACGGGTCATTTACTTTGCCCAAAACATCTTCCACCTTTTCCAAGGGGTGCACATAAAATTTATCAACCAATTGCAAAGTAGAACCAGATTCATGCAAGTCATTCATTTTAAGTTCATCAAAAACAGTATGCGACTCAACATTAACCGGTGGTTCTAAATCTAGCATGGTTTGATTAGTCATTTCATTTCCAAAGGTGCAAGGTAAAGTGGAAGGAAGTAGATTAGCAGAGTTCTCAACAATTGTCAAAGCAGAAACAGATGAATCACAAAATTCAGTCAAGGATGGCTCATGCAACTCATAATCATCAAAAAGTTCAGTTAAAAATAATGGGTCATCCCCATCCTCAACAGTCATGCATTCATTATGAGCTACAGATTCAAAAATGTCTACTTGACAAAGAGAGAAGACATCATCAACATGCTCTTCTACATCGGGCAAATGCATCTCAACAACCTCTCCGCCATACTCAACAGATAATATGCCCTTATCCACATTTATTTTAGTTTTAGCAGTTTTCATAAAGGGCCTACCTAATAAGATCAAAGCATGCGAAGAGGAATAATTTTCATCCATTTTCAGAACATAAAAGTCAACAGGAAAAATTAATTCATTAACTTGCACTAACACATCTTCAATAATTCCTAAAGGATGCACAGAAGTTCTATCAGCAAGTTGAATAATTGTTCCTGTTTTATTCATTCCTTTCAGTTTCAGTTTCTGATAAATGGAATACGGCATAACACTAATGGAGGCTCCTAGATCGAGCATTGCTCTTCTAATATGCATACCTCCAATCTTACAAGGGAGAGAGAACATACCTGGATCGCCGCATTTAACCGGTAAGCTTTTTGTGATCACAGCAGAGACGTTCTCACTTACCACGACGCGTTCACTCTCCTTTGTCTTCCTCTGGTTGGTGCAAATTTTCCTGAGGAACTTGGTGTACCTCGGAATTTCCTTCAGAGCGTCCAACAGAGGGATGTTGATCTCTACCTTTTTGAATGTGTCCAGGAACTCCTTCTCGTAGTCCTCCTTAGGCGGTCTCGCTAACCTGCTAGGAAAAGGAGCCTTAGGCACATAAACTCTAGTACATGTAGGATCGAAATTTACCCCATGCCACCGTGGTTCGGGATTTTCTGTCTGTGGCTCGACATGGCCATGATCGACTTCCACCGGCGGGGTACTCGTGGGAAGCTGCTTCCCACTTCTCAGAGTGATGGCACTAGCGCTCTCCGCGTTCTGGTGCTCGATCACTGTCAACCTCTTACTTACTTGAATCACTGCATCGCTCAGAGTTTGAAACTGCTCTCGAGTTTCCTTATGTTGTGATTCAAGCATTTCTTCCAAGGATCTACCTGAAACAGAAAGACGGGGCTGTGAGTTATTTTTCAAAGCAAGAATAGCACTACTTACTTCAAAAAGTTGAGCCTTAAGCTCGTCCACGTCCCTTCTCAGGCGAGCATTCTCCTTGTCTTTGTCTGCACCCCATTCCAAGCTTCTAGCTACGTTGGAAATTAAAGCTCTAGCTTCGGTGGGTGTCTTATCCATGAGCGAGCCTCCACTAGCGGCGTCTATCATCTGCTGCCCTTGGGGAAGCAAACCGTAGTAAAAACCCTGAATGAGGGATTGTTCGGCTATTTGATGATTGGGGCAATCCTCGCATAATCGACCAAACCTCTCCCAGCACTCAAGAACGCTCTCTTCAGCTCCTTGCTCAATTTTCAATATCTCTTTTCTGAGGGCGGCGGCCTTTTTCGCAGGAAAATACCTTTCTAAAAACGCCCTATTCAACTCCTTCCAAGTCGTGATGGATCCGGTCGGTAGGTAAAGTATCCAGTCTCTCGCCTTCTCCTTCAAGGTGAAGGAAAAGGTCCTGAGATGGAGTTGATCTGCGGTGATGTCATTGGTTCTGAATGACGCACACACCATCTGGAATGCCTTGAGGTGTCTGACGGGATCCTCATCTGTATTACCACAAAAAGAAGGTAATAAGTTAATCAGACCAGCTGTAAGTTCAAAATTACCTGTAGCTACCGGATACGAGATACTCGATGTGTTCCGGCCTAGCTCAGATGATGCAAGCTCCCTCAAGGTTCTTTGATGCTCATAATTACCCCCGACCTCCATCTTGGCGCTTCTTTTGAATTTTCAAAGAATGCTGCGCTCCAAAAACTCAAACAAAAACGCGTAAAATAATACAAAAGAATTAAAACTGTACAAAAAGTAAAGAAAATTTTTTAAAACCAACAAACTAAACTTAACTAAACTAAATTAATTAATTCCCCGGCAACGGCGCCAATTTTGGTAGATGTACTTTTGGGGTACTCCAAATTCAAGCTGTCGAGGCTTGCCAAAATACAATTTATAAACCCGAATACACCGAGCTATTTGTAGCTAAGTGGCAACGGGGTCGATCCACAGGGAAATAAGAAATTTAATCTAACTAAGTCTAATTTGCAAGAAATAAAAGAATGCACAAATTAAAGAATGGTAATTTGGTTTTGGGGGAAGGGAGCTCCTAATATGCTACTAACGGAAAATTAAATGAAAATGTGCAAAAATTAAACGGTTGTGCTTAACTTCGAGAAGTGGACTTGCTCGTTATGGATGTTCGGATCATTGATACGGTTTATGCGTTAGCCATGTTCATGCACACAATTCATTTAGTCATCTCTAACTCAAATGACCCAAAGAATTAATTAGAAGCGTGCAATTCTAATTAAACTTAGCCAATAATCTATCTAAGGTAGCGACCCCTAAATCGATTACGTGCTAGTGACGGGAACATTGCGACGGCCTAATCCTAAGACTAATCCGGTTTCTCTCTTGCCTTAAGCCTAACATGAAAACGTTAATTAATTCAGTTTACCAATGTCACTTTGGGCCGAACTAATTAGCCATGCTTAGACCCGTGCTACCTAGCGGTATAGGCAATTATACGTCCCAACCTTTAGCCCTCTATCATGCATAAGAATTAGAGCGTCAATCTAATTTAGCTACACATGCTAGAATTTGATGAAGAACAAGCAAGAGAATGCATAATCAAGCTAATGTCTCAACATTTACAAAGGGGAAAAATCTCCCCAAACATCCAAAACTTACAAATCCAAACCCAAAATTAAACACATACCTTGGTTTAGCCTTCCATGGAGGTTGGATTACTCCAATCCCCCATGGAAGAGCTTGGAATCATGCACAAGAAGGAGAAGAAGTACAAAAATGGTGGAAAAATCGCCTTGGAACCGAGAGGAGAAGCTTGGGGAAGAAGAAGAATGAAAGAATGGCTGCAAAACCGAAGGTTTCACGCCTTTTAAGCTCGGAGCGTCGAGACGCTAGGCCAGCGTCTCGACGCTGTGCCCTAAGTTGGCTGCTGCGCGGCGTCGAGACGCGCGCGCGGCGTCGAGCGAGCGTCGAGACGCTTGCGCTCGACGCTTGCTCTCGGGTGGATCTTCAAATGTACGCTTCAGAGTTCGGAGCGTCGAGACGCTCGGCCAGCGTCTCGACGCTGTCGCGCGCGGACACGGCGAGGCGGACACGGGCGTGGGCGCGCGGGCATGGGCGAGGCGGAGCGGGCGTGGGCGCGCGGGCGCGCGCGGACATGGGCGAGGCGGAGCGGGCTGGCGCGCGGGCGCGAGGCGAGGCGGCGCGCGCGCGTCTGGCCGTCTGGGCGCGGGCGTGCGGTGCTTGCGAGCGGCGCGCGCGGGCGCGCGCGCGTGCTTCGTTCGTTGGGCGCCGGCGCCTGGGCGCTGCCCTCTCGGCTCTTAGCCCACTTTTGGGTCGTTTTGGCTCCCGAGCTCCGTTTGGCCTATCGTTTTGACCCGAACACTTCCCGAAACATGTTAAATGACCTTTTTAGCCCCGAAAATCATCAATGAACTTCCCGAGCTCTTCACCATGAAATCACCTACAAGGAAGCATTTTAATCAATATATATCATGGTTTTAGCTAGAATTAGGGACATTAAGATAGCTCTATTTTGGAGCTATCAATCTTCAAATTTTTTTAAGGGATTGGGTTGAATTCCGCCTGTTGAATTTGAGGGGACAACAACTGTGCAACTTTTGAAATTATTGTATTGGTTCATCTCGTCCCAAATACCATAAAAAAAAACACTATAATAGAAAGGGAGGACATGGTTGGTTGTTGTGTGGTTGAAGGTTGTTGATTGTTGTGTGGTTGTTTTGTTTTTGCAGAATGATGGAAAATGATGCTCGAATTTTTTCTCCTAGATGGTGGTGGCAAATGGAAAAACGAAAAAGAAAGGGTTCAAGAATCAAATCTGGAAAATGCAAGACTTTACCTAAATGTAGGGGTATTTGTTGGGACATAAATTAGTTTTTGACCGGTGTATGTGTGGATCCTTAATTTTAGGAAAGAAATAACAAAATTAAATTCACCTCCTACTTACACACGTCAGATCTAACCCTAACATTAAATATGTGTGACGCAATGACTATATACCCCACTAGTGTGCCCACGGTATCTCCGCCGTGTGTGTGGGATATACCCATCCGATCACACAAAAGATAACGGAAAAAACAATCGTTTATTTTTAACCTGTAATGTTCCACGTCATTCAAACTAATTAATCCTGCAAAAATAAATAAACAAATTTCAAATATAATATTATTTAACAAACCAAATGTTAGGAGGGTGTAATAGACAATAAACACAAACAAATCTTCTCCTAAAAAAACTCCAGCCATGAGTTACAACCTAAACCCAGATTTAGACAAATTTCATTAACGGTATTTTTCTATAGACATTCCTCTAATTATCCCTTATTTTGACCCATATTTCATAAATGTCACTGGGTTCAAATATTAGAGCTTTAGCACGACTCGAATTTTGCTCTTTTTTAATCCCTTATTGTTGGGTTTTATGTCCTAAAACTCGTAGTATGTAAACGTTGTGAATGTAATATTTCTATTTACGCAATAAAGAGTTATTGAGGGTTATTTAGTAAATGTGTTTATTGAATATAGTGAAACGTGTTTGCATTAACCTGTACAAATAACAAACACCCATGGCGAGGGATGAGTACTTGGACCTCATGTATGACATGAATGTGGATCAGGTTCAAGTAGACAGTCAAAACGGTCTATAGTATATGGTTAAGGCTGGGTATCTTATCCTGGTAACACTATTGGATGCGACTCGCTTTGTATAGTACAAAACGATGTGATCCGAATCGTTTCACATGGAGATGTGAGAAGCGATGACGTCATGTGCAAAGAGTTTGCATAAGACTGAACCGCGAAATCAAGTCGCTCTCTCTTTGTAACACCGTTCACTGAAGAGACCGACTTTTTCATATGATGACCTAGGTAACTCGTTCTCAATCCTGAGCTCACTATGAACTCCTATTTATTCGAGAGTATCCTTTGACTTGCACGAGTGAGAGTGGCCAGATCGCTGACTCAATAAACCTACCATCTTGGGGATAAACTCGAATAGGTGGCTGGGAACATAGTACAGCAAGATGGAATTCACTCATACCCGTTTATAAGGGCTAGTAGAGAGGTGTTCCCTTAATAGCTGACTCCGGGTCTTGAACATGAGGCCTCATCCTCTTCTGTGTGAAGAGTGTTAATGATCTGATGATTGGATCACAGATTAGATGTTCATTAGAGGTGTCAGTGGTACTTAAGGAATAAGAGGTAATACAGGGGTTAAACGGTATAAATGACCCGCTGTGTACGGACACCTGTGAAGGATCGACTTACCCATAATGGTTATATCAAGAGGACATAATATATCTACAGTGATGAGAGTTCAACCCTCGGACTATAGTGGAGTCTCCGGGGGTTAACGAATGTTTATTAGTTCGGTTAAAATAGTTTTGACCGGATAATCTTGTATCGTTGGAGCTCATGATCTATAGGTCCTTTAGGTTCCATCTTCTTTGCTCAATAGATCTCCTGTCCATGAGTTATCTCCAAATTCCATTCCCAAATCAAGGTAACTTTGTACTCGCTTTTATTTTGATATTTTTCCATCTTCTTTGCTCAATAGATCTCCTGTCTATGAGTTCGGGTCTATGAGTTTCGATCAAGGATCTCTATAATCAGTTCACTGTAATTTGCAAGTTGCAAGTTTATACTCTAATTACAAGTTGCAAGTTTATAATGTAATTACAAGTTTACATTGTAATTGCAAGTTGCAAGTTTACATCTTAATTGCGAGTTTATACTGTAATTACAAGTTGCAAATTTACACCGTATGTTATTTTTTTTTGGCAAATTGCAGAATTGAAAGTACCGTGTAATTCCAAGTTGTAAAACTTGAAATACACTGTAATTCCAAGTTGTAAAACTTGAAATACACTGTAATTCCAAGATGTAAAATTGAAAATACAATGTAATTGCAAATACACTGTAATTGCAAGTTGCAAAACTGGAAATGCGAATACACTGTAATTGCAATTTGCAAAACTGGAAATGCAAATACACTGTAATTGCAATTTGCAAAACTGGAAATGCAAATACACTGTAATTGCAATTTGCAAAACTGGAAATGCAAATTTACTGTAATTGCAATTTGCAAAACTGGAAATGCAAATTTACTGTAATTGCAATTTGCAAAACTGGAAATACAAATTTACGGTAATTGCAATTTGCAAAACTCCAATTACAAATATACTGTAATTGCAATTTGCAAAACTCCTGTTCACACGAGATTTCGAACGAAGGATGGAAATTCGACACGTGTAAATGAATTTGAATTTGTATTTGTATTGTATGTATCAGTGCGTAGTGGATTACAATCTCTAATATTTGATCCTCTGATTCTTTCTCTCTCAAATGTAAATGTATCTCGAGGGCTTCGTAGCTTGTTCTCGACGTTGGATTTGTTTTGAGGGCTTTGCAGCTTGTTCTCGATGTTGAATTTGGATCGAGGGTTTTGCAGCTTGTTCTCGATGTTGAATTTGGATCGAGGGCTTTGCAGCTTGTTCTCGATGTTGAATTTGGATCGAGGGCTTTGCAGCTTGTTCTCGATGTTGGATTTGGATTGAGGGCTTTACAGCTTGTTCTCGATGTTGAATTTGGATCGAGGGCTTCTTAGCTTGTTCTCGATGTTGAATTTGTACCGAGGGCTTCGCAGCTTGTTCTCGATGTTGGATGATCGTTCAGTCTTCCAAGGATTCAAGGAGTCTTCGTTGCTTGAGAATTCTCTCTAAGCTCTTAGGAGTAGAAATTTTCTGAACCTTGCAAATGAAGGATGAACTCTCTATTTATGGAGTTTCTCATGGGCCTAATGGGCTTGAATCCTAATGGGCTGGGCCCACTGAGCTTGGGTCCAATGGACTTTTGTGTTCTGGGCCCAATGGACTTTTAGGCTTTGGGCCAAATTTTCATTTAAATAGCTTTCTGGCCCGATTCGATTTCGAGCCCAATTGAGCTATGACCGAATTTTCTCGGTTAAGTTTATTTGATCCAACGGTCCTGATGAAGACACGTGGCAACCACCGATTGACCGAAATTTCTCGGTCAACAAATGCCCCATTTTTCGAGAGTTATGCACAAGTATGTGTGGGTGAGTCTCGGAAAAGTAAAACTTTGAAATTGAAATGTAGGACACCCCTAATTTCGACTCCGCCTTGACATATCAATTTTATCGAAATATGAAATTTGGTTCATAAATCAATTATTTTAATTGACACATCTTTCCATGCCAATCGATCAAACATATGAATTTTGCTCGTAATTTTGATCTTTCTTATTTGGCAGCCATTTGACTTGAATTTTAGTAGATTTTTGTGTTCTACTTTAATTCTATTTTTTGGATGTAGAGCAGAGTTTTGTGTCTACCCAATTTAATTTTGAATAAGGTTTGACTTTGAATTTTTACCCCAATTTCGACGCGGGATAAAATTGGAGTATACCCAAACCACCAATTTCGATTTGAGACTTGGATTTGGATAAATTTTGACTCTAAATCTTGCTCGGGAGTGAAATTTGGAATATGTCCTTCCTTCAAGTCCAAGTAAATTTGGTTTACGTTCAAGAAATTTGCTGGAACGTGAAGTAAAATTGATGGACATTTGACGGATCTGAAGCTTGAATTTTGAGATGAAGTTTGAACTTAACTGGTGCTCATGGAACGAAATTTAGAACACCCCTCAAATCTTAGTTCAAGGAATGGATTAAAATTTCTCATCCAAGTTGAACGAAATATTAAATTCCGAAGCCAAATTATAACGTAGAAGCTTGTTTGGCAAAGTGGAACTTGGACGACTTTTGCTTCTTTTGGTCTTGAGTTTGAGTTCAATTGTATACACATTTTGCATAAAATAAATTTAATCATGTCAAGGGTATTTTAGTAACTTTATAATAACCCTAATCCTTTTGTCTTTAGGTTTAATCTATGGTATAAATAGAATGAGAAGCCTCATTTAGGTTGTTTGGAAAGTTTAAAGAGTTGGAGAAGAAGAGAGAGCTCCACCGCCGCAACCACGCGTCTCCATCGCGTCGCCGCCGCTGCCGCTCCTTTGCTGCAGCTCCCTCTCTTCTCCTCTTTCTTTTTTTCTTTCTTTCAAGCTTCAAGCAAAACAAAAGGTCTTGCCCCCGCCCAAGGTAATCGTCGATCCGCCGCACGCTCGCCGCCGCCGTACGCTCTCCTCGCCTAGACGATCCGCCGCGTCGCAACCCTTTTTTTTTGTTCATCGCTGCAGAAGGCAGAAGGTACGTTTTTTTTTTTTTTTTTTTTTTACACACACATTATTTTACAGTTTCTTATTTTTTTTATTCTGTATTTTTTGATTTTTTTCTATTATATATATTTTTTATAACTCCTAATATATATCTTTTTTTTCAGCGGTCAATCTCCACTTGATCGATTTGGGTCAATCTCCACTTTCGATTTGGGTAATAAACTTCTTATATTATCTTTTGATTTGTACATTTTTTTTATTATCTTTTGAGGACTGTATTCGGTGTATTGGTTATTTGAGTGTATTTTTAATTTGGCTCGTTATTGGG
This sequence comes from Herpetospermum pedunculosum, assembly GCA_028017165.1. Classification (NCBI taxonomy): domain Eukaryota; kingdom Viridiplantae; phylum Streptophyta; class Magnoliopsida; order Cucurbitales; family Cucurbitaceae; genus Herpetospermum; species Herpetospermum pedunculosum. The sequence goes on along the minus strand of CM051526.1, from coordinate 58,393,875 downwards.
TGTATTTGGTTTTAATTTAACTGTATGGACTATATTCGGTGTATTGGGTTATTTGGTTGGTTATTTAGACTCTATTGGGTTATTTGGATGTATTTTTAATTTGGTTATTTTGATTGTATTGCGTTATTGGGTGTATTAAGTTATTTGAGTGTATTATTTGTATTTTAATTTGTTAATTTGGTGGGAGTTGTAAATTAATTGTGGTGGAAATTAATTTTGGTGAATTTTGGTGGGAGTTGTAATTTTGGTGGGAGTTTAATTTAGTGATTTGGTGTTTAGAAATAATGTAATTCAAAATTGGGATTTAGAAATCACTAAGTAATTTTGAATTTGAGATTTTATAATTAAATAGCAAGTAATTGGAAATTTGGAATTAGGAATTTTAAAATTAGTAAAGTAATTTTGAATTTGGGATTTTATAATTAAATAGCAAGTAATTGGGAATTTGGAATTAGGAATTTTAAAATTAGTAAAAATAAATTTTATTCGTGTAATTTACAATTTGTGATTAATCTAAATTTGAAATTAAAATTTAGAAATTATCCGAGAATTAGAAATTACCCCTAACTAATTTTCATGTAAAACTTGTCAAGTTTTGGAATTGAGATTTTGTTTAACTATATATATATATATATTGTATATATAGCCATTTTCAAATGTTTTTCGTTTTTTTTTTTCATTTTTAACTTAGAACAAGCAAATGAGTGAGTTTTGTGACGTTATTTTTTTGTAGGTGCGCCATTTTTTACCACCACTTCGTGTGGAATCGGCGTACTGATTTAAGGGCGTTACTTTCTCTTTGTGGATGCTTCGATTCTTACTTTGTGTAAGATCGGTGCGTTTGCTTAGGGAACGTACTTCGTCCTTGTTGGTGCGCCGAGTCGTCATGTTCAGCTCCTGTAGCCTCGATGTAACAATTTAAGGACGTTACTTCTCCTTTGCAGATGCACGTCTGCTTAGGGAACGTACTCCGTCCTTGTTGGTGCGTCGATTTGTTATGTTCAGTTCTTGTGGCCTCGACGTAACAATTTAAGGACATTACTTCTCCTTTGCAGATGCACGTCTGCTTAGGGAACGTACTACGTCCTTGTTGGTGCGTCGAGTTGTTATGTTCAGTTCCTGTGGCCTCGACGTAACAATTTAAGGACGTTACTTCTCCTTTGCAGATGCACGTCTGCTTAGGGAACGTACTCCGTCCTTGTTGGTGCGTCGAGTCGTTATGTTCAGTTCTTGTGGCCTCGACGTAACAATTTAAGGACGTTACTTCTCCTTTGCAGATGCACGTCTGCTTAGGGAATGTACTCCGTCCTTGTTGGTGCGTCGGATCGCCGTGTTCCGTTTCTGTCAGACCGACGTACTGATTTAAGGACGTTACTTCTCCTTTGCAGATGCACGTCTGCTTAGGGAACGTACTCCGTCCTTGTTGGTGCGTCGGGTCGTTATGTTCAGTTCCTATGGCCTCGACGTAACAATATAAGGACGTTACTTCTCCTTTGCAGATGCACGTCTGCTTAGGGAACGTACTCCGCCCTTGTTGGTGCGTCGAGTCGTTATGTTCAGTTCTTGTGGCCTCGACGTAACAATTTAAGGACGTTACTTCTCATTGCAGATGCACGTCTGCTTAGGGAACGTACTCCGTCCTTGTTGGTGCGTCGGATCGTCGTGTTCCGTTTCTGTGAGATCGGCGTACTGATTTAAGGACGTTACTTCTCCTTTGCAGATGCACGTCTGCTTAGGGAACGTACTCCGTCCTTGTTGGTGCGTCGGGTCGTTATGTTCAGTTCTTGTGGCCTCGACGTAACAATTTAAGGACGTTACTTCTCTTTTGCAGATGCACGTCTGCTTAGGGAACGTACTCCGTCCTTGTTGGTGCATCGAGTCGTTATGTTCAGTTCTTGTGGCCTCGACGTAACAATTTAAGGACGTTACTTCTCCTTTGCAGATGCACGTCTGTTTAGGGAACGTACTCTGTCCTTGTTGGTGTGTCGGATCGTCGTGTTCCGTTTCTATGAGATCGACGTAACAATTTAAGGACGTTACTTCTCCTTTGCAGATGGACGTCTGCTTGGGGAACGTACTTCGTCCTTGTTGGTGCGTTGGATCGCCGTGTTCCGTTTCTGTGAGATCGGCGTAACAATTTAAGGACGTTACTACTCCTTTGCAGATACACGTCTGTTTAGGGAACGTACTCTGTTCTTGTTGGTGCGTCGGATCGCCGTGTTCCGTTTCTATGAGATTGGCGTGCCGACTTAAGAGCGTTACTTCCCTTTCACTACAAGAAAACAAGGCTATTGCAGAGGTTTTTTTGAGCTATAGCAGCGGTTTTAAAATGCTACAACACTTTTTACAAAACTTGAGAAACCCCAGCGGTTTTAAACTGCTACGACACTTTTTACAACACTTGAGAAACCCCTGACTAAACCAGTGTTGTAAGGGATCTAGCAACACTTTTTAAAGTGCTGGAATGACTTCTCACCACCGTTGCAATAACACCTATCCTATTGCAACATTTTTAAAATAAATAGCAACACTTTCTTATTTGTTTGGGCTTTAAATTTTTTAAAGATTTTTTTTATTTGAGCTTCGCTAATTGTCCAAAAAAAAATGAACACCCTATTGCAACACATTTTAAAATCGCAGCAAGAAAATCGTTGCAATACATATATTTTGCAACAGCTTTTTATTTGTTTCCAAAAATTGTTGCGATTTTATTAAATTTTGCAGCACTTTCTAAACCGTTGTAAAAAAATTGTCGCAATAGACTAATTTTGTTGTAGTGTTTGTAGATGCGCCAGTTTGGGCATTTCCACTTTACGTGAAATGAGTGCGTTTACTTAGAGAACGTACTCCGTCCTTGTTGGTGCGCCGACTTAAGGATGATACGCCAACTTAAGGATGTTACTTCTCCTTCGTAGATGCGCCAGTTTGGCATTTCCACTTTACGTGAAATGAGCGCGTCTACTTAGAGAACGTACTTCGTCCTTGTTGGTGCGCCGACTTAAGGATGATACATCGACTTAAGGACGTTACTTCTCCTTCGTAGATGCGCCAGTTTGGCATTTCCACTTTATGTGAAATGGGCGCGTCTGCCTAGGAAACGTACTCCGTCTTTGTTGGTGTGCTTCCACTATAACATTCTCTTTTTTTTTTAGGAAGGTTATATATGTTGTTTATTTTTTTTTTCGCTTGGTTATATTTTTTTTTAAGGTTGTATATATTTTTTTGTTGTTGTATTTTCTTGGTAATCACTTCATGCTCGCATTTTTTTTTAGCTCATTTAATGTCGTCGTCACAATTATCGCTTTGTTTTGAATTTATTAACTCTTTCGAATTTTTTTTGCAGGAACATGGTGTATTTTGCAGAGCAAATCGTTTCTGGAGAGAAACACCTCGTTCTTTTACAAGATGATAATCAGTCTTTAAAACGCGGAGTTAGCCTCCTAGTAGAAGAACCAAAGATTGGCGATTACTCTAATAAGGGGCCGTCACTAGGAAAACCAAGTCGTTTGTCAAAATGGTCCTCAGAAAAACCTTTGGGTCAGGGTTCCCCGTCTATGGTGTGGACGTTAGGTTCTGTGCTCCACCGCCAAAAGCCCAGTCAAACCCCCGAGTAACATTGGGACGCCGAATTATCGAGGGTACCACTCGTTGGGGCTCTGTATTAAAGATTCCTGGAGAATTCCTTTTTATCCCTCAATATTGGGAGTGGTTGGAGCTTGTCGTCGGTCGCAGTAAGAAAATACTTCGCCATGCTTGTCTGCTAGATGTTGTGATGGCTTCGCTCTATACTTACGATCCCAATAAAGACGTGGTACGAGCCTTTTATGAAGCATGGTGTCCTGCAACAAATACTCTTCACACCCAGGCTGGGGAACTTTCCATCTCTTTGTGGGACCTTTGGAAATTTGGGGGTCTTCCTATTGAGGGAAAATTTTACGAGGAAGTCATTTCATGTCTTAAAGAGTCGACTGGATCGGGGCGGAATGACAGATATCTCCCAAAAAGCTGCAAGCATTTATTTCTCGCTTATTATATACTAACTGCTAAAAAGACAGATCATTCACATGTTGCCATTAGTGATTGGATTTCTCTATGGTTTAAGGGCACCCAACGATATGGTAAAATTCCGGCGCGGAGGTCAAAAAAGAGAACTGCTTCTAAGGCTACTTCTCGCTCCGGCGTGACTCATAACCCCGACGGCACGAAAGTTAAATATCGTGAATGGTCAGACGATGAGTGCAACATGTTCCATAGTCTCAACATTGAAGAAGGATGGAAGGATAAAACATACTTGGCCGCCTTTTTATGTTGCTGGCTCTGCGCCTTCGTATTTCCTCAGGCCAGTGCTCACCACATTCGTCCAGGTGTTTTCAAAATTGCTTGTCTGATGGCCGAGGGCGAAACTTTTAGTCTTGCCATTCCTGTCTTAGCTAACCTTTACCATGTGTTAGGCAAAATCTCAACGACTTCTAATTCGATCGGCCGTATGGAAACTTGTCTCCCGGTACACTACATTATTGGCTGGTTAGCTCATTATTTTAATACCCATCATAAGACTCCTGAGGAGGTCCAAGGTCCAGGGATGGTTGAATTTTCCGGCAAAGGCGGGGCTAGATATCTAGATGAATCTGAAGCTCATGAACTGATCCATGAGGGCGCATCGATAGCATGGCACGTGAATCTCCAACATAGAAATAAACACGAAATCTTAAATAATGAAACCATCAACAACTTTGAAGATTCTTCATACTTTTCGAGTCTCCGATCGTGCTATATATCAGCGCGATGTGGAGAATCACTTGTCATCGAATCATACAGTCCATATCGATTTGGTCGTCAGTTCGGGTTCTACCAAGACGTGCCAAATGATATAGGGGAAGCTTCTCCTTCAGTCAATTTGTGTAATATTTTACATCATTGACGAGTTTGTATTTGCGCTGAAGTAGGGTGGGAGGTGTTTCTTCCAGCTCGAATGTTGAATCCCCATGACAATGTCACTTCGTATTACCGAAATTGGTGGTCGATCAAGCATGGTGATTATTTGAGAAAAGGTGTGGATAAATTGATTGACAGCGCTCTTCCTCACTCAGATCGTTCAAAACCTAGGAAGGTCAACGCTAACCTTGGAGGAAAAAAATTCCACTTGCTCAAAGATAAACCGTCATGCAACGCCTCAGATCAAACTGAAGATAGTCAAGGCAATGATAGAGACGTCTATTGGAGGAAGGATAAGAGGCTCAGACAGACCCCTGATCTCGGTGACGGATTCTTCGCCAATGTTCCTACCGCTTGTGAAATTCCCGATGATGTCGGAGCCTTAGTTCAGTAACTTTCTCCCCCTGAAACTTCCCGATGATGTCGGAGCACAATAAACAGAAGTTTCAGGATACTATATTATCAGCACAATAATTTTCCTTTATTGCTTTATTGAACTTAACTTTTTGTTGCCTACGTATCCTTGAAAGTAAGAGATCACTTGTTTGAACGTAGTTCGAATGGAATCAATATTTTTTTTTATTGCGACTGAACTTAAAGTATATATACTTTTTTCCTTAAGTTGCCTACGTACCCTTAGATGGAAGAGATCAAGTCATAACGTAGTTCAGATTACACAATGAGTCAATTTTTTTAATTTTTTTTATTTTGGGCCGTTCACCTTTTAAGCTCATGCGGGGCCAGGAGCAACATGTAGTTTATACTCTTACGTTAAGGAGTACTTACATTTCAAGAGCTTTTATCTTCATCAAGGTCTTGATCAAATCCTTCGCTTGTAGGATTGGTTAGAATGATGATATTTTTCTTCACCTTCAAGAAGCCTTCTGTATTTGTGAGAACATATAATTTCCTCTTCATGCGCGAAGGAACACGACTGTGAATCTTCTTGTCGCTATTTACTTCATCAAAGAGTCTTGCCCCTACGGTTTTCATATTTACTTCATCAGCGAAGCGACCGACGTTGAGTGATGCGGTTGGTCTTCTTGGATGACATTTTTTTCTTTGTCATTCCTCCTTGCTACAGGAGTTAGACTTGACTCTGCAGCCTCTCGACTTTGCATCTGATTTCTCAAGTGGGCAATCTCGAGGTCTCGTTCTTCAACTGCTTTCATCAGAAAATTTAATTTCTTTTCCATTTCAGCCATTGCTTCATCGTTAGTGCGTGCGTCCGCCATCATTACAGACATTACGTTGGAATCGGACACTTTCTCCGACTGATCAGAGGAAGGAACATATTCATCGTACAAGGGATTTTCCTTGATGATTATTCCACCCTGCACAGACTCCGTCAGTCGTTTGTAAATTTTGCTCACGATGACAGGAGTGTGTTCGTCCGTCTGCGAGACTTCTTTGATGAAGCGACTGCGGGTGACAGGTCCCTTGTAAGGGTTGTTGGAAATGAGAGACATGGATGTTGTTTTCTTCGATGTCGTTGTTAACTTTAGTTGAGAGAGGGAGAGATGAGAGGTAGAGTTGTCCCACCAGGCGTGCCAATCTGTTCACACGAGATTTCGAACGAAGGATGGAAATTCGACACGTGTAAATGAATTTGAATTTGCATTTGTATTGTATGTATCAGTGCGTAGTGGATTACAATCTCTAATGTTTGATCCTCTGATTCTTTCTCTCTCAAATGTAAATGTATCTCGAGGGCTTCGCAGCTTGTTCTCGATGTTGGATTTGTTTCGAGGGCTTTGCAGCTTGTTCTCGATGTTGAATTTGGATCGAGGGTTTTGCAGCTTGTTCTCGATGTTGAATTTGGATCGAGGGCTTTGCAGCTTGTTCTCGATGTTGAATTTGGATCGAGGGCTTTGCAGCTTGTTCTCGATGTTGGATTTGGATTGAGGGCTTTGCAGCTTGTTCTCGATGTTGAATTTGGATCGAGGGCTTCTTAGCTTGTTCTCGATGTTGGATTTGTACCGAGGGCTTCGCAGCTTGTTCTCGATGTTGGATGATCGTTCAGTCTTCCAACGATTCAAGGAGTCTTCGTTGCTTGGGAATTCTCTCTGAGCTCTTAGGAGTAGAAATTTTCCGAACTTTGCAAATGAAGGATGAGTTCTCTATTTATAGAGTTTCTCATGGGCCTAATGGGCTTGGGCCTGGATCCTAATGGGCTTGGGCCCACTGAACTTGGGTCCAATGGACTTTTGGGTTCTGGGCCCAATGGGCTTTTAGGCTTTGAGCCAAATTGCCATTTAAATAGCTTTCTGGCCCGATTCGATTTCGAGCCCAATTGAGCTATGACCGAATTTGCTCGGTTAAGTTTATTTGATCCAACAGTCCTGATGAAGACACGTGGCAACCACCGATTGACCGAAATTTCTCGGTCAACAATTCCAATTACAAATATACTGTAATTGCAATTTTCAAAACTCCAATTACAGTGAATTGCAAAAACAATGTTTTTACACTTCTAGTGATTTGCAAATATAAATATATTGTATTTGTAATTCTATGTTTATTTTATCTATCATTTTATTTATATAATTTCAAATTATAAAAAAAAAATCATTCAAAATTATTTTTATTTTATCTTTAAATTTAAATTATACTAAAGTAGTACGTGATAATTTTTAAATGTTGCCAATTTTTTTTTAAAAAAAATAAATAAATTACATTGTGGTATTTTTTTTATTTTTTTTTAGAGAGAAGTGATATTTTTGTTTTCCGTTTACGGGTAGGGGAGAGAGGGAACGGAGGAAATCTAGGAAGAAAGAGAAGTGATTGTTTTTGTTTTCGGTTGGTTGATTACAGATAGTAGGGGAGAGAGGGAACGAGGAAATCTAGGAAGAAAGAGAGTTAATTTTGTTTTATTTTAATTACTAAATCTTAGAAATTAGAGGAAATTAAAATCTATAAATAAGGAATAAAAAAGATGGGAGAGACAGATTAAACTAAAAAAAAATACATATATCAAATTTTAAAAAATATGGACATCTAAATAAAAAATGGTCATTTGTCTGTTTGAAACACAAAATTACACAAAATTGCAATGAGACAAGCCCACTACAACAATAGTGTAGTGATGCTAGGGCACAAACGACCTTAGCACCTCCTTTTGTACAAGCTGGAAGGCATCTTTAACCTTCAAGCGGTACTGAATTTCATTGCTGTAAACTTTTTTTTTCTTTTTCAATTCTTTCATTAATGAATTTTTCTTTATAGTTGACAACTATCATATACCGAGAGATTCAATATGAAAGTATCCTTAAACCTTGAGTCAAATATGCATGTGAAAGAATTCATAATCCTTGATGATATAATCCAAATATGTAAAAACATTATAATTAAATAATACAATCAAAAGTTCAAGTAATTCACAAAACATGTAAATTAATTTTGAAAACCTATTAAATTGAAATCTCCTTAATCAAAAGGAAAGGCAACATGTTCAACAAAAATGACTAGTAATCTACCATGTAAAAATACCACTTGTGAGAAATTGATAGAGAAAACTCATAATCATGATTATTCAAGAATAAAAGACATTTAATTTAAAGAACAATCATAATAGTAATTTGAAAGGATCATGGAAGAAAACTAAATCAAGAAGATTAAAATTACCTGGAACCATTAAACATGTTGAATCCATAACACACAATAATTTGTTGTTTGTGGTCTTCCTCATCTATGCAACTTCAAACCAAGCATGAACGATCCTCACTAGCAGATAGTGAATAAGAGGCTAAAACAACATAGTCCGTTGGAGACCATAACCTAACTATATATATATATATATATATATATATATATATCCGATAATCCCCTTGGACCAACAGGCTGATTTCTGCTTTGTAGGTCACACCACTATATGAGAAGTCATAAACCCATAATCAAGACCACACAATACACTCATCAAATAACCAAACTATGATTGCTATTAAATTTGTTACCCACACATATGAATTAATTATTAAATTAATTCCAACACAATCTTAATCTCTAAACTAGAAGAAATGATCACAAAATCAAGAAAAGATAACTCTATATTCAAGATTAATTTTCATAAGACAAACTTATATTTACTTATGAAGGAAGTGTTTCATAGTTTTTAATTTTTTATAGTGTAGAGCTGAAGAAGATGATTGCATCAACTTTTGAATCACTCAAATTTGATGTCAAATGAGAAAGTTGTGAGCAAAATAAATTTGATATGGCAAAATCCTATGCGGTGATGGTTGAGGGTGGAATTATCGGCTAAGTACGAAATTCAAAGTCAGTCCAGGAGGCTGTCCTCTATGTAATCAAAATTGATCCTTGACCCAAACGCCAAAGAGGACAAACACATGAGGATGAGTCAAGTATAATGGAGGCCAACCCCAACGTGGGTCGACCAAGCTTCTAGAAGGTCGACCCCGACGGGGGTTGACAAAGCCTCTAGGAGGCCAACCCTAACAGGGGAAAGGGGGTCGGAAAAATGCCAACGAGGCCGACCCCCAGGAGCCATTCATGCGGACCCTCTTTACGATCGGTTGTGCTTGAGGTCATTTCAAACCATTTTAGAATTTGACCCGAAACCACCCTATTAAAGTGAGACGTTTCAAGTAACGACTGAAACAACTCAATCAATATGTTAACAACCGTTATGTTATTATCCACTACAAATAGAGATAAAAGGGAAAAAAGGGAAATGTAAGCAAAAAATCACTCTCGTTTTACTCTTTAAACTCTGCGATTAACCAATTACTAACTTGATTGTCGGAGTCCTTGTGGTCTAGCACCACACTGGTGTTAGTCATCACCTCTGTTTGTTTTGCAGGCACACTTCGATTTCACAAGTTAAACAAATTCACCGTTGACCATTTTTCGGTATCAATAGTTGGCGTCCATCTGTGGGGACATTAAATTTTGCTCTACCAACAACCAAACATTTGTGAGCAACAACGTAGGTGGAACCAATAGGGTGATGGAGAGCGATGAATCCGATAGAGATCAACGTCGAAGATGTGGAGCAATTCAGAAAGAAAACATTTGAGATGATAATAGAAGAAAGGTCGGGGCTAACATACCAGCCTCGACACCCCCAGAAGATCGAAATGAAAAGATTGAGAGCAAACTAGCACTTGGTCCCACCAATACGAAAATATCTTAACATCGGGGAGAACCAGTCGAGGCCTTAACATTCATCTCGTTGTTATCCGACGACCAATGAGTCAACATATGTACGAAATTGAAGTCGGAACAGACAGAAAACCTCATCAAATTTCTTCGTGTTAATTTCGATGTGTTCTCCTGGTCCTTATGACATGTCAGACGTAGATCCTAATATAAATAATGATACATCGACTAAACATCGACCAATATTTCAAACCGATTAAACAAAAATGTCGGGCGTTCAACCATAAACAAAACAAGATTATAGCCAAACATGTAATTGAGCTACTATAGAAGTCAACTACCATCAATAGTTGTCCAACGTGGTACTGATGAAAAAACCAAATGGCAAGGAATGGTGTGTATCGACTTCACCGATCTGAAAGGACAATTTCCCACTACCTCAGATCGATCAACTGGTAGATTCCACCGCGGGACATGAACTATTAAGCTTCATGGATGCTTACTTCAGGTATAATAAAATTCGCATGTATATCTTCGATAAAGAGAAGACCTCTTTCGTCACTAGTCAAGACCTCTACTACTATAATGTCCATGTTGTTTGGTTTGAAGAATGTTTGAGCAACATATAAATGTGTGATGAACAAGATGTTCCCTCATCTCATTGGCCAGAATATGGAGGTATTCGTAGACGACATGCTAGTCAAAAGCAAGAAGGCCAATCATAACACGAATTAGACTTGGCATACGCATTAAACACATTGAGGAAGTCTGTAATCATAACACGAATTAGACTTGGCATACGTTTACGTTGTATTTTTTTTTTTAGGAGTTACTATTTTGTATGACTATAAATGGTGAGAAACTACGAAGCTTACCGAGGAGGTAGATTTGGAGATAATGGATTCTATCACTACTTGCAAGACTACAAGACCGGACGGTGGCTATGACATTATACTAGCTAGAAACGGTCTTTTCTCTACAAAGAGTGCTTATAAGTTCTTTTGCAACGTGCAAACAGAAAAATCAGGCACCTAGATGGATCCCGCTGACTAATAACAACTTCAAACTGAGGGTTGATGCGGCATGCCATCGCTCCCTTCGCAAAACGGGTCTTGGAAGCTATCATCCGAGATGCAATGGGGTCTTCAGATGGCGGAACAAAATGGAGCGTCTGGTTTGAGCATTGAATCAGATGCCCAAAAACTGGATAATGCCATTGACTCTTGTTATTTGATGTCTTCACCTCAGGGGGCTATCCTTCGACTGGCTTTAGCCAAATGTTGTGCTAGTGACATTCAATACATCCCAAGGATAATCAATAAACCAACCCACAGTTTACCGGGTTGGGCCTTATCCAATAGGTCTAATATTTGGTATGTTGTGTTTCCAAATTAGCTTACAAGCCTTGTTAATAGTGATTGTAGCCCATTGGTCATTGAACACGAAGTAATTTTTCTTCTAAAAAGAATAGAAAAATCTTAGTTTATTTTTTCGTTTGAGGTCATCCTCTCTTTCAAGAATTTTGTCTTCTCTTTTCATCTTGTTTTTGTTAAGATCAAATATCCAAGCCATGTAGTTCGAGGTTGTTGTTCTTTCTATCATAACTAGTCATTGTATCCTGTTGAGACAGTCGTTGTAATATGTTAGCAATCAATGTATTGTGAATAATTGTATTCAAGTGCTTTGAAATTGTTGATGCCAAGATTGGTCACGAGAAATCTCACCTAACATTCATGTGCTTCAACGGTAGGATTTGTAGATTAGGGAAAGAGGCGACCTGCAAAACAATAAGATGCACACTCTGATGCCTAAGTTAGACATCATAGAAAGAATGCAACAAACTTAGATTTAGGAGAGAGAAGACTCAGTTGGACTTCATTTGAGTTATAATGATGTATTTATATGTCATTTACCTAGGTTTTTTTTGGCTTTCCCTTTGGTTTGAATCGAAAATGATTGAACCAAATTTGTTGGAGGTCGCGCCCTGAACTAACGAGGTGCGTGGGTGTAGGGTCGACCTCGAGTCGACCTTGTGCCTTGGGCTCTTGTTCCAAGGCACGTCTTCCCCAGAATCTATTTGAGCGTGGTGAGTTGGGCTCAAACCCTGGTCGACATTGACCTGCTTGGGTTCTGGTCCATTTCGACTCCAAGCTCTTTAGCTCCAATCTTTAGTTTGTCTCAACATTTAGTTAGGTCCATGAGTTTTACCCCTTACATAAAAAGTGTCTCAACTACCAATAATTTCATCATTGTGATTTTCTAGTTCTGTTCGTTTTGTGTTGTTGTTGTCAATGTAATCATCTATGCCCATTGAATTAAGCTTCTGATTTTCCTCATTTGGTGTATTAATGGTTTTTGTATGTAACGGTTTTCATGGAATTAAGTTTCTGGTTTTCCTCATTTGGTGTATTAATGGTTTTTGTAATTTGTATTATATACAGAATATGTAACGATGTAATATGTTTTTTAATGTTACATCGTTTCTACATACATCCTATTTTTCCCAACAAATTGACACTGGTATGCGCAAAAATACCACTAAGGCCCAAAGACCAAAAGACCAAAAGCTTGAACAAGTGAGGTCCAACTTAATAAAGACACGACCAAATAAATGACCAACGGTTATATAGGTGGCCTAACATCATACCAGTGTTAGATATCAACTCCTCTTGTTTTGCAGTCACACTTCCGCCCCTCTAAATTACAAATTCACCCTCGACCAAAAATGGTATCGACAAACACCTTCCCAAGCTCAGTGATAACATGAATTTAACAAGTGAAAATCGAAAAAAAAAAAAACAAATAAATAAATGGAAAAAAACAAAATAAGATATTTCGAGTTTTGCTAAGACAAATTCATTGGAAAACTCTTAGGGGTGTTTGGCCCCTGTTTTGTGTTTGGGTGAGCTTGACTTTTGAAGCCAAGCCCACGTTGGGGCGAATGGGTACGATTTTCAAACTCAAACCCATGGGTTAGGGTTTCCATCCCTTTCCCGATGCAATCTGGCGGGCACCAAGATTCATTTTTGTTTTCAATTTGAATTAAAAAAAAAAATATTCAGATCCTGGTTGCAAGGCCAGGATTGCAACCAAATTTTTTTTTGACTTATCAAGAAATATTTTCTAAAAAAAGTTTGAAAATATTTTAAGTTTTTTTTTTTGAAGTACCATCTATAAATAATGTTTTATATGTTTTTCATTTTAAAATATTCTTCTAAAAGAACAATAGTAATTTATAAGGATGACTAAAATAATGTTTTATAAGTATTTCATTTTATTTTTATTTTTTTTATATATAAGCACGTTCTTTCTAAGTTTTCACATATGTTTACAAATTATCCTATTGCAACGTTTTATCGGATTGCTTGTTAAGAAAATTTCAAAATATAAAGAGAGAAAAAAAAATTGAATTGCAACCAGACCTATATTTCTTTTTTATTTATATTTTTTTTAACTACAAACTCTCCAACATAGACTTATTCTCCCCTATAAATTCAAAACTTTTGTCAATTTGAAAAAAAATAAAAAATTTGGTTGCAATTCTGGCCAAGATTACAACCAGGATTGAGTTTTTTTTAAAAAAATTGAAAAATAAAATTTGAATCTTGGTGCCCAATCCAGCCCGGATATTGGACCGAGATTGTTTTTTATTTTTACTTCAAATTGAAAAAAAAAATTGAATCTTGGTGCCGATCCTGGCCAGGATTGGACCGTGAAACGCTAAAAAATGACGGGAAGCAAATAATAGAGGTGTTGATAGTTTATTTGTCAAGAAGGCTATTCTTGATAATAATTCATATTTTTTTTACTACTTTCTAATCTGAATATATGTCAATACTATTACAAAATTTTCACAACAGTACTGAATTATTTGAATGTAGGTTATATGAATATATTTTAATACTATTACAAAATTTTCATCAACAATAGTGAATATTTATTATTTTTGTAATTGGAATGCACAAAATTTTCATCAACAATAATGTGATTTTTTTCTCCTTTATTCTGTTTCTTGTTTTTTGTTTTTGTTGTTTTTGTTTTATTAAATTATATCTTTCTCCATCTTATTCCATAAACTAAGGTAGGACGATAACATCATGACTCCAGAGTTCCAAGACGTCAACGTCTCCAATCCACCTTTTGTTAACCATCCACTAAGGGAGGACATATCGTCCACACCTACTAGCAGGGCGGACGACACAAGCTCATCCAGATCTAGCAAGAAGAGACGAGTTGTGGTAGGAGACATCATTGATGCATTTCGCACAGAGATGTGAATGGTATCTGGTGAGTGGATTTTTGGTATATCCACTATGTTCGGGGTGTCGAATCCCGCCAAAATAACATTTATAATACCGCTACAACTGAGCTTTGCAGCTAGTGGTAGTCGGGTCGATCCGCAAGGAACCTAAACTAATTTCTCCTAATTAATTTATATTTGCTTTTTTTATGAAAACAATAAAATAAAACATTAAAGTAAAGGGGAGATTGGGTTACGGTAAATTAAAAGAAAGCATAAAAAGTAGCTAACGGTAAATTAAATAACAAGAAATTAAAATGTAACGTGTGCTCCTAATTTTAAGGGTCGGGGTTGATGATGCGAGCTTGTCGAGGCCCGTCAAATACAATTTATAATTACCGATCAACGACTTGCAGTAAACTACAGCGGACCGGGTCGAACTTAAGGAACCGAAATTTAAATTCTCTAAATTAAAATTTATGTAAAAACAATAAATGAGGTTTTTTGGATTGCATGTTAATGTAATGAATTAAAATAAGAATTAAAGATAAAATTTAAAGAATTAAAGAATTAAAGAAATAAACAAGAAATTACCTTGCTGATTCAGATATTGTCGGGACTTAATGAATTTTGCTCATCGATTACTCCAATAAAAATACAATTTCTTAATTAAAAGCCTAATCGACTTAACTGGAACAACCATGAAAAGTCTCTAAGATCCTATCATGCAATTAATCCGACAAAACATCGTATTAACTCTAAACTAGTCAATTAGTTGGGCACGATAACGTTCCATGCTAACTACATAGCAGCTCTAAGCACATGGATTGATTAGAACGTTAATTAAATTGATCAGATTCAATTAAACATTTTTCTATTCCTAAGGTCTATTATACGCACCATGTTAACTATGAAAAAACCATAATATTAACACTAGTCATAACCTGACCCATCTTGCTACTACAATTAAGCATGCAATTTCTGACAATTACGAATCACAAATTACAAACATAGCATACATGAACAATTAATATTTAATTGATTAAGCTGTCACATTAACCAATACTAAATGCACATGAAATAAACAAAGAATAGAAAACAATTAATCAAGAAATTAGATTGCAATTTAATATAAAAAATCTCACAAAAACGTTAAGCCCGACAAACCTCTAAATCGACATTACAAAGCTTAGCCGAACATAAAAATAAATAAAAAAAAGTTTAAACAGAGGAAAAATGAGATTAGTGATGGTGTGTAGTGTAAGGGGAAAGGTGTAACGTGTGTTGGTGTAAGGTGTTTTTTATTGGGGGACTCTCCTCTTTTTATACTAAAAGAGAAATAACATTTACTATTTTTAAAATAAAAATAAATAAATAAAACATTAAAACTTGTGGTTGATGAGGTGGTTTATTCTTATGGGACGACTTCTTTCTTCAGTTTCTTGGTGGGAGAAGACTTCTTCAGTTTTTATACTAAAAGAGAAATAACATTTACTATTTTTAAAATAAAAATAAATAAATAAAACATTAAAACTTGTGGTTGATGAGGTGGTTTCTTCTTATGGGACGACTTCTTTCTTCAGTTTCTTCGTGGGAGAAGACTTCTTCAGTTTCTTCGTCGGAGAAGACTTCTTCCTGGATCAATCAGGAGCTAACACGTGTGTGGGTTGATGGTTGGAGTAAAAAAATACAATTAATAATCACATTAATTCTTCAAGAATCAAACTCGAGATCAAAATCTATCATAATCAACTGATCAAAATCTATCATAATCAACTCTTCACCATCAGACCAAGCTTCCAACTTTGAACATTAAATGATTTTTATCTTCATAGTATCATCTGCGGCTCGGTTTATTTTAATTATACTCTAAAACTCCTCATAATCACATTAATTCTTCAAGAATCAAACTCGAGATCAAAATCTATGGTTGGAGTAAAAAAATACAATTAATAATCACATTAATTCTTCAAGAATCAAACTCGAGATCAAAATCTATCATAATCAACTGATCAAAATCTATCATAATCAACTCTTCACCATCAGACCAAGCTTCCAACTTTGAACATTAAATGATTTTTATCTTCATAGTATCATCTGCGGCTCGGTTTATTTTAATTATACTCTAAAACTCCTCATAATCACATTAATTCTTCAAGAATCAAACTCGAGATCAAAATCTATCATAATCAACTCTTCACCATCAGACCAAGCTTCCAACTTTGAACATTAAATGATTTTTATCTTCATAGTATCATATGCGGCTCGGTTTGTTTTAATTATACTCTCTAAAACTCCTCTTTTGAGTTCTTACTTAATATAAGTTTCTCATTCACCTGCTCGATTTCTGCAGAATTAAAGGTTATAAAATAACACTTTTGGAGTTCTATCAGTTGACCATCTCGACGAAATAATGCAAATTTTGTCCTCCCCTAGACTCAAACTTGGGCCCTTCGTTCTACCAAGGTTCTCTTGCACCACCAAACCACTCATCATATTTGGGATAACACTTGATTACTTAATTTATATGGTATAAACACTTAGAACGATTAATCATTATTATCCACTAAAATATTCTTTTAAGCTCTAATCTAATGTCATGGTCTGATTTGCCCCTAAGCAATTAAATTCTACAAAATATATCAATTAAGCACAAATAATTCCTTAATTCACAAGACTTAGGAGCTAAATACTAGCACTTAATGAGTGCTATCAGTATCCATGGAGACTGGGAAGATTGTAGCATGACCTAAAGAGAACGATGAAATTGAATCGTCCCAACGCAAACGACTGTACGAGAGGAACTTCAGAATATTCCCGATATGGATATGGATGACTGTTTAGTTGTATCCCAGACTCTACTAACCGATGTTTCGCTATTCCTAATGTTCCTTGACTTTCCAGCTGAGTGGAAGTACAAGTATTGCATGTGTATCTTGGGAAGGCAGCCATGACCCTCCTATTTCTGAACTCTGCTTCACCGACTTTTGTTTGACTCTTTTGATGATGACTTTACGTGAACATTGTCTTGTTATGTTTCTTTTTCTTGTTCCCCGTTTCCTGTTTCATGTTTCCTGTTTCTCGTTCCCTGTTTCTTGTTCCCTGTTTCTCGTTCCCTGTTTATCTTTGATAATGTTCCCGTTTCTTGTTTCCTGTTTCCTGTTCCCTGTTCCCTGTTTCTCGTTCCCTATTTTTTTAGAACTAGAAACAGAAACAGGAACATGTTTGATAACTACTCTTGTTTCTTGAAAAAAAGAAATAGAAACAGAAACTTGTTTGATAACGTTTCTTGTTTCTTGAAAAAAAATAAACAAAATAGATTAATAATTATTTTTTTTTGTTAATGGTTTCTTTTTTCTCTTTATGTTTTTTTCTTTTATAGTTTAAATAGAATTTAGTATATATAATATAAAAAAGATATAACATGCATTCAAATATATATATAAAAAACAAATTATCCAAAGTTTACATAATTGAATACAAATAAGTCTCGAAGCAAAATTAAAAACAACCATAAAATTGTATTTATATTTCAAATGTTACCCAAATTTGATTTTATTTGATATATGTTTTTGTGTGTTGACAGGATAAGGAGACATTTGTTTAAGAATAGGGAATCGAGCCTTCTACCCACTAAAACAACATTCAATAACATTTTGGAGTGAGAAATGTCGGTAGTTAAACATTTATGGATGATGTCACTTTTCACTAAAATCTCGAAGTCATTGCCAATTTATCATTATTTGTTATGGACCGCGTTTTAAATTTTTGTGGACGTGTATACATCTTAATCGACATTTTCATGTGTCAATGAACTCAATATCGACATGATAGGTGAATCGACATTTCAATTATATTTTAGATAAATTGACGTTATATATCTAAAATATCATTATTGTGAATCTAATATTTAATAGTAAGAAAATTAAACTTATTTAAAAACCGTGAAATGCTTATTTGCAAAGTTTAAAATGTGGATGTCGATGAAAATATCAATGTCTCAATTTTATGGAAATGTTGATAAAAAACATCCATAGATATTTATGAAAAAAAACATATATTTTTTTAAAATATACTTAAATTAATAAATATACATTTTATTTTACAATTAATAAATAAATATTTTAACATAGTTAGATAGGATAAAAGATTTATTTATTAATATTAGGTTCACATTAATATTAATATATTCTCAAACAAAACAAAAATAGAAAGTGGCAAAATTTAAAATTAAAATAATATATAAAAAAATATTGCAAAATTAAGAAGAAGAAAAAGATAAAAAACCAAAATGTAATTTCCAAGATTTAAACCCAAGACCTTGAATGTAAGGAGCTTAATAGAACGCACATCTCTTGCAACCAAACCAATCACACTTTTTTGGTTTAACTGGAACGAAAGTTTATAAATGGGAACGAAACAAAGAGAAACAACATTTTGTAGTTTCTCAAAATTTGCCCATTTTTTGGAAACGTTTTTCAAATTTTAGAAACAAGAAACAGGAACAGTTATCAAACAAGTCTGTTTCTTAAAAAATGAGAAACAGAAACAGGAAACAGGAAACGTTATCAAACGAGCCCTTAGGAATCTAATCCAAACACACTCTTAGTTTGTTTCGCTATCTATTACAATTTTCTTATAAAAAAGTATCATCGAACAAGTGGTCCGAGATTCGAATCACTTACCCCTATTGTCAATAAAAAAAAATGATTTGATTAATTAAATAAGCTAAATTATTTCAAATGGAAATAAGAATAAATCAATTAATCAATCCAAATATGAGTCCCAATTTGTTTTTTTTTAGTCCCAATTGACCCAAATGAATATCTTTTTCCTATATTAGCCAAATCACAATTGAAGGAAGATAATGCAAGCGATATAATCTATTTTTAAGAAACTTTTAGACTAAAATTGGGAAATTGTAACATATGTTTAAGAGTAAAATAATTAAAATTATAGCATATTTTTTTTTTTTTTTTTTTTTGCAGATATGACAATTTCTATCACTGATAATATGGTCCATCGCTGATAGTAATCTATCATCTCAGTTTTTTATAGAATTTTAGTCTATCAGTGATAGTAGTTTATTAGTGATAGTCATATATCAACGATAGTTTCTATCCGTGATAGCTACTGATTTTTTGCCATATTTACAAAATATTTTAAATTTTGCTAAATTTGTAATTATTTTGGGTCTGATTGCTGTTTCTCCAACCAGCTCTGTAAACAAGTTTAAATATATAAGGATGAGAAAGTCTATGGAAAAAAAATGACTCTTCGTACCACATTCATTCAAAGGTAAAAATTGATATTTTTTTTCCTTAATTATATTTATGGTAAATTGCACAAAAACACCTATGAATTATGGTATAATTATTACAATCACTACCGACACAAATATTTAATTGTAGCCAATAAGAGCATAGATCGATGACATGATGTATCACCTAACCATAGGTTCTAGGTTCAATCCCCCACCTCAACATGTTGTCAAAAAAAAAAAAAAAAAAAAAACATTTAAGAATTATGAAGAAGATAATAAATGCATTATCTATGTTATGTAAATATTGGTAAGACAAACCTCATTTTTATACTTATGCATGTTTTAAGATTTAAATTTTACATTTTTATGCTTATGTATGTTTCAAGATTTAAATTTTACATTAAAACTTAGTCAGTGTAATATTATAACCATTCAATAAAGTTCAAGCTTAGTAGTTAATCTCTATTTCTTCTAATATAGTTGGTAGATTCAAATTCTTACTCCCATGTGTGATGCAATTATTCTTCAAGGAAGAAGAAGAATTTTATTTTATTTTTGTATAAATTTAGTATGTTCCTCCATTAATAGACATGAACAGAAAGAGATAAAAACGAAAAAACATTGAATAAGAAATTGGATGTTTGAGTGTCTGTGTGAAACAGTCGTCTAAACCATTTTTAGACAATTTATTCCCTCAAATTCAGCTCATGCAAACTTGGAATGCTCCCACTCTCAGATTCTTCACTAACATGTTTGTCTATAAATCTTCCAATTCGCCACATCCCATAAAACAATCAAATCGATTGAAGAGCTCAATCTGATATATCCATCCCTCAGTAATTTCAGCTTTATATATCCCTGTCATTGTCAAAATTTCTAAATCATGCCTGCAGGAGGGTTTGCCGCGGCTCCGGGCGGCACGGAGTTTGAGGCCAAGATCACTCCGGTGGTCATCATTTCTTGTATGATGGCTGCCACCGGAGGCCTCATGTTCGGTTACGACATTGGAGTTTCTGGTAATTAATTTAACTATTTGGGTTGAGCTATGTTCGGATTGACTTTTTCTTTTTCTGATGTAAAAAATTTGACATGTGCATGTAGGGGGAGTGACGTCGATGCCTTCATTCCTGAAGGAGTTCTTCCCCGTGGTGTACGAGAAGACTCAACAACATGGAGCAGATGAAAGCAATTACTGTAAATATGACAATGAAAATTTACAGTTGTTCACCTCTTCTCTCTATCTCGCAGCGTTAACTGCCACATTCTTCGCTTCTTACACCACAAGAGTGCTTGGTCGGAAACAAACCATGCTCATTGCTGGACTTTTCTTTACTTTTGGAACCATTCTTAATGCTGCCGCCGTCAACCTCCTCATGCTCATTATTGGGAGAATTGCTCTAGGTTGTGGAGTTGGATTTGCCAACCAGGTCTTTTTCCTCATTCCTTTCAATATTATTACTAATAACTTCGAAAATTCGATTGACAAATTTTATTAATTATTTTCAATAGACCTAAGTTGGATTTTTAGGAAGAATTTGGTATATCTAGTCACCTAAATGTCAATCACATCATTTCTTATATGAAATTGAAATGTTATATACAGGCTGTGCCATTGTTTCTCTCGGAGATAGCACCCACGAGGATTCGCGGAGCACTAAATATATTGTTCCAATTTGATATCACCATCGGCATTCTGTTAGCGAACCTTATCAATTATGGCACATCAAAGTAAGAACACATTGAATACATGATCAAAAGAAATATCATCTCGAGGTTTTTAAGTAATGTTCTTGAATTCAAATGTTGAACAACTGTGTGTATTTTTAGGATTGAAGGCGGGTGGGGATGGAGGCTATCATTGGCTTTGGCGGGTGTTCCCGCGGCACTATTAACTATGGGAGCGATTTTGGTTGACGATACTCCAAATAGTTTGATCGAACGCGGGCATTTGGAAGAAGGAAAAAGGGTGCTGAGCAAAATCAGAGGCACAGACAACATTGAGCCCGAATACATGGAGATCCTGGAAGCAAGTCGCATTGCTCAAGAAGTGAAACATCCTTTTAGAAACCTTCTTATGCGCCAAAATCGCCCGCCTTTGGTCATTGCCATAATGTTCCAAGTCTTCCAACAATTCACTGGAATCAATGCAATTATGTTCTACGCACCAGTTCTGTTTAACACATTAGGGTTGGGCAGCGACGCGTCTCTATACTCTGCTGTGATAACAGGAGCCGTCAATGTCCTCTCCACAGTGGTCTCCATTTACTTAGTCGACAAGATCGGGCGACGAATGTTGTTGATCGAAGCTGGAGTTCAAATGTTCATCTCTCAAATGATCATTGCGGTTGTTTTAGGGCTAAAACTCCAAGATACTGGCAACAGTATGACGCATGGGACGGCGATTGTGGTGGTGCTAATGGTGTGCACTTTTGTTTCATCTTTCGCATGGTCTTGGGGTCCATTGGGATGGTTGATTCCAAGCGAAACTTTTCCATTGGAGACACGATCGGCTGGGCAAAGTGTGACGGTTTGTGTGAATATGTTGTTCACATTTATCATAGCGCAATCTTTCTTGTCGATGTTGTGCCATATGAAGTATGGGATCTTCTTGTTCTTCTCTGCTTGGGTGTTGGTAATGTCGTTGTTTGTGATATTTTTGGTGCCGGAGACGAAGGGCATTCCAATTGAAGAGATGTCGGAGAGAGTGTGGAAGCAACATTGGTTCTGGAAGAGATTTATCGACGATGATATGGTTGACCACAAAAAGGTTTCAGTTTAACGAACTACCATTGTCATGAGAGAATAAAGTTTCAATTTTGGATGATCTTGTTCATGAGACATTACATTTCAGTTTTGAGATTTTTTGTTTTGTTATTTAGCTTTTAGTTTTGGGATTCTACTATCATGTTCCAATTTGACGGGAGATGGGCGGTGGGGTTCCATTCCAATCTTCAGAAGATCTGTTATTTGACAAGGGAACTACGGACACAGCCCTCTTGGCAAGATTGCAAAGAGGAGAAGGGCAAATAAAGGGAGGAACCTAATGTTTAGGATGAAACAAGTTGTTGGAACAACACGGGATGATATTGCAAAGACTCGAGCGTAGAATGAGCTATAATAACAGAATCCGTCGAGCCCTTCCTCGCCGACTGATGAGGAAGAAGAGCAAGATAAATTCCCTTATGGTAGCAGAGAGGGAAGTTCTGTTTAGTTCATGATTGCTACTTCTGTTTCGTTTTTATTTCCTTAAGTAGGTGTAGATTTAATTTCTGCTTGTGCTAATTTAGATTTGTTAAGTTGGATGTTGTCCTTTTGTGCTCAAATTTTGCTAAGTTGAATGAATATGTGAGGTTAGTTCTTTATTGTCTGAGTTGTTGTGTGAAGGTTGTGGACCTATTTTGCCTCGTTTGCTTTCCTTAAACTTTCTAAAAGGCTTAGCTTCTCTTATGTTTTTAGCTTATCTATTCCACTTGTAACAATTAGCTTGGTTAGCTAGATCCTTAGGTTGGGGTAGTTTTGGGTTTCAAACCTAAAACCACGTTTGGGGCAGGGATGACTACTCCGGGTTTTGGAAGCCAAACTCACGAGTTGCCAAACCCATTTGTTTATCTTAGGGATCTATCATTCTCTTTCCACTTCTTAAAATTACGATGGGTTTCATCATTTTTCTTTTAATTTTGGGTTTGAATCAATAAGATGTAACATTTAAAAAAAAAAAGATTTTTCAATAATGTCCAATATAACTTTTCATTATAATGACGTCGGGTGGGTCCATGTTATAATGATATATTTTGTCCAAAATTTTTATGGGATTTAATTCCAAATTAAATCTTATGGCAATCAATAAAATTTAAAATTGGTTATTCCATGTATGACCTTTAGACTTCCTTTGAGATTGCGGTACCTTTTGAAATAATTGACGGCAAATGTGCTTTTGAAAAATCAGCGGTGTTTGGTAAATTTCAATTTCAAATACGAAAAAATATGTTATAGTGTTTGGTAAATTCGAACAAAATTGTTGTGATTCAGCTATAAAGACGAAAATGGACATAGCATTTTAATATTTTTATATTGTCAATATCTAAATTGTTATTAGATAATTATTTAAATTTTATTGTTTATTTTAAATTGTATAATGAAATATTATAAAAAATAATTATTATTATATAAAATTGTAATTAACAAATGTTATTTTAATTAAAGTATAAACAAAATTTAAGAAAAAATATAATTAAGATCCTCTATTTTACCCACAGTAAAGTTAATTGTAGCAATTCTATTATGTCTGTTATTGTGATTTACTTTAAAAATATTTATGTAAATTGCTATTTCTTAGGACATTTTCTTTCTATTATGTTAGAGCATGTTATTGTGATTCACTTTAAAAACATTTGTCAATTGCCATTTCTTAGGACAATTTTGTTTAAAGAAGCATTTTTCTATTTGGAAAATAAAGAAGAAAAAAATTGGAGGAAAAACTTATTTATTCAATCACAAACTCGTTTTTTCTTTAACTTGCTCCTAAATTTCTTTAACTTGCTTCTTAATCTTCTTTTGAATTTGCTTTTGATTTAGGTGTGAAATTTCTCAAATAGAGAGAGAATTATATGACAACAGTTGATATTCAAGAAAGAAGTGAAAAAAAATATAAAGAATGGATATAATAGGATATTTTGAAAGAGTGTTAAAATAGACGCGAGATTATACTGAAAATTAATTTTAAAAACTTCTATTTATTAGATTTTGCAAATAAAGGATTCAAAACTGATTATATATAAATTAATAAAAAATCAGTTTTACCAAACCATTAGGGCATGTTTGGGAGTGATTGTTGAATTATTGATTTTAGGAGAAGAGATTTAATTACAATTGATTTTATAAAATTGATTTCCATATAATCATTTTAATGTTTGGATTAGAGTGATTTTTATATGATTAGAAGTGATTTTAAATTATTAATGTTTGGTTTGGTTCAAAGTGATTACAAAATTACTAAATTCTTAAAATTATAATTTAAAATGTATTGATATATATAAGATTCATATTAATTTATAAAATTATTAACTACCTAAATATAATGTTTAAAAAAAACTACCCAAATATATAATTAAAAGAATGAAATTTTAAAATATTTATCAAATTATTTTTATTTTAAAAATAATAATTTACCAAAGATTTAAAAGTATATATATATTGCAAAATTGAAGAAAAAGAAAAGTTTCACTTCGGATCGAACTTGGGCTTATGGGGATGCAGCCAGTCACATTTACCAATAAAGCAGAAAATATAATTTGTACAAATAGTACATAAGTATATATATATATATATATATAACAGTTTTCTTATTTTTAATTTAAATTAATAATTATTTAAAAAATAAATTTCTCACAATCACTCACCAAAAATCACTAAAAATCACCTCCTATGTGATTGACCGGGAATCACTCAGTGATTTTGAATTATTCAAAAATCACTAATTAATTTTTGCCAAACATAACAATTTTGAAATATAAGTGATTATGTGCATGTAAAAGTGATTTTGGTCCTTCCAAAATCACTCCCAAACATGCTCTTAATATGGTTAAGATTCTCCTATAATTACTTTTGAAGACAGTGTTCACACGAGATTTCGACGAAGGATAGAGATTCGAACACGTGTAAATGAATTTTGAATTTTGAATTGTATTGTATGTATCAGTATCAGTGCGTAGTGGATTACAACCTCTAATATTTATCCTCTGATTCTTTCTCTCTCAAATGTAACTGTACTTGAGGACTTCGCAGCTTGTTCTCGATGTTGAGTTTGTTTCGAGGGCTTCGCAGCTTGTTCTCGATGTTGAATTTGAATTGAGGGCTTCGCAGCTTGTTCTCGATGTTGGGTTTGTTTCGAGGGCTTTGCAGCTTGTTCTCGATGTTGGGTTTGTTTCGAGGGCTTCGCAGCTTGTTCCAGATGTTGGATTTGTTTCGAGGGCTTCGCAGCTTGTTCTCGATGTTGGGTTTGTTTCGAGGGCTTCGCAGCTTGTTCTCGATGTTGAATTTGAATCGAGGGCTTCGCAGCTTGTTCTCGATGTTGAATTTGGATCGAGGGCTTCGCAGCTTGTTCTCGATGTTGAATTTGGATCGAGGGCTTCGCAGCTTGTTCTCGATGTTGAATTTGGATCGAGGGCTTCGCAGCTTGTTCTCGATGTTGAATTTGGATCGAGGGCTTCGCAGCTTGTTCTTGGGATCGAGGGCTTCGCAGCTTGTTCTTGGATCGAGGGCTTCGCAGCTTGTTCTCGATGTTGAAGGGTTGTTCAGTCTTCCAAGGTTTCAGGGAGTCTTCGTTGCTTGAGAATTCTCTCTGAGCTCTTAGGAGTAGAAATTTTCTGAACTTTAAAAATGAAGAATGAGCTCTCTATTTATAGAGTTCTCATGGGCCTGGATCCAATGGGCTTGGGCTTGGATCCAATGGGCTTGGGTCCAATGGACTTTTGGGTTTTGGGCTCAATGGTTATTTGGGCTTGGGCCAAATTGTCATTTAAATAACTTTTAGCCCGATTCGATTTCGAGCCTAATTGAACCATGACCGAATTTGCTCGGTTAAGTTTATTCGATCCGCCGGCCAAGATGAAGACATGTGGCGACCGCTGATTGGCCGAAATTTCTCGGTCAACAAATGCCCCCTTTTTCGAGAGTTATGCACATGTACGTGTGGGTGAGTCTCGGAAAAGTTAAATTTTGAAATTGAAATGTAGGACACCCCTAATTTTGAATCTGCCTCGACATATCAATCTTATCGAAATATGAAATTTGGTCCATAAATCAATTCTTTTGATTGATACATCTTTCTATGCCCATTGACCAAAAAATATGAATTGGATTTAGAATTTTGATCTTTCTTATTTGGCAGAAGCTTGACTTGAACTTTAGTAGATTCTTGTGTTCTACTTTAATTCCATTTTGGATGTAGAGTAGAGTTTTGGAGTTGCCCAATTGAATTTTGAATATGATTTGACTTTGAACTTTACTCCAATTTCGAAGTGGGATAAAATTTGGAGTATACCCAAACCGCCAATTTCGATTCGAGACTTGGATTTAGATAAATTTTGACTCTAAATCATGCTTGGAAATAAAATTTGGAATATGCCCAAAATTTTAATTCTAGGAAAAACTATGATATTTTCTTGAAGTTTGGCTTGAATTCGGAGTAGAAGTGTTGAAAATTTTATTTTGGCATATTTGATTTGAGACTCGGATTTAGATAACTTTTGACTCTAAATCACGCTTGAAATAAAATTTGGAATATGCCCAAAATTTTAATTTTAGGAAAATTTTGGGTTTTGCTGGAAATTTAGCTTGAATGAAAATTTGACTTGGTATAATTTTGGGATTCCAATCAATTTTGACATGAAGTTCGAAAATTTGAACTTAAGGTCATCATTATGGGAGGAAATTTAGAACTCACCTAAATTTCAAGTTGAATGAAGTATTACAATCTAAAGATAAAAGATAACAATAAATCTTGTTTGGCAAAGTGGAACATGTTGAACCTTTGTTTCCTTTGGTCTTGGGTTCAAGTCCACCTTTATACATATTTTTAGATAATTTTCTTAAACAGGCGCGCGAACTTGGAGGAGATGCGCGAACTTGGAGGAGATGCGCAAACTTGCAGCGGAACTTGGAGGAGATGCGCAAACTTGCAGCGGAACTTGGAGGAGATGCGCAAACTTGCAGCGGAACTTGGAGGAGATGCGCAAACTTGTGCGCAAACTTGCAGCGGAACTTGGAGGAGATGCGCAAACTTGCAGCAGAACTTGGAGATGCACAAACTTGCAGCTGAACTTGGAGATGCGCAGACTTGCAGCAGAACTTGGAGATGCGCAAACTTGCAACTGAACTTGATGATGCGCAACGCAGCAAAACTTGGTGATGCGCAACGCAGCAAAACTTGGAGATGCGCAAACTTGCAACTGAACTTGGTGATGCGCAAACTTGCAACTGAACTTGGTGATGCGCAAACTTGCAACCGAACTTGGATATGAGTAGCGCAGTGATGGAAATTTGATTTGGCCTAATAACAAGCTGAATGAAATATTACAATCTGAAGTCAAATAGTAATAATGAAGCTTGTTTGGCGTAGTGGAATTGGTACTATCATTGCTTCTTTTGCTCTTGAGTTCGAACATCGATTACGTACCCTTGAATGGAAGGGATCAAGTCATATCGTAGTTCAAATGGAATGTAATCCCTTTTTTTTTTATTGTTGTGACTGAACTTAAAGTATATATATATTTTTTCTTTAAGTTGCCTACGTACCCTTAGATGGAAGGGATCAAGTCATAACGTAGTTCAGGTTACATGATGAATGATCGATTTTTTTTTTATTTTTTTTTATTTTTTTTTATTTTTTTTTATTTTTTTACTTTTTTTTTTTACTTTGGGCCGTTCACCTTTTAAGCTCATGCGGGCCAGGAGCAACATGTAGTTTATACTCTTACGTTAAGGAGTATTACATTGTTTTTTTTTTTTTACTTGGGCCGTTCACCTTTTAAGCTCGTGCAGGCCAGGAGCAACATGTAGTTTATACTCTTACGTTAAGGAGTATTACATTTTAAAATATTTTATCTTCATTACGGTCTTGATCAGATCCTTCGTTTGTAGGATTGGTTAGAATGATGATATTTTTCTTCACCTTCAAGGAGCCTTCTGTATTTATGAGAACAGATAATTTCCTCTTCATGCGCGAAGGAACACGACTATGAATCTTCTTGTTGCTATTTACTTCATCGAAGAGTCTTGCCCCTACGGTCTTCATCTTTCCTTCCTGTTGATCACTTGTCCCTTTGAGGCGATCAAAAACAGATGTTGAAGGTCGGTCTTTCTTTGATGTGGAGACACTTAACCTTTGGAAAGCTGAAGTTCGAGTGGAGGTAGAAGTTAGACATGAATTTTCTTCTTTTGTCGCGGCCATACTCATCCTTTGGAAGACCGAAGTTCGAGTAGTTGAAGGCTTGATGCGATTGAAGACAGAAATTCTTTGGTCCACTTCTTTTGAGTCGTCGACTTCTTCTGCGTTGATGTAGCATGAAGTTGCAAAGATTTCTTCCTCTTTATTGATAGGAAGGAAACTTCTTGAGAAGAATTCTTTTAAGGTCACCCGTCGTCGAGGTTGAGAAAAATATTTGTTTTCTCTTCTCTCGTGTTTAGGCTTCCTCGAATTGATTCTTCCTTTCTTCTTTGAAAGCTTATTGTTTCGTTTATCATCTCGAAACATGCAATCTTCTTTCTGGACGGGTCTTTGTCGTCGTATTTTCTGACGAGCCACGACGGTCCAACATTTATCCTCATTTTCGACGACCTCATGTTTAACTTGAGAAATTTGTTTTGGGGTTTCATGTCCGAACCGAACAATTATTGGTTCGAAGGTCCCAAACTGGATCATACTTTCCTTTTGCTTCTCAAATGAGACCGGAGATAATTGAGTGCCAAAGTTCATTGTTACTGCAGCGTGGTTTGATTGAGCTATTTCATCTAAGTCTAGCTTAATTTTTCTTTCTTTAGCTAACCTTAGAATTAGCTCCTTTAGGACGAAACATTTTTTTACCGGATGATTGATAACTCGATGATACTTACAATAGTTGGGATCATCGACTTTGTCCATTTCTTCCGGGCGCCTACACTCGGGAAACTCAATCAGTCTTGTTTCCAGTAGTTGCTCTAACATGTCAGGAATGTCAGAGTCTGGGAACGGATAGACTTTTTCTTGTCTTTCTTTTAAAGTTAGGCGATGTTTCTCGCCTCCGTCATTTCTTCTTTCTGTCCTGTTTTCCTTTCCTTTTGAGGAAAACCTTACAGGGGTTGTGCTGACGACCATGGATTCTTCCACGACATTTTTCGTGATTTTTTCAATGTCGTTTACTTCTTTATTTATTTTCTTTATATCTGGGATTAAGAGGTCCCTGGTCCCTCTGTTGGCGATACTCAACTCCATATCGTGGGCGCGAGTCGCTAACTCTTCAAATGTTTGAGGCTTTATCCCTTGTAGGATGTAGTGAAGTCCCCAATGCATGCCGCCGATGCACATCTCGACAGCAGACACTTCTGTGAGTCGGTCCTTGCAGTCAAGACTTAATGATCTCCAACGGTTGATGAAATCGATGACTGGCTCGCCCATCCTTTGGTTAGCGTGTGAGAGTTCAGACATGCTGACTGTCCGCCTCGTGCTGTAGAAGCGATTCAAGAAGTCTCTTTCAAACTGCTCCCAACTGTCAATCGTCTCGGGTTCCAAGTCGGTGTACCAGTCAAAGGCGTTTCCTTTCAAGGTTCGGACGAATTGCCTAACCAGCAAGTCTCCGCGAGTTCCAGCATTCTCGCATGTTTCGACGAAGTGGGCAATGTGTTGTTTAGGATTGCCCTTACCGTCAAATTGTTGAAACTTTGGCGGCTGATACCCGATGGGCATTCTCAAGTTGTCGATCCTCTTTGTATACGGTTTGGTATACAAGAGGGAGCTTTGGGTGGGTCCACCGTATTGAGCTCTGATAGTGTTCGTGATCATGTCTTGCAGTTGTTGGACAGACAACGAAGCGACCGACGTTGAGTGATGCAGTTGGTCTTCTTGGATGACATTTTTTCCTTTGTCATTCCTCCTTGCTGCAGGAGTTAGACTTGACTCTGCAGCCTCTCGACTTTGCATCTGATTTCTCAATTGGGCAATCTCGAGGTCTCGTTCTTCAACTGCTTTCATCAGAAAATTTAATTTCTTTTCCATTTCAGCCATTGCTTCATCGTTAGTGTGTGCGTCTGCCATCATTACAGACATCACATTTGGATCATACCCCTTGTTTGGTTGATCAGATGAGGGAACAAATTCATCGTACAAGAAATTTTCCTGAATGATTATCCCCTCACGCGTAGACTCTGTCATTCGTTCCTCCATAACATTTATTTCAGTCATCATGGAGGATGCTACGTCAGAATCGAACTCAAATAGAGGGTTACACCTGACAGCAAATTCGCCACTTGTAGATGCCCCCGCCAATGTCATTCTTTCTTCCATAGTATTTGTTTCAGTCGTTATGACAGACGCTACGTCAGAATCGAGCTCGAACAAAGGGTTACACCTAACAAGAAATTTGTCACTCGTAGATGCCCCTGACGATGTCATTACTCTGCTCACAATTGTGACAAAATCATGTGGACAATCGTGGGGAGTAGAACTCGTGTAGCGGTTGTTCATGACTACGGTTGTTGAAGGAGTTCTGAACGACATAACTTCACTTGTCTTTGAGATGAGAGAAAGAGATGAGAGGTAGAAATGTCCCACTGGGCGTGCCAATCTGTTCACACGAGATTTCGACGAAGGATAGAGATTCGAACACGTGTAAATGAATTTTGAATTTTGAATTGTATTGTATGTATCAGTATCAGTGCGTAGTGGATTACAACCTCTAATATTTATCCTCTGATTCTTTCTCTCTCAAATGTAACTGTACTTGAGGACTTCGCAGCTTGTTCTCGATGTTGAGTTTGTTTCGAGGGCTTCGCAGCTTGTTCTCGATGTTGAATTTGAATTGAGGGCTTCGCAGCTTGTTCTCGATGTTGGGTTTGTTTCGAGGGCTTTGCAGCTTGTTCTCGATGTTGGGTTTGTTTCGAGGGCTTCGCAGCTTGTTCCAGATGTTGGATTTGTTTCGAGGGCTTCGCAGCTTGTTCTCGATGTTGGGTTTGTTTCGAGGGCTTCGCAGCTTGTTCTCGATGTTGAATTTGAATCGAGGGCTTCGCAGCTTGTTCTCGATGTTGAATTTGGATCGAGGGCTTCGCAGCTTGTTCTCGATGTTGAATTTGGATCGAGGGCTTCGCAGCTTGTTCTCGATGTTGAATTTGGATCGAGGGCTTCGCAGCTTGTTCTCGATGTTGAATTTGGATCGAGGGCTTCGCAGCTTGTTCTCGATGTTGAATTTGGATCGAGGGCTTCGCAGCTTGTTCTTGGGATCGAGGGCTTCGCAGCTTGTTCTTGGATCGAGGGCTTCGCAGCTTGTTCTCGATGTTGAAGGGTTGTTCAGTCTTCCAAGGTTTCAGGGAGTCTTCGTTGCTTGAGAATTCTCTCTGAGCTCTTAGGAGTAGAAATTTTCTGAACTTTAAAAATGAAGAATGAGCTCTCTATTTATAGAGTTCTCATGGGCCTGGATCCAATGGGCTTGGGCTTGGATCCAATGGGCTTGGGTCCAATGGACTTTTGGGTTTTGGGCCCAATGGTTATTTGGGCTTGGGCCAAATTGTCATTTAAATAACTTTTAGCCCGATTCGATTTCGAGCCTAATTGAGCCATGACCGAATTTGCTCGGTTAAGTTTATTCGATCCGCCGGCCAAGATGAAGACATGTGGCGACCGCTGATTGGCCGAAATTTCTCGGTCAACAGACAGCAATCCCAATGACAAACGAGCCCTTAATTCTTTTTTTTTTTTTTTTTTATTTTTTTTTGTTTTCTTATTTTTCATTTTTTCTTTCCGCCGAAAACCATGTCAATTTTTCGTTTCATCCCTTTTCGTAGTACACAATTTATATATTATAATGCAACATATATATATCCCGTTTATATATATTAATCCACACCTCAATTTTCATTTTCTCCCTTGTCGTCGGGCTCCGTTTTTCCTTCATATATATACTACGTTTATATTATTATAATTTAAAATACATACCCTGTGTCTATATATTAATCTAATTTGAATCATCAGCGCTTACCTACCCATGTCTCTAACTTTAGCTGTTTATATTAAACATATGATTGAATCCTTTTACGTTTATACATTTTAATTCAACATATATATACCTCGTTTATAAAAAAAAAGTTTTATTTAATTTGAATTATATATACCATATTTATAAAAGGGTTGCATAAACAATCAAGCCAAAAATAATGGCAACTATAGCCAAATTTAAAACATTTTGCAAATATGACAAAAAATGAGTGACTATCACTGATAGACTGCGATCGTTGAAATATGTCTACCACTGACTATCAGTGATAGTCAAGGACAAAATTCTATAAAAAACTGAGGTGATAGACTTACTATCATAGATTATTATCAGCGATATACTACTATTAATAATAGAAATTGTCATATTTACAATTGTTTTTTAAAAAGTGCTATATTTTTAATTATTTTACTCTAAATTGACATATGTTACAATTTCCCTTTATAAAATATAGGCATTAAATAAAAAAAAACATACACCTCATTTTATTAAATATAAACCTAATATTATTAAATATATACCACAAAACATACAAGTGAAATGAAAAAAAATAAAAAATTCAGCCATCGTCTACTGTAGTGCCTCCGCCGCAACCTGCCACTGTTCACGTCGTCGCCGCACCTGAACCTGCTTTATTCTCCTTCTTCCTTAAATTTCTCTTCCCCTCCAACGAACTCGAGCGACTTCTCTCGCCAGTAGTAGCAATGACATCTCAACAACGACATATCCGTAGAACCGCGAGACCCACAAGTTCGATGAAGATTCTACAACTTCTAGTGGCCGAAGTTTCCTCGAATGAACCCAGATCCGCATCGACGGAAGGAGGTGGAGGATTCAGCGACAAAGCTTTCCTATTAATTCTCGAAAATAGAAGGCGAAGGTGGATGAGTCGATAATGAGTGAGTAATCAATGCCCGGAGGCGGAGACGATCGAAGTTGGAAATTGAATTTGTTTGATGTTTTCGGAGGAGCTGCACGAAGATGAAGATGAAGATGAAGATGAAGAATGATAATGATGGTTTTGAGTTTATTTAGGATTTTTGAATGGAGAGTGAGAGTAATAAAAATGCTAGGACATTTTGGTAAGATTTTTTATTTAAAAAAAACATAAAATCCTATGAAAATCCTACAAATAATAAATTGTTATATATATACCAGGTATTATATACCCATATATATATATATATTCATAATCATTCAACTCCATCATTTTATCTAGTATTCCTCATGACTCACTCTTTTTATGAATAACTCACTCTCTTTTTATGAATAACATTGAAGCCTTTCAAACACACATCAAATCAATTGAATACAATTTAATTTTTCTACTTTCCTCTCTCATTCTCTTCCATTTTTTTTTTTTTTTATTCTTGTTTTATAACATAAATAAATTTATATATTAGATATTTGTAAAAATATGCTTTAAAAATATTAGATATTTATAAAAATATGCTTTAAAAATTCGTCTTTAGTGTAATTATCTGTATATATAATATGCATGTTAAAAACTATGCATGTTAAAAACGGTTCATGATTTTTCATTTTTCTCCAATTTTAATTTCGAATAAGGCCCACGAAAAAGACAATTTTTCCTTCTAAATTTCTAATTATTTTCAAAATTATCTTTCTCATCTAATTTTAATATTCTTCTTCAATTAAAAACAAAAAAAAAAAGCAAAAAACTTCTAAATTTCTAATTATTTTCAAATTCTTCATTCTCATCCAATTTTAATATTTTTCCTCCATTTCGAAAAAGACCCATTGGACATATTTCTCAATTAAATTTCTAATTATTTCTAAATTCTTTTTTCTTTTCTTTCGTTCCTCATCGGTTCTTCTTCTTTTCTTTTGATTTCTTGTCAAAATGAGGTTTTGACTTTGTTTTCTTTTTTTTCAATCAAGTTTGTTATCTTTTTTTTATATACATTTAGTTGTCATGTTTGAATTACTTTTATACATTTATTTTCTTGTTTAATTTCAATTCCTTTCATCATTCTTATTTTATATTTTAGTTTCTTTATTTTATATAATTTTTTTAATATTATTGTAGATTTAATTCAGAATTATAAATAAAAAGATATTATATGTAACAAAACGAAGATAACGAAAGTGTGAAAACGAGAGAGAAATTGCACGAAGGAAAGAATTACTCAAATGAATTCGATGATTTGAATGGAAAACATTACAAGCTTTTATAGCTAATTAAATAGTAAATTAATACTCATTACTTTTCTCACTCACCTTAATTTTCTCCCATGATCCCACTAAGACATAATCCTAAAAAACTTAAGACACTACCTAGAGAGGTGACACTAACCTAAATAGGTGGCATCACCTTAATTTCAAAGATTTAAAACTAAATAAATTTGTACTAATTCTTAACTTTATAGAATAAAATCGATGGAGTCATCATCTCCATAAAAGAAAATTAATATTAGTTCTAATAAATGAAATTTACATTAAAAAATATAAACAAAAATTAATAAAAATATTTTAAAATCGAATTGTTTTTAAAAACAAACTATAAAACATATAAACAAAGGAAAAAAATATACTTATTATTTTAAGTTACATTATCTTTTTTACATAGTTATATAGAAAAATCAACGAATAAACTAATACTAAAATGTACCCTTTTTTTTTTTTTTTTTTTTTTTTTAACAAGTTATAAATTAATATAACTATATATTAATGCGTTTAAAATTATATTTATACAAATTTGTGCTACCGACATAAAGTTTTGAATTTACCTATTATATATCAATGTGTTCAAAATTTTCTTCATGCATACGAGTTTTGATTCTATTAGACATAATTTTGAAAGTTCAAAGACAAAACTTATAATTTAAACCAAATTAAAAATTTGAAACTAAGTAATTAATTGTGATAATATGAGTATTATTAAAATTAACTTTTAATTAAAATTAATAAACCAATAAATAAGAGATCAAAATTTTGGCATGGTGATCCGCCCATGTCCCATTAAGTTGGCACGTGATAGTAGAATCCCAAAACTCAAAGCTAACTAACAAATAAAAAAGAAAAGAAAAAATCTGAAAACTAAAATCTAATGTCTCGTGAACCACATTGTCTAAAACTGAAAGCTTTATTCTCTCATGACCATAGTAGATCAGTTAAACTGAAACTTTTTTGTGGTCAACCACATCATCGTCGATAAATCTCTTCCAGAACCAATGTTGCTTCCACACTCTTTCCGTCATCTCTTCAATTGGAACGCCCTTTGTCTCCGGCACCAAAAATATCACAAACAACGACATTACCAATACCCAAGCAGAGAAGAACAAGAAGATCCCATACTTCATATGGCACAACATCGACAAGAAAGATTGAGCTATGATAAATGTGAACAACATATTCACACAAACCGTCACACTTTGTCCAGCCGATCGCGTCTCCAATGGAAAAGTTTCGCTTGGAATCAACCATCCCAACGGACCCCAAGACCACGCGAAAGACGAAACAAAAGTGCACACCATTAGCACCACCACAATCGCCGTCCCATGTGTCATACTGTTGCCAGTATCTTGGAGTTTTAGCCCTAAAACAACAGCGATGATCATTTGAGAGATGAACATTTGAACTCCAGCTTCGATCAACAACATTCGTCGCCCGATCTTGTCGACTAAGTAAATGGAGACTACTGTGGAGAGGACATTGACGGCTCCTGTTATCACAGAAGAGTATAGAGACGCATCGTTGCCCAACCCTAATGTGTTAAACAAAACGGGTGCGTAGAACATAATTGCATTGATTCCGGTGAATTGTTGGAAGACCTGGAACATTACGGCAATGACCAAAGGAGGGCGATTTTGGCGCATAAGGAGGTTTCTAAAAGGATGTTTCACT
This sequence comes from Herpetospermum pedunculosum, assembly GCA_028017165.1. Classification (NCBI taxonomy): domain Eukaryota; kingdom Viridiplantae; phylum Streptophyta; class Magnoliopsida; order Cucurbitales; family Cucurbitaceae; genus Herpetospermum; species Herpetospermum pedunculosum. The sequence goes on along the minus strand of CM051526.1, from coordinate 58,357,712 downwards.
TCTTGAGCAATGCGACTTGCTTCTAGAATCTCCATGTATTCGGGCTCAATGTTGTCTGTGCCTCTGATTTTGCTCAGCACCCTTTTTCCTTCTTCCAAATGCCCGCGTTCGATCAAACTATTTGGAGTATCGTCAACCAAAATCGCTCCCATAGTTAATAGCGCCGCCGGAACACCCGCGAAAGCCAATGATAGCCTCCATCCCCACCCGCCTTCGATCCTAAAAATACACACACAATTGTTCAACATTTGAATTCAAGAACATTACTTAATTAAAAATCTGGAGATGATAGTTCTTTTGTTCATGTATTCAATGTGTTCTTACTTGGATGTACCATAATTGATAAGATTCGCTAACAGAATGCCGATGGTGATATCAAATTGGAACAATATATTCAGTGCTCCACGAATCCTCGTCGGTGCTATCTCCGAGAGAAACAATGGCACAGCCTGTATATAACATTTCAATTTCATATAAGAAATGACGTGATTGACATTTAGGTGACTAGATATACCAAATTCTTCCTAAAAAATCCAACTTAGGTCTATTGAAAATAATTAATAAAATTTGTCAATCGAATTTCCGAAGTTATTAGTAATAATATTGAAAGGAATGAGGAAAAAGACCTGGTTGGCAAATCCAACTCCACAACCTAGAGCAATTCTCCCAATAATGAGCATGAGAAGGTTGACGGCGGCAGCATTTAGAATGGTTCCAAAAGTAAAGAAAAGTCCAGCAATGAGCATGGTTTGTTTCCGACCAAGCACTCTTGTGGTGTAAGAAGCGAAGAATGTGGCAGTTAACGCTGCGAGATAGAGAGAAGAGGTGAACAACTGTAAATTTTCATTGTCATATTTACAGTAATTGCTTTCATCTGCTCCATGTTTTTGAGTCTTCTCGTACACCACGGGGAAGAACTCCTTCAGGAATGAAGGCATCGAGGTCACTCCCCCTACACCCACATGCCAAATTTTTCACATAAGAAAAAGTCAATCCGAACATAACTCAACCCAAATAGTTAAATTAATTACCGGAAACTCCAATGTCGTAACCGAACATGAGGCCTCCGGTGGCAGCCATCATACAAGAAATGATGACCACCGGAGTGATCTTGGCCTCAAACTCCGTGCCGCCCGGAGCCGCGGCAAACCCTCCTGCAGGCATGCTTTAGAATTTTTGACAATGACAGGGATGTATAAGGCTGAAATTAATGAGTGATGGATATATCAGATTGAGCTCTTCAATCGATTTGATTGTTTTATGGGATGTGGCGAATTGGAAGATTTATAGACAAACATGTTAGTGAAGAATCTGAGTGGGAGCATTCCAAGTGTGCATGAGCTGAATTTGAGGGAGTAAATTGTCTAAAAATGGTTTAGACGACTGTTTCACAGAGACACTCAAACATCCAATTTCCTATTAATGGAGGAACCAAAACATTCTTATCTTGTTTTTCTTCTTTCTTTCTATTACCGAAGGAGAAGAAATAACTAGAAAATGACATTTGTCTTACCCATCCGAACATAACTTAGTGGATAAGTGTTAAATTCTCTACAATTTCTCATTTTCTTTATTTATAATAATGCAAAATATATATATAATATATATATATATATATATTACAAAATATGGCTAGGACCGTGCTTACTATTTAAATGCTACAAATCCTCCAAATCACAAAGATACTTAACATACAAAACTAATTTAAGAAAATATTCTCATAAAGTTTTGCATAATAAAGCTCTAAATAATATTAATCACAATAAAATCTTAAATAATATTAATATCGTAATAAAATATACCAACATGAGCATAACTCATAAAGTATGAACTCTTGACCGAGAGGTCAGAGGTTCAAATCTCCCACCCGACATATTGTCAAAAAAAAAGGAGACAATTGCATGACAATTTAAAAACAAATAATAACAAATATAACACAATATAAAAGAATTTACAAATATGACACAAAAACACAGCCCAAGTAAAAAGACTAAAAAGCCCATCAGATGTCCATCAACCCATCAAAATTGAAAAGTAAAACGCCCAAACCAAGTACAAGGTGTTTGTTTGAGACCATACAAATACTTGTGAAGCTTACAAACATGAGTAGGGTGAGTCTTATCTTTAAAACCGGGGGGCTGATCCATTTAAACGTCTTCTTGAAGATGGTCATGTAAACATGCATTATTTACATTAAGCTGAAATAAATCTCAATGGTAATTAAGCAGCCAAAATAAGAATTACCAGAACGGTAGTCTTATTAACGACGGGACTAAAAGTCTCATCAAAATCCAAACCCTCCCGTTGATTAAACCCCTTGGCAACTAAGCAAGCTTTATAACGAGAAACATAACTATCAAGATTATATTTGTGATAGCACACAAAGTAAACTATCTTTAGGACCTATTTAATGCTAGTTTAGATGCTTAAACGATTGATTTCACGTTTATATTTGATTATTTTGTGGATATCGAGCATTTGAAGCAAACCAGAGCTTTTAGAAGATTTATGATGAAAAATAAGCTAATTAGATGCAAATATGAGGTCCCAAGTGAAGAGAATGAGGGAAACAAGCCAAAAATGTCGAGGGGATAGCGTCAAGACGCTGAAACTAGCGTCTAGACGCTAAAATTAAAGTAAAAAAAATGTAAAAACCAGCTCAGAACCGGACCGAACCGCCGCAAGAACCGAACCAGACCGCTCAGAATAAATGAAAAGAAAATAAAACAATAATCAGACTCGAAGTTGAGCCCTCACATTTTAATTTATTTAATAAGCTCAGCCCAATTCTCCATCTGATCGAATTTCAACCTCCGCACCTACATCAAACCTGGACATGCACCACAGCTGATCCGAGCTCCCACAAAATTGTTATACCCGATTTTTTTTTTACCTAAATTGCCATATAAATACATATTTTTTAGCCTATTTTGGGGAACCAATTTGGAGAGTTATACCCAATTTCGAAAATACATAATTTTTAGAGTTAAAGGAGATTTTTGTGAGCAAAAAGAAGACAATTACATGCTCATTCGTGAATGTCGAACATGATTAGCTAAACTCATTTATCTTAGAGATTGATGCATCCATTGGACCTTATGCTTTAATTAATTTAAATACATTTGATTGATTGTTTTTATTTCATTCATGCTTTTATGTGCTTAATGCTTATAAGCTACATATTATTTGTTTAATTGGTGTGATTTACCCTGATAAGTTGTAATTTAGACTAGAACATAACTGCATGACTGAAAGGATTTTTGACAAGAAATTGATTTGTACCCATTTAGAGGTTGTTAACTAAAGAGTCGTAAAACCTTGCATGTTATTAAAAGTTAAACAGATATGTTAGTTTTAATTATAATTTGCATGAGAATTAATTGTACTCGAAAGATGTAGTTTTTACATATGACTTCCTGACTTATGATTTATTGCATGATTCTTAGTTGGTAATTAATTGATTTAATTGGTGAAATCAACTCCCTAAGATATCTCTCACGTTGTTGTTGTTCATCTTTTATTTTATGTTTTTTTTTTTTAATCTTAACATCTATCACTTTCTTTCTCTAGATAAAATTGAGTGAATGTATTCTCGGTACTTAAGTGAACTAGAAAGCCAATCCTGAGGACGATATCCGTATTTTCATACACTATATTAAAACTTGACCCGTACACTTGCGGTATTGCATGACATAATTTTTCGCAACAATTTGGTATGAAAAACCTAGTTGCACCCGACGATATTAATGTTATCGGTAGGAGGAACAAGACTCCAAGTCCCTTGCTCTTGAAGAGCTGAGAATTCATCTACAATAGCCTGACGCCGCTCTGGAAACTTAGAGGCAACTGTGAAAGAGGTAGGCTCAGAAGATGGAGAAGCAACAACAACCATAATTTTCTTCTAAAAAATACCAAACTTTGACCTGGTTATAGAATGGTTATTGACAGCGAAGGGAGCAGGCGAAACAAAGGAACCCGAATCAGAAGGACCCGACTCAAAAGAAGAAGCATAAGAACACTTGAAGATGGCACGACAGGAGATGACAGACACTATGATGTATTCTCAGAGAGAAACAAAGAGACCAATGCAGGAAAAAAAGTATCCACAAGCATAGTAGAACCCCAGACAGGGGAAACCGATAAAATATAGTAGAGCACGATGCAGAAAATGGAAACACGGTCTCATGGAAAATAACATGCCGAGAAAAAGTCATCTTCTTAGTAAGCAAATTATATAAAGATAGCCCTTGTAATCAATTGTATAACCCATGAAAACATGATGTAAAGTCTTAGGTTGCAGTTTATGAACATTATAAGATCGCAAACATGGATAACATGCACAACCAAAGACCTTAAGATGTAACAAGTCAGAGTTATATCCAAATAATTTATGAAAAGGAGACAGAGAGCCAATAGAGCTTGAGGGTAAACGATTAATAAAAAAAGTAGCAGTAGCAAAAGCATGATACCATAATTCAAGAGGAGCGAAAGCATAATAAAGTAATGATAATGTGGTATTAACTATAGAAAGATGTTTATGTTCGACAAATTCATTCTATTTAGGTGCATAAGGACATTACTTTCGATGAATAATACCACGAAAGGCAAAGAAATCAGAATTAACGAACTCACCCCACCATCAGAGCGAAAGACTTTGAGTTTACAACCAAGCGAAGTCTCAACAAAAGAAACAAAGTGCTAAATAATTTGACAAGCATCAGACTTAGCAAGCATAGGAAAAATCAAGGCATAACGACTAAAATCATCCACAAACACTATGTAATAACGATGACTAGTGGCGGAAGGCAGTGGCGATGGTATACATCACTATTAATAACACAAGAGGTTGTGAAGAGTACTCAAAAAAAAAAAAAAAGAGGTTGTGAAGAAACAGATGTGGACAATGAAAAAGAGAGTTTACTCATTTTGCCTTATAAATAACTAACACATTCTTTTGTATTAATAGCATTGCCAACCGATATAGAGTAATCAACTAAAAAACGTTGTAAGGCATTAGGAGCATAATGCCCAAGACGATAGTGCCACAAATCCCCAGAGGATTGCTTATTTGAAGAAAAAGCAGAAATGAAAAAAAAAACTGGACTGATCAGAGAGAACATCACAAAAAACAGTAGCATCAGAAGAGTTAGAGCCAACAGAAGCCTTAGGAAAACATGCAGGAATAAGACATAAACCATCCTTTCTCTATCCCCTATACAAAAGTTTTCCCGTTGCCTTGTCCTGAATAAGAAATCAATCGTCATTGAAGATAAAAATGCAACAATTATCATGACAACATTGAGAGACCGAAGAAGATTGGCAGATATAGTCAGAACACAAAGAACATTGGATAAAAAAATCACGATCGATAGTGGAAAGAGTACCAAATCCAGATTGTGCAATAGGAAGACTATGTCCATTAGCAACGACGATAGTCTCCTCTCCATTGTAGCTATTATCAAGTTGAGAGTATAAATATCAGGAGTAACATGAGAGTTACAACCACTATCAACCAACCAAAGAAAAGAACTACAAGCCAGATCGGAAGCAACAACCATGGCAGAAAGCTGAGCAAGAGGATGGCAGCCTTGAAAGGAGAAACACATACAATTATAGCAATCGAGCACCTCATGGTCGGACCTATTACCGATCTCACAAATTGATCTTTCAGTAGATGCATTAGAAGTAGACCATGAAGTAGAAGTCGAAGAGTTAGAATTACCAGAAGAATGCGATGAATTTCGAGCAAAAGACGGAATCCATAAACAGTTTTCAAAAACAGAATCCAGATTGCATACTAAATGCATCTTCGCTGGACTAAGTGAATCTGGAAACATAAAACAAAATTCTAATTGCCTACCAAATAGGCCCTAAAAAACTCTTAATATAAAGTGTTCATCCAAAATAACTTATTTCTAAAACTTATTCTTTAGAAGTCATTTTGAGTGGTTTTCAAATTACACAACTTTTGCTAAAATGACTTTTTTCTAAATTTAAACACCTACCTTAATCTTTAGACGACCTTATTTACTTACTAGAAATGGAAACAAAAAAAATGGAAAGAAAATTATGTTCTTCGTTAAACATAATATTCACCTTAGTGTCTAGCTATGTTAATAATTAAAGACAAAAAAAAATTACATTGCAAAATAAAAGTGTGGAGATTCAAATCTACAAGTATTAAAAAAAAAAAAAAAGAAAAAAAAAGAATCTAACAACTCGTTCACAAGTTAAATGTAATCTAGATTTGAATCTTATTATGTAATAATGGAGAACGCTGAAGGAAATTTTGGGCAAATTTGAATCTTATTATGTAATAATGGAATGCTGAAGGAAATTTTGGGCAAAACAAAAAGGGAAATTTTGGGGAAATTGCAAAATTTGTTCCAATTTACAAAAGATTTGCAAAAAATGACCTGATTTTGAAATTTTAGCGTTTCTTACATGAATTTGACAGCCGGTTACTGTTCACTTTAGTTTGAGTGTGAAATTTCGTATTTGTCCTCATTGAACACAAGATATTCTCTCTCCTCCCTCCTCTCAACTTCTTTTCTCCCTCATCTTCTTTGTGTTCTACTCTCAATTTTATGAAAAAAAAAATACTCTTTCACCCTCTCAATGTTAAGAAAAAAATAAAATTTTCTATCAAGTTTTGAAAATATCTCCTTCAGACCTCTCATTCATCATTCTTAAACTTTTTTGAAATAAAAAATTCTATTAAGTTTTGCAAACGTCTTCGAAGAAAAGATTTGTACGAGTAAGGAAAGTGTTTATTTGTGCCCAAATTCTTTACTTTGAATTATGGAAATTAATCACAAAACAAAAAGGAGAAATTGATTTTTTTTCTGCCAAAGAAAAGTCGAAAAAAAAAAGAAGTTTTCGCAATTCCGACAAGTTGAAAAAAAAAAGAAGAAGTTGAAATCATGTCAATTACTACTAAGCTATGCTCACTTTGACAAGTTGAAATTAAATTCATTGTAACCATTTTTTTTTTTTTTTTGGTTAGATTAAATAAAATAACAACAAAATAAATTCAAGTTATTTATCATAGTAAGTGTTGTTTTAATTTTTTTAAAAAGAGTATTATAGGGTGATTATATTTATTACCAATAATTTACTTATATTTATTTGCATAATTTTGTAGAGTGGTTATTTTTAATAAGTTATTTTTTTTTCTTTTTTTAAAAAAAATAGAGTGATTGATTATTGTGTGTGATTACTTTCATAAGATTATACTTGCCTTAATTTACATAACTATTTAATTTTTTTTTTTTTTTGTTAAATTACAAATTTAAGTCCATAAACTTTAAGGTTTGTGTCTATTTGATTCTTGAATTTAAAAAGTGTCTAATAGGTCACTGATCTTTAGAAATGTCTAATAGGGTCCCGGAACTTTCATTTTTTTTTTTTAAATTAACTAATCTATTAAATATAAAATGTAATTTTATGTCTAACAAGACTTAACCTTTCAATTTCGTGTCTAGTAGGTTTGTGAATTTTAAAATACGTTGAATAAGTCAAAGATCTATTAGACACAAATTGAAAAATTCAAGGACTTCTTGGTTACAAAATTAAAAGTTTCAAGACCTATTAGACACTTTTTAAAGTTCATGGACCAAATAGTCACAAATCTAAAAGTTCAGAGACCTATTACACTTTTTAAAAATTTATAGACCAAATAAACACGAACCTAAAAGTTTAAGAACTAAATTTGTAATTTAACCTAAAAATATTTATAAGTGTGTATTTTTATAAAAGTTCTTACAATCTACACTTTTTTTCTCCCTAAACTTTTGTAATATTTATTTGATATATTAATTATGCTAGCACCAACAAGTGTCTTACATGATAAGTTGACAATTTAAGGGTGTGTTTGGATTGACTTTCGAAGTGTTTAATTTTGAAAAAAAAAATCATTTTAGTAAACGTTGTGGTGTTTGACAACCACTCAAAATGACTTCTTAGAGAATGAGTTTGAGACATAAGTCATTTTGGGTGAAACACTCGATATTAACTTTTAGAAAAAATGTTTGTTTGGTGTTTAATTAAGAATCCTCTCTAATTTTCATAGTATATTAAAATTATCAAAATACCTCAACAGTATCCTCTTTAAATTCTCCACCCATGGTTGTCCCGATGACCACCGACGCCCATCTCCGACAACCACCTCCAACGACTTTTAGCAACCACCTCCGGCTACTGCTGTCGATCTCCGGCGACGACTGTTGTCGCTGCCCTCTAGCAATCTCCAGCGAAAATTCCAGTCGATCTTCGCACAACACCTCCAGCCAATCACTGGCAACACCTCTGGCCACCGCCATCGATCTCTGGCGGCCATTTCCGATGACGACCACCCCTACCCTCGCTGACCTTCGGCAAAACCTCTAGCCGACCTCTGACGACCACCACTGTCGGCGACCTCCAGCCGATCACTTACGACCGGTCTTCGACGATTCCATGAACATTTTTTATAGGATCAAACCAAAGAATATCTCTTTAAGAATACTTTTGAAAAATCTAATTTTAAAAATAAATTTGTTGACCGAGAAATTTTGGCCAATCAGCGGTCGCCACGTGATTTCATCATGGTCGGCGGATCGAATAAACTTAGCCGAGCAAATTCGGTCATAGCTCAATTGGGCTCGAAATCGAATCGGGCCAGAAAGCTATTTAAATGACAATTTGTCCCAAAGCCCAAAAGTCCATTGAACCCAAAATGTCATTGGACCCAAGCCCATTGGATCCAAACCCAAGCCCATTGGATCCAGGCCCAAGCCCATTAGGTCCATGAGAACTCTATAAATAGAGAGCTCATTCTTAATTTTCAAGGTTCAGAAAATTTCTTCTCCTAAGAACTCAGAGAGAATTCACAAGCAACGAAGACTCCCTGAATCCTGAAGACTGAACACTTCTTGAAAATCAAACACCTGAAGACTTCACCGCTACGTGAAGTTGAAGATTCAACATCGAGAACAAGTTGTGAAGCCCTCGATCCAAATCCAACAACGAGAACAAGCTGCAAAGCCCTCGAAACAAAACCAACATCGAGAACAAGCTGCGAAGCCCTCGATCCAAATTCAACATCGAGAACTGTTGGGTTTTATGTCCTAAAACTCGTAGTTTGTAAACTGTTTGAATGTAAATATAAATATTATATTTCAATAAAGTTGTTATTGAATTTTAGTGAATTGTGTTTGTATTAACCTATACCAATAACTAACACCCATGGCTGTAGTGTGAGTACTTGAACTTCATGTGTGACATGAATGTGAATCAAGTTCAAGTAGACAGCCAAAATGGTCTATAGTATAGGGATAAGGCTGGGTACCTTATCCTGGGGACACTATTGGACGCGGCTCACTTTGTATAGTACAAAACGATGTGATTCGAATCGTTTCATGTAGAGACATGTGAGTGAGGGCGTCCTGTGCAATGAGTTTGCACAAGACCGAACCAAGAATTAAAATCGCTCTTTCTTTATAACACCGTTTACTGTAAAGACCGATTTATTCATATGATGACTTAGGTAACTCGATCTCAATCCTGAGCTTACTATGGACTCCTGTTTATTTGACCTTATCCTTTGACTTGTACGGGTGAGAGTGGCCAGATCGCCGACTCAATATGCCTACCATCTTGGGGATAAGATTGAATAAGTGGCTGGGGACATAGTTGTAGCAAGATTGGAGTTCACTCCTACCCGCTTTCAGGGTTAGTAGAGAGGTTGTTCCCTTAAGTGCTGACTCCAGGTCTTGAACATTGGGCCCATCCTCTCCTGATCAGGGAGGAATCTGATTTGATGGTTGGACCACAAATCAATTGTTCATTAGAGGTGTCAGTGGTACTTAAGGAACAAGATATAATACAAGGGTTAAACGGTTTAAATGACCCGTTGTGATTATGAACGACCTGTGAAGGATCGACTTACTGATGATAGTTATATCAACAGGACACAATATATCTACAGTGAGGAGAGTGCAGCCCTTGGACTTTAGTGGAGTCTCCGGGGGTTAACGAATGTTGGTTAGTTCGGTTGAAAGAGTTTTGACCGGATAATCTCGTATCGTTGGAGCTCATGATCTGTAGGTCCTTACGGTTCTCCTGGCTAGCTCGGATAAAGCCGTGAAACAGTATAAAAGAAAAGAAAAGAATTTGAATCGTTCAAATTCGAGTTTGTGGAAGAAGGATAGACATATTTAAATATGATTTAAATATGGACATATTTAAATATGATTTAAATATGGCATCGGCCTGAAACATGAATGAGATTCATGTGAAAAAAGTCGGTTTTTTCTGAAAAATCGAGTTTAGTTATATTATTTAATCAATATTTGATATTGATTAAATAATATTTATTAATTAAAAAGTTTAATTAATAAATATATATATATTTTTTATTTATTAAAATGTTTAATAAATAAAATTATTATTATTATTTTTAATAATAATAATAATTATATATTTATATATATATATATATATGTGTCTTGCATGCAGCAAGACACATGTTGATATATATCAATATATATATTAGGTATGTTTGGGCTGAAGATGAGAACAGAAGAAGGTTGAAGATGAGAACAGAAGAAGGTTTTAAAAAGAAGTTTTGAAAAAAAATTGAATTGGATTCAATTTAAAAGAGCAGGGGTACATGATTTCAAATTGAGAATTTTGATTCTCTCTCTATCACTACTCCGTCTTCTTCCTCTTGCTTCTGTTGAAAATTTGATTTTCTTCAATGAAGTTTCTTCCTCCTTTTCTCTTGTAAAAGGAGTCCCACCACTCCGTTTCTCGGCCCGAGGATAGCGGGACTACCGTGGGTGGTCCACGAACGTTTCGTGAGAAGGCTCGGTGAGCTCGTGAGGAGCTTCTGGCGGTGATTTTGGAGAATTACGAACGACAAGGGTATGTGTTCTAACTTCTCTTTTTCATCGCTTTTGCATGTTTCCGTTTTGTTTAAATTGATGAAATTAGAGTGTCTATGATCCAAATCGCTTCCGCTGCGTGCCATGGGCGCTCCATCAAGAACAAGCTGCGAAGCCCTCGAGAAACATTTACATTTGAGAGAGAAAAAATCAGAGGATAAACACTAGAGATTGTAATCCACTACGCACTGATACAGATACATACAATACAAATTCAAATTCAAATTTCATTTACACGTGTCAAATTTTCATTCGTCGTTCGAATTCTCGTGTGAACAAAATTCATTTAAAATACCTAATTTTAAAGGGATTCAAATTCATTTCAAGTATTTTGGAGAATCTATAATCTTAAAACAAATTCATTTGAAATATCTATGGGATTCAAATTCATTTCAAGTATTTTGGAGAATCTATAATCTTAAAACAAATTCATTTGAAATATCTATTTGAAATCAATTGAAATTTAATTACAAAAACTAATATTAAAATGAGAGATTAATATTAAAGTTATTTTTGAAATTTTAATTTGAAACAAATTAGTCATGAAACAAGATCAAACATATATTAAATTAAGGAATCAAATGTCAAATTGGTAAATTGAAGACAATGGTATATCTGTAAATAAAAGGGTGGAGGCATAATTGTAATTAAACAAAAACCTAAAAATGAAAATTCATTACCCGAAGAAGATGATTCTTCAACATATCGCGGCAGTGGTGCATTCCGCGGTCTGCGTCACCTCGTTTCGTCTGCTGCCGTTAATTGAGCTCGAGCCCCCGCTCGAAGATTGTCTCCGAAGTTCGAAGCCCGTCGTTGGTAGCTTCGTTGTCGTCTACAGAATGTCCGCCGTGAAGAAAGGGAGAAGAGCTCCGAGATCCATGCTGGTTCGCTCGTCTGGAACGCCGACTGCGAGCATGGAAATCGATTGTCGGTGTGGTTTTGTTGAAGCTCAAGTCTCCGCTGAAGTCTGGTTCTTCGAAGGGGGTTGCCGCTGCTCAGATCTCGTGGAGCTCCACCATTGTCGCCGTCGTTTAAAGCGTGCTGGAGCTCGTTGGCCGTCGTCTGATTTTCTCGGAGAAGAAAAGTGTTACGATAAATCAATAATAAAGAACAAATAAGCGCAAAAGAAAAACGACACAGATTTACGTAGTTCACTAACGTTGTATTAGCTACGTCCACAGCCAAAAGAGAGAGTAGTATTATTACGAAATAGGAGAGAATTACAAAGTGACAGATAGAGGCGGCTGAAGTCATTAGAAGGTTTATATATGACACCCTTCTAATGACCTAATACAAAATGGGTCAAAGCCCAAAACGAATAAGTAAAACCCAGTGAGACCCCCTACCGAACCAGTCGTAGAGGGTCATAACATATTCAAGACATTCCAACAAAAGGTTCGTCTGAAACGTTTGACGAGAAGTTAGGGATCGCGTCGCCGTGATTCAAACGAGCTCGAGCTCCGCTATGCGCCGTTGGAAGAACGCTGCCGTTCGTGTATGGCCGCTGTGAAGACGTCATTGTTGTTGTGTCGCCGCTGGAAGTGGTCAGATGTGGTTTCGTCCTCCGCCACCGCTGGTCGTTCTCCGTTGATTGTGATGATGGTCGAAGGAAGATGGGGAGTTGGATGAGAAGATGGAGGGGGAGAGAGTGTTACGTTTGGGAGGAGAGAGAAAATGAATTCTTGGTCAAATTAGAACTTTGACCAAATTAACATTTTTTTAATTGTGCTAGGCTTTTCGCCCGGGTTTTAACGTGTCTTTCCTATGAGCTTATGTTCTGGTCTCCTATCCGTCCCCTTCTTAAACGACTCTTCTCCTCCGATATTTATAGACGATGAGAATGCCAAATAAGGTTAGAATCAAACCATTATGACTCGAAATTTTATACTCAATTGAAACGGATTTTAACCATAAAATGAACACATATTTTATACTCCTAAATGAATATCAAATTTGAACCATAAAATAGATTAAGAATTTTATACTCATTAAAGTGAATGAATGAATATTAAATTTTAATCCTAAAATGATTTAAAAATTTTATACTCATTTAAATGTTGATTTCATTTGTCAAATTAGGTAACAAATCTTTCCAAACAATTAAAACGTTTTATTTTTTTTGGTTATTTTTCTCTAATTTCCGAAATTAATTAAACACATAAATAAAAAAGTGATTTTAAAAGTTAAAAATAGCTCCATAAAATATGACAAAAATATAATAAAAAAATAAGGTAGAAAAAATCATTAATAATAAACAAATGGTGGATCAAATACGGTGTCCGCAACCATCATAAATTTAGGGTTTTAATTTAGACAACCTCCAAACTTTGAGGCTATAAATTGATTTTTGCCCTATTAAATATTGTAGTTTTAAAACTCTGAGGGGGCGTTTGGCCCTAGGAGTTGGGGGAGTTGGAGTTGTTTAGTCCAAGGAGTTGTTTAGTCTGAGGAGTTTGTTTGGTGCAGGGAGTTGTTGAACTTGGAGTTCTGAAGTCTGAGTTTATTTTAGTTGTTTTCTTTTGCACGATTTTTTTCTACAAACTTTCAATTTTTTTTTTTTTATTAAGGACTTCTTCCAATTTCAATAAATTCAAAAAATGAAATATTTTATTTTTATTTTATCTATCCTTGACAAATTTCTAAACAACAAAAATAATTTTGAGCACGATAAATCACATTATTTTTTCACATTGAATATCAATTTTTTTTTTTTACTCATCTTTCATTTTATGAATTATAAGATTATCTGCCCATAAATATAGTCTACCCATGGGTCAAACACATATTTCTCCATATCCATCATCTTAAACTTGTCATTCCATCTGAATCCACTCAACTTGGAAATCAACATCTCAACAATGATGGTTTATTTTAGTAATTTTTCATATTGGTTAAAGACTTCTCTCAATAAATTTTAAGAATGCGATTTTTGTTTTTTATTTTATGTATCCTTCACAATATTTTCTGAAGATAACAAAAATAATTTTGACCACAATACTTCACATCATCTTTTCAATATCACTCACATTAATTATTCATTTTATTTGAATAGTTTTGAAATAAAAGAACGTCGTACAATATTGTGTTAAATATTATATGTGAATTTGAAATATTTTAATTCATTAATTTAAACGGGTCCAAAATAAGCTGATGTTTTTATTTATCTCCATGGTAAGAATACTACATTTTGAATTTGGTTTAAGTACCAATTTTGATTGAACAACCTAATTTATATTTAAAATAATAAAAATAGGTTGAATTGCATTTTTAGTTATTTTACACATTTCGTTTAAATTACTTTTTTTTAGTTCTTTTACACATTTCGTTTAAATTACGTTTTTTTAAAAAATAATTAAAAAATATTGTGGGAGGGAGAGAGTGGAAGAGAGAGAAATGTGTTCCCTCAAAAAATGGGACAGACTTTAATACTAATTACTGTAAAAGTGTGGGGAGTTGATATTTTTTATCCGAGTTCAACAAGTCCGTAGGCCAAACGGGGAGTTAACTCCTCCTCCCAACTCCTTGTCAAACAACTCTTGGGCCAAACACGCCCTGAGGGTTCGTCAAATGGAAGTTGTCAACTCCCGTATTATTATTATTATTATTATTATTATTATTATTATTATTATTATTATTATTATTATTATTATTATTATTATTATTATTATTATTATTATTATTATTATTATTATTATTATTATTATTATTATTATTATTATTATTATTATTATTATTATTATTATTATTATTATTATTATTATTATTATTATTATTATTATTATTATTATTATTATTATTATTATTATTATTATTATTATTATTATTATTATTATTATTATTATTATTATTATTATTATTATTATTATTATTATTATTATTATTATTATTATTATTATTATTATTATTATTATTATTATTATTATTATTATTATTATTATTATTATTATTATTATTATTATTATTATTATTATTATTATTATTATTATTATTATTATTATTATTATTATTATTATTATTATTATTATTATTATTATTATTATTATTATTATTATTATTATTATTATTATTATTATTATTATTATTATTATTATTATTATTATTATTATTATTATTATTATTATTATTATTATTATTATTATTATTATTATTATTATTATTATTATTATTATTATTATTATTATTATTATTATTATTATTATTATTATTATTATTATTATTATTATTATTATTATTATTATTATTATTATTATTATTATTATTATTATTATTATTATTATTATTATTATTATTATTATTATTATTATTATTATTATTATTATTATTATTATTATTATTATTATTATTATTATTATTATTATTATTATTATTATTATTATTATTATTATTATTATTATTATTATTATTATTATTATTATTATTATTATTATTATTATTATTATTATTATTATTATTATTATTATTATTATTATTATTATTATTATTATTATTATTATTATTATTATTATTATTATTATTATTATTATTATTATTATTATTATTATTATTATTATTATTATTATTATTATTATTATTATTATTATTATTATTATTATTATTATTATTATTATTATTATTATTATTATTATTATTATTATTATTATTATTATTATTATTATTATTATTATTATTATTATTATTATTATTATTATTATTATTATTATTATTATTATTATTATTATTATTATTATTATTATTATTATTATTATTATTATTATTATTATTATTATTATTATTATTATTATTATTATTATTATTATTATTATTATTATTATTATTATTATTATTATTATTATTATTATTATTATTATTATTATTATTATTATTATTATTATTATTATTATTATTATTATTATTATTATTATTATTATTTATTATTATTATTATTATTATAATAATAATAATAATAATAATAATAATAATAATAATATATTTTATATTCAATAATAATAATAATATTATTATTAGTATTAATACCACTTACCCCGATGTTGACCTAGTCAAATGACTCGTCATGGCCATCTTTTAAGCCCAAATTTGACACGAATCTTCTCTTTAAACCCATTATTGAACCGACAATAATAAAAATAAATAACTTTCTCTTACCTGGAATTCGGGTTGTTACAATCTTCCGTCCTTAAGAACTTTTGTCCCGAAAGTTCCTCATCTTGAAAGAGCTCCGGGTATTTATACCTCATATCACCCTCTCGTTCCCACATTGCTTCCCCAAACTGATTGGTTCTGCCAAAGAACCTTGACAAGGGGTATTTCTCGATTTCGCAGGGTCTTCGACTCCCTTGCCAAGATTCGCTTGGGCTTTTCCTCATAACTCATATTCTCGTCTAGGCACAAAGACTCAAAGTCAATCACATGAGAAGGGTCTGCCATATACTTTCGCTAACATAGACACATGAAAAACGTTGTGAACCGCTAGAAAGAGCTGGTGGAAAAGCTAAACGATATGCCACAGGGCCAATACGTTCCAAAATCTCAAACGACCCAATGAAACGTGGACTAAGCTTCCCGTTTCTTACCGAACCTCGGAACTCTCTTCATGGGTGCTACTTTTAGGAACACTTTATTGTCTGCTAGTGAACTCTAAGTCTCTTCGCCTAGTGTCAGCGTAGCTCTTCTGTCTACTTTGCGCTGTATGCATCTTCACTCTTATTATTTGGATGGCATCATTTGTTAGTTGGACCAACTCGGGTCCTAGCAACTTCCGTTCACCTACTTCTTCCACCAATACACAGGTGATCTGCAACTCCTTCCATAAAGAGCTTCGGAATGGTGACATGCCAATAGTTGCTTGAAACTGGTGTTATAAGCAAATTCCATCAAATGCAGGTGAGAATCCCAACTCCTTACAAAATCCAACGCACATGCACGTAACATATCCTTTAGAGTCTGATTAAGACGTTCGGTCTGACCATCTGTCTGTGGGTGAAAAGTTGTACTAAGCCTCCAACTGCGTGCCTAACGCCTTCTGAAGACTCTGCCAGAAGTTGGAGGTGAACGAGGGTCTCTATCGGATATAATTGACACTGGTACCCCATGAAGTCTGACAATCTCTTTCAGATACAATTGTGCCCATTTTTCGACAGAATATGTAGATTTCCCAGGAAGAAAATGTGCTGACTTCGTGAGTCTATCAATGATAACCCAAACCACTGTGTAACCTTTTAACTGTTCTAGGCAACCCTACAATGAAATCCATAGCTATGTTCTCCCACTTCCACTCTGGCACACTCAAAGGCTGTAACAAACCTGTCGGTCTTTGCCTCGGCGCCTTCACCTGCTGACAAACCAAGCACTTACTAACGAAGTCGGCCACCTCTCGCTTCATGTTTTGCCACCAGTAGTAACGTTTCAAATCCTGATACATCTTAGTGTTACCCGGATGTATCGAGAAGGGAGAACAGTGGGCCTCAGCTAACAACTCGTTCTTAAGATCGACATTTTCCGGTACGCACAAACGTCCCTGGTAAAAGAGGCCACTCTCTGAAGAAACCGTAAACTCACTGGTTTGTCCTGACTCCACTTGACAGAAGTAGTCGGTGAGACTAGGATCTCCTCGTTGTGCATTAATAATCTTTTGCCTTAAGGTCGGTCGTACTGACATTTGTGTTATCTGCGCAGTAATTTCCCTCACGGAAGCTGCTATCCCAGCCCGCTCCAGATCATTACATAAGTGGGCTTGAGTATTTATTAAGGATGACGAATGGATTGTCTTCTTACTGAGAGCATCTGCCACTACGTTAGCCTTACCTGGGTGGTACAGGATCTCGCAGTCATAATCTTTTACTAACTCTAGCCACCTTCTTTGTCTCATGTTCAACTCTTTCTGAGTGAGAAATACTTCAAGTTCTTATGGTCTGTGAAGATTTGAATTTTCTCACCGTACAAGTAGTGCCTCCAAAATCTTCAAAGCAAAAACCACTGCTGCCAACTCCAGATCATGAGTTGGGTAATTTTGTTCGTACCCCTTTAACTGGCGAGAGGCGTAAGCAATGACTTTACCATGCTGCATCAACACACATCCTAATCCTTTTTTAGAGGCGTCACTGTAAATAACGGAATTCCCAATTCCCTCGGGTACTGTGAGTACTGGTGCCAAAACTAACCTCCGCTTGAGTTCCTAAAAACTTTCTTCACAAGCTCCGCTCCAGACAAAAGAATTCCCTTTCCTAGTTAACTGAGTCAGGGGTGTGGCTATGCGGGAGAAATCCTGCACGAACCGCCGATAGTACCCAGCCAGTCCTAGGAAACTACGCACCTCCCTGACTGTAGTTGGGCGAGGCAATCAGTCACTGCCTCTACCTTTGCAGGGTCAACTAAGATCCCATCTTTATGAAGGGAATGAACTCTTCATTCCCCGCAGCGGAAACATTTGGAATCGATCTTTGGTTTTGTTTAGAATTAAA
Source organism: Herpetospermum pedunculosum (assembly GCA_028017165.1). NCBI lineage: Eukaryota > Viridiplantae > Streptophyta > Magnoliopsida > Cucurbitales > Cucurbitaceae > Herpetospermum > Herpetospermum pedunculosum. The sequence goes on along the minus strand of CM051526.1, from coordinate 58,339,330 downwards.
CTAAAAACAAGTTAAGCAAATGTTTTACCTTTGATGAACATCATTCTTCTTGTGTTCCTTTTTCCACGAGATCTTCCTCGCTATGACTCGAACACGGGATCAAGGCTTGTGGGAGCTCTTTGAAAGAATAAGAGAAAAATTCTCTGCAGAGGGTGAGTAGTGTGTTTGGCCAACCTAGGCTAAACCTAAATGTCTTACTTATAATAAGGCTTTTAGGAATTAATTTTATTTTATAAAATACATTTTAATATCTAATATATTAAAATATGTATTTTATATTTATTTGAATCTTATTCAAATATTATAAAATTAATCTTTTATAATATACTTTAAACCAATTTGAATCTCATTCAAATAACATATGTATATAGTTTTTAATATTAATGTATCATATACATAAACTATTTCCTCTAATATTTAATGTATCAAATACAATAAATATATTTTACTCTTCTATATTAATATATCAAATATATTAAATATTAATTTGAATATTTCAAATATTTCTTTCAACTAAATTGACCCTTTTAATGTTATTATGAGCTAGCAAGGGGACCTTATAGACCTACAGATTTATAAGCTCCAATGATACAAAATTAATTAATTAAACTCATTAATTAATTAACTTTCATTCATTAACTCTAAGTCACTCCATTATAGGCCTAGAGTTGCACTCTTATGCACTGTAAGACAAGTTGTGTCCATGGATATAACCATTACATGCAAGTCGATCATTCACGAGTTGTTCGTAATTACAGCTGGGTCAAAAGTCCGTTTACCCCTGTAATTACATCTTACACCTTAAGTACCACTGATTCTCTAATGAACAACCGGTTTATGATCCAACCATAAACCAAGTCCCTCTTGGGCCAGTGAGAGGGTGGGGCCACATTGTTAAAGTCTCAAATCAGCACTTAAGGGAACTACTCATCTACTTTTCCTATATGGGAAATAGTGAATTCCATCTTGTGAAACTTATGTGCCCAACTCCCTATTTGGTCAAGTTCCCAAAATGGTAGGCTTATTGAATCGGCTATAAAGGTCATTCTCACCCATACAAATCAAAGGACGAGCTCTCACAGGCAGGAGTTCATAACTCACTCAGGATTAAGATCGAGTCACATATGATCATCGTGTGAAATATTAATCTTCTCAAATAACGGATTTATAAAGAGAGATTATATATTTCGTGGTCAAGTCTTATACAAACTCATTGTATAGGATACCCCCACTCACATGTCTCTACATGAATGATTTGGATCAAATCATTTGTAACAATTACAAAGTGGGTCGTATCAATAGTGTTATCAGGATAAGGCACCCAACCTTATCCATATACTATAGACTGTTTATGTTATTTCTTGAACATGATCCTCCCGTATGTCAACTACATACTGTTCAAGATTACACTAATAACCTTGGATTTTTATATATAATGAATATTATAAATTACAAATAATAATAAAATAATTATCAAATAATTATTAATTAATTACGAGGCTTTAGGGCATAAATCTCAACAATCTCCCACTTGCACTAAAGCCGGTGATACATGTATCCTAGGGCATACTCTACACCCAACATGTTCTCCCACTTGCCCTAGTGAAGATGAGACATGTCTCATAATCCTTGACATTCTAGGTGGCTTTCAAACACTTTAGCCTGAAAAGTCTTTTTATATAGATCAAAACGACTGTCAATTAAAAGTCATCTTGGTCCTACCACGATTCTTTCTCTCTCAGCAAGATACCCTATATATTGATGTTATCTAAGTTCCTTAAGTTTAGGCATTACATAAAACGTTTTAGGCTTAACTATATCTGAAACATCTTTCAGACCAATAAGAAATTATTTGAGCTATGCAAGTTCTTTGCTTCATAAGCAAGAACATTTAACTTGCATACCATGCTCCATCATCTAGGGTAAACATTGATAGAGCGAATTACCACAGCGGAGGCGATTTTGGACCTATGATACTCTAATTTCATCAATTTAACAAATAGAAAATATGCTCAGACGACGGAATTAAGAAAAATAGAAAACATACCCTTGAAGTTCTACTTTTCTTTGCGTTCCGCCGGCCGTTCTTCGTCACGAACTCTTCAAGTCTTTTCTCACGAACGCGCCGAGGACCACCCGAGGTAGTCCCGCTATCCTCGGCACCGAGCAACGAAGTTGTGGGACTCCGAAAAGAAGAGAAAAGAAAAGAAATAGAAAAGGAAGAAGAAGAGATGAAAGGCTCAAGAGTTCTAATTTTCTTCGCGTTCCGCCAGCCGTTCTTCGTCACGAACTCTTCAAGTCTTTTCTCACGAACGCGCCGAGGACCACCCGAGGTAGTCTCGCTATCCTCGGCACCGAACAACGAAATTGTGGGACTCCGAAAAGAAGAGAAAAGAAAAGAAATAGAAAAGGAAGAAGAAGAGATGAAAGGCTCAGGGAGGGATGTTTAAAATGAAAATGAAATTTTTTGAAGTTTTGAGCTTTTAAAAGCTCAGAACGAAAACTCCATAACCATTTATGTGTTTTTTCAAAATCTCATCACAAATTAACTACCCTTGAATCCACTTGCAAACATATATATATATATATAGAAACTTAACAAATGTCTTACATGCACAAGACATTTATATATATTATTATTTTAAAAATTAATTAAAAATTTAATTAATTTTAAATAATAATAAATATTTTTATTTATTAAATATTTTAATAAATAGAATATATATATATATACTAATTAAACTTTTTAATTAATTAATATTATTTAATTCAATATCAAATATTAATTAAATAATATGGCTAAACCTGGTTTTCCGAAAATCGACTTTTTGCACATGAATCGTATTCATGTTTTAGACCATTCTCATATTTAAATCATATTTAAATATGTCCATCATCCTTCCAATAACCCGAATTTGAACAATTCAAATTCTTTTTCCTTTTCTTTTAATTTCTCTTATATTGTTGCACGGCGTTATCCGAGCTAGCCAGGAGAACCTAAAGGACCTACAGATCATGAGCTCCAACGATACGAGATTATTCGGTTAAAACTCTTTTAACCCGAATCAATCAAATTTCGTTAACCCCCAGAGACTCCACTATAGTCTGAGGGTTGCACTCTCCTCACTGTAGATATATTATGTCCTCTTGATATAACCGTCATGGGCAAGTCGACCCTTCACAGGTTGTTCGTTATCACAGCTGGGTCATTTAAACCGTTTAACCCCTGCATTACATCTTTGTTCCTTAATTACCACTGACACCTCTAATGAACAATTGATCAGTGGTCCAACCAACAGATCAGGAACCCTCTCTAACAAGGAGAGGGTAGGCGCCTATTATTCAAGCCCCGGAGTCAGCTATTAAGGGAACAACCTATCTACTAACCCTGAAGAGCGGGTTAGGAGTAAACTCCATCTTACTACACTATGTCCCCAACTACCTATTGGACTTTATCCCTGAGATGGTAGGCTTATTGAGCGGACATTCTGCCACTCTCACCCATACAAGTCTAAGGATACTGTCTAATAAGCAGGAGTTCATAGTAAGCTCAGAATTGAGATCGAGTTACCTAGGCCATCAGGTGAAATAGTCGGTCTCTTCAGTAAACGATGTTATAAAGAGAGAGCGACTTTTCGTGGTTCAGTCTTACGCAAACTCATCGCGTAGGACGCCCCCACTCGCACATCTCGATGTGAAACGACTCGGATCACATCGTTTTGTACAATACAAAACGGGCCGCATCCAATAGTGTTACCAGGATAAGGTACCCAACCTTATCCATATACTATAGACCGTTTTGACTGTCTACTTGAGTTTGACCCACATTCATGTCATACATGAAACTCAAGTACTCATGATCGTCAAGGGTGTTGGTCATTGGTATAGATTAATGCAAACACGTTTCACTTTATTCCAGCAAACACCTTTACTGAATAAAACTTAATAACTCATTATTACTAAATAGATAATTTACAAACATAACTGTTTACAAACCACGAGTTTTAGGACATTAAACCCAATAAAACATAGATTTCCATAAATCTTTGTTAAGACTAGTGCATCTTGTAAAGATCAAATCTTTAACCTCATACACAAAAATATAATTTCTCATTTTATCCATAGATATGTTGAGAAAAGTTTTTATTTTTTTCGCGCAATGGTCATACCATTGGGTTAACTAATATATGCTAACCAATTTTACTGTTAAATGTCATGTCTCATGTGTACATTAGATTTTCTCCCACTCAAACGTAGATAGTCAATCTTATGATCTTAACATTTTGAAATGTTTGAGGACACTATTCCTTAGACAAGATAAACTTAATGTAAGAATGATACATTATCATTTTTGAAGTATTACATCATATACTTGACAACAATTTTGTCAATATAAGATGTGTGAGACATATATAACATTTTGTCCTCGAAATCTTGGACATACCCAGTAATTTAAAACATTCATTTGGAATTGGTTAGGTAGTCAACATTTTATGTTGGATTGAAATCTTACAGCATTCACAATGGGTAATAAGTTATCCACATAAAATATGAGAAAAATACACTAAGTAATTAATGATTTTCTTGTCTATACAATATCATTAATATTTATTCAAAGTCATAGTTTTTGATACTTTTATCAAACCTTACATTAAAAAATCTAGTGATCAAATTCATTTCATAAATAAACCTTTACTACTTGCAAACCTTTTGCTTTTGATTTTTGAAATTGAACTCATGTAATTGATTTGTAAATGCATTCTTTAAGACTTATTTTCAAAAAAAATTTCTTAAACCTTCACTTGACATATCTCATATGCAACTATAAATTAGGGAATGCTTATAGACTCTAGTATGACAACAAATGAGAAAGATTACTCATGGTTTACTTTCTCCCACTATATTTGTTATTAGTCTTATTTTGACGGTCTGTACCTTCTTATTTACAAATCTTTTACTTTTGTAGATATATTAAAAACCTATGGATTTTACCCCATCACGAATATCTACAAGTTCTAGATAAACATGAGTACATATACTCTATCTCGAGATTTATGACTTTGGTCTACTAGTCTTTGGCATTGCCTCTCAATTTTGTCATCTAATATGACAACTTAGGCTTTAGTTAAACCCTCAAAACGGTCGGGTCATCTCATAACTCTCCCACTACGATGGCTTATCCAATTCATGACTAGGATCCATTTGACTATCAAATGTCTTTAAATTGTTAACAACTTTTGTTAACTATTTAGTGGATTCACTTGGAACCAACTTTTCAACACTATTGAACATATTCAAGTTTCAGCATGTATGCTTAAGACTCTCAAAACTCAAAGGGTTGTAAACTAACTTTACTACTCTTCTATAATCTCAAAGTTGTCTCATGGACACCTTTTAGATAGAATCATGTTCACTATACAATCTATATTGTATATCCTAACAAGAGTCTGATAATGACGTGTAATTCTTTATTGTTCTGACCATGTCTAACAAGGTCTTGTTTCTCCTCTTACAGCACAATTTCACACAATTGTACTTTGTGCTAGAGTTGAGATAAAATCTCACTTTCTATCAATTAGTCTTAGTTACATAAGGTTCATGTACTTTTCACTATGATCTGATCATAGTGTCTTGATAAATTTACCTAATTGACCTTCAACTTGAGTCTTATATTCCTTGAACTTTTCAAAATATTCAGACTTATGTTGCATTAGGTTACTATACTTATTTCTTGAATAATCATCAGCTAGAGTGATGAAATATTCATTAGTGTTCTTTGGCCTGTAGGCTTTTCCAACAAAAACCTATTGATTATATTGCATGAAAGACAAGATCTTAAGACATATAAAATAATTAACTCTAACATTTAGAGAATCACTTCGTAGTAGTCTTTTTATTCAAATTGACCAGAATCAATCTTGAATGCCAAAGACAAATATCATATTTTAGGAGAATATAAATTGTCTTTATATTCTGGATTCTATAATCCTGAATATCTCACTGTGTAGTATTTTATATGTTAACAATTTAACACATGTAAATTATTCTTATTTTTCAGCTGAACTTTTCAAACAATTTTGAAAATAAAAATTTAGTACTAAAATATTCATATTATATGAACATTTTATTAGTAATAAAGTTAGAGAAATTGAATTTCTCCTATGGTACTAAAAACACCATATTCAACATTAAATAACAATCATTTCTTATGGACATCTTAATGTCTCCCACTACATTAATTGAGATGGGTTTTCTGGTGCCAACAAGTAGAGATCATTCTACATCATTAAGTATTTTCCAAGAATTATATAAAGTGTAATGAAGAACAAATCTTAATAGTGGATCTGAATCTACTATATAGGTGGTAATGATTATTTTCCACCAAAAATCTAGTAAATCAAATTTACTTTTATCCATGTTCTTCTTATAGAGGTATTTCATAAATTCCTCTTATGACTACTTTGCTAATTTAGAAACTATTTTCTTTTAGCTACATTCATATGATTTCTTTTCTTGAATTTTAGTAATACTTAATTTTTTAGATTATTTAGATAAATATCTAAATCTAGCTTTTATTGACTTCAACAATATCTAATATGTTGTTGTCATCTTTTTTATCTTCTTAGCTTGACATCTAATATGTCAAATAGAAAATTTGTATAAGCCATCTTGTTATATTGATTTATTAATCATGTGCTTCACGAACAATTCGATTAGCATTGCCAACAGGTTTTTGAGAACGTTTCTCAATAAAGACAAATTAAAGGAAAAATTTACACTGTCATTATATAGTGTTAACATTATTTTTCCAAATGTTATTATTTTCTCAATTTGACAAATTAGTAACGAAAATTAAAATTGAGAGAAATAGACATAATATTGAAATATAAAAAAATATTATTTAACAACATGAAATCAATATTCATTCAATTTCAGCATAGAAAACAAACAATTTGATAAATGAACTCTAAAACATTAATTTTTAATGCTATGATACTTTAGTGAGTTAGAACAGGTGCCGCCGTAGGGTAGGTCAAATGCTCTTTCACTAAAGTGAGACAATCTCAACCAAGTGTTATCCCAAAATAACTCTTATTTCTATAAGATTTAGTTACCATTACTTTGGTCAAAGAAATCATTAACAACCTTAATGAGATCTTTGTAAGTGTAACCCATCATTTTAGATTTTATAATTTTATCCCAACAAGTGCCGCCGTGTCGTAGGGTAGGTCAAGTATTGGAAATAAAATTACAATCCTATCTTTCTCAGGAGATTCACCCTGATATTGACCCATGTAAACACCTTCCGTAGGGGGACGGTCAAAAAGTCGCCGCGAGGCCCCATATGAATCTCACGTTGTGAACCAATTATTGAGACCGTAAGATATGTTGACACATTTCGTTCTCCCACTTACTATTTAAAAATACTTTCTCAAGAGATTCACCCTAATATTGACCCATGTAAACACCTTCTAGGGGGACGGTCCAAAGCCGCCTCGAGGTCTCACATGAATCTCACATTGTGAATCTATGGTAGAGACCGTAGGGTTATTTTGACATATGTCTTTCTCCCACTAAGTATTTTGAAATAGGGTTTTCTATTACTTAGACAAATTAGGCTAATCTCATTTATCTAAGTTTTTCAATCTACCCTTTCATAACCCTTATGTTGGTTAGATTGATTTTAATGTGAATTATCAAGTATATTAAACTATTTAAAACTAATCACATTATGAGCCTGCTTAATGAAATAAAATAAAATTTGACTAATTCAACCCCCATGCCAGTTCTCAGGTAGAGGTGTTCCTTTTCAGTCAACTTAAGTACCTCACCCGAGTAACCTTTCTTAGACAGGGTTCCCTTATAGTCAATTTTTATTTCAAATTCATTAATCTTTAATTAACTATTAATTACTAAATCAATGAACTTCAGTTGATTTTAAGCAATGTTTTTTAATCCTATTAAAAAACTAATTCACCTTATGAATAATCTTGAAATTTTAACAATTTTAAACCCTTTAAAACAAAATTAAAGATTATCATATATTCTAATCTTATTAGAATAAAAGATAAACTAAATTCAAATGCTTAAACTATTTATAGAATGAATTAAATTATCTTTTAATTAAGAAAGAAAAATCTAATCTCCTTAGGGAAATATATGAATCTTATTAGAAAATATTTAATCCCATTGTGAAAATATCCTAATCTCGAATATCCTAATCTCATTAAGAAAATATCTTAATTAAAAAATCTCAAACTTATTAGAAAAAGATATCCTAATCTAAAACATATCACAATATCTAGGAAAAGATATCACAATATCTAGGAAAATATATCACAATATCTAGAAAAATATGGATTCAAGTATCCTAATTTAAAAATTTCCAAATATAATAATTATATTGAAAGATATGGAAATATAAAAATATTAGGAAATCATCTAATCAAATTAAAATAACATTTTAATCATAATATTCCAAATATAACAATTATATTAAAAATAATTAAAATGCATGATCATGCTTAACCTATGGTGGAATTTTAATCTAGATGACATAGTTTATGCAATCAATTAATAAGATTAAATCATACATCAACATGCATAATTAAAAAATACAGCAAAATTGACCGACATATCCTAATTGAAAACAATTTAAATGCAAGACATATCTTGGTCTTCAATATTTTCCATTCAAATCATTCTAATTTAGGATTTAGAAACCCAAATCCAACCTCAATGGAGCTGCAGCCAACCAAATTTAACAAAAAGTTAAATCAGTCTAGCCTCGATCTCACGATATAGTAAAGAAACACCAAACCCTCAACCACTGATCCAACCAGCAATTTTTGTCACAATTTGTTTGTTTACATTAAATCCAATCGCCGCCGTCCAACAGCCAAAACCCTAAAAACTTTTTTTTTTTAGTAGATGCTATCATTGATTTTAAAATAACAAATAATGAGGCGTTGCTTCTACAAAGTCTCGAACTTGTGACCATTCAAACTTAAGTATGAAACCAATACGACTCATCCACATTACAATTTGTTAAACAATTTACGTTTGAAGTTATAAGAACTAAATTCTAAGCACTGCAGAACCTTTTGATCATCTCATGAATTGCAGAACCCCAACTCCGAAATTATCTCTCTTTTTAAAGCCAGCCGTCGAAGTCCAATTTCGAAAATAAAAATTATATACAACTCTAAACATTTGATCTAATCAAAATCATAAATCTAATGCCAAACAAGTCAATTCGCAAACCACATATATCACATATATGAAAAACAAATTAAAATACCCATGAACTTTTAAATCTAAACAAAAACAAAGTTGCTCTGATACTAATTGAAGGAATGAACTCTTCATTCTCCGCAGCGGAAACTTTGGAATCGATGTTTGGTTTTGTTTAGAATTAAACTAAAAACAAGTTAAGCAAATGTTTTATCTTTGATGAACAATCATCTTCTTGTGTTCCTTTTTTCACGAGATCTTCCTCGCTATGACTCGAACACGGGATCAAGGCTTGTGGGAACTCTTTGAAGGCTTGTGGGAACTCTTTGCGAGATCTTCCTCGCTATGACTCGAACACGGGATCAAGGCTTGTGGGAACTCTTTGAAGGCTTGTGGGAACTCTTTGAAAGAATAAGAGAACAATTCTCTGCAGAGGGTGAGTAGTGTGTTTCGCCAACCTTTTGGCTAAACTTAAATGTCTTATTTATAATAAGGCTTTTAGGAATTAATTTTATTTTATAAAATACATTTTAATATCTAATATATTAAAATATGTATTTTATATTTATTTGAATCTTATTCAAATATTATAAAATTAATCTTTTATAATATACTTTAAACCAATTTGAATCTCATTCAAATAACATATGTATATAGTTTTTAATATTAATGTATCATATACATAAACTATTTCCTCTAATATTTAATGTATCAAATACAATAAATATATTTTACTCTTTTATATTTAATATATCAAATATATTAAATATTAATTTAAATATTTCAAATATTTCTTTCAATTGATCATTTTAGTGTTACTATGAGCTAGCAAGGGGACCTTATGGACCTACAGATTTATAAGATCCAATGATACAAAATTAATTAATTAACTTTCATTCATTAACTCTAGGTCACTCCACTATAGGCCTAGAGTTGCACTCTTATGCACGGTAGGACAAGTTGTGTCCATGTATATAACCATTACATGCAAGTCGATCCTTCACGAGTTGTTCGTAATTACAGTTGGGTCAAAAGTCCGTTTTACCCCTGTAATTACATCTTACACCTTAAGTATCACTGATTCTCTAATGAACAACCGGTTTATGATCCAACCATAAACCACGTCCCTCTCGGGCCAGTGAGAGGGTGGGGCCCCATTGTTCAAGTCCGAAAAACAGCACTTAAGGGAACTACTCATCTACTTTCCCTATATGGGAAAGAGTGAATTCCATCTTCTGAAACTTATGTTCTCAACTCCCTATTTGGTCAAGTTCCCAAAATGGTAGGCTTATTGAATCGGCTATAAAGGCCATTCTCACCCATACAAATCAAAGGACGAGCTCTCACAAGCAGGAGTTCATAACTCACTCAGGATTAAGATCGAGTCACATATGATCATCCTGTGAAATATTAATATTCTCAAATAACGGATTTATAAAGAGAGATTATATATTTCGTGGTCCAGTCTTATACAAACTCATTGTATAGGATACCCCCACTCACATGTCTCTACATGAATGATTTGGATCGAATCATTTGTAACAATTACAATGTGAGCCGTATCAATAATGTTACCAGGATAAGGCACCAAACCTTATCCGTATACTATAGACTATTTAGGTTATTTCTTGAACATGATCCTCCCATATGTCAACTACATACTGTTCAAGATTACACTAACAACCTTGGATTTTTATATATAATGAATATTATAAATTACAAAAAATAATAAAATAATTATCAAATAATTATTAATTAATTACGAGGCTTTAGGGCATAAATCCCAACACTTTAGACACCACGTGTCCTAGGAACGCCACCTGGTGTAGCCAAAACTCGCACTTAGAAAATTTGGCATACAACTTGTTCAACCTTAGGATTGTCAGAACTCTTCTAAGGTGTTCCTCATGCTCTGCCTTCCTTTTGGAATAGACCAAAATATCGTCGATAAATACTATCACGAACGTGTCAAGAAACTCCTTGAACACCTTGTTCATCAAATCCATAAAGACAGTTGGTGCGTTAGTCAGCCCAAAGGACATCACAGTGAACTCGTAGTGTCCATATCTAGACCTGAACGTCGTCTTAGGAATATCATCACTCTTTATTCTCAACTGGTCGTACCCTGAACGTAGATCAATCTTTGAAAACACAATGGCTCCCTGTAACTGATCGAACAAGTCATCTATACGCGGGAGGGGATACCTGTTCTTAATAGTTACTTTGTTCAACTCTCGGTAGTCGATGCACAGCCGCATGGAACCATCTTTCTTTTTCACAAACAAAACTGGTGCACCCCAAGGTGATACGCTAGAGCGTATGAAACCCTTGTCTAATAACTCTTGAACCTGGGATTTGAGCTCTTTCAACTCTGCGGGGGCCATTCTATACGGAGCTTTAGAAATAGGACCTATCCCTAGTTCTAGCTCAATGTTGAACTCTACCTCCCGAATGGGTGGCAACCCTGGGAGGTCATCGGGAAACACATCTGCAAACTCACTGACCACGGGCACTGATGCTATTGAAATCTCAACGCACCTGGTGCCAACCACGCTGGCTAATAGACCCCAAGCGCCTTGACGGCTCAATTTCCTTGCCTTTACAGCAGAGACTACCTTGGGCAAAATCTCGATTCTAGTCCCCTTAAACTTGAAGTTTACCCCTGCTGGTGGGTTAAAGACCACTTCTTTACGAAAACAGTCGATGTTGGCGTGGTTCTCCGCCAACCAATCCATCCCGAGAATTACATCAAAGTCTGTCATGTCTAGGACCACTAGTATTACATCCAACAGTCGCTCTGACACTAACAACTTGCACGCTTCACTTTATCATGTACTAACACAATCACCCCGGATGGGGTGGAAACAGACAAGACACAGTCCAGTGGTTCCAATTCTAACTTAGCTTGACTTACGAATGCAGTAGAAACAAATGAATGGGTGGAACCCGAATCAAACAATACTAGAGCATAGTGACCCAAAATAGGGAGCGTACCTGTCACAACTGCATTCGAGTTCTCGGCTTCCTAACGGGTGGTAGCATAAACTTTACCCCATTGTTGAGCTTGTCTGCCTGCACTAGCTTGGTTCGAGCTCGGGGGTTGATCCCTACTGCCTGGGGCATTCCTCCTAGGACAACGATCTGACATATGCCCCTCCTAACAACACCTGAAACATACCCCTGTTCGTGCTAAGCAGCGGCCCCAATGACGCCTCCCACAAGAGCTGCATATCGGTTTGTCTCTACCAGAGCTCTCTTGTCTGGTGAACTGTTGTCTCTGGTTCTGATGTGAGCCCCCGGAGTTACGCTGGACACGTTGGGAACCCGAGGATATCTGATCTGACCTTCTCTTCTGACCTGAAAATGAACTCGTACCCGTAGGTATCTAAGGCTCTCCAGGTGCACGATTATCAATCAGAGTTGCCGCGCGGAGGGCCGCGGCATAATCTGGTGGAGCAAGAGCTGCCACTATGCCTTGGACCTCGCTCCTCAGACCCATAATGAATCGTTCTGCTTTCGTGGCTTTTGTTGCCACTAACTCAGGAGCGAAACGAGACAACCTGCTGAACTCTATTTCATACTCAGCCACAGACCGACTTCCTTGCTTGAGATGCAAGAACTCCGCGTGCTTTTTATATCGAGTTACAGCTGGAAAATACTGCTGGTAAAAGGCTTTCTTGAATTGTGACCAGGTCACCGATCCTCCGCTAGTATCAATCGACCTCTCGGCCGACTCCCACCATAACTGAGCATCGTCTATCAGCACGAAGGCTGCACACTACACTTTCTGCTCCTCTGGGCATCTCATATAACGGAAAATGGTCTCAATGGACGACCATATTTCAACTTTCGTCGGATCTGCCAACGACCCATTGAAGGAACGTGGGTCGTATTTTCTGAAGTCTCGCAAATGTCTCGCCTCTTCTGACAAACCTCTCTAGTCCCTGTTCACTTGAGCCACCTGGTTAGCGTCTGTCGTCTAAATCAACGTCTGCATAGCCTCCATCATAGTCGTCGTTAGTAAAGTTCCTGCCTGCTGAGTCGCATGTGTGTTCTCAGTCTGAAAACCAGGCTGAGTTGTGGGCGTCAATCCCACTGATGACCTCTCAATCTGGTCGACTGCTTGAGAAGAGGGCATTTGTCCCACTAATGTCTTTTCTACCTGGTTACTTGACAGACCCTGATCAGACTTACCCCGCTTACTGGAACTTTTCTTACGGGGATTACTTGACTGACCTCTACTAGACCAACCTCGCCTGACTAAGCCTCTGTTACGTGCCATAACCTACCAAATATAATCCAACTACTTTATCAAATCATCAATCAAGACAAAAACCACTGCTCACGCATTAATTTTTTTAAATTCATTCAAATACCATCTTTCATAAAACTTGTAAAAAATGAACATACCTGGCGATGACGACGAACCTGTTGATGAGCCATGGGAACATTTAGGGCTTACGATGTAAGCCAGTCTACAAAACCTAAAACTTAGGCTCTGATACCAACTGTAACGACCTAACTTTCTATGACATCACTCTAAGGTCGTTACCAAGAGCATGACGTCATAAAACTCATTAAATAGGCTGAAAAATTATTTTTGAATTAATGAAATCAAAATATAAAGTCTCTGGTCAACAAATAGTCAAATACATTTAACTTGGGATCCCAATGAAAACATAAAACGATTAAACAAGTTCCAACAAGATAAAATTTAAAGCCAAAATTTATTCTTTTCTAATCCTTAACAAAACTGTTGGACCGACTGAAAGAAAAAGAATTTAAAAGAAATGCGGAAGCTCTGACTCCACGTGTCCCATGACGTCATCAACCGATCACCTCGTCAAGCACCTGATACGTTCCTAGAATTACCTGAAAAAAAAATAGTTTTAAGAAAGAATGAGTATTTTAAATAAAATACTCAGTAAGTAACCCCACCACCGGGGTTAGGCTACGCAATCACATGCAACATGAACTGACTGAGACTTTGACTAGTAACTAGTGGGACCTAAACCTGTATGTTTTGTACTTTCTGTTATGGCCATCTAAGTGAACAATTAACCCAATCCCACGATAACTCTCACAACTTCTCGGTATAGTAGACTTCTCTGGAAACTCACCCCTACTAATGGTTAGTTGGCATCCAGTTAGTGGAGCAAAGCCTCAGTGTACTAGGTACCAACATGATTAGGGGATGGGTATAATTGTCACTACATTATCCTGACTGAGTTTAAAATGTGGCATACAATAATGAGGTCCCATGAAATATATACTCATCATGTTAAAACATGAAATTCCATAACAGCAATCAAATATTTCTCATATGCTCAACATGATAAACCTAACATTCTCATCACTTCAGATCACCTCATACATAAGTTTCTCATCTAACTACGTTAGAGTACTTTAAGAGATACATCCAGAAATTCACAACATTTACATAAAATTGAATCAGTACTTCAGCCACATATATTCAACATTTCAATAGACAACTGCTCAGAATCTCATCATACATTCAAACCTCAACATACAATCAGAGAAATTCCCCAACCTAGCCTGAAGGCTGACCAGTAGAAAGGTCACTTACATTTAAGCTAAGTCCGACGAAGTTACAAAAATTGCTACGAAAGCTCTTGGTCTCAACCTACAACAATTTCCAGCACTTAATACTAATTTTGAGGCTAACTAGAGTGTTATAAAAATTGTCGAAACTTAATCAAATCAAAGGTGGTGTTTAGAATAATTACCCAAAGTAACTGTTACTCCAAAAACTCGTTTCTTGATATCAAAGAATCGTCTGATCCTACACACCAGTCTTATATTCAACATCACCACATTTACAAAGAAATTAGAAGGAATCGACGCATTGTTACCTAACGAAAACTCACTGAAAAAATGTGGTAAGTCGTGTTGGACCTCGAGCTAATGTGAAATTTCACGAATCCAATGCCAAAATAGAGTGGGTATTGAGGTTGGACAAAATGTTTGTGAACTACAAAAGTCGGAGTTGAAAAAGGAGGGTTGCGGTCAAAATCGATACTCAATAGAGTAAGATATAAGGTCGTTGGAGGGAAGAATCACTTACCCGCTACTTGACGATGTCGGAAGTTCGTTGATCGAACGTTGTCATCGAGAAAAGAAGTTGGACGACTGTTGTTCAAGCTTCGCCAATCAAACTGTCGCTCGCCGCCGCCGCCGCTTGCCGCTGAGACGACGTTATGGATGAGAGCTCGCCGATGGGAGAAACGACGGAGGGAAAAAATGGCGTGTGTGGTCGGAATCTTAGGAGAGATTGGACGGAAGAAGAGAAAACTAAAAAAAAAAAAGAGGGGGGTCTTCTTCACCAGATCTGAGATTTGGGTTTTTTAATTTTTTTTTTAATATATTAAATATTTTATTATTATTATTATATTATATTAAATAATAATATTATTATTATATTATATTCAATAATAATAATATTATTATTTTTTATTCAATAATAATAATATTATTATTAGTATTAATACCACTTAACCCGATGTTTGACCTAGTCAAATGACTCGCCCTGACATCTTTTAAGCCCAAATTTGATACGAATCTTCTCTTTAAACCCATTATTGAACCGAAAATAATAAAAAAAAATAACTTTCTCTTACCTGGAATTCGGGTTGTTACACTTAAATACCACTTCAGATAAGTTACCATTGAGAAAAGCATTTTTGAGATCCATTTGGAGAAGGGGTCACTGTTTAGCAGCTGCAACTGCTAAGAGACTACGAACAGATGTCATTCGAGCCACCAGAGCAAACGTCTCTTCATAATCAATGCCATACTCCTGAGAATATCATTTCGCAACTAGGCGAGCTTTGTAACGTTCAATAGAACCATCAGAATGCGTTTTGATCTTGTAAATCCACTTACAACCAGTGAGTCTTTTACCGGAAGGTAGATCGACATAATCCCAAGTATGAGTCTTTTCTAAAGCCTGGAGTTCCTCATTCATTGCTTGCTGCCATAGAGGGTTAGTACTAGCTTCATGATAAGAGGAAGGTTTGACTAAAGACATGATAGTGGAAAAACAATGATAGTCTTGGAGATGATGAGGAATTTCCCTTACCCGATTGGAGCGACGAGCCACAGTGACAGGTGTAGGATCAGGTTCAGCAGCAGTGACAGATGGCGCTTCCGGTAGAGCAGAGATGGGAGCAGATTGATCAAGCTCGGGAATATGTGAAGTATCATCTGGTGGAAATAAATCTCTGGAAAGATCTGTGAAAAATGGTTGAGGGGTAGAGAGGGAGGTATGGAAGGAGGAGATGTTGGAAAACATATTGTGTTCCCAGAAAGTAATATGGCGTGAGATGCGTAAACGTTTAGAGATAGGATGCCAACAACGAAAACCTTTATGTTCAGTTCCATAACCAAGAAAATAACATAAACAAGCACGAGGTTCAAGTTTGGTATGCTCATGAGGGTGAAGGAGAACAAAACATGCAGAACCAAACACTTTGACATGAGAGTAAGAAGGGGGAGTACCATATAAACGTTCAAATGGAGAGATGTTCTGAAGCACCGAGGAAGGAAGACGGTTGATGACATAGACAGAGGTGAGAGCAGCCTCCCCCAAAAAGTTCTCATGACATGAGGCAGAGAGAAGTTGGACATGAACAGAATCCAAAATATGACAATGTTTTCGTTCTGCTCGTCCATTTTGTTGGGAGGTGTGCGGGCATGATCGTTGAACTAGGGTGCCATCTTGGGCGAGAAAGGAAAGAAGACTGAAATCCTTATACTTCATTGCATTGTCTGTGCGAAGGATTTTAATGGTTCAGAAAAATTGTGTGTGGACCATAGTGGCAAAATTGATGTAAACTTAAGACAAGGCAGACCGATTTTTAAGAAAATATATCCAAGTAAAACAAGAATGATCATCAATAAATATAACAAAATATCGACATCCACTGACAGTAGTAGTAGGAGCTGAACCCCAAATATTAGAATGGACTAAGCCAAAAGGTGTATCACAGGAAGATGGTGAAGTAGGAAAAGCTAAAGCAGGTTGTTTCGCAAGTTTGCAATTTAAACAATTAAAGTAATCAAATTTGGAAACATTATTAAGATTTCCAACAGAAACTAACTTGCGAAGTTTTTCAGGGGAGGCATGACCAAGACAGAGGTGCCACTGATATAGAGCGGAATCAGTAACAAAAGCAGAAATAGATGGAGAAACTGAAAGCTGAAGAGATGTGAGCTCAAACAATCGTCCCACTTTGCGACCCGTACCAACTATCTGTCCCGTTTGCGGATCCTGAACCTGACAACCATTAAAAGAAAAACAAATAGTTAGGCCAAGATCACATAATTGTCCAACATATGCGAGATTAAAGTTCAGATTAGGGACACAATAGGTATTGGAAAGATTTAAGGTGGGTGTGACAACAGTGTCAATATGAGAAATAGTCATGCTATTGCCATCAGCAGCACAGATAGGAGGAAGAAAGTTTGTAGGAGTGGGAGAGGTTAAATGAAAAATATCAGAGGTCATATGATTGCAACAACCAGAATCAAGAAGCCAAGATTTACTTGGGGTGACAGCAAGAGCAGAAGAATTGGAGGATATTACCTGTTTCAATTGATTTTGAAGACCATTAATTGAAATAGTGGAGTCATCAGGAAAGGTAGCAGTAGTACCAACAAATGAGGAACCCGCCTTAAATAAGTTCCTTTGTTTTGTGGAGTATATCGGAGGGCGAGGTGGTCGAGTAGGACAATTGTCCAAAATATGACCAAGTTTATGACAGTATATGCACTCCAATTGGCACAACATTTCCCTGAATAATTTTTCTCATGGTAGAATAATTTTTCCCTGAACAATTGGCACAACAAATCAGAATGAACCAAACCAAACCAGAATGAACCAGGCCAAGAAAAAAGTAATAACCAAACCAGAATCCAAACCGAAATAAACCAGACCGAACGGAAATGAGTCAAACCAGACCGGACCAAAATTTTAGGTCTGAAGAAGCTTTGAAACACAGATTGCACAGAGAGATGTGGAACGACGCAGATCTGGGCGAATGGTGGTTTGCGAACTGTCGAAGAGGCGAGGTTGGAGTTGGGGTAGGTGCAGTAGTCGCTGGAGCTGGAGCAGGTGTCTTCGACACCGGTAACGGAGATTCCGGAGCGGGAGACGGTGATGTTGCTCTGTTTGGCGCTGGAGTTAGAGGCTCTCGGGGCGGAGCTGATCTTATATGGGATCTCGGAGCGGAGCGAAGCTGATCTCAGATCGGATCTCGGAGTGGAGCGAGTCTCAGAGCGGATCTCAAAGCTGGGCGGAGGCAGTTCTCGGATCTCGGGGTGTGAGATCTGACGAAGGAGGCTGAGGGGCTGGGCAGAGGGAGACGGCCAAGGGATGACGGGGCTGGGTGTGGGATCCGACGAAGAAGGTTGAGGATGTTTGGGCTGGGCAGAGGCAGGTGGCGTGAGATCCGACGAAGGAGGCTGAGGGGCTGGGCGGAGGGAGACGACCAAAGGATGATTGGGCTGGGTGTGGGATCTGACGAAGGATCCTGGAGTATTTGTTTGGGCTGGGCAGAGGGAGACGACTGAGGAGCTTGGGCTGGGCAGAGGGAGACGGCGAAGGAGGTTGGGGCTGGGCGGAGGGAGGCGGCTGCGGTGCGCGAACGAGACAGTGACTGAACGGAAAGCAAAATAACCCACCAGATATGTTAGGTATAGGGCTCTGATACCATGTTATTTTGTATAAAGAGAGTATATTATTCAGTGTTTTGTAATGTGAATTACACGAGAGTTTATACAAGAAGATGAAGGCAAATAAGGAAATAACAACCCTAATTACAACCCTAAATTACGCTGGCAATAATGATGATTTAGGATTTATTTAGGATTTTTGAGGAGAGGGTGAGAGATTGTAGGATTTTTTTTAAAGAGGAAAAAAGAAACAAATTAACAATTGTGATTTAATTTAAAAAATGCAAGGACATTTTGGTAAGATTTATTTTTTAATAAAAATATAAAATCTTGTCAAACCGAGCATAACTCAATTGACATAAGGTTGTGACTGTGACTTAAGGGGTCGTTTGGTTCGATGACATTGAAGGGTGGACATGGGTTTGGGATGTCCAAGCCCATGTTTGGTTAGAAAGTTGCCCCTTTATGCCCAGGCATTCCTTTAGCCCGTGCATCATTTATTAGTTTTAGGATGACTTTTCAAACCCTCCGAAAATCGTGACTTTTCCTTTAGCCCGGACATAATTTTCTTCATTCTTCTTCTTCTCCGACTTTTCCAGGTATGTCTTCTTCTTCTCATTTGTTTTTTTTTTTTTTTTAAATCTTCTTCTTCCTAGACTCTGATTTCAGGTTTAGGGTATTTTATTTTTTATTTTTTTGGTTAGATTCATTCCAATCTCTAGCTATTGAAACCTATTCGATCTGAAGATGAACCAGAACCAGAATCGAAAATGAACCTATGTGTTAGCTATGAGATCGCATCGCATAGGTTGTGCGATCTCATAGGTTGTGCGATCTCATAGACTGTGAGATCGCATCGCATAGTTTGTGCGATCACACAACTATCGCACAACTATCACATCGCTACCTATGCGATGCAATCTCACAACCTATGAGATAGCACAACCTATGCGATGTGATCTCACAACCTATGAGATCGCACAACCTATGTGATCGCACATATTGTGTATGTTATGTTTAGTAATCAATGATAAATTATATTTGGTTTTTGAATTATATAATCTTTATCGTTATTTCTTCAATTTTATTATTGTATTAATTAGTTACAATTGAAAATTTATTTGCAAATTTGATGGCATTCACATGCAACACCAAACACAAACATTATTTAATTTCCATGAAAATCTGATGACATTCTCATGCAGCACCAAACACAGACATCATTGATTCCCATGGAAATTTGATGACATTTCCATCCAGCACTAAACACAGACATCATTGATTCTCAGACATCTTATTTTCAGACATGTTATTCCCATGCATCCCCTATTACCAGGCATCTGCAAATCCTCAAACCAAACGACCCTGAAAAATTGGTCATGGGTTCAATCCTTGCATTAATTAAAATACCGTCATAATCTTATGGAAATCCTACCAATAATAAATAAATTTATATTAGACGTTTGTGAAAATATGCGTTAAAAGTTGGTCCCTTAGTGCAATTATCTATATATATATATTTTGGTAAAAAACGGTTCATGATTTTGCATTTTTCAAAAGACAATTTTCCCTTTTGAAATTTTAATTATTTTTAAAACTATCTTTCTCCTCCAATTTTAATATTCTTCTTCAATTAATCATTATTCTGAATTTCTAAATTTCTAAATTCTTCATTCTTATCCAATTTTAATATTTTTCCAATATTTTTTTCTTTTCTTTCATTCTTATCCAATTTTAATATTTTTTCAATTTTTTTTTTCTTTTCTTTCATTCCTCATCGGTTGTTCTTCTTTTCTTTTGATTTCTTGTCGTTATGTGAAATGAGGTTTTAACTTTTTGTTTTTTCAAGTTTGTTATTTTCTTTTAAATACATTCAGTTGTCATGTTTCAATTACTTTCATGTCATGTTTCAATTACTTTGATGATTCTTATTTTATGTTTTAGTTTATTTTATTTTATATAATTTTTTTTTTGATATTATTGTAGATTTTATTTAAAATTATAAATGACGAGATTATAGAATAAAATTGATGGGTGATGTGGAAGAAAATTATTATTCGTTCTAATAAATGAAATTTACATTAAACAATAAACAAAAATTAATACAAATATTTTAAAATGGTTAGTCAATTATTTTTAAAAAACAATCTATAAGACATATAAACCGAGAAAAAAAATACACTTATTATTTTAAGTTACATTATCTTTTTTATATAATTACGTAGAAAAATCAACCAAACTTTATATTGAACAAACTACTACCAAAATGTACAATTTGTTTTTAATATAAACAAATTATAAATTAATATAACTATTTATTAATGCGTTTAAAATTATATTTATACGAATTTGTGCTACCAACATAAAATTTTGAATTTACCTATTATATATCAACGTACTAATTTCGATTCTATTAGACATAATTTTGAAAGTTTAAAGACAAAACTTATAATTTAACTCAAATTAAAAATTTGAAACCAAGTAACTGTGATAATATGAATATTATTAAGATTAACTTTTAATTAAAATTATGAAAGAAAACTAAATAAAGACAAAATAAAATTAATAAACCAATGAATAAGAGATCAAAATTTTGGCATGGTGATCCGCCATGTCCCATTAAGTTGGCACATGATAGTAGAATCCCAAAACTCAAAGCTAACTAACAAATAAAAAAGAAAAGAAAAAAATCTGAAAACTAAAATCTAATGTCTCGTGAACTAAATTGTCCAAAACTGAAAGCTTTATTCTCTCATGACCATAGTAGATCAGTTAAACTGAAATCTTTTTGTGGTCAACCACATCATGGTCGATAAATCTCTTCCAGAACCAATGTTGCTTCCACACTCTCTCCGACATCTCTTCAATTGAAATGCCTTTTGTCTCCGGCACCAAAAATATCACAAACAACGACATTACTAACACCCAAGCAGAGAAGAACAAGAAGATCCCATACTTCATATGGCACAACATCGACAAGAAAGATTGCGCTATGATAAATGTGAACAACATATTCACACAAACCGTCACACTTTGCCCAGCGGATCGCGTCTCCAATGGAAAAGTTTCGCTTGGAATCAACCATCCCAACGGACCCCAAGACCACGCGAAAGACGAAACAAAAGTGCACACCATTAGCACCACCACAATCGCCGTCCCATGTGTCATACTGTTGCCAGTATCTTGGAGTTTTAGCCCTAAAACAACAGCGATGATCATTTGAGAGATGAACATTTGAACTCCAGCTTCGATCAACAACATTCGTCGCCCGATCTTGTCGACTAAGTAAATGGAGACTACTGTGGAGAGGACATTGACGGCTCCTGTTATCACAGAAGAGTATAGAGACGCATCGTTGCCCAACCCTAATGTGTTAAACAAAACGGGTGCGTAGAACATAATTGCATTGATTCCGGTGAATTGTTGGAAGACCTGGAACATTACGGCAATGACCAAAGGAGGGCGATTTTGGCGCATAAGGAGGTTTCTAAAAGGATGTTTCACTTCTTGAGCAATGCGACTTGCTTCTAGAATCTCCATGTATTCGGGCTCAATGTTGTCTGTGCCTCTGATTTTGCTCAGCACCCTTTTTCCTTCTTCCAAATGCCCGCGTTCGATCAAACTATTTGGAGTATCGTCAACCAAAATCGCTCCCATAGTTAATAGCGCCGCCGGAACACCCGCCAAAGCCAATGATAGCCTCCATCCCCACCCGCCTTCGATCCTAAAAATACACACACAATTGTTCAACATTTGAATTCAGGAACATTACTTAATTAAAAATCTGGAGATGATAGTTCTTTTGTTCATGTATTCAATGTGTTCTTACTTGGATGTACCATAATTGATAAGATTCGCTAACAAAATGCCGATGGTGATATCAAATTGGAACAATATATTCAGTGCTCCACGAATCCTCGTCGGTGCTATCTCCGAGAGAAACAATGGCACAGCCTGTATATAACATTTCAATTTCATATAAGAAATGATGTGATTGACATTTAGGTGACTAGATATACCAAATTCTTCCTAAAAAATCCAACTTAGGTCTATTGAAAATAATTAATAAAATTTGTCAATCGAATTTCCGAAGTTATTAGTAATAATATTGAAAGGAATGAGGAAAAAGACCTGGTTGGCAAATCCAACTCCACAACCTAGAGCAATTCTCCCAATAATGAGCATGAGAAGGTTGACGGCGGCAGCATTTAGAATGGTTCCAAAAGTAAAGAAAAGTCCAGCAATGAGCATGGTTTGTTTCCGACCAAGCACTCTTGTGGTGTAAGAAGCGAAGAATGTGGCAGTTAACGCTGCGAGATAGAGAGAAGAGGTGAACAACTGTAAATTTTCATTGTCATATTTACAGTAATTGCTTTCATCTGCTCCATGTTTTTGAGTCTTCTCGTACACCACGGGGAAGAACTCCTTCAGGAATGAAGGCATCGAGGTCACTCCCCCTACATCCACATGCCAAATTTTTCACATAAGAAAAAGTCAATCCGAACATAACTCAACCCAAATAGTTAAATTAATTACCGGAAACTCCAATGTCGTAACCGAACATGAGCCCTCCGGTGGCAGCCATCATACAAGAAATGATGACCACCGGAGTGATCTTGGCCTCAAACTCCGTGCCGCCCGGAGCCGCGGCAAACCCTCCTGCAGGCATGCTTTAGAATTTTTGACAATGACAGGGATGTATAAGGCTGAAATTAATGAGTGATGGATATATCAGATTGAGCTCTTCAATCGATTTGATTGTTTTATGGGATGTGGCGAATTGGAAGATTTATAGACAAACATGTTAGTGAAGAATCTGAGTGGGAGCATTCCAAGTGTGCATGAGCTGAATTTGAGGGAGTAAATTGTCTAAAAATGGTTTAGACGACTGTTTCACACAGACACTCAAACATCCAATTTCCTATTAATGGAGGAACCAAAACATTCTTATCTTTGTTTTTCTTCTTTCTTTCTATTACCGAAGGAGAAGAAATAACTAGAAAATGACATTTGTCTTACCAATCCGAACATAACTTAGTGGATAAGTGTTAAATTCTCTACAATTTCTCTTTTTCTTTATTTACAATAATGCAATATATATATATTACAAACTATGGCTAGGACCGTGCTTACTATTTAAATGCTACAAATCCTCCAAATCACAAAGATACTTAACATACAAAACTAATTTAAGAAAATATTCTCATAAAATTTTGCATAATAAAGCTCTAAATAATATTAATCACAATAAAATCTTAAATAATATTAATATCGTAATAAAATATACCAACATGAGCATAACTCATAAAGTATGAACTCTTGACCGAGAGGTCAGAGGTTCAAATCTCCCACCCGACATATTGTCAAAAAAAAAGGAGACAATTGCATACATGACAATTTAAAACAAAATAATAGCAAATATAACACAATATAAAAGAATTTACAAATATGACACAAAAACACAGCCCAAGTAAAAAGACTAAAAAGCCCATCAGATGTCCATCAACCCATCAAAATTGAAAAGTAAAACGCTCAAACCAAGTACAAGGTGTTTGTTTGAGACCATACAAATACTTGTGAAGCTTACAAACATGAGTAGGGTGAGTCTTATCTTTAAAACCGGGGGCTAATCCATTTAAACGTCTTCTTGAAGATGGTCATGTAAAAATGCATTATTTATATCAAGCTGAAATAAATCTTAATGGTAATTAAGCAGCCAAAACAAGAATTACCAGAACGATAGTCTTATTAATGACGGGACTAAAAGTCTCATCAAAATCCAAACCCTCCCGTTGATTAAAACCCTTGGCAACTAAGCAAGCTTTATAACGAGAAACATAACTATCAAGATTATATTTGTGATAGCACACAAAGTAAATTATCTTTAGGACCTATTTAATGCTAGTTTAGATGCTTAAACGATTGATTTCACGTTTATATTTGATTATTTTGTAGATATCGAACATTTGAAGCAAACCAGAGCTTTTAGAAGATTTATGATGAAAAATAAGCTAATTAGATGCAAATATGAGGTCCCAAGTGAAGAGAATGAGGGAAACAAGCCAAAAATGTCGAGGGGATAGCGTCGAGACGCTGAAACTAGCGTCTAGACGCTAAAATTAAAGTAAAAAAAATGCAAAAACCAGCTCAAAACCGGACCGAACCGCCGCAAGAACCGAACTAGACCGCTCAGAATAAATGAAAAGAAAATAAAACAATAATCAGACTCGAAGTTGAGCCCTCACATTTTAATTTATTTAATAAGCTCACCCAATTCTCCATCTGATCGAATTTCAACCTCCGCACCTACATCAAACCTCATGGACATGCACCACAGCTGATCCGAGCTCCCACAAAATTGTTATACCCGATTTTTTTTACCTGAATTGCCATATAAATACATATTTTTTAGCCTATTTTGGGGAACCAATTTGGAGAGTTATACCCAATTTCGAAAATACATCATTTTTAGAGTTAAATGAGATTTTTGTGAGCAAAAAGAAGACAATTACATGCTCATTCGTGAATGTCTAACATGATTAGCTAAACTCATTTATCTTAGAGATTGATGCATCCATTGGACCTTATGCTTTAATTAATTTAAATACATTTGATTGATTGTTTTTATTTCATTCATGCTTTTATGTGCTTAATGCTTATAATCTCTTAGCTACATATTATTTGTTTAATTGGTGTGATTTACCCTGATAAGTTGTAATTTAGACTAGAACATAACTGCATGACTGAAGGGATTTCTCACAAGAAATTGATCTGTACTCATTTAGAGGTTGTTAAATAAAGAGTCGTACAACCTTGCATGTTATTAAAAGTTAAACAGATATGTTAGTTTTAATTATAATTTGCATGAGAATTAATTGTACTCGAAAGATGTAGTTTTTACACATGACTTCCTGACTTATGATTTATTGCATGATTCTTAGTTGGTAATTAATTGATTTAATTGGTGAAATCAACTCCCTAAGATATCTCACGTTGTTGTTGTTCATCTTTTATTTTATGTTTTTTTTTTTTTTAATCTTAACATCTATCACTTTCTTTCTCTAGATAAAATTGAGTGAATGTATTCTTGGTACTTAAGTGAACTAGAAAGCCAATCCTGAGGACGATATCCGTATTTTCATACACTATATTAAAACTTGACCCGTACACTTGCGGTATTGCATGACATAATTTTTCGCAACAATTTGGTATGAAAAACCTAGTTGCACCCGACGATATTAATGTTATCGGTAGGAGGAACAAGATTCCAAGTCCCTTGCTCTTGAAGAGCTGAGAATTCATCTACAATAGCCTGACGCCGCTCTGGAAACTTAGAGGCAACTGTGAAAGAGGTAGGCTCAGAAGATGGAGAAGCAACAACAACAAAAATTTTCTTCTAAAAAATACCAAACTTTGACCTGGTTATAGAATGGTTATTGACAGCGAATGGGAGCAGGCGAAACAAAGGAACCCGAATCAGAAGGACCCGACTCAAAAGAAGAAGCATAAGAACACTTGGAGATGGCACGACAGGAGATGACAGACACTATGATGTATTCTCAGAGAGAAACAAAGAGACCAATGCAGGAAAAAAAGTATCCACAAGCATAGTAGAACCCCAGACAGGGGAAACCGATAAAATAGTAGAGCACGATGCAGAAAATGGAAACACGGTCTCATGGAAAATAACATGCCGAGAAAAAGTCATCTTCTTAGTAAGCAAATTATATAAAGATAGCCCTTGTAATCAATTGTATAACCCATGAAAACATGATGTAAAGTCTTAGGTTGCAGTTTATGAACATTATAAGATCGCAAACATGGATAACATGCACAACAAAAGACCTTAAGATGTAACAAGTCAGAGTTATATCCAAATAATTTATGAAAAGGAGACAGAGAGCCAATAGAGCTTGAGGGTAAACGATTAATAAAAAAAGTAGCAGTAGCAAAAGCATGATACCATAATTCAAGAGGAGCGAAAGCATAATAAAGTAATGATAATGTGGTATTAACTATAGAAAGATGTTTATGTTCGACAAATTCATTCTATTTAGGTGCATAAGGACATTACTTTCGATGAATAATACCACGAAAGGCAAAGAAATCAGAATTAACGAACTCACCCCACCATCAGAACGAAAGACTTTGAGTTTACAACCAAGCGAAGCCTCAACAAAAGAAACAAAGTGCTAAATAATTTGACAAGCATCAGACTTAGCAAGCATAGGAAAAATCAAGGCATAACGACTAAAATCATCCACAAACACTATGTAATAACGATGACTAGTGGCGGCAGGCAGTGGCGATGGTATACATCACTATTAATAACACAAGAGGTTGTGAAGAAACAGATGTGGACAATGAAAAAGAGAGTTTACTCATTTTGCCTTATAAATAACTAACACATTCTTTTGTATTAATAGCATTGCCAACCGATATAGAGTAATCAACTAAAAAACGTTGTAAGGCATTAGGAGCAGGATGCCCAAGACGATAGTGCCACAAATCCCCAGAGGATTGCTTATTTGAAGAAAAAGCAGAAATGAAAAAAAAAGTGGACTGATCAGAGAGAACATCACAAAAAACAGTAGCATCAGAAGAGTAAGAGCCAACAGAAGCCTTAGGAAAACACGCAGGAATAAGACATAAACCATCCTTTCTCTGTCCCCTATACAAAAAATTTCCCGTTGCCTTGTCCTGAATAAGAAATAAATCATCATTGAAGATAAAAATGCAACAATTATCATGACAACATTGAGAGACCGAAGAAGATTGGCAGATATAGTCAGAACACAAAGAACATTGGATAAAAAAAAATCACGATCGATAGTGGAAAGAGTACCAAATCCAGATTGTGCAATAGGAAGACTCTGTCCATTAGCAACGACGATAGTCTCCTCTCCATTGTAGCTATTATTCAAGTTGAGAGTATAAATATCAGGAGTAACATGAGAGTTACAATCACTATCAACCAGCCAAAGAAAAGAACTAGAAGCCAGATCGGAAGCAACAACCATGGCAGAAAGCTGAGCAGGAGGATGGCAGCCTTGAAAGGAGAAACTCATACAATTATAGCAATCGAGCACCTCAGGGTCGGGCCTATTACAGATCTCACAAATTGATCTTTCAGTAGATGCATTAGAAGTAGACCGTGAAGAAGAAGTCGAAGACTTAGAATTACCAGAAGAATGCGATGAATTTCGAGCAAAAGACGGAATCTAGAAACAATTTTCAAAAACAGATTCCAGATTGCATACCAAATGCATCTTCGCTGGACTCAGTGAACCTAAAAACATAAAACAAAATTCTAATTGCCTACCAAATAGGCCCTAAAAAACTCTTAATATCACGTGTTCATCCAAAATGACTTATTTCTAAAACTTATTCTTTAAGAAGTCATTTTGAGTGGTTTTCAAATACCACAACTTTTGCTAAAATGACTTTTTTCTAAATTTAAACACCTAACTTAATCTTTAGACGACCATATTTACTTACTAGAAATGGAAACAAAAAGAATGGAAAGAAAATTATGTTCTTCATTAAACATAATATTCATCTTAGGGGGTGTTTGGGGCGCAGGGTGGGTTATTATAGTTGGTGAGTTATAATAGTCTGTGTTTGGGGTGCAGAGTTGTATAGTCTGGGTTTAGTAAGTCTGTGTTTGGGGTGGAGAGATTTTTAGTCTGAGATTAGGAAGTGTGTTTAGAATACAATTTTTTTTAACACGGACTTTGAAATATGTGTTTATGGTAGTTTATTTTTTTCCTACAATTTTTTGTTGTATTGTATAGTTAAATGTATATTACATATTAATTTTTTAAAAGTTAAAAAAATAAATATTATTTAGGAAATTACAAATAATCCACCACAAGAGGCTTCGACGTTGTCGATGGAGAGAGAAATTTTGGAAGAAATAGAAGATAAGGAATGGTGAGGTGATGAAGACAAAGAGAGAAGAAAAATCGATAAATTGGGTTAAAAAAAGAAACAAAAAAACAAAGAGAGAAGAAAAATCTATAAATTGGGTGAAAAAAAAAAATCATTTACAGTAACACTGTAGCTAGTTGGGGGTTATAATAACCCCAAACCGGGTTTAATAACTCGGTGCACCAAACGTGGGGTAGGTTATTTAAACCCACCCCACCCACCCATGTTGGGCCCAAACAGCCCCACCTTAGTGTCTAGCTATGTTAATAATTAAAGACAAAAAAAAATTACATTGCAAAATAAAAGTATGGAGATTCAAATCTACAAGTATTAAAAAAAAAATCTAAAAAAAAAAAGAGAAAAAAAAAGAGCCTAACACCTCGTTCACAAATTAAATGTAATCTAGATTTGAATCTTATTATGTAATAATGGAGAATGCTGAAGGAAATTTTGGCAAAACAAAGAGGGAAATTTTGGGGGAATTGCAAAATCTGACCGGGTTTACAAAAGGTTTGTAAAAAATGACCAGATTTTAAAATTTTAGCGTTTCTGACCTGAATTTGACAACTCACGTTACTGTTTGACAAGCATCAGACTTAGCAAGCATAGGAAAAATCTAGGTATAACGACTAAAATCATCCACAAACACTATGTAATAACGATGGCTAGTGGCGGAAGGCAGTGGCGATGGTATACATCACTATGTAATAGCACAAGAGGTTGTGAAGAAACAGATGTGGACAAAGAAAAAGAGAGTTTACTCATTTTGCCTTGTAAATAACTAACACATTCTTTTGTATTAATAGCATTGCCAACCGATATAGAGTAATCAACTTAAAGACGTTGTAAGGCATTAGGAGCAGGATGCCCAAGACGATAGTGCCACAAATTCTCAGAGGATTGCTTATTTGAAGAAAAAGCAGAAACGAAAAAAAAGTGGACTGATCAGAGAGAACATCACACAAAACAGTAGCATCAGAAGAGTAAGAGCCAACAGAAGCCTTAGGAAAACACGCATGAATAAGACATAAACCATCCTTACTCTATCCCCTATACAAAAATTTTCCCGTTGCCTTGTCCTGAATAAGAAATCAATCGGCATTGACGATAAAAATGCAACAATTATCATGACAACATTGAGAGACCGAAGAAGATTGGCAGATATAGTCAGAACACAAAGAACATTGGATAAAAAAAAATCACGATCGATAGTGGAAAGAGTACCAAATCCAGATTGTGCAATAGGAAGACTCTGTCCATTAGCAACGACGATAGTCTCCTCTCCATTGTAGCTATTATTCAAGTTGAGAGTATAAATATCAGGAGTAACATGAGAGTTACAACCACTATCAACCAGCCAAAGAAAAGAACTACAAGCCAGATCGGAAGCAACAACCATGGCAGAAAGCTGAGCAAGAGGATGGCAGCCTTGAAAGGAGAAACACATACAATTATAGCAATCGAGCACCTCATAGTCGGACCTATTACCGATCTCACAAATTGATCTTTCAGTAGATGCATTAGAAGTAGACCATGAAGTAGAAGTCGAAGAGTTAGAATTACCAGAAGAATGCGATGAATTTCGAGCAAAAGACGGAATCCATAAACAGTTTTCAAAAACAGAATCCAGATTGCGTACCAAATGCATCTTCGCTGGACTAAGTGAATCTGAAAACATAAAACAAAATTCTAATTGCCTACCAAACAGGCCCTAAAAAACTCTTAATATAAAGTGTTCATCCAAAATGACTTATTTCTAAAACTTATTCTTTAGAAGTCATTTTGAGTGGTTTTCAAATTACACAATTTTTGCTAAAATGACTTTTTTCTAAATTTAAGCACCTACCTTAATCTTTAGACGACCTTATTTACTTCCTAGAAATGGAAACAAAAAAAATGGAAAGAAAATTATGTTCTTCGTTAAACATAATATTCACCTTAGTGTCTAGCTATGTTAATAATTAAAGACAAAGTATGGAGATTCAAATCTACAAGTATTAAAAAAAAACCTCAAAAAAGAAAAAAGAGAAAAAAAAGAATCTAACAACTCGTTCACAAGTTAAATGTAATCTAGATTTGAATCTTTTTATGTAATAATGGAGAAGACTGAAGGAAATTTTGGACAAATTTGAATCTTATTATGTAATAATGGAATGCTGAAGGAAATTTTGGGCAAAACAAAAAGGGAAATTTTGGGTAAATTGCAAAATCTGTCCCAATTTACAAAAGATTTGCAAAAAAAATGACCTGATTTTGAAATTTTAGCGTTTCTCACATGAATTTGACAGCTGGTTACTGTTCACTTTAGTCTGAGTGTGAAATTTCGTATTTAGATATTCTCTCTCCTCCCTCCTCTCAACTTCTTTTCTCCCTCATCTTCTTTGTGTTCTACTCTCAATTTTATGAAAAAAAAAAATATACTCTTTCACCCTCTCAATGTTAAGAAAAAAATAAAATTTTCTATCAAGTTTTGAAAATATCTCCTTCATCCTCTTGACCTCTCATTCATCATTCTTAAACTTTTTTGAAATAAAAATTTCTATTAAGTTTTGCAAACGTCTCCTTCATTCTTCTTAAAAAAAAATTTGAGAAGAAAAGATTTGTACGAGTAAGGAAAGTGTTTATTTGTGCCCAAATTCTTTACTGTGAATTATGGAAATTAATCACAAAACAAAAAGGAGAAGTTGATTTTTTCTGCCAAAGAAAAGTAAAAAAAAAAAAGAAGTTTTCGAAATTCCGGCAAGTTGAAAAAAAAAAAAGTTGAAATCATGTCAATTACTACTAAGCTATGTTGACTTTGACAAGTTGAAATTATACCATTTTTTTTTTTGTTAGATTAAATAAAATAACAACAAAATAAATTCAAGTTATTTATCATAGTAAGTGTTATTTTAATTTTTTTTAAAAGAGTATTATAGGGTGATTATATTTATTACCAATAATTTACTTATATTTATTTGCATAATTTTGTAGAGTGGTTATTTTTAATAAGTTATTTTTTTTCTTTTTTGTTAAAAAATAGAGTGATTGATTATTGTGTGTGATTACTTTCATAAGATTATACTTGCCTTAATTTACATAACTATTTAATTTTTTTTTTTTTTTTTTTGTTAAATTACAAATTTAAGTCCATAAACTTTAAGGTTTGTGTCTATTTGATTCTTGAATTTAAAAAGTGTCTAATAGGTCACTGAATTTTAGAAATGTCTAATAGGGTCCTCGAACTTTCAATTTTTTTTTTTAAATTAACTAATCTATTAAATATAAAATGTAATTTTATGTCTAACAAGACTCTAACCTTTCAATTTCTTGTCTAGTAGGTTTGTGAATTTTAAAATACGTTGAATAAGTCAAAGACCTATTAGACACAAATTGAAAAATTCAAGGACTTCTTGGTTACAAAATTAAAAGTTTCAAGACCCATTAGACACTTTTTAAAGTTCATGGACAAAATAGTCACAAATCTAAAAGTTCAGGGACCTATTACACTTTTTAAAAATTTATAGACCAAATAGACACAAACCTAAAAGTTTAAGAACTAAGTTTGTAATTTAACCTAAAAATATTTATAAGTGTGTATTTTTATAAAAGTTCTTACAATCTACACTTTTTTTCTCCCTAACTTTTGTAATATTTATTTGATATATTAATTATGCTAGTACCAACAAGTTTCTTACATGATAAGTTGACAATTTAAGGGTGTGTTTGGATTGACTTTCGAAGTGTTTAATTTTGAAAAAAAAAATCATTTTAGTAAACGTTGTGGTGTTTGACAACCACTCAAAATGACTTCTTAGAGAATGAGTTTGAGACATAAGTCATTTTGGGTGAAACACTCGATATTAACTTTTAGAAAAAATGTTTGTTTGGTGTTTAATTAAGAATCCTCTCTAATTTTCATAGTATATTAAAATTATCAAAATACCTCAACAGTATCCTCTTTAAATTCTCCACCCATGGTTGTCCCGATGACCACCGACGCCCATCTCCGACAACCACCTCCAACGACTTTTGGCAACCACCTCCGGCTACTGATGTCGATCTCCGGCGACGACTGCCGTCGCTGCCCTCTAGCAATCTCCAGCGAAAATTCCATTCGATCTTCGCACAACACCTCCAACCAATCACTGGCAACACCTCTGGCCACCACCATCGATCTCTGGCGGCCATTTCCGATGACGACCACCCCTACTCCCGCTGACCTTCGGCAAAACCTCTAGCCGACCTCCGACGACCACCACCGTCGGCGACCTCCAGCCGATCACCTACGACCGGTCTTCGATGATTCCATGAACATTTTTTATAGGATCAAACCAAAGAATATCTCTTTAAGAATACTTTTGAAAAATCTAATTTTAAAAATAAATTCATTTAAAAGACCTAACTTTAAAGGGATTGAAATTCATTTGAAGTATTTTGGAGACTCTATAATCTTAAAACAAATTCATTTGAAATATCTATTTGAAATCAATTGAAATTTAATTACAAAAACTAATATTAAAATGAGAGATTAATATTAAAGTTATTTTTGAAATTTTAATTTGAAACAAATTAGTCATGAAGCAAGATCAAACATATATTAAATTAAGGAATCAAATGTCAAATTGGTAAATTGAAGACAATGGTATATCTGTAAATAAAAGGGTGGAGGCATAATTGTAATTAAACAAAAACCTAAAAATGAAAATTCATTACCCGAAGAAGATGATTCTTCAACATATCGCGGCAGTGGTGCATTCTGCCGTCTGCGTCACCTCGTTTCGTCTGCTGCCGTTGATTGAGCTCGAGCCCCCGCTCGAAGATTGTCTCCGAAGTTCGAAGCCCGTCGTTGGTAGCTTCGTTGTCGTCTGCAGAATGTCCGCCGTGAAGAAAGGGCGAAAAGCTCCGAGATCCATGCTGGTTCGCTCGTCTGGAACGCCGACTACGAGCATGGAAATCGATTGTCGGTGTGGTTTTGTTGAAGCTCAAGTCTCCGCTGAAGTCTGGTTCTTCGAAGGGGGTCGCCGCTGCTCAGATCTCGTGGAGCTCCACCATTGTCGTCGTCGTTCAAAGCGTGTTGGAGCTCGTTGGCCGTCGTCTGATTTGCTCGGAGAAGAAAGGTGTTACGATAAATCAATAATAAAGAACAAATAAGCGCAAAAGAAAAACGACACAGATTTACGTGGTTCACTAACGTTGTGTTAGCTACGTCCACGACCAGAAGAGAGAGTAGTATTATTACGAAATAAGAGAGAATTACAAAGTGACAGATAGAGGCGGCTGAAGTCATTAGAAGGTTTATATATGACACCCTTCTAATGACCTAATACAAAATGGGCCAAAGCCCAAAACGAATAAGTAAAACCCAATGAGACCCCCTACCGAACCAGTCGTAGAGGGTTATAACATATTCAAGACATTCCAACAAAAGGTTCGTCTGAAACGTTTGACGAGAGGTTAGGGATCGCGTCGCCGTGATTCAAACGAGCTCGAGCTCCGCTATGCGCCGTTGGAAGAACGTTGTCGTTCGTGTATGGCCGCTGTGAAGACGTCATTGTTGTTGTGTCGCCACCGGAAGTGGTCAGATGTGGTTTCGTCCGCCGCCACCGCTGGTCGTTCTCCGTCAATTGTGATGATGGTCGAAGGAAGACGGGGAGTTGGATGAGAAGATGGAGGGGGAGAGAGTGTTACGTTTGGAAGGAGAGAGAAAATGAATTCTTGGTCAAATTAGAACTTTGACCAAATTAACATTTTTTTTAATTGTGCTAGGCTTTTCGCCCGGGTTTTAACGTGTCTTTCCTATGAGCTTGTGTTCTGATCTCCTATCCGTCCCCTTCTTAAACGACTCTTCTCCTCCGATATTTATAGACGATGAGAATGTCAAATAAGGTTAGAATCAAACCATTATGACTCGAAATTTTATACTCAATTGAAACGGATTTTAACCATAAAATGAACACATATTTTATACTCCTAAATGAATATCAAATTTGAACCATAAAATAGATTAAGAATTTTATACTCATTAAAGTGAATGAATGAATATTAAATTTTAATCCTAAAATGATTTAAAAAATTTATACTCATTTAAATGTTGATTTCATTTGTCAAATTAGGTAACAAATCTTTCCAAACAATTAAAACGTTTTATTTTTTTGGTTATTTTTCTCTAATTTCCGAAATTAATTAAATACATAAATAAAAAAGTGATTTTAAAAGTTAAAAATGACTCCATAAAATATGACAAAAAAATAATAAAAAATAAGGTAGAAAAAATCATTAATAATAAACAAATGGTGGATCAAATACGATGTCTGCAACGATCATTAATTTAGGGTTTTAATTTATACAACCTCCAAACTTTGAGGCTATAAATTGATTTTTGCCCTATTAAATATTGTAGTTTTAAAACTCCGAGGGGGCATTTGGCCCCAGGAGTTGGGGGAAGTTGAGGGGAGTTGGAGTTGTTTAGTCTGGAGTTGTTTAGTCCGAGGAGTTCTGAAGTCTGTGGTGTGTTTGGGGCAGGGAGTTGTTGAACTTGGAGTTCTGAAGTCTGAGTTTATTTTAGCTGTTTTCTTTTGCACGATTTTTTTCTACAAACTTTCAATTTTTTTTTATTAAAGACTTCTTCCAATTTCAATAAATTCAAAAAATGAAATATTTTATTTTTATTTTATCTATCCTTGACAAATTTCTAAACAACAAAAATAATTTTGACCACGATACATCACATTATTTTTTCACATTGAATATCAATTTTTTTTTTTTACTCATCTTTAATTTTATGAATTATAAGATTATCTGCCCATAAATATAGTCTACCCATGGGTCAAACACATATTTCTCCACATCCATCATCTTAAACTTGTCATTCCATCTGAATCCACTCAACTTGGAAATCAACATCTCAACAATGATGGTTTATTTTAGCTAATTTTTGTGTAAAAAAAATTTCTCTAATTTTTCATATTGGTTAAAGACTTCTCTCAATAAATTTTAAGAATGCGATTTTTGTTTTTTATTTTATGTATCCTTCACAATATTTTTTGAAGATAACAAAAATAATTTTGACCACAATACTTCACATCTTTTTTTCAATATCACTCACATTAATTATTCAGGGGTAGGTGATTTTTTATAGTGTATGAGCAATTCCCCTCTAAACTCTTTAAAAGAATTGTTTGAATTGTTCTCAATGCATTCATGAACGACGGGCTTTGACAAATCAATCACAAAATGGTTCTGCAAAAAAAGAAAAACATAAGTAAAGTATTTTTAGATAATAATCACAAACAACTAAACGATAAACTCACCAATAGTCGATGTTTAACGTTGTCCCTTACGTCTTGTGGCACATGTTTCCATGATTTATATCTCACTGAAAAACTTTTTCTCACAATGGTACCAATGGCTAAACTGAACTTTGCGGCAAACTCACACGTTGGCTTCCGAATTTCTTCAGTAATCGAAATTGGAATTTTCCCGTGTTTTCGAACATATCTGTCCAAATTAAGATTTCTACCATATCCCCTCACCTTACGTACCATTGTATCTGAAATAAATAATGAACATACAATTTAATATCAATTTCATATTGAAAAATATATATATGTATTGAAATTAACCTGAAGCCTCATCATCCGCAGAAGATGGTGTGCCCGTCATTCGTTTTCCCTCCAAGTAAATATTAGCTGCATCGCTGGAAGTCATACGATCAGATGACATCGTCTCCCTACAAGCACACATGAAATGTATGAATGATACAAATAGAAGAATAAAGATAAATCAGATCTAAAATAGTTACATACTTCTACATCTTCCTATTCCTCTTCATCTTCATCTTCATCTTCCTCTTCCTCTTCCTCTTCCTCTTCCTCTTCATCATTTATGAAATCATTATTATTGTTTGACGATACATTTCTACTCTGTGATTGAATAATTTCTCCGTCCATAATTGTAGGAGAAACATCATCTCTGCATAATGTGATGTCATCATCTATGAGTGTGTTCTCATCGACTCTCGTACCGCCATCTACTTCCAACAAATCAAGTTGATCATTTCCAAGATCTTCTACCTCTGGAATGTCCCATAAGCGTTTATTTTGGACCAATTGCACTACTTTCCAATGATTACCATATTTTGGGTCATTGAGGTAAAATACTTGTTGTGCTTGATTAGCAAAGATGAAAGGATCATCAACATACCAATAATGAGACGTATTAATTGATGTAAACCCTAAATCCACGTGTGGATTATTTTTCTTAGTGTCAAACCATTTACATTTAAAAACAATAGTACGTCTTCTCATGACATACTCCAAGTCCAAAACGTCAGTCACTACACCATAGAATTTCGACTCAACACCTTGACTGTCTGTCTCTCCAGGCACCATCACTCCACTATTCTGCGTTGTCCGACGATTATCACGCGCTACCGTGTGAAAACGTATTCCATTAACATTGCATCCAGTATAAGAGCGCACTAAATAAGTGGGACCCATCGCTAGAGAATACACGTCATCAGACACATTTTCTCTCTTACGCAATGAGAGAACCTGTGAATTCAGACATATATCTTAGAAATGCATAACATTACTCCCATTACTATATACTTACATGAGATTTGAACCAATCGGGAAATTTTTCCTTGTGTCTTTTCTCTAAGTCAGATATGCTTTGTGATTGAGAACGAATTAGTCTCAAATGTTGCCTATTAAACACAAAAAATAAGAATTATGACTCATATTTATTTCACTTGCACCCTAAAAGTGAAAATTACAATATAGATACATACGTACCTACGATAAGGTTTTATCTCATCACAATTGTTCAGAATATACCATTGTGCTATCCGTTTCTCCTAAATTGATAAGGTCCTTGAAGTTGAACCCCCAAACGGTCGTGCCCTTTGTCTAAACAATTCAAATTCGCCACAAGTATCGTTCTCGAGAATTTGATCATCATTATGTTCGTCTCTATTGAATCGCGTTTCAATTCCAGTTAGGTACATTGAACAAAAATTCATCGATTCATTCATTACATACTCTTCTGCTATAGATCCCTCGGGACGCGCTTTATTTCTAACATATTGTTTTAATGTTCGTAAACTTCTTTCAATAGGGTACATCCAATTGTAGCTAACAGGACCTGCAATTCTGGTCTCATATGGCAAATGAACGGCAAGATGCATGTTGCGTGCTCAATGTTTAAAGGAAATATGCAATAATAGAGCACTCAGAACATGCAAGCATACATGATCTTGTAGCAAGTAATAAGTATTTTTTCATTCGATTTCCCACAGAGATTTATTCTTAGTTACTCGTGAAGTGTATTGTTAAGCAAGAATGAGTGGATTTAATGGGGTAGATTTGGTTTTAAGTTGCCTAATTACTAAGGAATATGTAAAGGATAGATACATAAACAAGTGCAAGTAAATGATAAACTCAAATGCAAAGAGAAGAGATTAATAAACGAAGAGAAAAATGAAGGCAGAATTTTTTAACTAAGGGAATTGCGGAAACAACAATTATACCGCAATGTTCTTAACAACAAATGTGTGTAAAATGTGGAAACAAGGGCTACTAACGACTCCTCTATAGGCTTTTTCACACGATTCTTAAGCAGAAGATTAACTCACTATGCATCAATGGATGGCCAATCGAAATTGCCCGTGGGATGAAGCTTACATACAATCAATGCATTCGAGAGCTATCCTACATGCTTTAGTCACGTGTTTCTTCCTACAGATTTGTCATTAGCATGCCCTTATGTAATTTAGTTACTCATGGATGCAGATAGAATAGAAAAAGTAGAGGAAGAAGACATGCTTAATAGAATCTTGAAGATAAAACAGAAGAGGAAAACAGTAGGCATAGAAAGTAAAGACTTGCGAAGTGATGAATTGTGCGTTGATTAACCAATCGTTTGAACTAAACAAATGATGACTTGGAATAACTAAAGTAAAGACAGAAAGCAACGAAATGGAATAGAGTAGCTAAAGAAAGAGAAATAACAACAATCAATAACGAAATTAGAAAACTAAAACAGAAAGCAGTAAAGATGTGCGTGGTCTTCTCGATTGCGAACGCCTCGGCTGAAGGATGAAAGTGAGCTTTGCTTGGATGAATCTAATCAGAAGAGAAGATAGATCTTCTCTCCTTCCTATCAGATTTTCGACTCCAACAGCTGAACCTTTCAAACCAACAGACGGAAGAGAAAAAAGAGTGGAAGAAGCTGCGTTGAACTGAGAAGTCTACGTTGTTCGAGTGTGTTTCAACCTTCCACTTTGACCTCCTTTTATAGTATTCTGCAGGTGCGATTGGGTCAAGGAGAACCATCCATTCTCAACGTCGTACTTCTACGTGGCTGGAGGAGAAAGAATGGATCCCTGAAATATCGGATCGAAACAGAAAAAGGTTAGCCAACTTACGGATTTCACTTAAAACATTGCGGTTTTAGCAATGTTTCCGCAATGCCTCCGCAATGCACAATTTTCATTCTTTTAACTTCGTTTTTCATTCCTTTTCTTTCCTTTTGCATACAAGTCCTAATTTAGCTTCATTCTTCTAATTCTCATATATAAGCACAAGTTCAAGCTAAATCCTATCAAAAACACTTACAAATGCACAACTTCCTAACACAAATAAGTCCTAAAATAGTCACTTTTAGAGACGTAACAATGCACCATTACATCAAAATATGCCGGTGGGAAATTTTTTTCCAACTTACAAAGTATAACTATAATATCTGACTGTAATCGATCCAAATCAGTTGTGGTAATCGTTTTCGCACATAGATCACGAAAAAATGTACATAGCTCAACAATAGTAGTGGACACATTTTTATGTAAATATGCTCGAACACCAATAGGGAGAAGCCTCTGCAGCAGAACATGACAATCGTGAATCTTCAACCCATGAATTTTTCCATCGTTCACACTCACACATCTTGATATATTCGAGACAAATCCATCAGGAAATTTCACTAATTTCAAGAACTTACAGAACTCCACCCTTTCACTCTTAGTGAATGTGTACGCAGCATGTGGTTTTTCAAACTTATCGTTTCCTAAAGGTATCAAGTGTAATTCAGTTCGTATACCCCGATCTTGTAGATCATTTCGAGCCTTTTCTGTGTCCTTTGTTTTTCCATGAATGTTTAACAATGTGCCAACCAAGTTGTCACAAATATTTTTTTCAATATTCATTATATCCAACTTATGTCTCAATATAAGTTTTGACCAGTAGGGGAGTTCAAAAAAAATACTTTTTTTCTTCCAATAAGAATCACCTCGTTTCCTTTTCTTGCCTTGCTTCTTTGGATGTTTACTAAGCACTGAAAAGTTTAGCATACTTAGTTCTTGTAAAATCTCGTCTCCATCCATTACGACTGGAGGTGGTCTAGGTTCCCGATAACCGTCGTGTTGCTTATTCCTACGCCAACTGTGTGTCGCCGGAAGGTAACGTCGATGTCCCATGTAAGACATTTTATCCCTTATCCAAAGCGATGATGTATCTTCCTTACAAATTGGACATGCCTTGTAGCCCTTGTTAGTCCACCCAGATAAGTCACCGTACACAGGAAAATCATTAATCGTCCACAACAAATTTGCGTGTAGTTGGAAGTATTCACCACTAACACAATCATAGGTGCGCACACCATTATTCCACAACTATTTCAACTCCTCAATCAATGGTTGCAAGAAAACATCAATTTCTTTTCCAGGAGACTTTCACCCGGGAATAAGTAAAGAAAGAAAGAAATTGGTTTCTTTCATGCATTTCCAAGGTGGCAAATTGTATGGAATTAGCATCACTGGCCACATACTATACGAATTGCTCATATTCCCGAATGGATTAAATCCATCTGAACCTAATCCCAAACGAACATTTACAATCAAAATGCTTCCACCCTTCCGCATCAGCAGGATGTCGTAACACACCATCATCAACACGCTTATCTTTATGCCAACTCATTTCAGAAGCAACGTGCTTGGATGAAAACATCCTTTTCAATCTCGGTATCAATGGAAAGTGACGTAAAACCTTGTGTGGAATCTTCTTCTCTTCTTCCTCGGCAACTTTATACCGAGATTCGCCACAAATTGGACATTCTTGCAAATGAGCATATTCTTTCCAATATAAGATGCAATCATACTTGCAAGCATCAATGTTCTGATAGTCGAACCCTAAGTCACGCAACTTCCTCTTAGCTTCATATAATGAACTAGGTATACATGAACCAATTGGAAAGGCGTCCTTCAACAATTCTAACAACATATCGAATAATTTATTACTCCAACTGTTAATAACCTTAATATGCATTAACTTCACCAAAAAATTTAACGAAGATAGCGTACAACCAGGGTACAGTTCATTACATGCTTCAGGCATTAAATCCTCAAATCGGTTTGAAGTATCCCTTTCCTAGACATTAGTGGGAATCTCGTTTTCAAAATCTTCTTCATGAACAATCGTTTCAACATTTGGGGCTTGTAAGTCATTCAGAAGGTTCAAAATGTCATTCTCTTCATCAAAAAAATTAGATGTTGTACGTAGTTCCTCATCGGGTATTGAATTAGTTGATTGGTTTTCGAACCTAGATAAGTTGCTTGGTTCTCCATGATATACCCATTGACCATAAGAGGGAGATATTCCATTTGTGAATAGATGTCGTTCTACCCCATCCAAAGACTGCCACATTGCATTCATACAATGTTTACATGGGCATCTTGTTTTCTCCAAATGATTAACGTGCGACTTCGCCATTTCCATAAACTGAGCAACTCCTTCTACGTACTCGGTAGAGACCCTATCTCTAAGTTTAATCCAATCTTTATTCATTCTTAATTCTACAATTTTCAAACCCACCCGTAAATCGTGAATAGTTAAGTCCTGTAGGAATTGAATAAAAAACTAAACATATCAATTTCAGCCTAACTCCCATTCACTTTACAAAAATAATATAAATCAACATAACCATATATAAATCGGCCTATCAAGTTCAGCCTAATTCAGAAACCATGAGTTGCAAGAGTTAAAACAATATGCGAGCACAACAATTTCACCCTATATCATGCATAAATAATCAGTTGCAAAAGTAAGAAGAATTGGTGAGCAGAAATGATACCTAGAGGCGAATAGGGGCTGTCTTGCGGGCGAGCGAGAGGCGAAAGGTGGAGCTGTTTGAAGCAGCGTGGAGCGGCGAACGACGGCTGTCTTGCGGGCGAGCGCGAGGCGAACGGTCGAGTTGTTTGAAGCAGCGTGGAGCGGCAAACGATGGTTGTGTATCATAAATTGAAAGCAAGTTATATACAAAAACAAAATTGAAAAAAAAAACAGTGGCTGTTTTAATGAAAAAAAAAACATACCTAGAGGCGACGGCGGCAGGGTAGAGCGATGGAGGGAGGCGGCGGCGGTGGGCGAAGGTGAAGGATGGAGGCAGAGAGCCTGGGCGATGGACGGAGACGGCGGCGGGCTAGGGTGATGGATGGAGACGCGACGGGCTAGGGCGATGGGTGGAGGGAGGCAGCGGGCTAGGGCGATGGGTGGAGGGAGACGGCGGGCTAGGGCAATGGAGGGAGGCGGCGACGGCGAGGGAGAGGCGAAGGGATAGAGAGAGGTGGCGGCGACGAGGGAAGATGGAGAGGAGAGGTGGTGGAACGACGACGACGGGCGGTAGCGAGGGAGAGAGAGAGCAGGCGGCGATGGAGAGAGAGAGAGCAGGCGGCGGGGGCGAAGTAAAAATGAAGAAGACGAACGAAATTTTAGGTTATTAAGGGTTCTCTCGACGGTTTTTAAAAATCGTCTAGACAAAATGCCGGTTCTCTCGACGGTTGGGTCAAACCGTCGAGAGAACCGTAATTTGTCTCGACGTTTTTTAAAAACCGTCGAGAGAATCGAAATTTGTCTCGACGGTTTTTAAAAACTGTCGAGAGAACTGAAATTTGTCTCGACGATTTTTAAAAACGGTCGAGAGAACTGAAATTTGTCTCGACGGTTTTTAAAAATCGTCGAGAGAGCTTATTAAAATTTAAAAAACAAATTTAAAAAAGATATTGTCTCGACGGTTGTGAAAAACCGTCGAGACAGTTGTTCGTTCTCTCGACGGTTGTTCCAAATCGTCGAGAGAGTCGGCCGTTCTCTCGACGAATTAATATTTCGTCGAGAGAATACGATACTCTCCTGACGGTTGTATAAACCGTCGAGAGAGCATTGTTCTCTCGACGAAAATGGTACCGTCGAGAGAACATCCGTCGACACAATATAAAATTCTTGTAGTGTGTGTTAAATATTATATGTGAATTTGAAAGATTTTAATCCATTAATTTAAACGGGTCCAAAATAAGCTGATGTTTTTATTTATCTCCATGGTAAGAATACTACATTTTGAATTTGGTTTAAGTACAATTTTGATTGAACAACCTAATTTATATTTAAAATAATAAAAATAGGTTGAATTGCATTTTTAGTTATTTTACACATTTTGTTTAAATTACTTTTTTTTAGTTCTTTTACACATTTCCTTTAAATTACGTTTTTTTAAAAATAATTAAAAATATTGTGGGAGGGAGAGAGTGGAAGAGAGAGAAATGTGTTCCCTCAAAACATGGGACATACTTGAATAGTAATTACTGTAGAAGTCTGGAAAGTTGATAATTTTTTATCTGAGTTCAACAAGTCCGTAGGCCAAACGGGGAGTTAACTTCTCCTCCCAACTCCTTGTCAAACAACTCCTTGGGCCAAACACGAGGGTTCGTCAAATGGAAGTTGTCAACTCCCGTATTATTATTATTATATTATATTAAATAATAATAATAATAATATTTTATATTCAATAATAATAATATTATTATTATTAGTATTAATACCACTTAACCCGATGTTTGACCTAGTCAAATGACTCGTCCTGGCATCTTTTAAGCCCAAATTTGACACGAATCTTCTCTTTAAACCCATTATTGAACCAACAATAATAAAAATAAATAACTTTCTCTTACCTGGAATTCGGGTTGTTACAATCTTCCCTCCTTAAGAACTTCCGTCCCCGAAAGTTCCTCATCTTGAAAGAGCTCCGGGTATTTAGACCTCATATCACCCTCTCGTTCCCACATTGCTTCCCCAAACTGATGGTTCTGCCAAAGAACCTTGACAAAGAGTATTTCTCGATTTCGCAGGGTCTTCGACTCTTTTGCCAAGATTCGCTTGGGCTTTTCCTCATAACTCATATTCTCGTCTAGGCACAAAGACTCAAAGTCAATCACATGAGAAGGGTCTGCCATATACTTTCGCAACATAGACACATGAAAAACGTTGTGAACCGTAGAGAGAGCTGGTGGCAAAGCTAAACGATATGCCATAGGGCCAATACGTTCCAAAATCTCAAACGGCCCAATGAAACGTGGACTAAGCTTCCCTTTCTTACCGAACCTCAGAACTCTCTTCATGGGTGCTACTTTTAGGAACACTTTATTGTCTGCTGTGAACTCTAAGTCTCTTCGCCTAGTGTCAGCGTAGCTCTTCTGTCTACTTTGCGTTGTATGCATCCTCACTCTTATTATTTGGATGACATCATTTGTTAGTTGGACCAACTCGGGTCCTAGCAACTTGCGTTCACCTACTTCATCCCAATACACAGGGGATCTGCAACTCCTTCCATAAAGAGCTTCGAATGGTGACATGCCAATAGTTGCTTGAAAACTGTTGTTATAAGCAAATTCCATCAAATGCAGGTGAGAATCTCAACTCCTTACAAAATCCAACGCACATGCACGTAACATATCCTTTAGAGTTTGATTAAGACGTTCGGTCTGACCATCTGTCTATGGGTGA
Source organism: Herpetospermum pedunculosum (assembly GCA_028017165.1). Classification (NCBI taxonomy): domain Eukaryota; kingdom Viridiplantae; phylum Streptophyta; class Magnoliopsida; order Cucurbitales; family Cucurbitaceae; genus Herpetospermum; species Herpetospermum pedunculosum. The sequence continues at coordinate 58,294,664 of CM051526.1, read as the reverse complement.
AAAGCTGTACTAAGCTCCAACTGCGTGCCTAACGCCTTCTGAAGACTCTGCCAGAAGTTGGAGGTGAAACGAGGGTCTCTATCGGATATAACTGACACTGGCTCCCCATGAAGTCTGACAATCTCTTCCAGATACAATTGTGCCCATTTTTCGACATAATATGTAGATTTCCCAGGAAGGAAATGTGCTGACTTCGTGAGTCTATCAATGATAACCCAAACCACTGTGTAACCTTTAACTATTCTAGGCAACCCTACTATGAAATCCATAGCTATGTTCTCCCACTTCCACTCTGGCACACTCAAAGGCTGCAACAAACCTGCCAGTCTTTGCCTCGGCGCCTTCACCTGCTGACAAACCAAGCACTTACTAACGAAGTCGGCCACCTCTCGCTTCATGTTTTGCCACCAGTAGTAACGTTTTAAATCCTGATACATCTTAGTGTTACCCGGATGTATCGAGAAGGGAGAACAGTGGGCCTCAACTAACTACTCGTTCTTCAGATCGACATTTTCCGGTACGCACAAACGTCCCTGGTAAAAGAGGCCACTCTCAGAAGAAACCGTAAACTCACTGGTTTGTCCTGACTCCACTTGACAGAAGTAGTCGGTGGGACTAGGATCTCCTCGTTGTGCATTAATAATCTTTTGCCTTAAGGTCGGTCGTACTGACATTTGTGTTATCTGCGTAGTAATTTCCCTCACGGAAGCTGCTATCCCAGCCCGCTCCAGATCATTACATAAGTGGGCTTGAGTATTTGTTAAGGATGACGAATGGATTGTCTTCCTACTGAGAGCATCTGCCACTACGTTAGTCTTACCTTTGTAATGCCCCACATTACCAGTAAGGGTATTTTCGTAATTATCTATTATTATTTGTTTGTTATTGCTATAATTAGATAAATTCATTTCATATATTAATAACTTATTGAATTTGTATTTAGTTATTTATCCATTAGGAGAGTCAAATGTTTATGCATAAAAGGTTAATTAACAAAAAATATAACTTTAAATTGGAAGTATGATGTGGTTACTTATAAGTATAGTGAATTGTAACTTTTACCATAAGTTATATTATTTTATAAACTATTTTACTACAAGGTAATAAAAGAAGTAAACTATAATTCTTGACATTTACATTCCATAATTTATCCTAGTCAAAGTAAGTAGACAAAAGAGGAGGAAAATAGTCATTCTTAGTTATTAAGTTTTTTTAATCTTAGTAAGTTTTTCTTAAGACATCTTTTAGACTTTCACCCAAGGGTCATTAGGAATTTATGTGGGTGAGATGAAGAGCCAAAGGACATGTTGTAAGACCTCTTGGATGTTCATACAAAGAGAAGGGGAAACACTTGGTTGTTTCAAATTCCAATGAACTTTACTCAAGTTCTATGTGTCCTTTCGTTGTCATTCCAAAATTGTCTAAAGAAATCTCCAAGGTTTTCTCTCTAGCACCTATTCTAATCCTGTAAATCTCATCTTGAGAAAGGATCACTTGTTTTCCAAGTTGTTTCAAGTGTTGTTCTTGGAGTTTACAAGATCGTTCATCGGTTGCACCAAATCGATAAGAAATGAGTTATTTTTCATCTAGTTTCGCAGTGAATCTTTCTTGATAGTTTTCATAGATCCTAAACATGTTCATACCTATATTTTTCTAAGGTATTCCAGCATCATTTGAATCTAATTAGTTGCTGGAAATTTTTCTCCATGCATCGTTTACGGTAGAGACGAAAAACACACCACCGGTATGGCTCTTTTTCTCTGTTGTTTGAAATCGTTTAGGGGTTCTCATGGAAAATTTTAGGTGTTGTTTTAGATCTAAAAAGTGTTAATTTTGGGGCTGAAAATCAGAATTAAAATGCTTAAAAAAAACAATCTTTAAAATTGCTCTAAAATGGTGTTTATCAGTTTACGCTATTTCCTAGTTCTAGCTCGAAATTGATTGATATAGAAGTTTAATTACATTTGTTTTGAATTTTTTTTTATCATATCCTGTAGCATAAAGTAAGCTTAAATATATTTTCAAGGAGTTCAAATTAACTTTCATGATCATATTTTCATAGGGCTTAAAATCGGTAAAAACTAGTACAATTTGTGTTTTCAATTTTTTAATGAATTCTATGAAGTAGTAAATTATTTTAATGTATTTTTTATCTATAAATCAGAGCTTAATATGTTCACAAAAAGTATCTTATGAATTTTGAATATTAATTTTATGATTAATATTAACTATGTGAATTAATATGCAAATTAGGTTAGCTAGTAAAGTTAGTGTGTTTTAGCTAGTGGATGAAGTTTCTTTAGCAAAACTAAATTTAATTTAGACCTAATTTAATTTGTGTCATATGTTATTTAGGAAGCTTTAAAGGATTTAGATTTGAAGCTTGAGGTAAGTGGATTCTATCATAAGTAACCGAATTGATTGTTGTATTGTATAGTTATGATGTTTGATTAATATTTTTATTGTGGTATTGATTGTAAGTAAGTTATATTATATTGTTTGAATATATACTTGATTGATTTTTTATTTTATGATATTTGAGGTTTTGCAAAGTATGTTATGTCATGTTATTTTTGTATAGTTTTATGCTTCACATGATCTATGTTACTATGATTGGTTTTGAAGCATGCTTAGGTTAAGTATGACATATATGTGTGTTACATTACATTCATGGAGTCAAGTAAAGTAGAGTCATGGAGTTAGGGAAGAATATGCTATGCAAGAAATACCCAAATTAAGCAGTTATGTTATGCAACTAGATGTATGATATGACAAGTATGGTTTATGCTAACGGGTTGGGCCCTAGGAAACAAAATTAGTTCATGTTAATGATAATTATAAGGAGCAATTACCTTATAAATATTACATGCGGAATTGACGGTCATGATATGGGGTATTTCTGCTTAGCATGGCGCCAAATCAAGGATATAAGTATGTATGTAAGAATATGTAAGCAAGTACAAGTATGTTAAGGTAGATTGTTTCATAGTCTACATGTTAGGATGTGATATGTAAGCATGTTGTGTGTGTTTGAGCATGAAGGTTCCTTATGATAGGAACCACTTACAAGGTATTTTTATACTACCTCTCGTGGTTTTATATTTTTCAGATAGCCCTGTAGATGATGGTGAATTCATCGAGGATGATCTTGGCATTGAAGAGGAAGAACCATGAGATTTGCCCGAAATCTTAAGTTTAATGATTTATGATCACAACTTTAGTTTATGTTTATTTTATTTATTGACACTGTTTTATAATTTCCGCTGCTACAAATAAACTTGTTAAGACTTATGATTATGGAATTTAGATTTTTATTTAAAAAGAAAATTATGCAATATGAGTAATTATCCCATTTTAAGTTAATTAATTATATAAAAAATTTGGGGTCATTACCGTTGGTATCAGAGCAATAAAATCCTGTAGACTAGCTTATAATATAAGCAGTAAAATAAGTAGATGTTTAGGCAAAGTAAATCAAATAGTACTTAGAATAAAGTAGGGCTTGTCTCATGCTTCGACTTCGACAATGCCAGGTATTATCTCTACATATTCTTTTGTTGATTTACTTTCTTTATTTCATGATGTATTGGTAATTTATTTTTTTGTATATTTATCTTTGAACTTGGTATAACATGATGCTTTAGAAATTAGCTAGGCGTAGAAAATGTTTGACTTTATACGACTCGATATTAGTTCTTAGGTTTATGATGCTTTTATTTAATAGAAAAGCATCGATACTTTGAATTTAGATTTTTAAAAAAAGAGTACTTATAAGGTACCATTATAGATATGCCTTCAAAGAATTAAGGTGGTCGTGTGAACCCTACTCTAGGTCTAGTCATTCATTCATACCTACAAAATTTGTTAAACAAGTTGGGTTGAACCTCAAGCCGTTAGGGTATGAGTTAGTGGTATCTACTCCTTCCAAAGCTACTTTGTCTGCTACCCAAGTTGTTAAGGGCTGCAAAGTAGCTTTAGCAAACTAACTCTTGGATGCAAAACTAATTAAGTTAGACATGTGTGACTTTGATGTGATTTTGGAGATGAATTGGTTAGCTAGAAATCAAGCTATTATTGATTGTAGCAAGAAGGAAGTGTACTTGAAACTATCTACTGGTCAACCTTTCAAGTTTAGAGGAATCAAGATTAAAACCATTCCAAAGGTCATATCTGCATTGAAGGCAAATAAGTTACTAGAACAGGGGGCGTGAGCCTATTTCTTGAACATTGTGGATATAAGTCTAGAGACTCCTAAGGTTGACTCAGTACCAGTTGTCAGAGACTTCGCCGATGTATTTTCAGAGGATTTACCGGGATTGCCTCCGAATAGAGTTGTCATTTTTTTATTGACTTGTTGGCTGAGACATGCCCGATATCTAAGGCCCCAACCGAGTTTAAATAGTTGAAGACCTAAATTCAAGAACTCTTGGACAAGGGTTTTATTCGCCCTAGTGTCTCACCTTGGGGAGTCCCTGTTCTATTTGTAAAAAAAAAGGATGACTCTATGAGGTTATGCGTTGATTACCGAGAACTCAACAAGGTGACTATTAAGAATAAATACTCGCTTCCTCAGATTGATGATTTATTCGACCAACTCCAAGGAGCAAAGGTGTTTTCAAAGATTGACTTGAGATCTGGTTACCATCAATTGAGAATTAGAGATGAAGATATACCTAAAACCGCATTTAGAACTAGATATGGACACTATGAATTTGTGGTAATGTCCTTTGGACTCACTAATGCCCCTGCAGTATTTATGGAGTGAATGAATAGTGTTTTCAAAGATTACCTTGATTCATTTGTTATAGTCTTTATTGATGATATCTTGGTCTACTCCAACTCAAGGGAGAAGCTTGAAGAACACCTCCAGAAGGTTTTATCGACTCTGAGACAAAATAAACTCTTTGCCAAATTCTCTAAGTGTGAGTTTTGGTTGAATAGAGTATGTTTCCTTGGTCATGTTATCTCTAAAGATGGAGTTTTTGTGGATCCATCGAAGGTGGAAGCTGTGAGTAATTGGCCTAGACCTATCAATGTAATAGAGATACACAACTTTTTGGGTCTTGTCAGTCCTAGGAAACTACGCACCTCTCTGACTGTAGTTGGGCGAGGCCAATCAGTCACTGCCTCTACCTTTGCAGGGTCAACTAAGATCCCATCTTTATGAAGGGAATGAACTCTTCATTCCCCGCAGCGAAAACATTTGGAATCGATCTTTGGTTTTGTTTAGAATTAAACTAAAAACAAGTTAAGCAAATGTTTTACCTTTGATGAACAATCATCTTCTTGTGTTCCTTTTTCCACGAGATCTTCCTCGTTATGACTCGAACACGGGATCAAGGCTTGTGGGAGCTCTTTGAAAGAATAAGAGAACAATTCTCTGCAGAGGGTGAGTAGTGTGTTTGGCCAACCTAAGCTAAACCTAAATGTCTATACTTATAATAAGGCTTTTAGGAATTAATTTTATTTTATAAAATACAGTTTAATATCTAATATATTAAAATATGTATTTTATATTTATTTGAATCTTATTCAAATATTATAAAATTAATCTTTTATAATATACTTTAAACCAATTTGAATCTCATTCAAATAACATATGTATATAGTTTTTAATATTAATGTATCATATACATAAACTATTTCCTCTAATATTTAATGTATCAAATACAATAAATATATTTTACTCTTCTATATTTAATATATCAAATATATTCAATATTAATTTAAATATTTCAAATATTTCTTTCAACTAAATTGATCCTTTTAGTGTTACTATGAGCTAGCAAGGGGACCTTATGAACCTACAGATTTATAAGCTCCAATGATACAAAATTAATTAATTAATTAACTTTCATTCATTAACTCTAGGTCACTCCACTATAGGCCTAGAGTTGCACTCTTATGCACTATAGGACAAGTTGTGTCCATGGATATAACCATTACATGCAAGTCGATCCTTCACGAGTTGTTCGTAATTACAGTTGGGTCAAAAGTCTGTTTTACCCCTGTAATTACATCTTACACCTTAAGTACCACTGATTCTCTAATGAACAACCGGTTTATGATCCAACCATAAACCAAGTCCCTCTCGGGCCAGTGAGAGGGTGGGGCCCCATTGTTCAAGTCCCAAAATCAGCACTTAAGGGAACTACTCATCTACTTTCCCTATATGGGAAAGAGTGAATTCCATCTTGTGAAACTTATGTTCCCAACTCCCTATTTGGTCAAGTCCCCAAAATGGTAGGCTTATTGAATCGGCTATAAAGGCCATTCTCACCCATACAAATCAAAGGACGAACTCTCACAGGCAGGAGTTCATAACTCACTCAGGATTAAGATCGAGTCACATATGATCATCGTGTGAAATATTAATCTTCTCAAATAACGGATTTATAAAGAGAGATTATATATTTCGTGGTCTAGTCTTATACAAACTCATTGTATAGGATACCCCCACTCACATGTCTCTACATGAATGATTTGGATCAAATCATTTGTAACAATTACAAAGTGGGCCGTATCAATAGTGTTACCAGGATATGGCACCCAACCTTATCCATATACTATAGACTGTTTAGGTTATTTCTTGAACATGATCCTCCCATATGTCAACTACATATTGTTCAAGATTACACTAATAACCTTGGATTTTTATATATAATGAATATTATAAATTACAAATAATAATAAAATAATTATCAAATAATTATTAATTAATTACGAGGCTTTAGGGCATAAATCCCAACAATCTCCCACTTGCACTAAAGTCGGTGATACATGTATCCTAGGGCATACTCTACACCCAACATGTTCTCCCACTTGCCCTAGTGAAGATGAGACATGTCTCATAATCCTAGACATTCTAGGTGGATTTCAAACACTTTAGCCTGGAAAGTCTTTTTATATAGATCAAAACGACTGTCAATTAAAAGTCATCTTGGTCCTACCACGATTCTTTCTCTCTCAGCAGGATACACTATATATTGATGTTATCTAAGTTCCTTAAGTTTAGGCATTACATAAAACGTTTTAGACTTAACTATATCTGAAACATCTTTCAGACCAATAAGAAATTATTTGAGCTATGCAAGTTCTTTGCTTCATAAGCAAGAACATTTAACTTGCATACCATGCTCCATCATCTAGGGTAAACATTGATGGAGCGAATTACCACAGCGGAGGCGATTTTGGACCGATGATACTCTAATTTCATCAATTTAACAAATAGAAAATATGCTCAGACGACAAAATTAAGAAAAATAGAAAACATACCCTTGAAGTTCTACTTTTCTTCGCGTTCCGCCGGCCGTTCTTCGTCACGAACTCTTCAAGTCTTTTCTCACGAACGCGCCGAGGACCACCCGAGGTAGTCCCGCTATCCTCGAGACCGAGCAACGAAGTTTTGGGACTCCAAAAAAAAGAGATAAGAAAAGAAATAGAAAAGGAAGAAGAAGAGATGATGTTTAAAATGAAAATGAAATTTTTTGAAGTTCTGAACTTTTAAAAGCTCAGAACGAAAACTCCATAACCATTTATGTGTTTTTTCAAAATCTCATCACAAATTAATTACCCTTGAATCCATTTGCAAACATATATATATATACAAACTTAACAAATGTCTTACCTGCACAATGCATGTAAGACATTTATATATATTATTATTTTAAAAATTAATTAAAATTTTAATTAATTTTAAATAATCATAAATATTTTTATTTATTAAACATTTTAATAAATAGAATATATATATATATATATATATATATATTAATTAATTAAACTTTTTAATTAATTAATATTATTTAATTCAATATCAAATATTAATTAAATAATATGGCTAAACCCGGTTTTCCGAAAACCGACTTTTTGCACATGAATCGTATTCATGTTTTAGACCATTCTCATATTTAAATCATATTTAAATATGTCCATCATCCTTCCAATAACCCGAATTTGAACAATTCAAATTCTTTTTCTTTTTCTTTTAATTTCTCTTATATTGTTGCACGGCGTTATCCGAGCTAGCCAGGAGAACCTAAAGGACCTACAGATCATGAGCTCCAACGATACGAGATTATTCGGTTAAAACTCTTTTAACCCGAATCAATCAACTTTCGTTAACCCCCAGAGACTCCACTATAGTCTGAGGGTTGCACTCTCCTCACTGTAGATATATTATGTCCTCTTGATATAACCGTCATGGGCAAGTCGACCATTCACAGGTTGTTCGTAATCACAGCTGGGTCATTTAAACCGTTTAACCCCTGCATTACATCTTTGTTCCTTAATTACCACTGACACCTCTAATGAACAATTGATCAGTGGTCCAACCAACAGATCAGGAACCCTCTCTAACAAGGAGAGGGTAGGCGCCTATTGTTCAAGCCCCAGACTAAGCTATTAAGGGAACAACCTATCTACTAACCCTGAAGAGCGGGTTAGGAGTAAACTCCATCTTACTACACTATGTCCCCAGCTACCTATTAGACTTTATCCCTGAGATGGTAGGCTTATTGAGCGGACATCCTGCCACTCTCACTCATACAAGTCTAAGGATACTGTCTAATAAGCAGGAGTTCATAGTAAGCTCAGGATTGAGATCGAGTTACTGATAGCTCCATTTTGGAGCTATAATTATGTCCCTAATTCACGTTTATTATTGGCTTAATCTTGCTTTTATGTAACTATTGTAGGTGTTCTCGGTGCTTCGCTCTCGAGAGCGTTTCGGCGCTTTTCGGAGCTTAATATCGCGATTTAAAGGCATAAGAACACCTCCCGGGAAGGTCCATGCAAAGGGATGAAGTTTGGGTGCTTTGGGGAAATTGAAGGCGAAATTCCATGCAAAAACCCGAGAGCTAGCGTCGAGCGACAGCGTCGCGACGCTAGCTCGACGCTGCCCAGCGTCGAGACGCTGCCCCTAGCGTCGAGACGCTCCGAAGTCTGAAGCGTTGAATTGAAGAAAAACCCGAGAGCAAGCGTCGAGCGACAACGTCTCGATGCTCGCTCGACGCCGCGCATAGCGTCTCGACGCTGCGCGAGCGTCTCGACGCTACCCCGAGCGCGCGCGCGGATTGTTTAGGGCGCAGCGTCGAGACGCTACCCCTAGCGTCTCGACGCTACGACGGATTACTTAAATTTCTGTCCGATTTTTAGCCGCCATTATCATCTTCCACCTCGAGCTCCGCGCCTGATTTGACGTCCAGCAGCCATTTTTCACCATGGGAGGGGCTAAGAAGCTCGATTTGAAGCCGTCCCACACCACACAAGTCATGAGTGAGTAGATTTACCGTTTTTGGCTCGGGATTGTAAGGATAAATGTAGTGTGAATTCTTGGTGAGGTTGTGGATTGAAATTCTGAATTGGTTGGATATTCTGTTGAATTGAATTCTACTTCTTAGCTTAATCTATGAGCACGTTTGAATGATTTAGGACTAGGCACCCTTGATTTTGAGCATGTTCATTTGTTAAAGGATTTGATGCCGTGCCTCTCGTTTCCGCCAAGTAACAAGGAATTATGGCATCTTGAGCGTATTGGCGTCCTTACGCTCTTGGTGTTCGTTCTTCCCGAATTGGAATTCCAAATCGACATACTAGTTTCGCGTCCAAATTAGATAGTCGTCACAGTTAGCTTGTTGCTACCGTTCGGTCTTGGGAGAGCGTTGGCCGCCAATGTCCGAACGGTATGCTTGATTAGCATAATTAATTATGTTTAATTAAATCCATGGAGCATGTCTGAGTTATTTATTAATTTTGGACGAGCTGTGCATTCATTAAATTGTTTAACCATAATACTCATCAACCTATGAACCAAGAAGCATGCTAAGTTTATTCCGATCGTCCCGAGTCGGAAACTCCGTTAGCTTAATTTTCCCATTTGATTGTTTCTATCTTAGTTACTAAAAAACCAACAATTACCCCTTATTTCACCTATATTAACAGTTTGCAAATTTAATTGAAATTAAGTCAAAATTCCTTAATTCCCTGCGGATCGACCCCGTTACTACTAATCTACAAATAGTTTAGTGATTTCGGGCATTTATAAATTTATTTTGGCGGGTCTCGACAACCCGATGATTGGCGATAGTTCAATAATATCGTTACCAAAATTGGCGCCGTTGCCGGGGAGTTAAGTGTAATTCGGCCTGATTTAAATTTGATTTGTGAACTTTTAATTTTTACTTTAAAAATTCTGTTTATTCTTTTATTATTTGCAATTTTGATCTGTTTGTTTAAGTGTGCTAGAAGTGCCAAATTTTTACTGAGAAAATGGAGATTGATGATGAGATTGGAGTCCCAAAAACGCTCAGACAATGGACATCATTTGCTATGGGCTACCAACCTTCTTGTATTTCCTACCCGGAAATTTCAGGTGAGTTTGTGCTTAAATCAGGTGTGATTAATCTTTTACCCTCTTTTTGTGGTGAAACAGATGAAGATCCTTACAAACATCTAAAGGAGTTTCAAATGGTAAGCTCCGCGATGAAGCCTGGCGACATAACAAAAGATCAGCTCTACCTGAGAGCTTTTCCATTCACTCTAAAAGGTGAAGCTCGAGATTGGCTGCATTACTTGCCATCGGGGACCATCTTTACTTGGGAGAAGTTGCAGAGTCTATTCTTGGAAAGGTATTTCCCAGCTTCAAAAGCCAGAGCAGTGAAAAGAGATATACGACAATTTGAGCAAGGAAAGGGCGAGGCGTTTCACGAATGCTGGGAGAGGTTCATTAAACTCTGTGAAAAATGTCCGAACCACTTGATAGCGGAAGTCGCGCTTATCGAATGCTTCTATGATGGGTTGCTCACGCAAGACCGCCAGATGCTTGATGCAGCAAGTGGAGGAGTCCTTTGGGAGAAAACGCCTGCGGAAGCCCGTCAGTTGATCTCCAACATAGCTGAGAACCGTCGCCAGTACGGAGGAAGAAACGAGCATTCTAAGATGTCTTCCGACATAGAAGTGCTCAAAGAACAAGTGTCTCAGGTATTTGGTTTAGTTCATACGATGCAAGAAAAATCATCTCGGGATGTTTCTTCTATTTCAGGTAAAGCCATTGAAAGCATGTTCAAATCGCTCATGGAAGCTAGCGATGAGACAAGGTCGCAGATTAAGTCTCTAAGAGATGAATTCACGGAGGTGAAGGAAAGAATGGGTAGAATTGAGTCCAAAGCGGAAGGGGTTAGTGCTATAAACCTCAGAAGCGGTAAAGAAGTGCCATCTCAAACCACTCCCGTGAGTCCTCCAAACGATTCAGAGATATCTCCAGATAAGTGTTCTCAAGCACCCTCTGAAACTGTTGTAACACCTCCTATTATTTCTATGAAGTCTTACACTCCAGTTGCTCCTTTTCCTAGTAGGCTTGCAAGGCCATCTAAGGAGGCCAACAACGCGGATGTACTTGAGACGTTGAGGAAAGTTGGGATCAATATACCGCTACTTGATGCAATTCAACAAATCCCAAGGTACGCTAAATTCCTTAAGGAGATGTGCACTATAAAGAGGAAGACTAAAAGTGCTGAGAGAGTCGTGGTAAGCAAGAATGTTTCTGCCCTGCTAACCCAAGGTATTCCAAGCAAATGCCAGGACCCAGGTATGTTCCTCTTGCCATGTACTATAGGGGATAGAGAAATCGAGCACGCTATGTTAGACTTAGGAGCTTCAATTAATGTTATGCCATACTCAGTCTATAAGAGCCTCGGTTTAGAAGGTATGCAGGAAACTAGTATAGTTATCCAGTTAGCTAATAGGTCTTCTATTCATCCTCTAGGGGTGATTGAAGATGTGTTGGTTAAAGTTAAGGATTTAATCTTCCCTGCTGATTTTTATGTGATAAACTTGGAAGAAAACACATCCACCACTTCTGTTTTACTTGGTAGACCATTCATGAAAACTGCTAAAACGAAAATTAATGTGCATGATGGAACTTTGTCTGTTGAGTATGAAGGGGATGTGTTCGAATTTAATGTATTTGATGCCATGAAACAACGTGCTGATGTGCATTCTGTCTGTAAAATTGATCTGATAGATACTTTAGAACAAGAAGAATGCATGACTGTTGTTGATGGGGATGACCCACTCGTTTTTACTGAAATTGTTAGCAAAGTTGAAAGTAGTGATCCCATATTGACTGATTTGTCTGAACAACCTACTTTTGCTTTAGAGACATATGAAAAGCCAACTAAAATATTACCATCTCTTTTGCAGGCCCCCAAGTTGGAATTGAAGGAGTTGCCGGGTCATCTCAAGTACGTGTACTTGGGTGAGGTGGAGACACTTCCGGTAATTATCTCCAAGGAGCTTACATCGGAGCAAGAAGGCGAGTTGGTCGAGGTTCTGAAAAAGAACAAAAGAGCCATGGGATGGACATTGGCAGACTTGCACGGGTTGAGTCCAGTGCTGTGCATGCACAAGATTCGGCTGGATGAGGGAGCAAAGCCATCCCGAGAGCCTCAGCGGAGACTGAACCCTGCAATGAAAGAGGTAGTGTTGTCTGAGATACACAAACTCCTGGATGCAGGTATTATCTTTCCCATTTCTGATAGCCAATGGGTTAGCCCCATTCATGTTGTACCTAAAAAGACGGGCATAACTGTTATTAGAAATGATAAGGGGGAGTTAGTACCTAAGAGAGTACAAAACGGGTGGAGAATGTGTATTGATTTTAGAAAACTGAATGATGTGACTAAGAAGGACCACTTTCCTATTCCCTTCATAGATCAAATGGTGGAGCGTTTAGCTGGGAAGCCATTCTTCTGTTTTCTAGATGGTTTTTCTGGGTTTTATCAAATTCCCATAGCCCAGGAAGACCAAGAAAAGACTACTTTTACCTGTCCATTCGGAACTTACGCATATAGGAGAATGCCCTTTGGGCTTTGTAATGCTCCAGGGACTTTTCAGCGATGCATGATGAGCATATTTTCTGAATTTGTAGAAAAATGCATCGAAGTCTTTATGGATGATTTTACTGTATATGGAAGTTCATTTAAAGATTGCCTGTTTAACTTGTCTAGAGTCATGGAAAGATGCATTGAAACTAATCTTGTTTTAAATTTTGAAAAGTGTCATTTCATGGCCAGTCAGGGCATAGTACTGGGTCACGTTGTGTCTGCTAAGGGGATAGAGGTTGATAAAGCTAAGATTGATGTCATATCTGATTTACCTTACCCCACGAATCTTCGGGAAGTACGTTCTTTTCTTGGTCACGCAGGTTTTTACCGCAGGTTCATTAAAGACTTCTCGAAGATAGTGACACCGATGACAAGCTTGCTGAAAAAGGATGTTCCATTCTGTTTTGACAAAGAGTGCAAGCTTGCCTTTGATGTTCTGAAGAAGTGCTTGACCAACGCACCCATCATCCATCCACCGCAGTGGGGGACTCCTTTCGAGATCATGTGCGACGCAAGCAATTATGCCGTAGGCGCTGTGCTGGGCCAGAGGATTGACAAGAAGAGCCATGTGATTTATTATGCCTCTAGGACGCTAAATTCCGCGCAGATCGGTTACACAACAACAGAGAAGGAGCTGCTTTCCATAGTTTTCGCTCTTGATAAATTTCGGCCATATATTCTTGGATCTAAAGTAATTGTTTTTTCTGATCATGCAGCAGTTCGATACTTGATGAACAAGAAAGACTCGAAGCCTAGACTGCTCAGATGGGTATTATTACTCCAGGAGTTCGACGTCTCTGTTCAGGACAGAAAAGGATCAGAAAATACCGTTGCTGACCACTTGAGCCGCATTGTGCGTAATGAGGAGGACTTGCCTCTGAATGATGAGTTCCCTGATGAAGTTCTTTTCCAGGTAAGCGTGGAGACACCATGGTACGCCGACATTGTCAACTACTTGGTCACAGGTACGTTCCCATTCGACTTTTCATATAATCAAAGAGCTAAGCTGAAAAGCGAAGCCAAAACATATGTTTGGGAAGAGCCCATTTTGTGGAAATTTTGTGCTGACCAGGTAATTAGGAAGTGCGTCCCTAAGTCTGAACATAGGTCCATCCTTACCTTTTGCCATGAATTTGCATGCGGGGGACACTTTGGGCAAAATAGAACTGCGAGAAAAATTTTAGATTGTGGGTTCTTCTGGCCATCGCTGTTTAAGGACTGTTATGACTTTTGTAAATCTTGTGATCAGTGTCAGAGAAAAGGGACCATCACTAATAGGAATGAAATGCTCCAAAACCCCATTTTAACTTGTGAAATTTTTGAGGTTTGGGGTATGGACTTTATGGGACCCTTCCCCCCTTCATTTGGTTTTGTCTATATCTTATTGGCTGTGGACTACGTGTCTAAATGGGTGGAAGCTAAAGCCACCAAAGTTGATACCGCTAATGTTGTTTCCAGTTTTGTCAAATCTAACATTTTTAGCAGGTATGGAGTTCCACGAGCCATCATAAGTGACCAGGGGAGCCACTTCTGCAACAAAACGATCCAGGCCTTGATGAGGAAATATGGGGTCAATCATAAAATCTCTACCCCGTATCATCCTCAGACCAATGGTCAAGCGGAGGTTTCCAATCGAGAGGTGAAGAGCATCCTCGAGAAAACAGTAAGTCCAGGAAGGAAGGATTGGAGCCTCAGGCTGGACGACGCTTTGTGGGCTTATCGTACGGCTTACAAAACCCCCATAGGGATGTCTCCCTACCGGATGGTTTATGGTAAAGCCTGTCATCTCCCCGTGGAGATCGAACACAAAGCTTACTGGGCCGTGAAGAAGTGCAACATGGACTTTGACTTGGCGGGCGAAGAAAGACTCCTCAAATTGCAAGAACTGGAGGAGCTTCGCCTGGATGCATATGAGAACTCGAAGACCTACAAGGAAAAGACCAAAATGTTCCACGACAGGCGAGTCGTCAGGAAACACTTCGAAGTTGGTCAGAAGGTCCTCTTGTTCAACTCCCGCCTGAAGCTCATGCCAGGTAAACTTCGTTCCAGGTGGCTTGGTCCTTTCATTATCACTGATGTTCATCACTATGGTGCAGTTAAAATTCAGAGTTTGGATACGGAAAAGGAGTACACAGTGAATGGCCAGCGATTAAAGATCTTTCATGAGGGAATGTCAGAGGACTTCGACGACCATGCCTACTTGCAAGAGCCTGATTATGAGAAAGGATAAATTGAGTTTTGGTAAAGTCGAGCAATCGACTCTAAAAATTTGCGCTACTCGGAGGCACCCGAGCTTGAACTGTACATGCTTTTTGTTTACTTACCGTCTTTAGGATTAGTTTAGATTTCTACTCTGATGTTGTGAATTTTCAGGTGAAACAATGGCTCATCCTTGCGGTTTATTGGCTAAGGTTAACGCGCGCTCTACAACCCTCTAAGTCACAATTCAGGGAAGGTTTTCTTTCCTTTTGTTTTGACTACGCATATTTGGTCCAATGAGGACATTGTCAATTTCTAAGTTGGGGGTGGTGGGTTGTGCCTTATAGTGATTGTCGAGTTTAGTTGTGGAATCCTGATTTACTTGTTGAGTTATGGTGAAAGCATGCTAGTCTGACTATGAAATTCTGTGATGTACTGCTGAGGTCTTCGTATTTGTATTTGTCATGAAATTCAGCATAATTGCATATGTTAAGGCCATTTTGAAAAATTTTTCAAAAATATTTCCCTGTTTAAGCTTCGCATGTTAGCACTCTATCTTGGATCTGTGGGTTTAGTGTAGCTCTGTTTGTTTTGAAATTCGTTGTCACCTCGAAAGGCAACCTTAGGATGGGCTAAGATTCGCTTTTGTTTGTAACCCGTGCGCTTAAAATTTTAATATGATGCTTAGACTAAAAGAAAAATGAATGCAAGTTTATAAAAAGAAAATAATCTCGTGAGGCGTTCCTCCTTCTTGAGTTGCCTTAGTAGCCAGGGGCAGTCGTGTAACCCACGGTCGCCACTGCATGAAAAGGATGCACAAAGAAGTGAACGCTAGTCCTTAAAAATGTGAATTTTGCCCGTAGTCAGATGCACTGTGCAATGAAATTGCAGGCAAGCTGAAACGAAAGTAAGATTGACATGTTAGGCGCTCATGAAGATCAATGAAAATGAGAAAAAAGATGCCTTGCGTTATATTACTTGCATAAGCGATGAGCTGCCCTTAGACTGTTCTGTTATGCCATAAGTAGGGGGAAAGCGAAATTTTAGGATAGATAGAGCTGTTCTAAGACTGTTGAAATCTAAGATCGAGGAGCTAAATCCGAAGCATAAATAGGGAAGCATCTTTAAATTTTCCAAATTGTTCTTAACCAATGCATGCATGCAGCTGTTCTTTCAAATGCATTTGCCTTGTCTTTTCCAGTATTGAGAATCGAGTCCCTAGCATGCATTCTCGTTCTATTCAATTAATCAGAGTTCCACCTTGCTCGAGGACTAGCAAGATTTAAGTTGGGGGTGTTTGATAGCTCCATTTTGGAGCTATAATTATGTCCCTAATTCACGTTTATTATTGGCTTAATCTTGCTTTTATGTAACTATTGTAGGTGTTCTCGGTGCTTCGCTCTCGAGAGCGTTTCGGCGCTTTTCGGAGCTTAATATCGCGATTTAAAGGCATAAGAACACCTCCCGGGAAGGTCCATGCAAATGGATGAAGTTTGGGTGCTTTGGGGAAATTGAAGGCGAAATTCCATGCAAAAACCCGAGAGCTAGCGTCGAGCGACAGCGTCGCGACGCTAGCTCGACGCTGCCCAGCGTCGAGACGCTGCCCCTAGCGTCTCGACGCTCCGAAGTCTGAAGCGCTGAATTGAAGAAAAACCCGAGAGCAAGCGTCGAGCGACAGCGTCTCGACGCTCGCTCGACGCCGCGCATAGCGTCTCGACGCTGCGCGAGCGTCTCGACGCTACCCCGAGCGCGCGCGCGGATTGTTTAGGGCGCAGCGTCGAGACGCTACCCCTAGCGTCTCGACGCTACGACGGATTACTTAAATTTCTGTCCGATTTTTAGCCGCCATTATCATCTTCCACCTCGAGCTCCGCGCCTGATTTGACGTCCAGCAGCCATTTTTCACCATGGGAGGGGCTAAGAAGCTCGATTTGAAGCCGTCCCACACCACACAAGTCATGAGTGAGTAGATTTACCGTTTTTGGCTCGGGATTGTAAGGATAAATGTAGTGTGAATTCTTGGTGAGGTTGTGGATTGAAATTCTGAATTGGTTGGATATTTTGTTGAATTGAATTCTACTTCTTAGCTTAATCTATGAGCACGTTTGAATGATTTAGGACTAGGCACCCTTGATTTTGAGCATGTTCATTTGTTAAAGGATTTGATGCCGTGCCTCTCGTTTCCGCCAAGTAACAAGGAATTATGGCATCTTGAGCGTATTGGCGTCCTTACGCTCTTGGTGTTCGTTCTTCCCGAATTGGAATTCCAAATCGACATACTAGTTTCGCGTCCAAATTAGATAGTCGTCACAGTTAGCTTGTTGCTACCGTTCGGTCTTGGGAGAGCGTTGGCCGCCAATGTCCGAACGGTATGCTTGATTAGCATAATTAATTATGTTTAATTAAATCCATGGAGCATGTCTGAGTTATTTATTAATTTTGGACGAGCTGTGCATTCATTAAATTGTTTAACCATAATACTCATCAACCTATGAACCAAGAAGCATGCTAAGTTTATTCCGATCGTCCCGAGTCGGAAACTCCGTTAGCTTAATTTTCCCATTTGATTGTTTCTATCTTAGTTACTAAAAAACCAACAATTACCCCTTATTTCACCTATATTAACAGTTTGCAAATTTAATTGAAATTAAGTCAAAATTCCTTAATTCCCTGCGGATCGACCCCGTTACTACTAATCTACAAATAGTTTAGTGATTTCGGGCATTTATAAATTTATTTTGGCGGGTCTCAACTATTTAAAACTAATCACATTATGAGCCTGCTTAATGAAATAAAATAAAATTTGACTGATTCAACCCCCAGGCCAGTTCTCAGGTAGAGGTGTTCATTTTCAGTCAACTTAAGTACCTCACCCGAGTAACATTTCTTAGACAGAGTTCTCTTATAGTCAATTTTTATTTCAAATTCATTAATCTTTAATTAACTATTAATTACTAAATCAATGAACTTCAGTTGATTTTAAGCAATGTTTTTTAATCCTATTAAAAAACTAATTCACCTTATGAATAATCTTGAAATTTTAACAATTTTAAACCCTTTAAAACAAAATTAAAGATTATCATATATTCTAATCTTATTAGAATAAAAGATAAACTAAATTCAAATACTTAAACTATTTATAGAATGAATTAAATTATCTTTTAATTAGAAAAAAAAAATCTAATCTCCTTGGGAAATATATGAATCTTATTAAAAAATATCTAATCTCATTGTGAAAATATCACAATCTCAATATCCTAATCTCATTAGGAAAATATCTTAATACTTATTGGGAAAAAATCTCAATCTTATTAGAAAAAGGTATCCCAATCTAAAAGATATCACAATATCTAGGAAAATATATCACAATATCTAGAAAAATATGGATTCCTATTATGAAAGGAAGTATCCTAATTTACAAATTTCCAAATATAACAATTATATTTAAAGATATGGAAATATAAAAATATTAGGAAATCATCTAATCAAATTAGAAGAGCATTTTAATCATAATATTTCAAATATAACAATTATATTAAAAATAATTAAAATGCATGATCATGCTTAACCTATGGTGGGATTTTAATCTAGATGACATACTTTATGCAATCAAGTAATAAAATTAAATTATACATCAACATGCATAATTAAAAAATACAGCAAAATTGACTGGCATATCCTAATTGAAAACAATTTAAATTACAATAATTTAAGACATATTCTTCAATATTTTCCATTGAAATCATTCAAATTTAGGATTTAGAAACCCAAATCCAACCTCAATGGAGTTGCAGCCTCTGAACCAAATTTAACAAAAAAGTTACATTCGACATAGTGAAGAAACACCAAACACTCAACCACTGATCCAACCAGCAATTTTTGTGACAATTTGTTTGTTCAAACGTAAATCCAATCGCCGCCGTCCAACAGCCAAAACCCTAAAAACTTTTTATTATTTGGTAGCTGTTATCTTTGATTTTAAAATAACAAATACTAAGGCGTCGCTTCTACAAAGTCTCAAACTTGTGACCAATCAAACTCAAGTATGAAACCAAGACCACTCATCCACAATACAATTTGATAACCAATTTACGTTTAAAGTTATAACAACTGAATTCTAAGCACTGCAGAACCTTTTGATCATCTCATGAATTGCAGAACCCCAACTCCGAAATTATCTCTCTTTTTAAAGCCAGCCGCCGAAGTCCAATTTCGAAAATAAAAATTATATACAACTCTAAACATCTTTGATTTTACAATTTGATCTAATCAAAATCATAAATCTAATGCCAAACAAATATGTCTAAACAGTCAATTCGCAAACCACATATATCACATATATGAAAAACAAATTAAAATACCCATGAACTTTTAATTCTAAACAAAAACAAAGTTACTCTGATACCAATTGAAGGGAATGAACTCTTCATTCCCCGCAGCGGAAACGTTTGGAATCGATCTTTGGTTTGTTTAGAATTAAACTAAAAACAAGTTAAGCAAATGTTTTACCTTTGATGAACAATCATCTTCTTGTGTTCCTTTTTCCACGAGATTTTCCTCGCTATGACTCGAACACGGGATCAAGGCTTGTGGGAACTCTTTGAAACAATAAGAGAACAATTCTATGCAGAGGGTGGGTAGTGTGTTTGGCCAACCTTTTGACTAAACCTAAATGTCTTATTTATAATAAGGTTTTTAGGAATTAATTTTATTTTATAAAATACATTTTAATATCTAATATATTAAAATATGTATTTTATATTTATTTGAATCTTATTCAAATATTATAAAATTAATCTTTTATAATATACTTTAAACCAATTTGAATCTCATTCAAATAACATATGTATATAGTTTTTAATATTAATGTATCATATACATAAACTATTTCCTCTAATATTTAATGTATCAAATACAATAAATATATTTTACTCTTCTATATTTAATATATCAAATATATTAAATATTAATTTGAATATTTCAAATATTTCTTTCAACTAAATTGATCTTTTTAGTGTTACTATGAGCTAGCAAGGGGACCTTATGGACCTACAGATTTATAAGCTCCAATGATACAAAATTAATTAATTAAACTCATTAATTAATTAACTTTCATTCATTAACTCTAGGTCACTCCACTATAGGCCTAGAGTTGCACTCTTATGCACGGTAGGACAAGTTGTGTCCATGTATATAACCATTACATGCAAGTCGATCCTTCACGAGTTGTTCGTAATTACAGCTGGGTCAAAAGTCCGTTTTACCCCTGTAATTACATCTTACACCTTAAGTACCACTGATTCTCTAATGAACAACCGGTTTATGATCCAACCATAAACCAAGTCCCTCTCGGGCCAGTGAGAGGGTGGGGCCCCATTGTTTAAGTCCGAAAAACAGCACTTAAGGGAACTACTCATCTACTTTCCCTATATGGGAAATAGTGAATTTCATCTTGTGAAACTTATGTTCCCAACTCCCTATTTGGTCAAGTCCCCAAAATGGTAGGCTTATTGAATCGGCTATAAAGGCCATTCTCATCCATACAAATCAAAGGACGAGCTCTCACAGGCAGGAGTTCATAACTCACTCAGGATTAAGATCGAGTCACATATGATCATCCTGTGAAATATTAATCTTCTCAAATAACAGATTTATAAAGAGAGATTATATATTTCGTGGTCCAGTCTTATACAAACTCATTGTATAGGATACCCCCACTCACATGTCTCTACATGAATGATTTGGATCAAATCATTTGTAACAATTACAAAGTGGGCCGTATCAATAGTGTTACCAGGATAAGGCACCCAACTTTATCCATATACTATAGACTGTTTAGGTTATTTCTTGAACATGATCCTCCCGTATGTCAACTACATACTGTTCAAGATTACACTAATAACCTTTGATTTTTATATATAATGAATATTATAAATTACAAATAATAATAAAATAATTATCAAATAATTATTAATTAATTACGAGGCTTTAGGGCATAAATCCCAACACTTTAGACACCACGTGTCCTAGGAACGCCACCTGGTGTAGCCAAAACTCGCACTTAGAAAATTTGGCATACAACTTGTTCAACCTTAGGATTGTCAGAACTCTTCTAAGGTGTTCCTCATGCTCTGCCTTCGTTTTGGAATAGACCAAAATATCGTCGATAAATACTATCATGAACGTGTCAAGAAACTCCTTGAACACCTTGTTCATAAAACCCATAAAGACAGCTGGTGCGTTAGTCAGCCCAAAGGACATCACAGTGAACTCGTAGTGTCCATATCTAGACCTGAACGTCGTCTTAGGAATATCATCACTCTTTATTCTCAACTGGTGGTACCCTGAACGTAGATCAATCTTTGAAAATAAAATGGCTCCCTGTAACTGATCGAACAAGTCATCTATACGCGGGAGGGGATACCTGTTCTTAATAGTTACTTTGTTCAACTCTCGGTAGTCGATGCACAGCCGCATGGAACAATCTTTCTTTTTCACAAACAAAACTAGTGCACCCCAAGGTGATACGCTAGGGCGTATGAAACGCTTGTCTAATAACTCTTGAACCTGGGATTTTAGCTCTTTCAACTTTGTGGGGGCCATTCTATACGGAGCTTTAGAAATAGGACCCGTCCCTGGTTCTAGCTCAATGCTGAACTCTACCTCTCGAATGGGTGGCAACCCTGGGAGGTCATCGGGAAACACATCTGCAAACTCACTGACCACGGGCACTGATGCTATTGAAACCTCAATGCACCCGGTGCCAACCACGCTGGCTAATAGACCCCAAGTGCCTTAACGGATCAATTTCCTTGCCTTTACAGCAGAGACTACCTTGGGCAAAACCTCGATTCTAGTCCCCTTAAACTTGAAGTTTACCCCTGCTAGTGGGTTAAACACCACTTCTTTACGAAAACAGTCGATGTTGGCGTGGTTCTCCGCCAACCAATCCATCCCGAGAATTACATCAAAGTCTGTCATGTCTAGGACCACTAGTATTACATCCAACAGTCGCTCTGACATTAACAACTGGCACGCTTCACTTTATCATGTACTAACACAATCACCCCAGATGGGGTGGAAACAGACAAGACACAGTCCAGTGGTTCCAATTCTAACTTAGCTTGACTTACGAATGCAGTAGAAACAAATGAATGGGTGGAACCCGAATCAAACAATACTAGAGCATAGTGACCCAAAATAGGGAGCGTACCTGTCACAACTGCATTCGAGTTCTCGGCTTCCTAACAGGTGGTAGCATAAACTTTACCCCGTTGTTGAGCTTGTCTGCCTGCACTAGCTTGGTTCGAGCTCGAGGGTTGATCCCTACTGCATGGGGCATTCCTCCTAGGACAACGATCTGACATATGCCCCTCCTAACAAAACCTGAAACATACCCCTGTTCGTGCTAAGCAGCGGCCCCAATGACGCCTCCCACAAGAGCTGCATATTGGTTTGTCTCTACCAGAGCTCTCTTGTCTGGTTAACTGTTGTCTCTGGTTCTGATGTGAGCCCCCGGAGTTACGCTGGACACGTTGGGAACCCGAGGACATATGATCTGACTTTCTCTTCTGACCTGAAAATGAACTCGTACCCGTAGGTATCTAAGGCTCTCTAGGTGCACGATTATCAATCAGAGTTGCCGCGTGGAGGGCCGCAGCATAATCTGGTGGAGCAAGAGATGCCACTATGCCTTGGACCTCGCTCCTCAGACCCATAATGAATCATTCTGCTTTCGTGGCTTCTGTTGCCACTAACTCAGGAGCGAAACGAGACAACCTGCTGAACTCTATTTCATACTCAGCCACAGACCGACTTCCTTGCTTGAGATGCAAGAACTCCGCTTGCTTTTTATATCGAGTTACAGCTGGGAAATACTGCTGGTAAAAGGCTTCCTTGATCTGTGACCAGGTCACCGGTCCTCCGCTAGTATAAATCGACCTCTCGGCTGACTCCCACCATAATTGAGCATCGTCTATCAGCACGAAGGCTGCACACTACACTTTCTGCTCCTCTGGGCATCTCATATAACGGAAAATAGTCTCAATGGACGACAACCATATTTCAGCTTTCGTCGGATCTGCCAACGACCCATTGAAGGAACGTGGGTCGTATTTTCTGAAGTCTCGCAGATGTCTCGCCTCTTCTGACAAACCTCTCTAGTCCCTGTTCACTTGAGCCACCTGGTTAGCGACTGCCGTCTAAATCAACGTCTGCATAGCCTCCATCATAGTCGCCGTTAGTAAAGTTCTTGCCTGCTGAGTCGCATGTGTGTTCTCAGTCTGAAAACTAGGCTGAGTTGTGGGCGTCAATCCCACTGATGACCTCTCAATCTGGTCGACCGCTTGAGAAGAGGGCATTTGTCCCACTAATGTCTTTTCTACCTGGTTACTTGACAGACCCTGATCAGACTTACCTCGCTTACTGGAACTTTTCTTACGGGGATTACTTGACTGACCTCTACTAGACCAACCTCGCCTGACTAAGCCTCTGTTACGTGCCATAACCTACCAAATATAATCCAACTAATTTATAAAATCATCAATCAAGACAAAAACCACTGCTCACGCATTAATTTTTTTAAATTCATTCAAATACCATCTTTCATAACACTTGTAAAAAATGAACATACCTGGCGATGGCGACGGACCTGTTGATGAGCCATGGGAACATTTAGGGCTTACGATGTAAGCCAGTCTACAAAACCTAAAACTTAGGCTCTGATACCAACTGTAACGACCTAACTTTCTATGACATCACTCTAAGGTCGTTACCAAGAGCATGACGTCATAAAACTCATTAAATAGGCTAAAAAATTTATTTTTGAATTAATGAAATCAAAATATAAAGTCCCTGGTCAAGAAATAGTCAAATACATTTAACTTGGGATCCCAATGAAAACATAAAACGATTAAACAAGTTCCAACAAGATAAAATTTAAAGCCAAAATTTATTCTTTTCTAATCCTTAACAAAACTGTTGTACCGACTGAAAGAAAAAGAATCTAAAAGAAATGCGGAAGCTCTGACTCCACGTGTCCCATGACGTCATCAACCGATCACCTCGTCAAGCACCTGATACGTTCTTATAATTACCTGAAAAAAAATAGTTTTAAGAAAGAATGAGTATTTTATTTAAAATACTCAGTAAGTAACCCCACCACCGGGGTTAGGCTATGCAATCACATGCAACATGAACTGACTGAGACTTTGACTAGTAACTAGTGGGACCTAAATCTGTTTGTTCTGTACTTTCTGTTATGGCCATCTAAGTGAACAATTAACCCAATCCCACGATAACTCTCACAACTTCTCGGTATAGTAGACTTCTCTGGAAACTCACCCCTACTAATGGTTAGTTGGCATCCAGTTAGTGGAGCAAAGCCTCAGTGTACTAGGTACCAACATGATTAGGGGTTGGGAATAATTGCCACTACATTATCCTGACTGAGTTTAAAATGTGGCATACAATAATGAGGTCCCATGACATATATACTCATCATGTTAAAACATGAAATTCCATAACAACAATCAAATATTTCTCATATGCTCAACATGATAAACCTAACATTCTCATCACTTCAGATCACCTCATACATAAGTTTCTCATCTAACTACGTTATAGTACTTTAAGAGCTACATCCAGAAATTCATAACATTTATATAAAATTGAATCAGTACTTCAGCCACATATATTCAACATTCCAATAGACAACTACTCAGAATCTCATCATACATTTAAACCTCAACATACAATCAGAGAAATTTCCCAACCTAGCCCGAAGGCTGACCAGTAGAAATGTCACTTACCTTTAAGCTAAGTCCGACGAAGTTACAAAACTTGCTACGAAAGCTCTTGGTCTCAACCTACAACAATTTCCAGCACTTAATACTAATTTTGAGGCTAACTAGAGTGTTAATAAAAATTGTCGAAACTTAATCAAATCAAAGGTGGTGTTTAGAATAATTACCCAAAGTAATTGTTACTCCAAAAACTCGTTTCTTGATATCAAAGAATCGCCCGATCCTACACACCAGTCTTATATTCAACATCACCACATTTACAAAGAAATTAGAAGGACTCGACGCATTGTTACCTAACGAAAACTCACCGAACAAATGTGGTAAGTCGTGTTGGACCTCGAGCTAGTGTGAAATTTCACGAATCCAATGCCAAAATAGAGTGGGTATTGAGGTTGGACAAAATGTTTGTGAACTACAAAAGTCAGAGTTGAAAAAGGAGGGTTGCGGTCGAAATCGATACTCAATAGAGTAAGATATAAGGTCGTTGGAGGGAAGAATCACTTACCCGCTACTTAACAATGTCGGAAGTTCATTGATCGAACGTTGTCATCGAGAAAAGAAGTTGGACGACTGCTGTTCAAGCTTCGCCAATCAAACTGTCGCTCGCCGCTGCCGCCGCTTGCCGCTGAGACGACGTTATGGATGAGAGCTCGCCGATGGGAGAAACGACGGAGGGAAAAAATGGCGTGTGTGGTCGGAATCTTAGGAGAGATTGGACGGAGGGAGAGAAAACTAAAAAAAAAAAAAGGGGGGGCTGCGCTGGGTCTTCTTCACCAGATCTGAGATTTGGGTTTTTAATTTTTTTTTTAAATATATTAAATATTATTATTATTATTATTATTATATTATATTAAATAATATTATTATTATTATTTTATATTCAATAATAATATTATTATTATTTTATATTCAATAATAATAATATTATTATTAGTAGTATTAATACCACTTAACCCGATGTTTGACCTAGTCAAATGACTCGCCCTGACATCTTTTAAGCCCAAATTTGATACGAATCTTCTCTTTAAACCCATTATTGAACCGACAATAATAAAAAAAATAACATTCTCTTACCTGGAATTTGGGTTGTTACACTTAAATACCACTTCAGATAAGTTACCATTGAGAAAAGCATTTTTGAGATCCATTTGGAGAAGGGGCCACTGTTTAGCAGCTGCAACTACCAAGAGACTGCAAACAGATGTCATTCGAGCCACCAGAGCAAACGTCTCTTCATAATCAATGCCATACTCCTGAGAATATCATTTCGCAACTAGGCGAGCTTTGTAACGTTCAATAGAACCATCAGAATGCGTTTTGATCTTGTAAATCCACTTACAACCATTGAGTCTTTTACCAGAAGGTAGATCGACATAATCTCAAGTATGAGTCTTTTCTAAAGCCTGGAGTTCCTCATTCATTGCTTGCTGCCATAGAGGGTTAGTACTAGCTTCATGATAAGAGGAAGGTTCGACTAAAGACATGATATAGTGGAAAAACAATGATAGTCTTGGAGATGATGAGGAATTTCCCTTACCCGATTGGAGCGACGGGCGACAGTGACAGGTGTAGGATCAGGTTCGGCAGCAGTGACATATGGCGCTTCCAGTAGAGCAGAGATGGGAGCAGATTGATCAAGCTCGGGAATATGTGAAGTATCATCTGGTGGAAATAAATCCCTGGAAAGATTTGTGAAAAATGGTTGAGGGGTAGAGAGGGAGGTATGGAAGGAGAAGATGTTGGAAAACATACTGTGTTCCCAGAAAGTAACTGTTGCGTGCTCAATGTGTAAATTAAAATGCAATGTGAGAGCACTCAGAACATGCAAGCATACATGGTCTTGTAGCAAGTAATAAGTATTTTTTCATTCGATTTCCCATAGAGATTTATTCTTAGTTACTAGCGAAGTGAGATGTTAAATTAGAAATGATGGTTTAAATGGGGTAGAATTGGGATTAATGTGCCTAACTAATAAGGAACGTGCGAGATATGCAAGCATAAACAAAGACAAATAAAGAGGTGAACTTGAATGTAGGAGAAAAAGAATTGCGGAGAAAGCAATTATCAAGCAATAAAATCGCAAAACAAAAAGCTAAGAAAAACGGCTAAGGCAGAAATTTAAACTAAAAAGAATTGCGCAGACAACAATTTTCTAGCAATTGTACTAACAGCGTTTTAAGGGTAAAGTGTGGAAACAAGGGCTACTAATGACTCCCCTATAGGCTTTTTCATACGATTCTTCAGCAGTAGATCAACTTACCATGCATCAAATTAACTCATTCTCATGTATCTCTCGATTTCATGCATTAGATCCTTTAGTTTACTCATGTCCAAGTAAGTCTTAAGCATCTATTTATATAAGCAAGTTAATGATTTGTGCTAGGAAAACGCCTATTCCTAGGTCGTTTTCTGGCTACTATGAAAGGCTAGCATGAATGGACGACTCTGAACTCTTACTCCTTCCAGAGGTTAGGAGTTCTTTGGACAAAATGGATGGCCAATCGAAATTGCCCGTGGGATGAAGCACACATACATTCAATGCACTTGAAGCTATCCTACATGCTGAATTCACATATTTCTACCTATAGGTTCGTCATTAGCAGACCCTTATGTGGTTTAGTCACTCATGGATGATGTAGAGTTGGGGAGACTTGATTGATTAAACATGTTTGACAGAATTCAAATGACAGCAACAGAAGAAAGAAAGTAGTGAAGAGAGTTGCGAAGTAGTCGAATAACTTCTCTATTGCGTAAGATTCAGAGCTAAAAATGTAGCGTTTGTAAAACAATAAAGACTGACCAACCGAAGACGAATTGAAACAATGTAGCAAACTAAAGTAAATGGCAACAAACAGAAGTAGATAGCAGAAAGCAGTAGAGACAACAAACAGCAGAAAGCAGTGAAAACGTATAAATGTATGCGTAAAGCTCCTCGTCGCAAGCGCCTCGGATGAAGAGCGAAGGTGAGCTTGATCGTGGATGAATCCAATCAGAAGAGATGAAGGATCCTCTCATCTTCCTCTCAGATTATCGATTCCACCAGCTGAAACCCTCACATCAACAACCGGGAGAGAAAACAATGAGAAAATGCGTTGAGATGGGAGATCTACGCCTTCGAGTGTGTTTCTGTCCTTCCCCCTTGACCTCCTTTTATAGTGTTTTGCAGGTAGTCTTCAGCCAAGGAGAACCATCCATTCTGAACGACGACCTTCCACGTGGCAGCAGGAGAAAAAATGGGCGGCTGAAAGATCGTAACAAAATAGAAAACGGTTAGACAACTTAACAATTTTCACTTAAAACATTGCTGAGACAGCAATGTTTTCGCAATGTTTCTGCAATATGGAAATTTCAACTCTTTAGCTTTGTTTTTGGTTCTTTTTCCTTCCTTTTACACATAAGTCCTAATTTAGCTTCATTCTATAAATTCTCATATATAAGCACATGTTTAGGCTAAATTCTACCAAAAACGCTTAAGAGTGTACACCATTCTATAGCAAATAAGTCCCTAAAATAGTCACTTTTGGAGACGTAACAGTAACATGGCGTGAGATGCGTAAACGTTTAGAGATAGGATGCCAACAACGAAAACCTTTATGTTCAGTTCCATAGCCAAGAAAATAACATAAACAAGCACGAGGTTCAAGTTTGGTATGCTCATGAGGGTGAAGGAGAACAAAACATGCAGAACCAAACACTTTGACATGAGAGTAAGAAGGAGGAGTGCCATATAAACATTCAAATGGAGAGATGTTCTGAAGCACCGAGGAAGGAAGACGGTTGATGACATAGACAGAGGTGAGAGCAGCCTCCCCCAAAAAATTCTCAGGACATGAGGCAGAGAGAAGTTGGACATGAACAGAATCCAAAATATGACGATGTTTTCGTTATGCTCGTCCATTTTGTTGGGAGGTGTGCGGGCATGATCGTTGAACTAGGGTGCCATGTTAGGCGAGAAAGGAAAGAAGACTGAAATCCTTATACTTCATGGCATTGTCTGTGCGAAGGATTTAAATGGTTCAGAAAAATTGTGTGTGGACCATAGTGGCAAAATTGATGTAAACTTAAGACAAGGCAGACCGATTTTTAAGAAAATATATCCAAGTAAAACGAGAATGATCATCAATAAATATAACAAAATATCGACATCCACTGACAGTAGTAGTAGGAGCTGAACCCCAAATATTAGAATGGACTAAGCCAAAAGGTGTATCACAGGAAGATGGTGAAGTAGGAAAAGCTAAAGCAGGTTGTTTCGCAAGTTTGCAATTTAAACAATTAAAGGAATCAAATTTGGAAACATTATTAAGATTTCCAACAGAAACTAACTTGCGAAGTTTTTCAGGGGAGGCATGACCAAGACGGAGGTGCCACTGATATAGAGCGGAATCAGTAACAGAAGCAGAAATGGGTGGAGAAACTGGAAGCTGAAGAGATGTGAGCTCAAACAATCGTCCCACTTTGCGACCCGTACCAACTATCTGTCCCGTTTGCGGATCCTGAACCTGACAACCATTAAAAGAAAAACAAACAGTTAGGCCAAGATCACATAATTGTCCAACAGATGCGAGATTAAAGTTCAGATTAGGGACACAATAGGTATTGGAAAGATTTAAGGTGGGTGTGACAACAGTGTCAATATGAGAAATAGTCATGTTATTGCCATCAGCAGCACGGATAGGAGGAAGAAAGTTTGTAGGAGTGGGAGAGGTTAAATGAAAAATATCAGAGGTCATATGATTGCAACAACCAGAATCAAGAAGCCAAGATTTACTTGGGGTGACAGCAAGAGCAGAAGAATTGGAGGATATTACCTGTTTCAATAGATTTTGAAGATCATTAATTGAAATAGTGGAGTCATCAGGAAAGGTAGCAGTAGTACTAATAGATGGGAACCCGCCTTAAATAAGTTCCTTTATTTTGTGGAGTATATCGTAGGGCGAGGTGGTCGAGTAGGACAATTGTCCAAAATATGACCAAGTTTATGACAGTATCTGCACTCAATTGGCACAACATTTCCCTGAATAATTTTTCTCATGGTAGAATAATTTTTCCCTGAACAATTGGCACAACAAATCAAAATGAACCAAACCAAACCAGAATGAACCAGGCCAAGAAAAAAGTAATAACCAAACCAGAATCCAAACCGAAATAAACCAGACCAAACCGAAATGAGTCAAACCAGACCAGACCAAAATTTTTGGTCTGAAGAAGCTTTGAAACACAGATTGCATAGAGAGATGTGGAACGGCGCAGATCTGGGCGAATGGTGGTTTGCGAACTGTCGGAGAGGCGAGGTTGGAGCTGGGGTAGGTGCAGTAGTCGCCGGAGCTGGAGCAGGTGTCTTCGACGCCGGTGACGGAGATTCCGGAGCGGGAGACGGGGATGTTGCTCTGTTTGGCGCTGGAGTTAGAGGCTCTCGGGGCGGAGCTGATCTTAGATGGGATCTCGGAGCGGAGCGAAGCTGATCTCAGATCGGATCTCGGAGTGGAGCGAGTCTCAGAGCGGATCACAAAGCTGGGCGGAGGCAGTTTTCGGATCTCGGGGTGTGAGATCTGACGAAGGAGGCTGAGGGGCTGGGCAGAGGGAGACGACCAAGGGATGACGGGGCTGGGTGTGGGATCCGACGAAGGAGGCTGAGGATGTTTGGGCTGGGCAGAGGCAGGTGGCGTGAGATCCGACGAAGGAGCCTGAGGGGCTGGGCGAAGGGAGACGACCAAGGGATGATTGGGCTGGGCGTGGGATCTGACGAAGGATCCTAGAGTATTTGTTTGGGCTGGGCGGAGGGAGACGACTGAGGAGCTTGGGCTGGGCAGAGGGAGACCGCGAAGGAGGCTGGGGTTGGGCGGAGGGAGGCGGCTGCGGTGCGCGAACGAGACAGTGACTGAACGGAAAGCAAAATAACCCACCAGATATTTTAGGTATATGGCTCTGATACCATGTTATTTTGTATAAAGATAGTATATTATTCAGTGTTTTGTAATGTGAATTACACGAGAGTTTATACAAGAAGATGAAGGCAAATAAAGAAATAACAACCCTAATTACAGCCCTAAATTACGCTGGCAATAATGATGATTTAGGATTTATTTAGGATTTTTGAGGGGAGGGTGAGAGATTGTAGGATTTTTTTTAAAGAGGAAAAAAGAAACAAATTAACAATTGAGATTTAATTTAAAAAATGCAAGAACATTTTGGTAAGATTTATTTTTTAATAAAAATATAAAATCTTGCCAACCCGAGCATAACTCAATTGACATAAGGTTGTGACTGTGACTTAAGGGGTCGTTTGGTTCGATGGCATTAAAGGGTGGACATGGGCTTAGGATGTCCAAGCCCATGTTTGGTTAGAAAGTTGCCCCTTTATGCCCAGACATTCCTTTAGCCCGGGCATCATTTATTAGGTTTAGGATGACTTTTCAAACCCTCCGAAGATCGTGACTTTTCCTTTAGCCCGGACATAATTTTCTCCATTCTTCTTCTTCTTCTCCGACTTTTCCAGGTATGTCTTCTTCTTCTCATTTGTTTGTTTTTTTTTTTTTTAAATCTTCTTCTTCCTAGACTCTGATTTCAGGTTTAGGGTATTTTATTTTTTATTTTTTTGGTTAGATTCATTTCAATCTCTAGCTATTGAAACCTATTCAATCTGAAGATGAACCAGAACCAGAATCGAAAATGAACCTATGTGTTAGCTATGAGATCGCATCGCATAGGTTGTGCGATCTCATAGACTGTGAGATCGCATCGCATAGGTTGTGTGAGCGCATAGGTTGTGCGATCACACAACTATCGCACAATTATCACATTGCTACCTATGTGATCGCACAACCTATGCGATGCGATCTCACAACCTATGAGATCGCACAACCTATGCGATGTGATCTCACAACCTATGAGATCGCACAACTTATGAGATCTCACATATTGTGTATGTTATGTTTAGTAATCAATGATAAATTATATTTGGTTTTTGAATTATATAATCTTTATCGTTATTTCTTCAATTTTATTATTGTATTAATTAGTTACAATTGAAAATTTATTTGCAAATTTGATGACATTCACATGCAACACCAAACACAAACATTATTTAATTCCCATGAAAATCTGATGACATTCCGCACCAAACACAGACATCATTGATTCCCATGGAAATCTGATGACATTCTCATCCAGCACTAAACACAGACATCATTGATTCTCAAACATCTTATTTTCAGACATGTTATTCTCAGGCATCCCCTATTACCAGGCATTTGCAAATCCTCAAACCAAACGGCCCTGAAAAATTGGTCATGAGTTCAATCTTTGCATTAATTAAAATACCGTCATAATCTTATGAAAATCCTACCAATAATAAATAAATTTATATTAGACGTTTGTGAAAATATGCCTTAAAAATTGGTCCCTTAGTGCAATTATCTATATATATATATATATTGGTAAAAAACGGTTCATGATTTTGCATTTTTCAAAAGACAATTTTCCCTTTTGAAATTTTAATTATTTTCAAAACTATCTTTCTCCTCCAATTTTAATATTCTTCTTCAATTTCCTCTGGAAAAAAACATCATTCTTCTGAATTTCTAAATTTCTAAATTCTTCATTCTTATCCAATTTTAATATTTTTCCAATATTTTTTTCTTGTCTTTCATTCTTATCCAATTTTAATATTTTTTCAATTTTTTTTCTTCTTTTCTTACATTCCTCATCGGTTGTTCTACTTTTCTTTTGATTTCTTGTCGTTATGTGAAATGAGGTTTTAACTTTTTGTTTTTTCAAGTTTGTTATTTTTTTTTAAATACATTTAGTTGTCATGTTTCAATTATTTGATGAGTCTTATTTTATGTTTTAGTTTATTTTATTTTATATAATTTTTTTTGATATTATTGTAGATTTTATTTAAAATTATAAATGACGAGATTATAGGATAAAATTGATGGGTGATGTGGAAGAAAATTATTATTCCTTCTAATAAATGAAATTTACATTAACCAATAAACAAAAATTAATAAAAATATTTTAAAATGGTTAGCCAATTATTTTTAAAAAACAATCTATAAGACATATAAACAGAGAAAAAAAATACACTTATTATTTTAACTTACATTATCTTTTTTATATAATTACGTAGAAAAATCAACCAAAATTTATATTGAACAAACTACTACCAAAATGTACAATTTTTTTTTTTAATATAAACAAATTATAAATTAATATAACTATATATTAATGTGTTTAAAATTATATTTATACGAATTTGTGCTACCAACATAAAATTTTGAATTTACCTATTATATATCAACTTGTTCAACGTGTTTAAAATTTTCTTCATGCATACTAATTTCGATTCTATTAGACATAATTTTGAAAGTTTAAAGACAAAACTTATAATTTAAGTCAAATTAAAAATTTGAAACTAAGTAACTGTGATAATATGAGTATTATTAAGATTAACTTTTAATTAAAATTATGAAAGAAAACTAAATAAAGACAAAATAAAATTAATAAACCAATGAATAAGAGATCAAAATTTTGGCATGGTGATCCGCCCATGTCCCATTAAGTTGGCACATGATAGTAGAATCCCAAAACTCAAAGCTAACTAACAAATAAAAAAGAAAAGAAAAATATCTGAAAACTAAAATCTAATGTCTCGTGAACTAAATTGTCCAAAACTGAAAGCTTTATTCTCTCATGACCATAGTAGATGAGTTAAACTGAAACCTTTTTGTGGTCAACCACATCATGGTCGATAAATCTCTTCCAGAACCAATGTTGCTTCCACACTCTCTCCGACATCTCTTCAATTGGAATGCCCTTTGTCTCCGGCACCAAAAATATCACAAACAACGACATTACCAACACCCAAGCAGAGAAGAACAAGAAGATCCCATACTTCATATGGCACAACATCGACAAGAAAGATTGCGCTATGATAAATGTGAACAACATATTCACACAAACCGTCACACTTTGCCCAGCCGATCGCGTCTCCAATGGAAAAGTTTCGCTTGGAATCAACCATCCCAACGGACCCCAAGACCACGCGAAAGACGAAACAAAAGTGCACACCATTAGCACCACCACAATCGCCGTCCCATGTGTCATACTGTTGCCAGTATCTTGGAGTTTTAGCCCTAAAACAACAGCGATGATCATTTGAGAGATGAACATTTGAACTCCAGCTTCGATCAACAACATTCGTCGCCCGATCTTGTCGACTAAGTAAATGGAGACTACTGTGGAGAGGACATTGACGGCTCCTGTTATCACAGAAGAGTATAGAGACGCATCGTTGCCCAACCCTAATGTGTTAAACAAAACTGGTGCGTAGAACATAATTGCATTGATTCCGGTGAATTGTTGGAAGACCTGGAACATTACGGCAATGACCAAAGGAGGGCGATTTTGGCGCATAAGGAGGTTTCTAAAAGGATGTTTCACTTCTTGAGCAATGCGACTTGCTTCTAGAATCTCCATGTATTCAGGCTCAATGTTGTCTGTGCCTCTGATTTTGCTCAGCACCCTTTTTCCTTCTTCCAAATGCCCGCGTTCGATCAAACTATTTGGAGTATCGTCAACCAAAATCGCTCCCATAGTTAATAGCGCCGCCGGAACACCCGCCAAAGCCAATGATAGCCTCCATCCCCACCCGCCTTCGATCCTAAAAATACACACAGTTGTTCAACATTTGAATTCAAGAACATTACTTAATTAAAAATCTGGAGATGATAGTTCTTTTGTTCATGTATTCAATGTGTTCTTACTTGGATGTGCCATAATTGATAAGGTTCGCTAACAGAATGCCGATGGTGATATCAAATTGGAACAATATATTCAGTGCTCCACGAATCCTCGTCGGTGCTATCTCCGAGAGAAACAATGGCACAGCCTGTATATAACATTTCAATTTCATATAAGAAATGATGTGATTGACATTTAGGTGACTAGATATACCAAATTCTTCCTAAAAAATCCAACTTAGGTCTATTGAAAATAATTAATAAAAAATTTCAATCGAATTTCCGAAGTTATTAGTAATAATATTGAAAGGAATGAGGAAAAAGACCTGGTTGGCAAATCCAACTCCACAACCTAGAGCAATTCTCCCAATAATGAGCATGAGAAGGTTGACGGCGGCAGCATTTAGAATGGTTCCAAAAGTAAAGAAAAGTCCAGCAATGAGCATGGTTTGTTTCCGACCAAGGACTCTTGTGGTGTAAGAAGCGAAGAATGTGGCAGTTAACGCTGCGAGATAGAGAGAAGAGGTGAACAACTGTAAATTTTCATTGTCATATTTACAGTAATTGCTTTCATCTGCTCCATGTTTTTGAGTCTTCTCGTACACCACGGGGAAGAACTCCTTCAGGAATGAAGGCATCGAGGTCACTCCCCCTACACCCACATGCCAAATTTTTCACATAAGAAAAAGTCAATCCGAACATAACTCAACCCAAATAGTTAAATTAATTACCGGAAACTCCAATGTCGTAACCGAACATGAGCCCTCCGGTGGCAGCCATCATACAAGAAATGATGACCACCGGAGTGATCTTGGCCTCAAACTCCGTGCCGCCCGGAGCCGCGGCAAACCCTCCTGCAGGCATGCTTTAGAATTTTTGACAATGACAGGGATGTATAAGGCTGAAATTAATGAGTGATGGATATATCAGATTGAGCTCTTCAATCGATTTGATTGTTTTATGGGATGTGGCGAATTGGAAGATTTATAGACAAACATGTTAGTGAAGAATCTGAGTGGGAGCATTCCAAGTGTGCATGAGCTGAATTTGAGGGAGTAAATTGTCTAAAAATGGTTTAGACGACTGTTTCACAGAGACACTCAAACATCCAATTTCCTATTAATGGAGGAACCAAAACATTCTTATCTTGTTTTTCTTCTTTCTTTCTATTACCGAAGGAAGAAGAAATAACTAGAAAATGACATTTGTCTTACCAATCCGAACATAACTTAGTGGATAAGTGTTAAATTCTCTACAATTTCTCATTTTCTTTATTTACAATAATGCAATAAATATATATATATATTACAAACTATGGCTAGGACCGTGCTTACTATTTAAATGCTACAAATCCTCCAAATCACAATGATACTTAACATACAAAACTAATTTAAGAAAATATTCTCATAAAGTTTTGCATAATAAAGCTCTAAATAATATTAATTACAATAAAATCTTAAATAATATTAATATCGTAATAAAATATACCAACATGAGCATAACTCATAAAGTATGAACTCTTGACCGAGAGGTCAGAGGTTCAAATCTCCCACCCGACATATTGTCAAAAAAAAAGGAGACAATTGCATACATGACAATTTAAAACAAAATAATAACAAATATAACACAATATAAAAGAATTTATAAATATGACACAAAAACACAGCCCAAGTAAAAAGATTAAAAAGCCCATCAGATGTCCATCAACCCATCAAAATTGAAAAGTAGGTGTTTGTTTGAGACCATACAAATACCTGTGAAGCTTACAAACATGAGTAGGGTGAGTCTTATCTTTAAAACCGGGGGGCTGATCCATTTAAACGTCTTCTTGAAGAAGGTCATGTAAACATGCATTATTTACATTAAGCTGAAATAAATCTCAATGGTAATTAAGCAGCCAAAACAAGAATTACCAGAACGGTAGTCTTATTAACGACGAGACTAAAAGTCTCATCATAATCCAAACCCTCTCGTTGATTAAAACCCTTGGCAACTAAGCAAGCTTTATAACGAGAAACATAACTATCAAGATTATATTTGTGATAGCACACAAAGTAAACTATCTTTAGGACCTATTTAATGCTAGGTTAGATGCTTAAACGATTGATTTCACGTTTATATTTGATTATTTTGTAGATATCGAGCATTTGAAGCAAACCAGAGCTTTTAGAAGATTTATGATGAAAAATAAGCTAATTAGATGCAAATATGAGGTCTCAAGTGAAGAGAATGAGGGAAACAAGCCAAAAATGCCGAGGGGATAGCGTCGAGACGCTGAAACTAGCGTCTAGACGCTAAAAGTAAAAAAATGCAAAAACCAGCTCAGAACCGGACCGAACCGCCGCAAGAACCGAACCAGACCGCTCAGAATAAATGAAAAGAAAATAAAACAATAATCAGACTCGAAGTTGAGCCCTCACATTTGAAATTATTTAATAAGCTCAGCCCAATTCTCCATCTGATCGAATTTCAACCTCCGCACCTACATCAAATCTCATGGACATGCACCACAGCTGATCCGAGCTCCCACAAAATTGTTATACCCGATTTTTTTTTACCTAAATTGCAATATAAATACATATTTTTTAGCCTATTTTGGGGAACCAATTTGGAGAGTTATACCCAATTTCGAAAATACATATTTTTTTAGAGTTAAAGGAGATTTTTGTGAGCAAAAAGAAGACAATTACATGCTCGTGATCGTGAATGTCGAACATGATTAGCTAAACTCATTTATCTTAGAGATTGATGCATCCATTGGACCTTATGCTTTAATTAATTTAAATACATTTGATTGATTGTTTTTACTTCATTCATGCTTTTATGTGTTTAATGCTTATAATCTCTTAGCTACATATTATTTGTTTAATTGGTGTGATTTACCCTGATAAGTTGTAATTTAGACTAGAACATAACTGCATGACTGAAGGGATTTCTGACAAGAAATTGATTCGTACCCATTTGGAGGTTGTTAAATAAAGAGTCGTAAAATCTTGCATGTTATTAAAAGTTAAACAAATATGTTAGTTTTACTTATAATTTGCATGAGAATTAATTGTACTCGAAAGATGTAGTCTTTATATATGATTTCCTGACTTATGCTCGGCCTCGTGATGTCAATAGGGCATCCCCATTCGGATGGTATTTGCATAATTCAAGAGCAAGGTGAATGGAGAAAGTATTTATAGTAAGTGGGAGAAGGAAGTATGTCAATACATCCTGCAGTCTCCTCCATTGGATTGAACCGTGAGATTCCTATGTTCCGCCTGCTAGGTGCCCACAAGAGGTACCGATCCATTCGGAGGGCCGTTTCATAGGAATCGGAACATCTCAATCACCATTTATGGATAAAGAAACATAGACCCATTCCCAACTTTGACATTTCCATTCGGTTGCATCGTTGGGGCCGCCCTATGAATTCTAAAAATGGAGGGTCACACTTACGAGATTTGCTAAGGAGTTAGTAAATCTTGACCAAACAGCGATAACTAAGATGCTATAGGAATATGAGATATTCTGGTATTAGCATTTAGTCAAGAATGTCTTGATTCAGTGAAGGAATGCTTGACTGCCCCTCGGTAGCGACCATTCTGACCCACTGAAGTATCGTTGCAGTTTAATAATGAGTTTTGGGTACATTATTATTCTTTGCTAAATTCTTGATTGGTGTGTAAATTAGGTTAAAACCTTTTCACTAATATTTTTTCATTCTCTTTTCAGCATGTCTAGCTCTTTCATTCACTTACTAGCTTCCGATAAGTTAAGCGGCGATAACTACGCGACCTGGAAATCGAACTTGAATACGATTCTCGTTCTAGATGATCTAAGATTCGTCTTATCAGAGGATTGTCCTCCCCCTCCTAGCTCGGATGCGACTCGAACTGTTCGAGAAGCATATGATAGATGGACAAGGGCTAATGTTAAAGCCCGAGTCTATATCTTAGCCAGCATATCTGATGTGTTAGCTAAGAAGCACGAGGATATGGTTTATGCTAAAGAAATCATGTCTTCATTACAGGAGATGTTTGGACTACCGTCCTCATCGGTCTGTCATGAAGCCCTCAAATACGTTTACAACTCTCGCATGAAAGAGGGTACCTCTGTTAGGGAGCATGTCCTTAACATGATGGTCCACTTCAATGTGGCGGAAGTAAATGGAGCTACTATTGATGAGTCAAGTCAAGTAAGCTTTATCATGGAATCTCTTCCGAAGAGTTTCCTTCAGTTCAGAACCAATATGGTAATGAACAAGATAAAGTATAATTTGACTTCTCTTCTCAGCGAGCTACAGACCTATCAGTCCCTTCACACTTCTAAAGGAAAAGAGAA
Source organism: Herpetospermum pedunculosum (assembly GCA_028017165.1). Classification (NCBI taxonomy): domain Eukaryota; kingdom Viridiplantae; phylum Streptophyta; class Magnoliopsida; order Cucurbitales; family Cucurbitaceae; genus Herpetospermum; species Herpetospermum pedunculosum. Next base: position 58,255,706 of record CM051526.1, on the reverse strand, counting down.
GGAGGCAAACATTGTCACTTCTAGGAAATTCCAAAAGGGGTCGTCTTCAGGGAGTAGGTCTGAACTTTCTTCTATTAAGAATAAGAGTATTCAAAAGAAGAAGAAAGATAAAAGGAAGGGAAAAGCACCTGCTGCAGGTAAGAGCAAGACTAAATCTACAGACAAAGGAAAATGTTTCCATTGTAGTGTAGATGGGCACTGGAAACGGAATTGCCCAAAGTATCTTGCAGAGAAAAAGGCTGAGAAGGAAAGACAAGATAAATATGATTTATTTGTTGTTGGAACATGTTTAGTAGAACATGATTGTCATACCTGGATACTTGATTCAGGAGCTACTAACCATGTTTGTTCTTCTTTTCAGGAAACTAGTTCTTGGCAGCCACTTTCTCGAGGTGAGATAACTCTCAGAGTTGGAACTGGAGAGGTTGTCTCAGCTAAAGCAGTGGGAGATGTAAAGTTGTTGTATAGAGATAGTTTCATTTTACTAGAAAATGTACTTCTGGTTCCTACCTTCAAGAGGAATCTTGTATCTATATCTTGTTTGTTAGAATAGTTGTATAAAGTATCTTTTGTTCATAATGAAGCGTTCATTAGCAAAAGAGGTGTACGTATTTGTTCTGCGAAACTTGAAAACAACTTGTATGTGTTAAGACCAACCGAAGTCAAAGCTATTTTGAACACTGAAATGTTTAAAACAGCTGAGACTCAAACTAAAAGGCAGAAACTTTCTCCAAGTACTTATCTTTGGCACTTAAGACTAGGTCACATTAATCTCAATAGGATTGGGAGATTGGTTAAGAGTGGTCTGCTAAATCGTTTAGAGGACAACTCTTTACCGCCATGTGAGTCTTGTCTTGAGGGCAAAATGACAAAACGATCTTTTTCTGAAAAAGGTCATAGGTCCAAAGAACCTCTAGAAATCGTGCATTCGGATCTCTGCGGTCCTTTGAATGTCAAAGCACGAGGAGGGTATGAATATTTCATCAGTTTCATTGATGATTATTCTAGGTAAGGTTATCTTTATCTAATGCATCATAAGTCCGAAGCTCTTGAAAAGTTCAAAGAGTATAAGGCAGAGGTTGAGAACACATTAGGTAAATCGATAAAAACACTCCGATCAGATCGAGGTGGAGAGTATATGGATTTAAGATTCCAGGACTATATGATAGAACATGGAATAGTATCTCAACTCTCAGCGCCAGGAACACCACAGCAGACTGGTGTGTCCGAGAGGAGAAATAGAACCCTGTTAGACATGGTTCGATCTATGATGAGTTATGCTCATTTGTCTAATTCGTTTTGGGGATATGCAGTAGAGACTGCAGTATATATTTTGAACATGGTTCCCTCTAAGAGTGTTTCTGAAACACCTTATGAGTTATGGAGAGGGCGTAAAGGTAGTTTACGTCACTTCAGGATTTGGGGGTGTCCGACACATGTGCTAGTACCCAATCCAAAGAAGCTGGAACATCGTTCAAAATTGTGCCTATTTGTAGGTTACCCCAAGGAAACGAAAGGTGGACTATTTTACGATTCTCATGAGAACAAGGTACTAGTATCGACTAATGCCACGTTCTTAGAGGAAGACCATATGAGAGATCATCAACCGTCGAGCAAAATTGTTTTTTCCGAATTTTCCAGGAAAGCTACAGACGGATCAACAAAGGTTGTTGATCAGGCTGGTCCTTCTCAAGAGTTGAGAAAGCCTCGACGCAGTGGGAGGGATGTAAGACAGCCTGACCGCTACATCGGTTTGTCTGAAACTCAAGTCGTCATACCTGATGATGGCGTTGAGGATCCATTGACCTTTAAACAGGCAATGAATGATATAGACAAGGACCAGTGGCTTAAAGCCATGGATCTCGAAATGGAGTCTATGTACTTCAATTCGGTCTGGGATCTTGTAGACCAACCAGATAGTGAAAGACCTATCGGTTGCAAGTGGATCTACAAGAGAAAACGAGACCAAGCCGGTAAGGTGCAAACCTTTAAGGCTCGACTTGTGGCAAAAGGTTATTCCCAAAGAGAAGGGGTGGACTATGAAGAAAATTTTTCTCCTGATGCCATGTTAAAGTCGATTAGAATACTCTTATCCATTGCTACATTTTATGATTATGAAATCTGGCAAATGGATGTCAAGACTGCCTTTCTGAATGGTAATCTTGAGGAGAGTATCTATATGGCTCAACCAGAGGGATTCATACTTCAGGGTCAAGAGCAAAAGGTTTGCAAGCTTAATCGATCCATTTATGGGTTGAAGCAAGCATCTAGATCCTGGAATATAAGGTTTGATACGTCGATCAAATCTTATGGCTTTGAACAAAATATTGACGAACCTTGTGTTTACAAGAAAGTAGTCAATACTGTTGTAGCTTTCTTAGTCTTGTATGTAGACGATATACTACTCATTGGGAATGATGTAGGGTTCCTAACTGACGTTAAGAATTGGCTAGCGACCCAATTCCAAATGAAAGATTTGGGAGAGGCTCAGTTTGTTCTAGGGATTCAGATCATAAGGAATCGTAAGAACAAAGTGCTAGCGTTGTCTCAAGCATCTTATATTGACAAGGTGTTGTCAAGATATTCGATGCAGAATTCCAAGAAAGGTTCGCTGCCTTTTAGGCATGGAATTCACTTGTCTAAGGAACAGTCTCCTAAGACACCTCAAGAGGTTGAGGATATGAGACGAATTCCCTATGCATCTGCAGTTGGTAGTCTCATGTACGCTATGTTGTGTACAAGACCCGACATCTGCTATGCAGTAGGAATTGTCAGTAGGTTCCAGTCCAATCCAGGATATGATCACTGGACAGCCGTTAAACACGTCCTCAAGTATCTTAGGAGAACGAGAGACTATGTGTTTGTGTATGGCGCGAAGGATTTGATCCTTGCAGGATACACTGACTCTGATTTTCAGACTGATATAGATTCCAGGAAATCTACATCAGGATCAGTGTTCACTCTTAACGGAGGAGCAATAGTATGGAGGAGTATAAAGCAAGGTTGTATTGCTGACTCCACCATGGAAGCTGAGTATGTCGCAGCTTGCGAAGCAGCGAAGGAAGTTGTATGGCTTAGGAAGTTCTTGACAGATTTGGAAATTGTTCCAAATATGAACTTGCCAATCACCCTTTATTGTGATAACAGTGGTGCAGTGGCAAATTCTAAAGAACCTAGAAGCCATAAGCGTGGAAAGCATATTGAGCGGAAATATCATCTCATCAGGGAGATAGTGCAACGAGGAGATGTGATCGTCACACAAGTAGCCTCGGAGCACAACATTGTTGATCCGTTTACTAAGTCTCTCACGGCTAAAGTGTTTGAGAGACACCTAAAAAGTATAGGGCTGCGAGCTTCTCAGTAGGACAGTGGGAGAAACTTTAGATATTTGATATTCTAGTTCTCTCGACCAGCATGTACTCCACTGACGTTTTAGTCCAAGTGGGAGTTTGTTGGGTTTTATGTCCTAAAACTCGTAGTTTGTAAACTGTTTGAATGTAAATATTCTATTTCAATAAAGTTGTTATTGAATTTTAGTGAATTGTGTTTGTATTAACCTATACCAATACCTAACACCCATGGCGATAGTGTAAGTACTTGAACTTCATGTGTGACATGAATGTGGATCAAGTTCAAGTAGTCAGCCAAAATGGTCTATAATATAGGGATAAGGCTGGGTACCTTATCCTGGGGACACTATTGGACGCGGCTCACTTTGTATAGTACAAAACGATGTGATTCGAATCGTTTCATGTAGAGACATGTGAGTGAGGGCGTCATGTGCAATGAGTTTGCACAAGACCGAACCAAGAAATAAAGTCGTTCTTTCTTTATAACACCATTTACTGTAAAGACCGTTTTATATATGATGACTTAGGTAACTCGATCTCAATCCTGAGCTCACTATGAACTCCTGTTTATTCGACCTTATCCTTTGATTTGTACGGGTGAGAGTGACCTGATCGCTGACTCAATAAGCCTACCATCTTGGGGATAAGATCGAATAAGTGGCTGGGGACATAGTTGTGCGAGATGGAATTCACTCCTACCCGTTTCAAGGGTTAGTAGAGAGGTTGTTCCCTTAAGTGCTGACTCCAGGTCTTGAACAATGGGGCCATCCTCTCCTGATCAGGGAGGAATTTGATTTGATGGTTGGACCACAAATCAATTGTTCATTAGAGGTGTCAGTGGTACTTAAGGAACAAGATATAATACAAGGGTTAAACGGTTTAAATGACCCGTTGTGATTATGAACGACCTGTGAAGGATCGACTTACTGATGATAGTTATATCAAGAGGACAAAATATATCTATAGTGAGGAGAGTGCAGCCCTTGGACTTTAGTGGAGTCTCCGGGGGTTAACGAATGTTGGTTAGTTCGGTTGAAAGAGTTTTGACCGGATAATCTCGTATCGTTGGAGCTCATGATCTGTAGGTCCTTACGGTTCTCCTGGCTAGCTCGGATAAAGCCGTGAAACAATATAAAAGAAAAGAAAAGAATTTGAATCGTTCAAATTCGGGTTTGTGGAAGAATATGGACATATTTAAATATGATTTAAATATGAGATTGGTCTACAATATGAATTGGATTCATATGTGAAAAGTCGGTTTTCGGAAAACCGGGATTAATTATATTATTTAATTAATATTTGATATTGAATTAAATAATATTAATTAATTTAATATATATATATATATATTTTTTATTAATTAAAAAGTTTAATTAATAAAATAATAATTATTATTTTTAATAATAATAATATATAAATATATATATATATATATATATATATATATATATATATATATATATATATATATATATATATATGTGTCTTACATGCAAGATGTAAGACACATGTTATATATACAAGGTATATATATCTCAAATGTCAGATCAATTAAAAAAAAAAAAAAAAAAAAAAGAAATTGATAGTGGACTTTGGGGTTCATTATTTGAAATGAGATTTCAAATTGGATTTCCTCCGTCTTCTTCTTCTCGGCTAAGCTCTCTGAGAAAAAATTGTTTTTTCTACAGTGAAGCTTCTTCCTTCTTTTCTTTTGTAAAAGGAGTCCCACTACTCCGTTTCTCGGCCCGAGGATAGCGGGACTACCGTGGGTGGTCCACGAAGGTTTCGTGAGAAGGCTCGTTGAGCTCGTGAGGAGCTTCTGACGGTGAAAATTGAAGAAATTCGAACGACAAGGGTATGTGTTCTAATTTCTCTTTTTCATTGTTTTTGCATGTTTCCGTTTGTTTAAATTGATGAAATTAGAGTGTCTATGATCCAAATCGCTTCCGCTGCGTGCCATGCGCTCCATCAGTAATAGCACAAGAGGTTGTGAAGAAACAGATGTGGACAATGAAAAAGAGAGTTTACTCATTTTGCCTTGTAAATAACTAACACATTCTTTTGTATTAATAACATTGCCAACCGATATAGAGTAATCAACTAAAAGACGTTGTAAGGCATTAGGAGCAGGATGCCCAAGACGATAGTGCCACAAATCCTCAAAGGATTGCTTATTTGAAGAAAAAGCAGAAACGAAAAAAAAGTGGACTGATCAGAGAGAACATCACACAAAACAGTAGCATCAGAAGAGTAAGAGCCAACAGAAGCCTTAGGAAAACACGCAGGAATAAGACATAAACCATCCTTACTCTATCCCCTATACAAAAATTTTCCCATTGCCTTGTCTTGAATAAGAAATCAATCGGCATTGAAGATAAAAATGCAACAATTATCATGACAACATTGAGAGACCGAAGAAGATTGGCAGATATAGTCAGAACACAAAGAGCATTGGATAAAAAAAAAATCACGATCGATAGTGGAAAGAGTACCAAATCCCGATTGTGCAATAGGAAGACTCTGTCCATTAGCAACGACGATAGTCTCCTCTCCATTGTAGCTATTATTCAAGTTGAGAGTATAAATATCAGGAGTAACATGAGAGTTACAACCACTATCAACCAGCCAAAGAAAAGAACTAGAAGCCAGATCGGAAGCAACAACCATGGCAGAAAGCTGAGCAGGAGGATGGCAGCCTTGAAAGGAGAAACTCATACAATTATAGCAATCGAGCACCTCAGGGTCGGGCCTATTACAGATCTCACAAATTGATCTTTCAGTAGATGCATTAGAAGTAGACCGTGAAGAAGAAGTCGAAGACTTAGAATTACCAGAAGAATGCGATGAATTTCGAGCAAAAGACGGAATCTAGAAACAGTTTTCAAAAACAGAATCCAGATTGCATTCCAAATGCATCTTCGCTGGACTCAGTGAATCTGAAAACATAAAACAAAATTCTAATTGCCTACCAAATAGGCCCTAAAAAACTCTTAATATCAAGTGATCATCCAAAATGACTTATTTCTAAAACTTATTCTTTAAGAAGTCATTTTGAGTGGTTTTCAAATACCACAACTTTTGCTAAAATGACTTTTTTCTAAATTTAAACACCTAACTTAATCTTTAGACGACCATATTTACTTACTAGAAATGGAAACAAAAAAAATGGAAAGAAAATTATGTCATTCATTAAACATAATATTCACCTTAGAGGGTGTTTGGGGCGCAGGGTGGGTTATTATAGTTGGTGGGTTATAGGGGTGTTCAAAAAAACCGCAACCCACGAAACCCAACCCAACCCAACCCAACTTTTTGGGTTGGGTTGGGTTTTTCTTTAATATGGGTTGGGTTGGGTTGCTATTTTGAAAAACCGAATTTTTGGGTTGGTTCGCGGGTTGAACCAAATTTGGATGGGTTCAACCCGAACCAACCCGAATTCAATATATTAAAAAAAAATTATATATATAATGAATTCAATATATTCTTTTAAAAAAAAAATCATCTTTGAAAGAAAAATTAAGAATTAATGGTGATTTTAAAAGGAAAATAAGGATTAAGGAATTTCATTAAAGGTGATTTAAAAGGAAAACGAAGAATTAAGAAATTTCAATTTTGAAGTTAATTAAAAAAATCAATATCTATTAATTAAAAAAATAATTAAAAAAAAAAAAGACCAACCCGCCAACCCAACCCAACCCAACCCGAAAATTGAAGGGTTGGGTTGGGTTGGGTTAACTGAAATGTTGGGTTGGGTTGGGTTGGGAAATCACCAACCCGAAATTTTCGGGTTGGGTTGAAAAATCCTTGAACCCAACCCAACCCAACCCATGTACACCCCTAGTGGGTTATAATAGTCTGTGTTTGGGGTGCAGAGTTGTATAGTCTGAGTTTAGTAAGTCTGTGTTTGGGGTGGAGAGATTTTTAGTCTGAGATTAGGAAGTCTGTGTTTAGAATACAATTTTTTTTAACACGGACTTTGAAATATGTGTTTATGGTAGTTTATTTTTTTCCTACAATTTTTTTGTTGTATTGTATAGTTAAATGTATATTAAATATTAATTTTTTAAAAGTTTAAAAAATAAATATTATTTAGGAAATTACAAATAATCCACCACAAGAGACTTCGGCGTTGTCGATGGAGAGAGAAATTTTGGAAGAAATAGAAGATAAGGAATCGTGAGGTGATGAAGACAAAGAGAGAGGAAAATCGATAAATTGGGTTAAAAAAAGAAAAAAAAAAAAAACCATTTACAGTAACACTGTAGCAAGTTGGGGGTTATAATAACCCTAAACCGAGTTTAATAACTCGGTGCCCCAAACGTGAGGTGGGTTATTTAAACCCACCTCACCCCACCCATGTTGGGCCCAAACAGCCCCACCTTAGTGTCTAGCTATGTTAATAATTAAAGACAAAAAAAAATTACATTGCAAAATAAAAATATGGAGATTCAAATCTACAAGTATTAAAAAAAAAATCTCAAAAAAAAAAGAGAAAAAAAAAGAGCCTAACACCTCGTTCACAAATTAAATGTAATCTAGATTTGAATCTTATTATGTAATAATGGAGAATGCTAAAGGAAATTTTGGGCAAAACAAAGAAGGAAATTTTGGGGGAATTGCAAAATCTGACCAGGTTTACAAAAGGTTTGTAAAAAATGACCTGATTTGAAATTTGAAAATTTAACAACTTTACTGTTTACTTTAGTCCGAGTCTAAAATTTGGTATTTGTCCTCATTGAACACAAGATATTCTCTCTCCTCCCTCCTCTCAACTTATTTTCTCTCTCATCTTCTTTGTGTTCTACTCTCAAATTTATGAAGAAAAAAAATATACTCTTTCACCCTCTCAATGTTAAGAAAAAAAAATAAAAAAATCTATCCCGTTTTGAAAACATCTCTTTCATCCTCTTGACCTCTCATTCATCATTTTTTAACTTTTCTGAAATAAAAATTTCTATTACGTTTTGCAAACGTCTCCTTCATTCTTCTTAAAAAAAAATCGGGAAGAGAAGATTTATACGAGTAAGGAAAGTGTTTATTTGTGTCCAAATTCTTTAATGTGAGTTATGGAAATTATTCACAAAACAAAAAGAGGAAGTTGATTTTTTCTGCCAAAGAAAAGTCGAAAAAAAAAAGAAGTTTTTGCAATCCCAGCAAGTTGAAAAAAATAAGGGGAAGTTGAAATCATGTCAATTACTACTAAGCTATGCTCAGTTTGAAAAATTGAAATTAAATTCATTGATACTATTATTTATTTATTTATTTTTTTTTTTTTTTTTTTTTTTTTTTTTTTTTTTTTTTTTTTTTTTTTTTTTTTTTTTTTTTTTTTTTTTTGGATTAAATAAAATAACAACAAAATAAATTCAAGTTATTTATCATAGTAAGTGTTATTTTAATTTTTTAAAAAAGAGTATTATAGGGTGATTATATTTATTATCAATAATTTACTTATATTTATTTGCATAATTTTGTAGAGTGGTTTTTTTTTTTTTTTTGAGAAATTGTAGAGTAGTTATTTTTAATAAGTTATTATTATTATTTTTTTTTTAAATAGAGTGATTGATTATTGTGTGTGATTACTTTCATAAAATTATACTTGCCTTAATTTACGTAACTATTTAATTTTTTTTTTGGTTAAATTACAAATTTAAGTCTATAAACTTTAAAGTTTGTGTCTATTTGATTCTTAAATTTAAAAATTGTCTAATAAGTGACTTTAGAAATGTCTAATAGGTCTCCGAACTTTTAATTTTTTTAAAAAAAAATTAACTAATCTATTAAATATAAAATGTAATTTTATGTCTAACAAGACTCTAACCTTTCAATTTCGTGTGGTTTGTGAATTTTAAAATACGTTGAATAAGTCAAAGACCTATTAGACACAAATTGAAAAATTCAAGGACTTCTTGGTTACAACATTAAAAGTTTCAAGACCCATTAGACACTTTTTAAAGTTCATGGACCAAATAGTCACAAATCTAAAAGTTCATGGACCTATTACACTTTTTAAAAATTTATAGACCAAATAGACACGAACCTAAAAGTTTAAGAACTAAATTTGTAATTTAACCTAAAAATATTTATAAGTGTGTATTTTTATAAAAGTTCTTACAATCTACACTTTTTTTCTCCCTAAACTTTTGTAATATTTATTTGATATATTAATTATGCTAGCACGAACAACTGTCTTACATGATCAAGTTGGCCATTTAAGAGTGTGTTTGGATCGAATTTTGAAAAAAAAATCATTTTAGTAAACGTTGTGGTGTTTGACAACACTCAAAATGACTTCTTAGAGAATGAGTTTGAGACATAAGTCATTATTTTCATAGTATATTAAAATTACCAAAATATCTCAACACTATCCTCTTTAAACTCTCCACCCAATGGTTGTCCAGATGACCATTGCCGCCCATCTCCAGCAACCTCCTCCAACGACTTTTGGCAACCACCTCCGGCTACTGCTGTAGATCTCCGGCAACGACTGCCGCCGCTGCCCTTCAGCAATCTCCAGCGAAAATTCCAGTCGAGATCTCCGCACAACACCTCCAGCCAATCACTGGCCAACACCTCTGGCCACCGCCATCGATCTCTGGCGGCCATTTCCGATTACGACCACCCCTACCCCCGCTGACCTTCGGCAAAAACTCTGGCCGACCTCCGACGACCACCACCGTCGACGACCTTCAGCCGATCACCTACGACCGGTCTTCGACGATTCCATGAACATTTTTTATAGGATCAAACCAAAGAATATCTCTTTAAGAATACTTTTGAAAAATCTAATTTTAAAAATAAATTCATTTAAAAGACCTAATTTTAAAAGGATTGAAATTCATTTGAAGTATTTTGGAGGATCTATAATCTTAAAACAAATTCATTTGAAATATCTATTTGAAATCAATTTAAATTTAATTGCAAAAACTCATATTAAAATGAGAGATTAATATTAAAGTTATTTTTGAAATTTTAATTTGAAACAAATTAGTCATGAAGCAAGATCAAACATATATTAAATTAAGGAATCAAATGTCAAATTGGTAAATTGAAGACAATGGTATATCTGTAAATAAAAGGGTGGAGGCATAATTGTAATTAAACAAAAACCTAAAAATGAAAACTCATTACCCTGAAGAAGATGATTCTTCAACATATTGCGGCAGTGGTGCATTCCGCTGTCTGCGTCACCTCGTTTCGGTTGCTGCCGTTAATTGAGCTCGAGCCCCCGCTCGAAGGTTGTCTCCGAAGTTCGAAGCCCGTCGTTGGTAGCTTCGTTGTCATCTGGAGAATGTCCGTCGTGGAGAAAGGGCAGAAGAGCTATGAGATCCGCGCTGGTTCGCTCGTCTGGAACGCCGACTGCGAGCTTGGAAATCGATTGTCGGTGTGGTTTTGTTGAAGCTCAAGTCTCCGCTGAAGTCTGGTTCTTCGAAGGGGGTCGCCGCGGCTCAGATCTCGTGGAGCTCCACCATTGTCGCCATCGTTCAAAGCGTCATTTGCTCGCAGAAGAAAGGTGTTACGATAAATCAATAATAAAGAACAAATAAGCGCAAAAGAAAAACGACACAGATTTACGTGGTTCACTAACGTCGTGTTAGCTACGTCCACAGACAGAAGGGAGAGCAGTATTATTACGAAATATGAGAGAATTACAAAGTGACAGATAGAGGCGGCTGAAGTCATTAGAAAATTTATATATGACACCCTTCTAATGACCTAATACAAATGAGCCAAAGCCCAAAACTAGTAAAATCCAGTGAGACCCCTACCGAACCAGTCGTAGAGGGTCATAACATATTCAAGGCATTCCAACAAAATGTTCGTCTGAAACGTTTGATGAGAGGTTAGGGATCGCGTCGCCGTGATTTAAACGAGCTCGAGCTCCGCTGTGCGCCGTTGGAAGAAGAACTCTGTCGTTCGTGTAGGGCCGCTGTGAAGACGTCATTATTGTTGTGTCGCCGCCGGAAGTGGTCAGATGTGGTTTCGCCCGCCGCCACCGCTGGTCGTTCTCCGCCGATTGTGATGATGGTCGAAGGAAGATGGGGAGTTGGATAAGAAGATGGAGGGGGAGACTCTTACGTTTGGGAGGAGAGAGAAAATGAATTCTTGGTCAAATTAGGACTTTGACCAAAATAACATTTTTTTAATTGCGCTAGGCTTTTCGCCCGAATTTTAACATGTCTTTCCTATGAGCGTGTGTTCTGATCTCCTATCCGTCCCCTTTCTAAACGACTCTTCTCCCCCGATATTTATAGACGATGAGAATGTCAAATAAAGTTAGAACCAAACCATTCATGACTCGAAATTTTATACTCAATTGAAACGAATTTTAACCATAAAATGAACACATATTTTATACTCCTAAATGAATATCAAATTTTAACCATAAAATAGATTAAGAATTTTATACTCATTAAAGTGAATGAATGAATATTAAATTTTAATCCTAAAATGATTTAAAAAATTTATACTTATTTAAATGTTGATTTCATTTGTCAAATTAGGTAACAATCTTTCCAAACAATTAAAATGTTTTTTTTTTCTTCTAATTTTCGAAATTAATTAAATACATAAATAAAAAAGTGAATTTAAAAGTTAAAAAGGACTCAATCAAATAGGACAAAAAAAATAATAAAAAATAAGGTAGAAAAAATCATTAATAATAAACAAATGGTGGACAAATACGGTGTCTGCCACGATCATTAATTTAGGGTTTTAATTAATACAACCTCCAAACTTTGAGGCTATAAATTGATTTTTGCCCTCTTAATATTGTAGTTTTAAAACTCGGAGGGTTCGTCAAATGGAATTTGTCAACTCTCGTATGAACAACAATGCACATGGATGCTTTTATTTGTCACGTGATGTCATTCATATCTCTTCAAAAGAGGACTTCTACACACAATAAACACCTCAAGTGTCAATAAGAACATAGCTTAATTGACATGATGTATCCTCTAGAGACCATGAGGTCGTAGATTCAATCTCCACCCTAAATATGTAAAAAAAAAACACCCCCAAGTGCAAAGAGGCTGAATTGTTTATCTATTTTTTTTTTTTCTTATAAAAATGAAATTTAAATAAGTCATTTTATGTTTACGATTAAATATTATAATAGCTAAATTATAATTTTAAGTATTAAAAATTATTTTAGTGCAAAAATAAATCAAAATTATTGAATTAAAATTAAGCTCAAGTAGGTTTTTTAAAGTTCAAAAGTGAAAACTCATGAATGTGATTATAACAAATTTATAATTCAAAATAATTTTTTTTTTAATAAAAAAGTGCACTTTTTGCACTAAATTAAGTTCAATAAGTTTAATCTTTTGTGTTAAAATATTTTTTAGTATTTAAATTATAACTTAACTATCATACAAAACAAAATCCTACTGCAGTGCGGCCGCGGCAACCTGCCATGGTTTATGTCATCGCGGCACCTAAACCTGCCTTATTCTCCTTCTTCCTTAAATTTTTCTCTCTCTCCAACGACTTCAAACGACTTTCTCTCGCCAGTAGCAGCGGTGACATCTCAACAATGACATATCCATAGAACCGTGAGATATGTACGGGTTCGATGAAGATTTTGGAACTTCCAGTGGCCGAAATTTCCTCGAACGAACCCAGATCTGCATCGGCGGAAGGAGGTGGAAGAGGTCGGCGACGAAGCTTTTCCCTAATAATTCCCGAAAATAGAATTCGAAGGTGGAGGAGTCGACAATGAGTAAGTAATCGATGCCAAGAGGCGGAGACGGCCAGAGTTGAAAATTGAATTTGTCTAACGTTTTTGGACGAGCTGCACGAAGACGAAGATGAAAATGAAGATTGATAAGGATGATTTAGGATTTATTTAGGATTTTTGAGGAGAGGGTGAGAGATGTAGGATTTTTTTTAAAGAGGAAAAAACAAACAAATTAACAATTGAGATTTAATTTAAAAAATGCAAGCACATTTTGGTAAGATTTTTGTTTTTTAATAAAAACATAAAATCTTGCCAAACCGAGAATAAAATCTTATGAAAATCCTACCAATAATAAATAAATTTAGGGCTGGTTGCACAAATAGCAATCAGACCCAAACTAATTGCAAATTTAGAAAACTTTAAAATGTTTTGCAAATATGGCAAAAAAAATTTGTTTCTATCCCTAATAGACTTTATCATATCACTAATAGACTTCTATCAGTGATATAGACTATTATCACTAACAAAAATCTATAAAAAGCTGAGGTGATCAGCTAGACTTCTACCATAAGATATAGCGATAGAAATTGCCATATCCGCAAATTTTTTAAAAACATGCTATATTTTTAATTATCTTATTCTAAAATGACATCTGTTACAATTTTCCATAAATTTATATTAGATGTTTGTGAAAATATATCTTAAAAATCGGTCCCTTAGTGCAATTATATATATATATATATATTTGGTAAAAATCCGTTCATGATTTTGCATTTTTCAAAAGACAATTTTTTCTTTTGAAATTTTAATTATTTTCAAAACTATCTTTCTCCTCCAATTTTAATATTCTTCTTCAATTTTCTCTAAAAAAAAACATCATTCTTCTGAATTTCTATATTTCTAAATTCTTCATTCTCATCCAATTTTAATATTTTTTCAATTTTTTTTTTCTCTTTTCTTTCATTCCTCATCGGTTGTTCTTCTTTTCTTTTGATTTCTTGTCCTTACCGTTATGAAAATGAGGTTTTAACTTTTGTTTTTTTGTTTTTTCAAGTTTGTTATTTTTTTTTTATATACATTTAGTTGTCATGTTTCAATAACTTTCATGATTCATATTACTTTCATGATTCATGATTCTTATTTTATGTTAATCTTATTGTAGATTTAATTTAGAATTATAAACGAAGAGATTATAGAATAAAATTGATGGGTCATCATCTCCCTGTGGAAGAATATTAATATTAGCTCTAATAAATTAAATTTACATTAAACAATATAAACAAAAATTAATAAAAATATTTTAAAATGATTATTTTTAGAAAACAATCTATACGACATAAACAGAGGAAAAAAATACACTTATTATTTTAAGTTACATTATCTTTTTTATATAGTTACACAGAAAAATCAACCAAACTTTATATTCAACAAACTACTACCAAAATGTAGAATTTGTTTTTAATATAAACAAATTATAAATTAATATAACTATAACTTTATATTCAACAAACTACTACCAAAATGTACAATTTATTTTTAATATAAAAAAATTATAAATTAATATAACAATATATTAATGCGTTAAAAATTATATTTATACGAATTTGTGCTACCAACATAAAATTTTGAATTTACCTATTATATATTAATGTGTTAAAAAATTTCTTCATGCATATGAGTTTTGATTCTATTAGATATAATTTTGAAAGTTCAAAGACAAAATTTATGATTTAACTCAAATTAAAAATTTGAAACTAAGTAACTAATTGTGATAATATGAGTATTATTAAGATTAACTTTTAATTAAAATTATAAAAGAAACTAAATAAAGACAAAATAAAATTAATAAACCAATGAATAAGAGATCAAAATTTTGGCATGGTGATCCGCCCATGTCCCATTAAGTTGGCACATGATAGTAGAATCCCAAAACTCAAAGCTAACTAACAAATAAAAAAGAAAAGAAAAAAATCTGAAAACTAAAATCTAATGTCTCGTGAACTAAATTGTCCAAAACTGAAAGCTTTATTCTCTCATGACCATAGTAGATCAGTTAAACTGAAACCTTTTTGTGGTCAACCACATCATGGTCGATAAATCTCTTCCAGAACCAATGTTGCTTCCACACTCTCTCCGACATCTCTTCAATTGGAATGCCCTTTGTCTCCGGCACCAAAAATATCACAAACAACGACATTACCAACACCCAAGCAGAGAAGAACAAGAAGATCCCATACTTCATATGGCACAACATCGACAAGAAAGATTGCGCTATGATAAATGTGAACAACATATTCACACAAACCGTCACACTTTGCCCAGCCGATCGCGTCTCCAATGGAAAAGTTTCGCTTGGAATCAACCATCCCAACGGACCCCAAGACCACGCGAAAGACGAAACAAAAGTGCACACCATTAGCACCACCACAATCGCCGTCCCATGTGTCATACTGTTGCCAGTATCTTGGAGTTTTAGTCCTAAAACAACAGCGATGATCATTTGAGAGATGAACATTTGAACTCCAGCTTCGATCAACAACATTCGTCTCCCGATCTTGTCGACTAAGTAAATGGAGACCACTGTGGAGAGGACATTGACGGCTCCTGTTATCACAGAAGAGTATAGAGACGCGTCGTTGCCCAACCCTAATGTGTTAAACAGAACTGGTGCGTAGAACATAATTGCATTAATTCCGGTGAATTGTTGGAAGACCTGGAACATTACGGCAATGACCAAAGGAGGGCGATTTTGGCGCATAAGGAGGTTTCTAAAAGGATGTTTCACTTCTTGAGCAATGCGACTTGCTTCCAGGATCTCCATGTATTCGGGCTCAATGTTGTCTGTGCCTCTGATTTTGCTCAAAACCCTTTTTCCTTCTTCTAAATGCCCGCGTTCGATCAAACTATTTGGAGTATCGTCAACCAAAATCGCTCCCATAGTTAATAGCGCCGCCGGAACACCTGCCAAAGCCAATGATAGCCTCCATCCCCACCCGCCTTCAATCCTAAAAATACACACACAGTTGTTCAACATTTGAATTCAAGAACATTACTTAAAAATCTGGAAATGATAGTGTTCTTTTGATCATGTATTCAATGTGTTCTTACTTGGATGTGCCATAATTGATAAGGTTCGCTAACAGAATGCCGATGGTGATATCAAATTGGAACAATATATTCAGTGCTCCACGAATCCTCGTCGGTGCTATCTCCGAGAGAAACAATGGCACAGCCTGTATATAACATTTCAATTTCATATAAGAAATGATGTGATTGACATTTAGGTGACTAGATATACCAAATTCTTCCTAAAAAATCCAACTGAGGTCTATTGAAAATAATTAATAAATTTTCAATCGAATTTCCGAAGTTATTAGTAATAATATTGAAAGGAATGAGGAAAAAGACCTGGTTGGCAAATCCAACTCCACAACCTAGAGCAATTCTCCCAATAATGAGCATGAGAAGGTTGACGGCGGCAGCATTTAGAATGGTTCCAAAAGTAAAGAAAAGTCCAGCAATGAGCATGGTTTGTTTCCGACCAAGCACTCTTGTGGTGTAAGAAGCGAAGAATGTGGCAGTTAACGCTGCGAGATAGAGAGAAGAGGTGAACAACTGTAAATTTTCATTGTCATATTTACAGTAATTGCTTTCATCTGCTCCATGTTTTTGAGTCTTCTCGTACACCACGGGGAAGAACTCCTTCAGAAATGAAGGCATCGAGGTCACTCCCCCTACACCCACATGCCAAATTTTTCACATAAGAAAAAGTCAATCCGAACATAACTCAACTCAAATAGTTAAATTAATTACCGGAAACTCCAATGTCGTAACCGAACATGAGCCCTCCGGTGGCAGCCATCATACAAGAAATGATGACCACCGGAGTGATCTTGGCCTCAAACTCCGTGCCGCCCGGAGCCGCGGCAAACCCTCCTGCAGGCATGCTTTAGAATTTTTGACAATGACAGGGATATATAAGGCTGAAATTAATGAGTGATGGATATATCAGATTGAGCTCTTCAATCGATTTGATTGTTTTATGGGATGTGGCGAATTGGAAGATTTATAGACAAACATGTTAGTGAAGAATCTGAGTGGGAGCATTCCAAGTGTGCATGAGCTGAATTTGAGGGAGTAAATTGTCTAAAAATGGTTTAGACGACTGTTTCACACAGACACTCAAACATCCAATTTCCTATTAATGGAGGAACCAAAACATTCTTATCTTGTTTTTCTTCTTTCTTTCTATTACCGAAGGAAAAGAAATAACTAGAAAATGACATTTGTCTTACCAATCGGAACATAACTTAGTGGATAAGTGTTAAATTCTCTACAATTTCTCATTTTCTTTATTTACAATAATGCAATATATATATATTACAAACTATGGCTAGGACCCTGCTTAATATTTAAATGCTACAAATCCTCCTAATCATAAAAATACTTACACATACAAAACTAATTTAATTAAATATACTCATAAAGTTTTGCATAATAAATCTCTAAATAATATTAATATCGTAATAAAATATGTTAACCTGAGCATAACTGCCAAAGCGAGCATAGCTCAGCTGGCATATGTATGATTTGATGACCAAGAGGTCTGTGGTTCGAATCCCCCCACCCCCAATGTACTCAAAAAAAAAAAAAACATGAGCATAACTTATAAAGTATGAACTCTTGACCGAGAGGTCAGAGGTTCAAATCTCTCACCCGACATATTGTAAAAAAAAAGAGGCAATTGCATGCATGACAATTTAAAACAAAATAATAGCAAATCTAGCCCAAGTAAAAAGACTAAAAAGCCCATCAGATGTCCATCAACCCATCAAAATTGATAGTTGTTGGATAAACTTCTATTTAATTAAAAGTTTATCCGTGATAGCTGGATATTTTATATTAATAATATACTTTAAATAACTTATTATAGAAATATGGTAGTTTTGAAAGTATTTACAAAACTAGGGTACCTAAATCGTGTACCATGGACACGATTTCCATGTAACTCGTGTACCATGGACACGATTTTGGGGTAACTCGTGTCCATGGTACACGATTTAGGGTGTAACTCGTGTACCATGGACACGATTTACATGACGTGTCAACCTAAGTTGTGCGAGTTACCCCTAAGTCGTGTACCATGGACACGAGTTACCCCAAAATCGTGTCCATGGTACACGAGTTACATGTGACGTGGCAGATCATAACTCGTGTCCATGGTACACGAGTTACTCTCTAAATCGTGTACCATGGACACGAGTTATCCCTAAATCGTGTCCATGGTACACGAGTTACCCCCTAAATCGTGTACCATGGACACGAGTTAGGAAAATCGTGTCCATGGTACACGATTTAGGTACCCTAGTTTTGTAAATACTTTCAAAACTACCCTATTTCTATAATAAGTTATTTAAAGTACATTATTAATATAAATTATCCGTGATAGCTAGATTTCTATTTAGTTAGTGATAGATTTCAGGTTATTGAAGAAAAGACACAAAAGTAAAAGAACAACAGCTAAAAGTTGTGTTGAGAATGTTCCATCTAAAAGAAAACCTAAAATCTATCAATGACTATTTTTTATAGAATTTTATCGGTGACTATCGCTTATAGACTTTCATACTGATAGATATCTATAAAAACAAAATATAGAAATCTATAATTGACACTCATGGATTTTAGGTTGTTGAAGAAAATACAACTAAAAGAATAAGAGTTAAGATTTGTGTTGCGAATGTGCGACGTAAAAGACAACTTGAAAACTATCGGTGGCTATCACTAATAGAATTCTATTTTTTATATAATTTTATAAGTGACTATCATTGATAAACTTTTATGAGCGATAACTGTCGATAGATTTCCATTTAAATAAATGTTTATTATTGATAGGCTACTACTAAACTACTATATGGATAGCCAATGATCGTCTATCAAGGATAGTCATTGATAAAAGTCTATAAAAAATAGAAGTTTATCATAAATAAAAGTCTATCAGTATAACAGTTTATCAGTTACTATTTACTGATAGACTTTTATTATTACAGTAATAATAGAAGGTTATCAGTGATAGTCACTAATACCACTCTAAAAGTGATATCTTATTGGCCATACATCACGCATTTTAATGTGCTTACCCGTGCTTAATATGTATTTTATAGGTGGAGAGCGGTTTGAAGCATATTGGAGTTAAAGGCACCATTTGGGGCTAAAAGAGAGGCAACAAAGTCTAAGTTGAGGCATCAAGTGAAGAAATAGAGCAAAATTCAACCATTCTACCTGAGTGCAAGCTTCGCGACGCTGGTTTGCAGCGTCTTGACGCTCATCTGTTCAAAATTCAGCATTTCAACCCGAGGGCAAGCATCAAGACCCTACGATTGAGAGCTCCGCATATCGTCCGTCATCGAAGTCGCGCGTGCGCCTATTTTGCGTCCAAAGCGTCGAGACGCTGTCCTGCCACTACAAAAGCTTATTTTTCCACTTTTCGGTCATGGATTACATTATCTAGCCACCAATGTTCGATTTTTGGAGGCTAAGCCAACTTTATAGTTTCATGATATTTCTCTTGTATTGGAGCCAAACTATTGGATTTTGGATTAATTTTCAACATGATCGGCTAAGGTAAGTGCTCTAATTTAAGGGATGAGATTGTAATTTGATGCACTAAGTAAGGATTTGTTCTTAATTTCTCTTAGCATTTATATTCCAAGCATTTTTTTTCCTATGTGTGTATCCCATTAGCGTGCATTTTTTATTGCAAAAGATCGATTAAATTCACGAGTGTCGTATTTTAATCACCAAGTAGCAAGATTTTGATTGTGCCTATGTGTGTCATCGACTATTCATGATCGCATTAGTTTGTATGATAGGTTTTAGGATAAAAGATAAATCGGTCAATCCGTTTAGGCTATCCAAATTGATTGTCTGTCTCAGTGTTTCTCGTCACTAGCATTTAATCGATAAGGAACAATCATGCTCAGTTGATAAATGTCAAGTTTAATCAGGATTGCATGATCTTAATTAATTTAATCAATCTCAATGCTTTAAATTAGAAGCACCGTTTACATTGTTGTTTTCTCTAGTTTATTTTTTCGTTAGCTTAATTTCTCTTAGATTCACATGTTATTAAGTAGTTTTTCATCAACCAAACCCCATCTATTTTCTTTTGTTTTTATTATCGCAATTAGAATTTAATTAGAAGAAGCTAATTTTCGTGTCCCTGGGATCGACCTTGTGATGAACGTCAATTAGGTAGTGTTTTTGACCCATTAATTAATCATTCTCATGAATTGACTTTTTGAATCTGAATATAAGTGTGCATCTAATTGATTAAAAAAAGAGTAAAAATAGGAAAGTCACATGCTCAAGGTCGTTTTCTCAATATAAAGCAATTTGGAAGGTAAAAGAGTCATTTTTTATGGTCATATGCAGTAAATCTGTCTTTTTACTCCAGTTTCTGGTCACAAAATGCAATTGAATGGGTCAAAACGGGATTATAGGGTTGTCCAACAACTTGAGGAAAAACAGCAAACAACTCCTCATTTGACCCAACAACCTTGTTCAAAGATCAAATCCACAGCAACCTCTAACAACCGCTATAAAAGGCGCCCCAAACTCTCATTTTCATTCATCGATCTTCACAACATTCAATCATCTCATTTTCTCTCTCGAAGAACTCCTCCATTTCCGAAATTCCAACAAGAGCTAACCCTCCTCTGAAAAACGTTCTACTTCAGCCATTTCCGGAAGAAAAGTGCTGCGAGGATTCGATACACATTGACGCCGTGAATCGAGCGAGCAGAGACCCTTCATGCATTATCCACGAGTTCGAGAGAGAGAATGTTGGGAAAATTCCATATTTAATTTTCTGTTTTAATCCAAACTTTTTCCATTTGAATTTAATTTTTATTTATCATTTACATTCTGTTTTGATTCCATTTCCATTTGGTTCTTAGTTTTCAAGTGAAATTACCATTTTACCATTTAGCTAGTTTTTGTACTTATGAATTATTTATCACTAAAGTCTTTGAATTTTGCCAAAGCGAGCATGGCTCAGCGGGCATATGTATGTCTTGATGACCAAGAGGTCTGTGGTTCGAATCCCCCCACCCCCCACCCCCAAGGATTCAATTATGTGAACGCTTCTTGAGGGATTCAATTATGTGAACGCCTATTAAGAAATGAGCTAGCTTAACAGCTGCAAATTACGGTTTTACTCTTATGTCTTGTGTGGTCCGTTCTTTACTAATTATATGCAAAAATGTTATATTGAAATGAGCAAGCTTGACAACGGTTAATTCGAACTTTTTCCATGTAAATGCCTTTCCATGTAAATGCCCATTATCAACTTATTTTTTTTACTTTTCATTGCATTCGAAAAACAATTATTTCTAAAACTAAATTACACAACAGTCTCTTGGGATTCAATTCTTGGAATATTTTTCAAATTATTACTTGATTGATAGTGTATTCTTGCACTTGACCATATCTTTAATTGCAGGTTATTGGACCAAATTACACACCCACATTTTGGTCATCACTTGGTTACCATGGTTCTACAAGTTAAAATAGATACCAGTTTATAAATTATAATTTGGCGGGCCTCGACAACCCGTTCACCAGTCACTTATAAAACTCTATAAAAAATAGAAGTTTACTGATAGGTTATTAGTGATAGTTATAGTATAATCAATTTGATTTATATACACATTTTATAAGTCTATCACGGATAGATTTCGATGCAAGTAGAATTCTATCAATAATAGAAGTCTCACTCAATTATAGAATTCAATCGTAGATAGTTTAGTTCAATCATACACCTGTATTGTTGATAGAATTATATACGTATAGAAGTCTATCACTAACTATCGCTGATAGACTTATATATAAATTAAATATGCTCTCATAGTTGAAGGGTAGCTCGAGCCCTCTAGACCTAAGGTAAATCCACCCATAGTTGTTGTTTATGACTTCAAACACTTAATGATCACGTTAAAATGTGTTTAAAAATGCGTTCAATAATAGAAGAATATCAATGGTAAACTTCTATCAATGGTAGACGTATACATGCTATCAGTGATAGCCACTAATAGACTTCAAAAAAAAAAAAAACGATCAATAATAGTAGGTTATCAATGTTATACTTCTATCATTGATAGCATGGATAAATTCATTATCACTTCAATCGTAGAAACAAAATCTATAATAATTGAAGTTTATTAGTGATAGCCACTATAAATATAAGTCTATTCGTGGCTATCACGGATAAATTTCAATTATTACAAAATTTTATTTGTAAAAATAGAAGTTTATCTGTGACTATCACTAATAGACTTCAATCACAATAGGCTTTTATAATTGATAGTATATATAATTCTATCAGTTATAGGCGTCTATAAAAAAAATATTATAGAAGTCTATCATTGATATACTAATTTTGGTAGTTTGGAATTGGAATTGAAGTTATTGGTGGCTATCACTGGTAATTTGGAATTGGGTAGTTTGAAACCGTAACAATATTCAACCCTTCTTCTTCTTCTCATCGGTGAAGGCGAGAGAAAGGTTGTTTGGTAGGCCAAAATTAAAATATAACACAGAGAGGTCATGAATTATCTCCTCCAACAAGTCGAGGGGATTCCTTTCGAAGAAACTCAGGAGAATTTTAAAATAAGGGTAAATTGAGAATTTAATATTCTGATTTGAGAAAATTGTCAGATAGGTATGATAGAGAAGTGAAATAAAGCTGTAATTTTCTTTATTCAAAGGAGAAGAACAAGAACAAGGTAATTACAAAACTCTCAAATCTCTCTGAAAAATCACAAGAACAAGGTAATTACAAAACTCTCAAATTCATCTCTCAAATCTCTCTGAACAATCACAAAATAATTTTTCTGATCTCTTTTTTCTTGTAAGTTTTGAACCGAAGCAAATGACTATTTATAGGTATGATAGAGAAGTGAAATAAAGCTGTAATTTTCTTGTAATTTGTTGTTGCTTTCAACTTATTCCAACAATATAAAAGCAAGTAGGTTAAATAACTATTCTCACAACAAAAGAATAAAGACAGATCAACCAAAGACCCAACAAAACCAAGCGTAAGAAAATGAGAAGTAAAACGCTCAAACCAAGTACAAGGTGCTTGTTTGAGACCATACAAATACTTGTGAAGCTTACAAACATGAGTAGGGTGAGTCTTATCTTTAAAATCGGGGGGCTGATCCATTTAAACGTCTTCTTGAAGATGGTCATGTAAAAAGCCATTATTTACATCAAGCTGAAATAAATCTAAATGGTAATAAGCAGCCAAAGCAAGAATAACCAGAACGGTAGTCTTATTAATGACAGGACTAAAAGTCTCATCAAAATCCAAACCCTCTCGTTGATTAAAACCCTTGGCAACTAAGCGAGCTTTATAACGAGAAACAGAATTATCAAGACTATATTTGTGATAACACACAAAGTGAACTATCTTTAGGACCTATTTAATGCTAGTTTAGACGCTTAAACGATTGATTTCACGTTTATATTTGATTATTTTGTAGATATTGAGCATTGGAAGCAAACTAGAGCTTTTAGAAGATTTATGATGAAAAATAAGTTAATTAGATGTAAATATGAGGTCCCAAGTGAAGAGAATGAGGGAAACAAGCCAAAAATGCCGAGGCGATAGCGTCAAGACGCTGAACTAACGTCTAGACACTAAAATTAAAGTAAAAAAAATGCAAAAACCAGCTCAAAACCGGGCTGAACCGCCGCCAGAACCGAACCAGACCGCTCATAATAAATGAAAAGAAAATAAAACAATAATCAAACTCGAAGTTGAGCCCTCACATTTTAATTTATTTAATAAGCTCGCCCCAATTCTCCATCTGATCGAATTTCAACCTCTGCACCTACATCAAACCTCATGGACATGCGCCACAGCTGATCCGAGCTCCCACATAATTGTTATACCCGATTTTTTTTACCTAAATTGCAATATAAATACATCTTTTTTAGCCTCTTTGGGGAACCAATTTGGAGAGTCATACCCAATTTCGAATATACATAGTTTTTAGAGTTAAAAGGAGATTTTTGGGAGCAAAAAGAAGACAATTACGTGCTCGGGATCGTGAATGTCGAACATGATTAGCTAAACTCATTTATCTTAGGGATTGAGTTATCCATTGGACCTTATTCTTTAATTAATTTAAATACATTTGATTGATTGTTTTTATTTCATTCGTGCTTTTATATATGTTTAATGCTTATAATCTCTTAGCTACATATTATTTGTTTAATTGGTGTGATTTACCCTGATAAGTTGTCATTTAGACATGAACATAACTGCATGACTGAAGGGATTTCTGACAAGAAATTGATCTGTACCCCTTTAGAGGTTGTTAAATAAAAAGTCGTAAAATCTTGCATGTTATTTAAAGTTAAACAGATATGGTAGTTTTATAATTTGCATGAGAAATAATTGTACTCGAAAGATGTAGTTTTTACATATGTCTTTCTGACTTATGATTTATTGCATGATTCTTAGTTGGTAAGATGTTTACTCTCAGTTGTTCTTCTTCCAGAGAGATTTTGGGTTGAAGCTGTTTCATATGATATCTATACATTCAACAGATGTCCACATACCTCTATAGAATTTCTAACACCTGAAGAAAAGTGGACTAAACATCCACCTAAGCTTGATAATTTTAAAGTCTTTGACTTTGTAGGATATGTGCATCAAACCCCAAAGCTAGCTTCAGAAATTGAAGAAAGTCAGGAAGTATCTGTGTTAAGTTTGAACCAGTTCTTAGACCTTTTATCCCATTTCTTATTCACTCTTGTGGTTGATTGCCAAAGCAGAATGTTATTAAAGGTCGAAGGAGAGGGGCTGATTAAAGGCTTCGAGACGTAAGAGGAGGAAAGCTTCGAGCTAAAGTGTGAGAGATAATGAAATCAAGGAATAGGCGGAAATTTTAGAATGATAAGATTGTAGGTTGTTCAAAGAAGGTTGGTAGCACTCATTAGCGTAAAATAGAGCACTCCGAAGATTTTGAGGGAAGACTGGGGGGACGATGATAACGAAGGCTCACCCAAGCGGATGTGTCCCTACACTCTCGTCGTGGAGATTGAGTCAAACTCGGACGACGACGACGAAATTTGACGTCGATGACCTCGAATGATATCTCTCTCTTTGTTGTTCTCCATCTTTTATTTTATGTTTTTATTTTGTTTTAATCTTAAAATCTATTTTATTTTGTTTTAATCTTAACATCTATCACTTTCTTTCTCTAGATAAAATTGAGTGAATGTATTCTTGGTACTTAAGTGAACTAGAAAATCAATCATGAGGACGATATATGTATTTTCATACACTATATTAAAACTTGACTCGTACACTTGCGGTATTGTATGACATAATTTTTCGCAACAATTTTGTACGAAAAACCTGGTTGCACCCGACGATATTAATGTTATCGGTAGGAGGAACAAGACTCCAAGTCCCTTGCTCTTGAAGAGTTGAGAATTCATCTACCATAGCTTGACGACGCTCTAGAAACTTAGAGGCAACTGTGAAAGAGGTAGACTCAGAAGATGCAACAACAACAAGAATTTTCTTCTCAAAAATACCAAACTTTGACCTGGTCATAGAATAGTTATTGACAGTGAAGAGAGCCGGCAAAACAAAGGAACTCGAATCAGAAGAACCCGACTCAAAAGAAGAAGCATAAGAACACTTGGAGATGGCAGACACTATGATGTATTCTCAGAGAGAAAAAAGAGACCAATGTAGGAAAAAAAGTATCCACTAGTAGAACCCCAAACAGGGGAAGTCGATAAAATAGTAGAGCATGATGCAGAAAATGGAAACACGGTCTCATGGAAAATAACATGCCGAGAAAGAATCATCTTCTTAGTAAGCAAATTATAACAAAGATAGCTCTTGTAATCAAATGTATAACCCATGAAAACATGATGTAAAGTCTTAGGTTGTAGTTTATGAACATTATAAGATCGCAAAGATGGATAACATGCACAACCAAAGACCTTAAGATGTAACAAGTTAGAGTTATATCCAAATAATTTCTGAAAAGGAGACAGAGAGCCAATAGAGCTTGAGGGTAAGGGATTAATAAAAAAAGTAGCAGTAGAAAAAGCATGATACTAAAATTCAAGAGGAGCGAAAGCATGATAAAGTAATGATAATGTGGTATTAACTATAGAAAGATGTTTATATTCGACAAATTCATTCTATTTAGGTGTATAAGGACATGACTTCCGATGAAGAATACCACGAAAGGAAAAGAAATCATGAGTGGTAGAATTAACGAACTCACCCCCACCATCAGAGCGAAAGACTTTGAGTTTACAACCAAGCGAAGTCTCAACAAAAGGAACAAAGTGCTAAATAATTTGACAAGCATCAGACTTAGCAAGCATAGGAAAAATTAAGGTATAACGACTAAAATCATCCACAAACACTATGTAATAACGATGACTAGTGGCGGAAGGTTGGCGATGGTATACATCACTATGTCATAACACAGGAGGTTGTGAAGAAACATATGTGGACAATGAAAAAGAGAGTTTACTCATTTTTCCTTGTAAATAACTAACACATTCTTTTGTATTAATAACATTGCCAACCGATATAGAGTAATCAACTAAAAGACGTCGTAAGGCATTAGGAGCAGGATGCCCAAGACGATAGTGCCACAAATCTCCAGAGGATTTCTTATTTGAAGAAAAAGCAGAAACGAAAAAAAATTGGACTGATCAGAGAGAACATCACAAAAAACAGTAGCATCAGAAGAGTAAGAGCCACCATAAGCCTTAGGAAAACACGCAAGAATAAGACATAAACCATCCTTATATCCCATATACAAAATTTTGCCCGTTGCCTTGTCCTGAATAAGAAATCAATCGGCATTGAAGATAAAAATACAACAATTATCATGACAACATTGAGAGACCGAAGAAGATTGGCAGATATAGTCAGAACAGAAAGAACATTGGATAAAAAAAATCACGATCAATAGTGGAAAGAATACCAATTCCAAATTGTGCAACAGGAAGACTCTATCCATTAGCAACGACGATAGTCTCCTCTCCATTGTAGCTACTATTCAAGTTAAAAGTATAAATATCAAGAGTAACATGAGAGTTACAACCACTATCAACCAGCCAAAGAAAAGAACTAGAAACCAGATCGGAAGCAACAACCATGGCAGAAAGCTGAGCGGGAGGATGGCGGCCTTGAAAGGAGAAACTCATACAATTATAGCAATCGAGCACCTCATGGTCGGACGTATTATAGATCTCACAATAGAGAAGATTTGTACTAGTAAGGAAAGTGTTCATTTGTGCCCAAATTCTTAATGTGAGTTATGGAAATTAATCACAAAACAAGAAGGGGAAGTTGATTTTTTCTACCAAAAAAAGTCGAAACAAAAACAGAAGTTTGCGCAATTCCGGCCACAAAATTGCACGATCGTGCATTTTTTCTTTTATTGGCTAGGATTAAAAACAATAAACAGTGCACGATCGTGCAATTTGAAGCGAAGATCGTGCAATTCGTGGCTGGGTGGGATCGGGGAAGGAATTGTATTTATTATCTTTTAAGATTTATTTGAAAATTATGATTTTTTTTAATATTTTTTTCCATCCCGATTTTAAAAAAAAAAATATTGCACGATCGTGCAATTCTTACCACGATCTTAGCCACGAACTGCACGATCTTCTCTTTAAATAGCACGATCGTGCAATTTGATTTTTTAATCCCAGCTATTGTTGTAACAATCGCGATCAACGAACGCATGCAAATCCATCAATAACCAAAAACAAGTAAAGAAATGAGCAAACGAGAAGAATCGACACACAAACTATAGTGGTTCAGACTTAGACTACATCCACTTTTGAATCAGAGAGAACTTTTCTTTCACTGGAGCAAAATGGAAAAATATTATAAAAAATGAAGAAGATCAAAGAATGATTTAGACCCCCTTTCCAAGCTCGTTAATAACAGAACATAACAAACTCACTGTTAGGGACAACTAACATCCACATTGTAATGATATTGTCCACTTTGGGCATGACACTCATGGCTTTGCTTTTGGTCACCCCAAAAAGCCTCATTATAATGGAGATGTTGTCCCTTACTTATATACCCATGATCTTCCTCTTTCCTAACCAATGTGAGACTTTGTTTGTACTCACAACAATCCTCCCCTCAAACGAAGGACCACAAATCCTCCCCTCAAATAGTCATCTATCCGTGTTTAAACTCGAGCATTATCACATTTAACCAGGCCACTCTTTATGAGAGTATACCCCTGCCGAATAATCTCGACCACGAGATCAACCATGACTATGTCATCGAGGCACACCAACATGGTTAGGTAAGGGGGCATGGCTCTGATACCACTTGTTAGGGACAACTAACATCCACATCGTAATGATATTGTCCACTTTGGGCATGACCCTCATGGCTTTGTTTTTTGTCACCCCAAAAGGTCTCATTATAATGGAGATGTTGTCCCTTACTTATATACCCATGATCTTCTCCTTTCCTAACCAATGTGAGACTTTGTTTGTACTCACAACACTCACACACCTCACACCCCTCCCCACTGAAACGGAATAAACAAATCTTCGTAGAACAATAACGGTGGTAAATTAACCACATTAAAGAATAATACCATTGTCATAAGTGAGTCAAAATAAAAAGGTCAATAGTTATGATAAAAAAAGAATGCAGTGCAATTTTGTGGCTGGAATTATCGTGCAATCTGAAACTTTTTCTTCCCGACTTTTCCTCGCGTATGAAGGAGAGGTTTTCAAAACTTGATGAAATTTTTTATTTCTTTCTTAATATTGAAATGGTGAGAAAGTAGTTTTTTTTTTCTTAACAAAGGGTGAGAGAATGGAAGAGAACACGGGGGAGAGAAGACGAGGAAGAAGGAGAGGAGAGAGAAAATCTTGTGTTCAATGAGAACAGGGACATGAAAGAAATTTCACACTCAAGCCTAAAGTGAACCGTAACACCAGTTGTCAAATTCAGGTCAGAAACGCTAAAATTTCAAAATCATGTCATTTTTGGCAAACATTTTACAAATCGAGTCAGATTTTGCCATTCCCCAATTTTGGGCAAGCCATGAAGGCTAGTCAAATTTAAGCTTAAGACAACCATATTTACTTAATAGAAATGAAAACAAAGAAATTGAAAGAAAATGATGTTTTTTTGTTTTTCAAAGAGTGGAAAGAAAATTATGTTGTTCATCAAACATAATATTCACCATAATGTCTAGCTAAGTAAATAAATAAAGAATATCTTAAAAAAAAAAAATAATAATAATAATTAAAGACAAAAAAAAATTACATAGCAAAATAAAAGTATAGAGATTTAAATCTAGAAGTATTAAAAAAAAAACTAAAAAAGAGAGAGAAAGAGTCTAATAACTCCTTGACAAGTCAAATTTAATCTTAAAGGATGATATTTACTTACTAGAAATGAAAACAAAGAAATGGAGAAAATCCTTGACCAGTCAAATTTAATCTTAAACGACCATATTTACTTACTAGAAATGAAAACAAAGAAATGGAAAGAAAATTATGTTATTTTTTTCAAAGATTGAAAATAAAATTATGTTGTTCATTGAACATAAAATTCACTATAATGTCTAGCTATGTGAATAATTAAAGTTAAAATAAATTACATTGCAAAATGAAAGGATAGAGATTCAAATCCGTCAAAAAAAAAAAAATGTTTTTTTTTTTTTTAAAGAATGGAAATAAAATTATGTTGTTGGCAATGAAAGAATGAAATTAATAGGTGGACAAATTAGATAATGGTTCATTCCAAAGATAATAATTTCATTTCAAAGAAGAAGAAAAAATCCTCAATTTCCTTACTTTCTCTTAATTATGTGGTCAACAGTCAACACCATTTTTCTTAATTTTCTAATTATTATGGAAGTTATTTTACCGATAATTTTCTCCTAATATAAATTATAACTAGTATTATGGGCGAATTTGGACCTAACTGAGTAGTATAAGACGGAAGGAACCATCAGAACAGGAAATTCATAGTGAAAAAGAATTTAGGCCCAAACAAGTCGAGACCAACGCCATGACTCGAGCCAAATTAACCACACCTAGGGCTCAAATAGGCCATGTGAGAGCCACACCGTGGACCTACGGGTCAACCCATTGTTGACCCAGCCTTCATACATCCCATCGGTTCGGGAACAACCTTAATGTATCCAGTTCGATTCCTTTCTGGTCTTAATCCAAAGGAAATGGCCGAAAATCCTAGGTCAACGTCGTCTAAATAGATTTTTGTGACTCTAATGGAGGTAAGTCCAACTGAGTCTTCTTTCTCAAAATCGAAGTTTGCCGCTCCTTCTCCATTTCTAACTTAAGAAACAAAGCCTGTATGACAAGTATCTTACCCATTTGTAGTTTTTGTTGTTATGTATATCACCTCTTTTTCTAAACCAACAAATTCACGGTTGAAGGACCATCAAGTCAGATAAGTTATCCCTGCCTAAATTTGCGCATCAACACCTAGCAAATATATTAAGAACTTGTATCTCATTTTTAATTAGTATTTATTAATATCAATTAAATTGTTGGTTTTAAAAAAGGGAAATTGTAACCGATGTCAATTTAGAGTAAAATAATTAAAAATATAGCTATTTTTTAAATTTTTTGCGGATATGAGAAGTCTATCGCTAATAGACTCAGTTTTTTTTATAGAAATTTGTCAGTGATAGTAGTCTATCGGTGATAACCATATATCAACGATAGAGTCTATCGGTGATAGCCATATATCAACGATAGAGTCTATCGGTGATAGCCACTGATTTTTTGCCATATTTGTAAAATGTTTTAAATTTTGCTAAATTTGCAATTATTTTGGGCTTGATTGCTGTTCGTGCAACCGACCCTTTAAAAAATATGAATTACATTGTTAAAAAGAAATAAATGTTATTTGATAACATAACAATAATTTTTAAATTATTTCCTATCCATATTTTTCTTCTAATAAAATTATACAAATATATTTTAGGTTATGTTATTTTATTTTAATTAGTTATTATTGGTTAATATTGAATAAAATTATCATTTTGTTTTTAGTTCAATAATTACGGAGGTGCGGATCGAACCTTCGACTTCAAAGAAAAAAAATACATGTCAATTACTACTAAGCTATGCTCACTTTAACAAGTTGAAATCATGTCAATTACTACTAAGGTATGCTCACTTTGACAAGTTGAAATTAAATTAATTGATACCATTTTTTTTTGTTAGATTAAATAAAATAACAACAAAATAAATCCAAGTTAGATCATTAAGGTTGTATAAATATGCATGGCTTTGTTCATTATCACTGACAAAAAATATCAGAATATCTTACCGCAAGAATCTCGAGTATGACACATGATATATACCGCATGAGCAAAAATGCAGGTAGAAGCGCCCTCGGGTATGGCCAACGATATACAGCAACAAGCACCTCGCAACCTATTGTGCACAACCACCCGTTCAGGATTCAAATAAAAATGACATCCTTGGTTTCTCAAATTCTTCCGCAGAATAGATCAATGACAACGGATGCTCGAATCACAGCTTTCACGACTTTTCCGTAAGTTGGGCATTCAGAATCTTCATGATCCAACTTGAGAGGAGTATGAGAGGCGTCGTATATCTCGGCGTCTACCTTGGTCAACTCCGGAAATCTCGGCGTATATCATTGTATATATGTTGAATATATTTTCGAGTCAAAGATTTACTTACTATATATAACTGATTCTTTTTTTTTCACGACTTTTTCGCAAATTGGGCATTCAAAATCTTCATGCTCCAACTTGAGGGGGAGTATTAAAGCTGTCGTATATCTCGGCATCTATCTTTATCAACACCGTGAATCTCGGAGTATATAGTTGCATATACTCCGTATATCTCGGCGTCTACCTTTATCAACATCGTGAATCTTAGAGTATATGGTTGTATATACTCTGCAGTCAGAGATTTACTTGCTATATTTAGCTTATTTTGTTTCCTTGATTAGCTCATTAAGGTTGTATAAATATGCATGACTTTGTCCATTATCAATGACAAAAAATATCATAATGTCTTTCCGCAAAACTTTATACCTCCAACGATCTCAAGCGACTTCTCTCGCCAGTAGCAGCGGTGACTGTTGGGTTTTATGTCCTAAAACTCGTGGTTTGTAAACTGAATGTATATTCTATTTTGCAATAAAGTTGTTATTGAGATTTATTCAGTAAAGTTGTTATTGAATAAAGTGAATTGTGTTTACTTTTAACCTAACTCCAATAAACAAAGAACTCATGGCTATAGGTTGTATACTTGAACTTCATGTGTGACATGATTGTGGATCAAGTTCAAGTAATAGCCATAACGATCTATAGTATAAGGATAAGGCTGGGTACCTTATCATGAGGACACTATTGGACGCGACCCACTTTGCATAGTACAAACGATGTGATCTGAAATCGTTGTGGAGACAAACGAGGGGGGGCATCCTGTGCAATGAGTTTGCATAAGACTGAACCGCAAAAAAGTCGCTCTTTCTTTATAACTCTATTTACTGTAAATACCTACTTTTTCATATGATGACCTAGGTAACTCGATCTGAATCCTGAGCACACTATGAACTCCTGATTATTCGGGATTCTCCTTTGATTTTTATGGGTGAGAGTGGCCCGAGTTTGCCGACTCAATATGCCTACCACTTTGGGGATAATACCGAGTAGGGAGCTGGGAACATAGTCCTGCGAGATGGAATTCCCTCCTATCCGCCTTTAGAGATAGTAGAGAGGCTGTTCCCTTAAGTACTGTCTCTAGGTCTTGAACTAGGGATCCCACCCTCTCATTGGCCCGAGAGAGACTTGGTATAGTGATGAGATCACATACCAATCGGTTTGGTGGTTGGACCACAAACCAATAGTTCATTAGAGGATCAGTGGGACTTAAGGAACAAAATGTAATTACGGGGGTAAAACGGTTATTTTGACCCAACTGTAATTATGAACGGCCTGTGAAGGATCGACTTACTAATGATGGTTATATTAAGAGGACAGAAATATATCTACGGTGAGGAGAGTGCAACCCTTGGACTTTAGTGGAGTCTCTGGGGGTTAATGAATGTAGGTTAACTTGGCTAAAGAGTTTGGTCGGTTAATCTCGTATCGTTGGAGCTCATGATCTGTAGGTCCTTTAGGTTCTCCTGGCTAGCTCGGATTGAGCCGTGTAACAATATGAGTGAAAAAGAATTTCAGTTTATTCAAATTCGTTTTTGGAAGAATGATGGACATATTTAAATATGATTTAAATATGAGATCGGTCTAAAACATGAATAGAGATTCATGTGTGATGATTCAGTTTAAGAAATCGGGATTAGTCTTATTATTTAATTAATATTTAATATTGAATTAAATAATAATACTAATTAATTGAAAAGTTTAATTAATTAAAATTTTTTTTTTTTATTAAAATTAATTATGAATTAATTTTAAAATGACAAAATAATACAAGTGGGATTATCCAAGTTGAGTGGATTTATCCAAATTGAGTGGATTTATCCAAGTTAAGTAAGTGGATTGTGAATCACTAACTACATGCATAAATTCATCAATTGTTGAACACTTGTGTGAATACTAATTCATTCATTTGTGAGGTGTCATACTAAGCAAAGAGTTTGTTGCATGTGAATGACCTATAAATTGGATGGAGTTCAAATGGTTTGAGTTTGATGATGCTTGAGTTTTGTTGGAATTTTTTGGAAGTGTGACATTCTTCTTCAAAACTCTCATCACATAGATCTCTTCTCTATCCATCTCTTCTTCCAATTTTCTCTTGTAAAGGAGTCACACCACTCTGTTGCTCGACCCGAGGATAGCGGGACTATCGGAGGTGGTTCTCGAAGAGTTTGAGAGAAGTTTTGAAGGGTTCATGAGGAGATTCGAGCATTGAAATAGAAGAATTTCGAACTACAAGAGGTTTGTATTCTTATTCTTTTATTTTAATATTTTTTAGCATGTTTCTTATTTAGCTAAATTGATGAAATTAGAGTGTTAATTAATTTAACTCGCTTCCGCTGCGCCACGTGTGCTCCATCAATTGGTATCAGAGCGTTTTTTTGGTAACTCAATTTGCATCAATTTGAGCTCGGTGGGTATTTTTTTAGAAATTAATTTTTCTGGGCGTCTAAAGTGTTTTTCCGGTATTGGCATATTTATTTGAGCTTCGATTTGTACTTCATTTTGTAATTGCCCGAGCGTGTATGGGCTTTAATGTGTGCAGAAGAGTCTGTACAAAATTCGGAGTCATTAGAGTCCATATAGGTTTTTCAATTCGAAGACAGAAGCTCGGGTGTCCAAAAAAACAGCACAAAACCGGTTCAGCGCAAGGTGGAAGAAACGGTCCGGTTTTGTCCTCGGGTGGTCCGATTCACTGAAAGTTAGACCGGTTTTTGTTCTTCACCCTCTAGAGGTTCGGTTTAACGCTTGTTTGGTCTGGTTTGGGTCGTTATTGGTCCGTTCCGGGCTGTTGAAGTCGGGATAGCTGTTTTGGACCGGTTCAACTTATTTGAAGCTTGTAGTTGCTATTTTTTTGCCGGTTCGGGGCGGTTCGAAGGGTTCGGAAGCATTTCAACCTAGTTTATGAATTATTCTTGTAATAATTTAGTTGCTTGCTTGCCCGTGATGCCAAAATCGGTCCACTTTAGTGTGTTTAATTAATTATGCATTGTGAATGTATGTTTTAATTAAAGTCCCTTGTATGTGCATAAAGTATGCCATATAGATTTAAAATCTCACCATAGGAAGCATGCTCCATGCATTGAAAGTATGTTATAATTGTTATAATGTATAGTATGCATGCTTAATTCATGAGAATTAATATAAGTGTTATATTAATTTATGAATTGGATGTTGCTTGTTTAAAAGTGTAATTGATATAAATGATATATTAATTATGAAATTAAACATACAACATAGTTGCCTTAGTTGAATATAATGGTTATATTCTTGCTTGGGAAGCATGTTATAGAATGAATGTAATGGTTATATTCTTGCTTAGGAAGCTTATTTGAATGTCTTATTTTTATAATGCGTTATAAAATGAGATAGACTTTAAAATCTATAACAAAGATAAATGCATGCTCATTAAGGGTTAAAGAATTCCAATGCGATTAGGAATTTAGTATCGATTCGTTTTAATAGTTAAAATAGGTCGATATCTTATAAAGCTAAAGTTATAAGAGAACTTACCCGATGAGATCATGTACTAAGGTTGAAGGTATTTAAGCTGACGGTTAACGGAACACCTCCTACCTGGGGATCGATCCGGTACTTGAGTTAAGTTAACCCGACTTTATGAGCATGCATGAGACTGGTGTAAGGTTTTAAAGCGTTTATCACCTAGACATCATAGGTAAAAATCTGTTTTACCTAGACTTAGGTTTTATTGTCTTAGCCGGATAATGCCTAAGTAAAAGTATACCCAAACTGTATAAAATACTTAGTAGGGTGTTGAGAAGGTATATATGATATATCAATTTCCTCCTACGCTCTCCGCGAAGTTCACACCATGAGATTTATGCTCGGCCTCGTGATGTCAATAGGGCATCCCCATTCAGATGAAGTTTGGATAAATCAAGAGCAAGGTGAATGGAGAAAGTATTTATAGTAAGTGGGAGAAGGAAGTATCTCCATACATCCTGCGGTCTCCTCCATTAGGTTGAATCGTGAGATTCCCATGTTTCGCCTACTGGTCGCCCATAGTAGCACCGTCCATTCGGAGGGCTGTTTCATGGGAGTCGGAACAACTCAATCTCCATAAATGGATAGGGTCTCTTAGGTCCATTCCCAACTCTGACATGTCCATTCGGTTGCACTGTTGGGGCCGACCTCTGAGTTCTGAAAATGGTGGGTCATACTTACAAAGGATTACTAAGTTGTTAGTATATTCTTGACCGAAGTAACGAAAACTAAGGTGATATAGGAATATGAGTTATTCCGGTATTAGCATTTGTTGGGTTTTATGTCCTAAAACTCGTGGTTTGTAAACAGTTATGTTTGTAAATATCTATTTAGAATAAAGAGTTATTAGTTTTATTCAGTAAAAGAGTTTACTGGAATAAAGTGAAACGTGTTTGGATTAATCTATACCAATGACCAACACCCATGGCGAAGGATGAGTACTTGAGCTTCATGTCTGACATGAATGTGGATCAGGCTCAAGTAGACAGTCAAAACGGTCTATAGTATACGAATAAGGCTGGGTACCTTATCCTGGTAACACTATTGGATACGGCTCGCTTCGTAATGTACAAAACGATGTGATCCGAATCGTTTCACATGGAGATGTGCGAGCGGGTGGTGTCATGTGCAATGAGTTTGCATAAGACTGAACCACGAAAAAGTCGCTCTCTCTTTATAACGCCGTTTACTGAAGAGACCGACTATTTCAAACTGATGGCCTAGGTAACTCGATCTTAATCCTGAGCTAACTATGAACTTCTGCTTATTAGACAATATTCTTAGACTTGTACGGGTGATAGTGGCCTATTAGCGTCGACTAAATAACTTATCATCTCAGGGATAAAGTCCAATAGGTAGCTGGGGACATAGTGTAGTAAGATGGAATTCACTCATAACTCGCTCTTCAGGGTTAGTAGATAGGTTGTTCCCTTAATTGCTGACTTCGGGGCTTGAACAATGAGCGCTCACCCTCTCCTGATCAGAGAGGGTTAATTGATCTGTTGGTAAGACCACTGATCTATTGTTCATTAGAGGTGTCAGTGGTACTTAAGGAACAAGATGTAATGCAGGGGTTAAACAGTTTAAATGACCCAGCTGTGATTACGAACAAGCTGTGAAGGGTCGACTTGCCCATGACGGTTATATCAAGATGACATAATATATCTACAGTAAGGAGAGTGCAGCCCTCGGACTATAGTGGAGTCTCCGGGGGTTTGACGAATGTTGGTTAGTTCGGTTAAAAGAGTTTTGACCGGATAATCTCATATCGTTGAAGCTCATGATTTGTAGGTTCTTTAGGTTCTCCTGGCTAGCTTGGATAACGTCGTGCAACAGTATAAGAGAAAAGGAAAAAGAAAAAGAATTTGAATTTTTCAAATTCGGCTTGTGGAAGAATGTTGGACATATTTAAATATGATTTAAATATGGGAATGGTCTAAAACATGAATAGAATTCATGTGCAAAAAGTCAGTTTTCGGAAAATCGGATTTAGTCATATTATTTAATTAATATTTGATATTGAATTAAATAATATTAATTAATTAAAAATTTTAATTAATTAATAAATTTTTTATATTTTTTATTTATTAAAAATTTTAATAAATAAAATATTTATTATTATTTAAAATTAATTTAAAATTAATTTTATTTAAAAATAATAATAATAAAATATATATAAATATAAAAGTACCTTACATGCATTTTTGCATCTAAGACACTTGGTGTTTTATATATATATATAAAGTTTGGCAAATTTAAAAAGCAGTGGATTTTGGGGTATTCGATTAGTTTGTAAAAGTTTTTTAAAAAAATTGTTTTTTGAAACTTTTGCATTCTGAGTCTTTGAAGAACCGAAGATTTTTTCTCCAATAACCCACAGAAGCCTTCTTTCATCTTCATCTTCTTCTTTTACTTCTTTTATTTTCTTTTGTAATCGGAGTCCCACAACTTCGTTGCTCGGCGCCGTGGATAGCGGGACTACCTGGGGTGGTCCTCGGCGCGTTCGTGAGAAGAGGCCAGAAGAGTTTGTGACGAGGAACGTGCGGCGGAGCTTGAAGAATTCGGAACTACAAGGGTATGTAATTCTAATTTCTTAATTTTCGTTGTTTGAGCATGTTTTCTATTTATTAAATTGATGAAATTAGAGTATCATCGATCCAAAATCGCTTTCGCTGCGTATATCGCTCCGTCAGCATTTAGTTAAGAATGTCTTGGTTTAGTGAAGGAGTGATTGACTGCCCCTCGGTAGCGGTTGCTCTGACTCACTGAAGTATCGTTGCAAATTAATAATGAGTTAAAGGGTACATTATTACTTTTGCTAGATCTTGATTGGATGTCTGAAATGGGTTAAAATCAATTCACTAATAGAATTTATACTTTTTCAGCATGTCTAGCTCGTTTATCCAATTACTAGCTTCCGATAAACTAAACGATGATAACTACACGACCTGGAAATCGAATTTGAATACGATTCTTGTCATCGATGATCTTAGGTTTGTCTTAACAGAGGAATGTCCTCCCCCTCCTAGCTCGTCTGCAACTCAAACTATTTGAGATGCATTTGACAAGTGGACTAAGGGCTAATCATAAAGCCCGAGTCTACATCTTGGCCAACACATCTGATGTGTTAGCTAAGAAGCATGAGGCGATGGTCTCCGCTAAGAAGATCATGGATTTATTACAGACGATGTTTGGACAACCGTCCTCATCAATCTGTCACGATACCCTCATGGCGAGGAAAGCTGAGAAGAAACAACAAAGTAAATATGATTTACTCGTTGTTGAAACATTTTTAGTGGAACATGATAGTTCTGCCTGGATATTGGATTCAGGAGCCATTAACCATGTTTGTTCTTCTTTCCAGAAAACTAGATCCTGGCAGCTGCTTGCTGAAGGTGAGATAACTCTCAGGGTTGGAACAAGAGAGGTTGTCTCAGCCAAAGTAGTGTGAGCAGTGAAGTTGTTGTTTAGAGATAGGTTCATTTTACTAGAAAATGTACTCTTGGCTCCTAGTTTTAAGAGGAACCTTGTATCTATCTCTTGTTTGCTTGAACATATGTATAAAGTATCTTTTGAATTTAATGAAGCGTTCATTAGCGAAAAAGGTGTACGTGTATGTTCTCCAAAACTAGAAAACAACTTGTATGCGTTAAGACCAACAGAGGCAAAAAGCTATTTTGAACACCGAGATGTTTAAAACAGATGAGACTCAAAATAAAAGGCAGAAGTTTCTCCAAGTACCTATCTTTGGCACTTGAGACTAGGCCACATTAATCTCAATAGGATTAGGAGATTGGTTAAGAGTGGTCACCTAAATCAGTTAGAAGACAACTCTTTACCACTATGTGAGTCCTGTCTTGAGGGAAAAATGACCAAACGATCTTTTCTGAAAAAGGTTATAGGGCCAAAGAACCTCTGGAACTCGTGCATTCGAACCTATGTGGTCCTTTGAATGTCAAAGCACGAGGAGGGTAGGAATATTTCATCAGTTTCATTGATTATTATTCTAGGTACGACTATCTTTATCTAATGCATCATAAGTCCGAAACTCTTGAAAAATTCAAGGAGTATAAGGCAGAGATTGAGAACTCATTAGGTAAAACGATTAAAACACTTTGATCAGATCGAGGTTGAGAGTATATGGATTTGAGATTCCAAGACTATATGATAGAATATGGAATAGTATCCCAACTCTCAGCGCCCGGTACACCTCAACAGAACGGTGTATCCGAGAGGAGAAATAGAACCCTGTTAGACATAGTTCGATCTATGATGAGCTATGCTCAACTGCCTAGTTCGTTTTGGGGATATGCGGTAGCATATATTTTGAACATGGTTCCCTGTAAGAGTGTTTCAGAAACACCTTATGAGTTATGGAAAGGGCGTAAAGGTAGTTTACGTCACTTCAGGATTTGGGGGTGTCCGACACACGTGCGTGTGCCCAATCCAAAGACATTAGAACTTCGTTCAAAATTATGCCTATTTGTAGGGTACCCAAAGGAAACGAAAGATTTTCTATTTTACGATCCTCAAGAGAACAAGGTGCTTGTGTCGACAAACGCTACGTTCTTAGAGGAAAACCACATGAGAGATCATCGGCCTTCGAGCAAAATTGTTTTGACCGAACTTTCCAGGAAAGCTATAGATAGATCACCAATAGTTGTTGATCAGGCTGGTCCTTCTCAAGAGTTGAGAGTGCCTCGACGTAACAGGAGGGATGTGAAACAACCCGACCGTTACATGGGTTTGACAGAAACTCAGGTCGCCA
Organism: Herpetospermum pedunculosum; assembly: GCA_028017165.1. Classification (NCBI taxonomy): domain Eukaryota; kingdom Viridiplantae; phylum Streptophyta; class Magnoliopsida; order Cucurbitales; family Cucurbitaceae; genus Herpetospermum; species Herpetospermum pedunculosum. Next base: position 58,215,644 of record CM051526.1, on the reverse strand, counting down.
TACCTGATGATGGCGTTGAGGATCCATTGACCTATAAACAGGCAATGAATGACATAGACAAGGACCAGTGGCTTAAAGCCATGGACCTCGAAATGGAGTCGATGTACTTCAATTCGGTATGAGATCTTATAGACCAACCAGATAGTGAAAGACCTATCGGTTGCAAATGGATCTACAAGAGGAAACGAGACCAAGCCGGAAAGGTACAAACCTTTAAGGCTCGACTTGTGGCAAAGGGTTTTACCTAGAGGGAAGGGGTGGACTATGAAGAAACCTTCTCCCCTATTGCCATGTTAAAGTCGATTAGAATACTCTTGTCCATTGCCACGATTTATGATTATGAAATTTGACAAATGGATGTCAAGACAACCTTTCTGAATGGCAATCTTGAAGAGGGTATTTATATGGCTAAACCAGAGGGGTTCATAGTTCAGGGTCAAGAGCAAAAGGTTTGCAAGCTTAATCGATCCATTTATGGGTTGAAGCAAGCATCTAGATCCTGGAATATAAGGTTTGATACTGCGATCAAATCTTATGGCTTTGAACAGAATGTTGACGAACCTTGTGTCTACAAGAAAATAGTCAGTTCTATTGTACATTTCTTAGTCTTATACGTAGATGATATCCAACTCATTGGGAATGATGTAGGGTTCCTGACTGACGTTATACAATAGCTAGCGACCCAATTCCAAATGAAAGATTTGGGAGAGGCTCAATTTGTTCTAGGGATTCAAATCGTAAGGAATCATAAGAACAAAACGCTAGCGCTGTCTCAAGGATCTTATATCGACAAGGTGTTGATACGATATTCGATGCAGAATTCCAAGAAGGGTTCGTTACCTTTCAGGCACAAAATTCCATTGTCAAAGGAAGAGTGTCCTAAGACACCTCAAGAAGTTGAGGATATATGAGACGAATTTCCCATGCATAAGCAGCCGGTAATCTGATGTACGCCATGTTATGTACAAGACCCGACATATGCTATGCAGTAGGAATTGTCAGTAGGTACCAGTCCAATCTTGGATATTATCATTGGACTACCGTTAAACACATCCTCAAGTATCTTCGGAGAACGAGGGACTATGTGCTCGTGTATGGAACGAAGGATTTGATCCTTATAGGATACACTGACTCTCATTTTCAAACCGATAAGGATTCGAGGAAATCTACATCAAGATTAGTGTTCACTCTTAACGGAGGAGCAATAGTATGGAGGAGTATAAAACAAGGTTGTATTGCTGACTCCACTATGAAAGCTGAGTATGTCGCGACTTGTGAAGCTGAGAAAGAGGTTGTATGGCTTAGAAAGTTTTTGACAGATTTGGAAGTTGTTCCAAATATGAATTTGCCTATCACACTTTCTTGTGATAATACTCGTGCTGTGACAAATTCCAGAGAACCAAGAAGCCATAAGCGTGGAAAGCACATTGAGCGAAAATATCATCTCATCAGGGAGATAATGCATCGATGAGTCGTGATCGTTATGCAGATCGCCTAGGAACACAATATTGCTGATCCGTTTACAAAGTCCCTCACGGCTAAAGTGTTCGAGGGGCACCTAGTGAGTCTAGGGCTGCGAGCTATACAGTAGGACAGTGGGAGAAAAACCATGGATGTATTTGATATTCCAGTTTTTCTCATCCAGCATGTAATACTCCACTAATGTTTTAGTCCAATTGAGAGTTTGTTGGGATTTATGTCCTAAAACTCGTGGTTTGTAAACTGAGTGTATATTCTATTTTGCAATAAAGTTGTTAATGAGATTTATTCAGTAAAGTTGTTATTGAATAAAAGAAATTGTGTTTACTTTTAACCTAACTTCAATAAACAAAGAACCCATGGCTATAGGTTGTATACTTGAACTTCATGTGTGACATGATTGTGGATCAAGTTCAACTAATAGCCAGAACGGACTATAGTATAGGGATAAGACTGGGTACCTTATCTTGGGGACACTATTAGACGTGGCCCGTTTTGCATAGTACAAACAATATGATCTGAAATCCTTCATGTGGAGACAAGCGAGTGGGGGCGTCCTGTGCAATGAGTTTGCATAAGACTGAACCGCGAAACAAATCGTTTTTTCTTTATAACTTCGTTTACTGTAAAGACCGACCTTTTCATATGATGACTGTTGCGTGCTCAATGTGTAAAAGAAATAAGCAATAAGAGAGAGAGAGCACTCAGAACATGCAAGCATACATGATCTTGTAGCAAGTAGTAAGTATTTTTTCATTCGTTTTCCCACAGAGATTTATTATTAGCTACTCGTGAAGTGTATTGTTAAGCAAGAATGGGTGGATTTGATGGGGTAGATTTGGTTTAAAAATGCCTAATTACTAATAAATCAATAAAGGATAGCAACATGAACAAGTGCAAGTCAATGATAAACTCAACCGTAAAGAGAAGAGATTAATAAACGAAGAGGAAAATAGCTAAGCAGAATTTTTAACTTAGTAGAATTGCGAGAACAGCAATTTTACCGCAATGTTACTAACAGCGAAAGTGTGTAAAATGGAGAAACAAGGGCTACTAACGACTCCTCTATTGGCTTTTTCACACGATTCTCAAGCATTAGATCAACTCACTATGCATCAAACTAACTCATTCTCATGTATCTTCCGATTTCATGCATTAGATCCTTTAGTTTACTCATGTCCAAGTAAGGTCTTAAGCATCTTGTTAAAACAGCAAGTTATGATTTGTACTAGGAAAACGCCTATTCCTAGGTCGTTTTCTGGCTACCTTGAGAGGCTAGCATGAGTGTATGACTCTGAACTCTTACTCCTTCCAGAGGTTAGGAGTTCTTTGGACAAAATGGATGGCCAATCGAAATTGCCCGTGGGATGAAGCTTACATACAATCAATGCATTCGAGAGCTATCCTACATTCTTGGTTCACGTATTTTAGCCTGTAGTATTGTCATTAGAATGCCCCTATGTGACTTAGTTACTCATGGATGTAGAGAGAACAGAAATAATAGATGAAGTAGACATGCTTAAAAGAAAATGAAAGACAAAACAACAAGGAAAAACAGTAGGCAGAGAAGGTAAAGACAAAGTGTGAAATGATGAATGGTGCTTTGATTAATCAATTGTTTGAATGAACAAATGAAGACTTAAAGTGATTAACATAAAGACAGAAAGCAACGAAATGGAATGGATTAACTAATGGAAAAGAAATGACAACAAAACGGTGCTGGAAATGAAAAGTAAAGACAGAAAGCAGTAAAATGAGCTTGATCGCCTCGTCGCAAACGCCTCGGCTGAAGGGAGAGAAAGGTAAGCCTTGCTTGGATGAATCCAATCAGGAGAGAAGATGAATCTTCTCTCCTTCCTATCAGATTGTCGACTCCAACAGCTGAACCTCTCAAACCAACAGACGGAGAAGAGAATGAATGGGACAGACTGCGCTGCGAAGAGACTTCTACGCTTTCGGATGATGCTTAAACCTTCCTCTTTGACCTCCTTTTATAGTATTCTGCAGGTGCGATTGGGCAAAGGAGAACCATCCATCCTCAACGTCGTACTTCAATATGGATGGAGGAGAAAGAACGAATCCCTGAAATATCGGATCACAACAGAAAAAGGTTAGCCAACTTACGGATTTCACTTAAAACATTGCGGTTTTAGCAATGTTTCCGCAATGCACAATTTTCATTCTTTTTCCTTCGTTTTTCATTTATTTTCTTTCCTTTTGCACACAAGTCCTAATTTAGCTTCCTTCTTCTAATTCTCATATATAAGCATAGGTTTAAGCTAAATCCTATCAAAAACACCTAAGAGTGTACATCTTTCTAAGATAAATAAGTCCTAAAAAGGTCACTTTTGGAGACGTAACACACCCCCAAACTTAAGGTTTTGCTCGTCCTCGAGCAATCTAAGGACTTGCTTAGGCTGCTGTTTTATCCTCTTTAACCACTTGCTGACTCCCCTAAATTCCTATCTATAGCAGTGCTGTCCTGTAACACACTTCTAAGTTTACAACTACCCTTTTATTTCGCCTCTTCTGACTTCGCACGCCTAACACTCCTGCTGTTTCATTAACTCCCTACGACTGATGGTAGAAGGATTTTTGAATGTCCAACTAATTTTCGGGGTGTCGAATCCCGCCAAAATAAAATTTATAATTACCGAAACTACTAAGCTTTGTAGCTAGTGGTAACGGGTCGATCCGCAGGGAACCTTAATCAATCTCTCCTAATTAATTTCTATTTGTCTTTTAAACTAAAACTCAAAATAAAATAAAAGGGGAGTTAATTAAAACTAAAGTAAGTAAAATTAAGCTAACAGAAAAATAAATGCGAAAAGTAAAGAGCGGAAAAATAAATGGAACACGTGCTCCTAATTCGAGGGATCGGGATTTATCTTGATGCGCTTAGATCATAGGGATTCTAATCATGCTTGTAATTTAATCTCATGCACGCGAAATGTTTGCTCGTTTCCGTAGCAAGCATCCCAAAGAATTAATTAGAAAAGTGCAATTCCAATTAAACATGCTCGCTAATTAATCTAAGTTAGCTACGCTTAAATCAATCAAAGAACAGTGACGGGTAATATCGCGACGAACCGATTGATCGAGAACTCGACCAATTGGCGCGATTTCTATTCTTTCCCTAAGTCTATCGTGCAAACGATAATTAATGCTATTCTCCTACTGTCACTTAGGCTAGAATTAATTAGTCACGCTTAGACCCTTGTTACCTAGCGATTGAGGCAATTATACGTCCTAACCTTTAACGGTAAAACATGCGTGAGGACTCGGACGTCACTCCTAATCAGTCATACATGCTCATGGGATTCAAACAAAGGAAGAATCATGCAAGAAACTATCAAATACAAGCTGGAAATTTAAAGTTAAACCCTCCCTAATGCATCAAGACAACCCTAAACTCGAATTAGAGCACTTACCTTAGCCAAACGTGATGGAAATTGATCCAAAATTGTCCAAAAACCTTGAAAATTGATGAAAATATCACCAAACCCGAGGCTACAACTCTCAATATCGAAATTTCTCTCTCCTAAGTGAATGGTGGCTGAAAAACTAGGTTAAAACGCTTAAAAAGCTAAAAAAATGAGTTTTGGGCCGAAATTGGCCAATTGGGCCGCGCATGGGCCGGCAGGCGCGCGGACGCGGATCGGCAGGCGGGGCGAGCGCGCGGGTGGGCGCGGGTCGGCAGGCGAAGCGGGCGCGGGCTGGGCGCTGATCTGGGCCGCGCATGGGGCGTGCTGGGGCGCGGGTCGGCAGGCGGGCGAGCGGGTCGGCAGGTGCGGGCTGGGCGCGCGCGGATGGGGGCCTGCTGCGTGGAGGCTGGGCTGGGGCGTCTGGAGATGGGCCAAGCGCGCGGGCGCGGAGCGGGTCGTGGGCGCGCGCTGGAGCGGGCCGGACGATGGAGTTGGCCGCGCGTTGACCGTTGACCATTGACCGTTGACCGTTTGACTTTTTACAAAAATAATAGAAATCTTGCACCCACCATGATTCGAACCTTGGCTTCACCATTCCCTTAGCAAAGCCAACACCATTAAGCCACTAATCAGTTTTGAGTAGAAATTAGATTATTTAATAAATGTAGTATAATCACTCAAAACAATTAATTAATAAAATGTTATAAAATATTCATTTAAGCTCTTAATTATCGCAAATGCCCGATTTACCCCTTAGCAATTAAATTATACAAAATATATCAATTAAGTCCATATAATTATTCTAATTTACAAGACTTAGGAGCTAAATATTAGCACTTTTGGAGTGCTATCAAAACCCCCAACCTAAATCTTGCTAGTCCTCGAGCAAGGAAAACTCTGAACTAGCTCCTAAGAATGAAATTGCATGCAACGACTCTAACCTCAATGCTTTCAAAAAAACAAGGCACTTACAACAAAAGAAAACAATCAATTGCATGCATAAGTTGAGAACATTTCAAAAATTAAACTGCTACTCCCCTACGTGCGTGTGTGATTAGCCAACCTATTCTAGCTCTTATAGACTCGGAAAAACCATATGCAACTCTACATCTCGTTTTCCCCCTACTTCTAGCAATAAAGAACAGTCTAATGGCTTTTCAACAATCAAGAGAGTAACAAATCAAACGGCCTAAACATTTTCTTTTTCTTGAGTACTTTGTACTCTTTATTTCTTTTGATCCACTTTTTTTTTGTTTTACTTTTCTTTTGCTTCTCCAAGAGAGCCTAACACGTCAAGCTTCGCTTCACGTTTTTAAGGACTAATGCTCACTTCTTAATGTGCACTTTAAGAAGGAGGAGCATCTCTAGAGTTTTTATTTTCATGCTTACTTACTTTTTTTTTTTTTAGGCAATAGCTTTGCTATAACACGATTAATTTAATACAACCTATCATGCATCAAGCCTTCCCTAGGGGTGCCTTTCGGGGTGACAACAAGATTTCATGCAACATAAGACAATTCTAAGCCTACAGAACCAATAATAGGATGCTACGTGCTCGATAGATGCAAGGGAGAAACAGAAAAATTTTAAAATTTTTTGAAAAATGCTCAACATGCACATACAATCTCATGCTTTTCTAGATATGTAAATACGAAGAATTTAAAAGCATTTCATAGATTGTCCTCATCGAACAACATGCAACAGCAGACCAAAGCACTTCTAATTCAGAATTTCCACAGCTCAACAACTTCAGAAATCCAACAAACTTCTCCACCCCCAACCTAAAAGGATACATAGTCCTCTATGTATCACACATCAGACTAAGCGATTAAAATTACAAAATTTAAGGGAACAGAAAACCTCCCCTGAATTTTGTTAGGTTGGTGGTTGAAGCAGCGCGGTCCTTGCCCAAATATCTCGTTCCTTAGGCCACAAACCCCTACAAAAAGAAAAACTAAGAAACTAAGCTAGGAAAAATAAAAACAGAAAGTAAAGACAAGAATCTAAAAACACATGGGTTGCCTCCCAAGAAGCGCAATTTTTTAACGTCGTTATGCTCGACGTGTCTTCCACTCTGTCAGGGTACATAGAAATTCTCGTACTTCTTCGGCCCCTTCTTCCTTGAATCAACAAAACCTGCTAAGAGAAGCAAGCTCTTCGACTTTTGGAGGCAGCCGGACAGAGTTGTTATTTTTTTGGTATTTTTGATATATGGAAAAATAAAAGACTCAACAGACTGAAATAAAACAAAATAAGACTCAACTGAAAATAAAGACTCGACGGACTTAGGAGAAGAAGGAAGAAAGCATGCATCAATAGAGGATTTAACAGGAAATAAAACAGATAGAGGTTTGTCAGCCTCATACTCTATCACCTGAACATCCTCCTCGGGACTAGGCTCGACATCTTCCTTAATCTCACCGATCACATCTTCGCATGGCGGAGCATTCTCAATCTCTTCATCACTATCGGGGTGTATTTCCTCAAAGAACCTCTCCGCAGTGGTATGCTCAACTGGATGATCTTCCTCACCCTCCAATTCCTTCGCAGGATTGAGCAAACGACTTATTTGCTCATTCGCTTCGCGGAGCTTGGCTTCTAACCGAGCCTCGTGCATTGCCTGCGAATATTGGTGAGTGCTATCAACTAATTCATTAACCATTTGTTCCAGTGACATACCTCGACAATAATTATGAGGAAATTGGTTTTGTTGCTCCTCCATCCCTTGCCACTCAACTTCAGTCTCTAGGCGAGACTGGCGCATTCCCTGCTCGAATTGGAGCGTGCTGTTGACTAAATTGTCAACCATCTGCTCCAATGACATTCTTTGGCAAGAATTCGGAGGAGCTCTTTCATCTTCATAACTTGAAACTTGTCCCCAATAATCAAATGGATAATCTGCCATGCTAAACGAGAAGACACAAGACAAAGAAAAATATTTTTGGTTTTTTTAAACAAATAAAATTTAACTAAAAGAAATTAAATGGTTCCCCGGCAACGGCGCCAATTTTGGTAGAAGGATTTTTGAATGTCCAACTAATTTTCGGGGTGTCGAATCCCGCCAAAATAAAATTTATAATTACCGAAACTACTAAGCTTTGTAGCTAGTGGTAACGAGTCGATCCGCAGGGAACCTTAATCAATCTCTCCTAATTAATTTCTATTTGTCTTTTAAACTAAAACTCAAAATAAAATAAAAGGGGAGTTAATTAAAACTAAAGTAAGTAAAATTAAGCTAACGGAAAAATAAATGCGAAAAGTAAAGAGCGGAAAAATAAATGGAACACGTGCTCCTAATTCGAGGGATCGGGATTTATCTTGATGCGCTTAGATCATAGGGATTCTAATCATGCTTGTAATTTAATCTCATGCACGCGAAATGTTTGCTCGTTTCCGTAGCAAGCATCCCAAAGAATTAATTAGAAAAGTGCAATTCCAATTAAACATGCTCGCTAATTAATCTAAGTTAGCTACGCTTAAATCAATCAAAGAACAGTGACGGGTAATATCGCGACGAACCGATTGATCGAGAACTCGACCAATTGGCGCGATTTCTATTCTTTCCCTAAGTCTATCGTGCAAACGATAATTAATGCTATTCTCCTACTGTCACTTAGGCTAGAATTAATTAGTCACGCTTAGACCCTTGTTACCTAGCGATTGAGGCAATTATACGTCCTAACCTTTAACGGTAAAACATGCGTGAGGACTCGGACGTCACTCCTAATCAGTCATACATGCTCATGGGATTCAAACAAAGGAAGAATCATGCAAGAAACTATCAAATACAAGCTGGAAATTTAAAGTTAAACCCTCCCTAATGCATCAAGACAACCCTAAACTCGAATTAGAGCACTTACCTTAGCCAAACGTGATGGAAATTGATCCAAAATTGTCCAAAAACCTTGAAAATTGATGAAAATATCACCAAACCCGAGGCTACAACTCTCAATATCGAAATTTCTCTCTCCTAAGTGAATGGTGGCTGAAAAACTAGGTTAAAACGCTTAAAAAGCTAAAAAAATGAGTTTTGGGCCGAAATTGGCCAATTGGGCCGCGCAGGGGCGCGCATGGGCCGGCAGGCGGGGCGAGCGCGCGGGTGGGCGCGGGTCGGCAGGCGAAGCGGGCGCGGGCTGGGCGCTGATCTGGGCCGCGCATGGGGCGCGGGTCGGCAGGCGGGCGAGCGGGTCGGCAGGTGCGGGCTGGGCGCGCGCGGATGGGGGCCTGCTGCGTGGAGGCTGGGCTGGGGCGTCTGGAGATGGGCCACGCGCGCGGGCGCGGGTCGTGGGCGCGCGCTGGAGCGGGCCGGACGATGGAGTTGGCCGCGCGTTGACCGTTGACCATTGACCGTTGACCGTTTGACTTTTTACAAAAATAATAGAAATCTTGCACCCACCATGATTCGAACCTTGGCTTCACCATTCCCTTAGCAAAGCCAACACCATTAAGCCACTAATCAGTTTTGAGTAGAAATTAGATTATTTAATAAATGTAGTATAATCACTCAAAACAATTAATTAATAAAATGTTATAAAATATTCATTTAAGCTCTTAATTATCGCAAATGCCCGATTTACCCCTTAGCAATTAAATTATACAAAATATATCAATTAAGTCCATATAATTATTCTAATTTACAAGACTTAGGAGCTAAATATTAGCACTTTTGGAGTGCTATCAACTGATCTACTTGCTTCTGTCATATCGTGCAACTATCCCTAAAGTTTCAAATTCCACCTAGCTTTACCCCAGACTCAGTACATGCTTCTAGTTTTTACTTTTGAGCTACCTAGGATTCCTTAGAGTCATGCCAGTCTTAGTATTAACAGTGACAGTAGTACTTTTAGAGAACAACCTAAACCCTGGCATCACTACATTGGACATACATTCATCTCCCTAAACAACCCTACAAGCTACAACTTTGTGCTCAGCTAATTTAAGGATCAGAGTTCTTTTTATTCAGGACATCTAAGCCACAAAGTTGCAACTCCTAGGTATACATTCTTCTTCCCTATTTCTCTTTTTCTTTCTTACTTTGGTGGAGCCTCTCCTTTGGTTGCCTTTTGATGCAATGCCACTTGTGGGTTACACACTTGGCACTGATTACTCAGCAACTTTAAGAGAGACACCCCTCTTTATTCTATTTTTCATTTTTTTTTTTCAGCTCATCATTTTTTGTAAAGGAGAAGAAGAATGCTTATGCTTTAAGGGAGAGAGGAATGTTCCTAGGCCTAGGGTGGCCTCCCCAAAACTTAAACTACTCATTGTCCCCAATGAGTGTCTGAGGTGGCACACCCCCAAACTTGTCCTAGAAGCATCTAGTCTAGGGTAAAACAAAGAGAATCTAAAAAGCCCTAGGGATAGACAGAACATTCTAAAAGCAAACATTACAGCAGCAGAAATTTATAAAAACAGGCAGGGAAGGACTTAAAGCTACGCATGCTGAGTACTTTTAAGAGGCTAATTTAAACTATCAAAGGTGTCTTATGACACTCATCCAGCATGCATTTAGATAAGCTATATAAGGTAGTTAAGATAGCAGCAAAAGAACAAAATTAAACAGAACCAGCCTAACTAAACAGTCGGTCAAAAACATGCAATTACTAACAAAAATTGCGGATTCCGCAATTATTTCGCAATGGATACAGGGCAGGTATATCAGTGATCAAGGCCCCTATGCATGCTCTTTCCAATCATTTAAGCTATACAAAAAGGAAACTAAACTAATCTACCTATTCATCTACCATCAGACTACACTAAACAAATTTAAACAACAAAAATAAAGAACTAAAAACAGACCAAATATTAACTCAAAACACCAGAATTCACATGGTTCAACAAAAAGCAGTTTGATTATTTTTTTTTTCTTTTAGGGAACAAAAATACTCCCTTGAGTGCTAATCAGCCTAGCACTCAGATGTCCTCATCATCATCATCCCTTCTTGGTCTTGGAGGCGCCCATGGTGTCAGCAAGTCCGTGGGGAACTCAGGAAAGATGCAGCCCAATTGGTCAGCAACATCTTTATCCCTTGCCTGCGCATATGTGGCCCATTGAGCCATCTTCTTCTGTAGATCCATCAGACAGGCCATTGACAGAGACTGAGCAGCAGCCAGGCCATCCAGCTCGAACTCCATGTTCCCCTTCCTGCGCATCCTCAAGGCAGTAGGCAACTCCAGGTGCCCCGTGTAGGCCAGCTGCCTTTCCATCCGCTCGATTCGTACCCCTGCACGTAAGCAAAGCTTAGTGATTGTATTGGGAAAGAAAAGTGGACCCTTACCCTTTTTGGCGCAGTCAGCGATTGAGGCTGCAATGACCTCGCCCACATTGATTGTGAGGCCCCTCATGATCGCATAGACCAGCAGCGATCTGCCTTGGTTGATGGTGGTCTCGTGGGTCACTGGGGACAGCCTTCCGCGCACGAAAGAAAACCATACAGCTGCCTTTGCCGTCAGGGTTGCACTCATCAGAGTGTGCTTCCCATTGCGCGAGATCGTCCACGCTTCCTCAGGCTGGCCAATGATCCTCAGCGCTTCCTCCAGGACCGCCTCAGTTGGCGCATCAATGATCCTTGCATAATCAGTGTGTTTTTGACCCTTTAGGCCATAGGCTTCATTGATTGCCTTCGCTGAGAAATCCACCTCGATTCCTCTGACCACAGATAGGCCATCTTCAGGGTTCATCAGGTTGGCGTAGAAATCATACACCATGCTGGAGTAGGCGGGGATGGGCGGTCTACACAGCTCCTCCCAGCCGTGATTGGTGATCCCTGCGCGCAAGAATTGCGGCAGGTCTGCTAGCGCGTCGAGGAACCCTTTCTCGTGCAGCAGGTCCCTCCTCCTTAACTCAGTGCCTCTGGACTCAGCATCAGAGGACACATACCTCACAGATTGAGGCTCATCTTCAGGGTACAGCTTGGCTTTCCCCTTGTCCTTTGCCCTGGTTGATTCAGCAGCCTCGATCTTGAGCTTCTTTGGGGAAGGCTCACTACTAACCTTCTTTGATGAAGGCTCACCCCTGGCTTTCTTTTTCTTGGACTTCTTCGATGTTTTTGGCCTTTTGGCCTTGACAACCTTGGCGGCTTTCTTTCTTAATCTCGCCTTGGTTGTGATCTGTTGGAGGCAATCCCCCAATGTCTCCTCCATCGAATCATCCCCCTGCGCTGGGCTCTCGGGGCTGACTTCCCTCAAAGGAGAGAAGACCTCTTCTTCTTCAGCTTCTTCACCGCCCTGCGCCGATTCTTGATGCTCTGCATCTGGGATTTCAGGTTCAGGCGTCAGGGAGATGGGTGATGCTTCAGGGCTCTGCGGCGGTGGAGAGTGTTCAGAGCTCTGTGGCGACGAAGATGGTTCAGGGCTTCGTGCTGGTGGAGATGGAGAATGGCTTTGCCTGGCCGTCTCGTAGGATGGACGACCACTCTCTCGACTTTCCACAGAAGGAGTCTTCTTCTTGATTGCTGCCTCAGCCACAACCATACTCCACTTCCTCTTCTTGGGCGTTCCTGCTGGTTCAGATGGTCCAGCAGGGATCTCCGTCACTACCTTCCATTTCTTCTTGCGAATAGGAAGCTTGGGCAGGCGTTCAGTTCGCGCGGCCTCAGCGTCTGCCAAGGCAAGGAGTGCCTCTCTCGCAGCGATCTCAGCGTCGTCAGCCTTCTTCTTGGACGCAGATCTCTCAGCTCTCGTTAGCACCATGGTGGAATCGCAGGAATCTGGAAAGAGGGAGTGCAGAGGAAGAAGGAGAGAGCTTTCTTGGAGTTCAGGGAATGAGGGAAGCGTACGGATCAGAGCTCTTCTAACGGCTATAAGTAATGATGGAAATCCCAACGGCTATTTCTGTTGCGGATTTCGCAAATCTACCGCAATTAAATGGCCGTTGGAGATTTCCTTCGTTTCAAATGCCCATATTTCCTCAACTCAATCTTTGATTTGGCCCAATATCTTCCCTGATTTTTAATCCAGGATTCATCTCCTTGATTTCCTCTTTCGATCCCCTATTAAAGAAAATAAAATCAACATCAAATTCGTAATCAAAATTACACACAAACATACACAAATAATAACCGGAAAAATAGCAGAAAATAAACTAAGGCATAGCCTCGCATGGACGAGCACAGTGATCACTCGTCCTCTCTCGCTCTTATTTTCACGTTTCAGTCAAGAGGAAGGCCGAGAGAGTCTTCACATCTCCTTCCTCATAGTAATGCTTCAATCTTGCACCATTAACCATGAACGGTTGCCCGTGCTGCAGGTTCCTAATCTCGATTGCACCATGAACAAACACGTTAGTTATCACAAAAGGACCTGACCATCTGGACTTAAGTTTTCCTGGAAATAACCTCAACCGTGAGTTAAATAACAAGACAAGCTGGCCTTTCTTAAAGTCCTTAATCCTAAGTCTACTATCATGCCAAATCTTAGTCTTTTCCTTATACATTTTAGCATTTTCATAGGACATATGTCTAAGCTCATCAAGCTCATGTAATTGCAGAGACCGCAATGTTCCCGCATCGGTCACGCAATAATTCAGTTCTTTCAAGGCCCAAAACGCTTTAATTTCCAATTCGAATGGTAAGTGACATGCTTTTCCATACACAAGTCTATAAGGAGACATACCTAGGGGTGTCTTATATGCAGTCCTATATGCCCAAAGTGCATCCTCGAGTTTAAACGACCAATCTTTTCTATTGGGTTTGACCACTTTTTCGAGTATGTTTTTAATCTCCCTATTGGATATTTCAGCTTGGCCATTCGAATGTGGGTGATAAGGGGTGGCTACTCTATGTCTAACATTATATTTGGCCAACACTTTCTCCATAGCTTTATTAATAAAATGTGTCCCTTCATCACTAATTATAGCACGAGGTGTACCAAACCTAGTAAAAATATGTCTATTAAGGAACTTAATGACTGTTTTGGCATCATTGTTTGGACATGCTATGGCCTCTACCCACTTAGACACATAGTCTACAGCTACAAGTATGTAAAGGTTACCTGTTCTCTGGCATTCATCACAGCTGTAGGCGTATTTGCGGGCATCCTTGAAGATCGTGGGCCAATAGTAGCCACTCTGGAACACCTTTGCAGCTGTCCTTTGGCCACCAAAATGTCCACCATAGGGGGCTGTATGGCAGTGCTGCAGCACAGACTTCGCCTCAGCAGCTGACACACATTTCCTCAGCAAACCATCTGCACATGTCTTGTAAAGTGTAGGATCATCCCATATGAACTTCCTAGCTTCATGCAGGAACCTCTTCTTCTCTCGGCTTCCCTTGAAAGTTGGTAGTACCTGCGATGCAAGGAAGTTAGCAATGTCAGCAAACCAAGGTTCCTCATCGTTATCACGATGTGCTAACACAAAGACATGCTCATCGATAAAGGCATCAGAAATTGCGGTTTCCGCAATGTTATCGCAATTATGTTGCAATCTGGAAAGATGATCCGCAACCACGTTTTCACATCCTTTCTTATCTCTAATGTCCAGATCAAACTCTTGCAGCAGCAATACCCATCTAATCAACCTAGGCTTAGCATCAGCCTTCCTCATAAGGTACTTTAGTGCAGAGTGATCTGTATACACGATTGTTCTAGTGCCTACAATGTAATTCCTAAACTTCTCACAGGCAAACACTACAGCTAGCATTTCCTTCTCAGTGGTTGTGTAATTACATTGTGCCTCATTTAGTGTCTTACTAGCGTAGTATACAGGGTGTGTTAGTTTGTCAATCTTTTGTCCTAGCATCACCCCTACAGCATAGTCACTTGCATCACATAACATCTCAAAGGGGAGGTCCCAATTTGGTCCTACTATAATGGGTGCTTTGACTAGTGCTTCCTTAAGGGCTTTCCAGGCTAAGAAACATTCTTTAGAGAAGATGAATGGTTTGTTCAGCTCTAGAAGCTCACACAAGGGCTTGGAGATCTTTGAAAAGTTCTTAATGAACCTTCTATAGAAGCCTGCGTGTCCTAAGAAACTTCTAATGGCTTTCACATTCTGAGGTTCCACCAACTTCTCTATTATCTCAATCTTGGCCCTATCGACCTCCACTCCTGCTCTAGACACTCTATGACCTAGGACTATCCCTTCTTCCACCATGAAGTGGCATTTTTCCCAATTAAGGACTAGGTTGGTCTCCTCACACCTAGCCAGGACTTGTCCTAAGTTCTCTAAACAGTTTGTAAATGAATCACCAAAGACTGAGAAGTCATCCATAAATATCTCTATCATGGATTCATCTAAGTCAGAGAAGATTGCCAACATGCACCTTTGGAATGTTGCCGGTGCATTGCATAAGCCAAAAGGCATTCTGCGAAAGGCAAATGTTCCAAAAGGGCAAGTGAAGGTGGTCTTCTCCTGGTCCTTAGGGTCTATAGTGATTTGGTTATATCCTGAATAACCATCTAGAAAGCAGTAATAGGCTCTACCAGCTATCCTGTCTAACATCTGATCTATGAATGGTAAAGGGAAGTGATCCTTCTTTGTTTCCTTATTCAATTTCCTATAATCCATACAAACTCTCCATCCTGTAATAGTCCTAGTTGAAATCAGTTCATTACTCTCATTTACTACTACAACCATCCCTCCCTTCTTAGGTACACATTGTATAGGACTCACCCACTGACTACTAGCTATAGGGAAGATCACACCTGCATCTAACCACTTTATGATTTCTTTTTTTACTACCTCTTTCATAGAGGGGTTCAACCTACGTTGGTGATCTACTCGGGGTGTATGTTCTTCCTCTAAGATTATCTTATGCATGCAGTAAGAAGGGCTAATGCCTCTAATGTCAGCAATAGTCCATGCAATAGCCTTTTTATGCTGCTTAAGTAATAATATCAGTTCAACCTCATGCTTTTCACTCAATTTAGAAGAAATAATCACAGACAGAGTATCATTACTTCCTAGATATGCATACTTGAGGTGAGTGGGTAAAGGTTTCAATTCTAAGATAGGTGGATGCTCAATGGATGGTTTTAATGGATTCAAGGATCTGTCAGTCAAGTCTTTATTTATACAAACATGTTGTGTTTTATCTACAGGTATATCCATTATCTCAGAAACATTCAAATCAGTTAAATCTAATTGTACATATTCATTAACATGCTTAGTTAATAATTCATGCTCCAGCTGTTCTTCCATCAGTGAATCTACAATGTCCATGCTAGCACAAGATTCAGAGTCAGAGGGGTACCTTAAGGCTTTATAAACACTAAATTTAACCTCCTCATCATGAACCCTCATGGTGAGCTCACCTTTCTGGACATCTATCAGGGCCCTACCTGTGGCTAAAAATGGTCTTCCTAATAGGATGGGGACCTCCTTGTCCGCTTCATAATCCAGGATGATGAAATCTGCAAGGAAAATAAACTTGTCAACCTTTAAAGAATATCCTCAATCTTACCCTCAGGGTATGCTTTGGATCTGTCTGCAAGTTGTAAAGTGACAGTGGTTGGACGTGCTTCTCCTATTCCTAGCTGGCGGAATAGTGATAGGGGCATGAGGTTTATGCTGGCTCCCAGGTCACAAAGAGCTCTGCCCACGTGCTTGCCTCCTAGCTCTACTGGTAAGGTGAAGGAACCAGGATCCTTCTCCTTCTTGGGTAGCTTATTCTGGAGTATGGCACTGCACTCCTCAGTGAGATTCACTGTTTCAAATTCACCAATTATTTTTTTGTTAGTGATTATATCTTTTAAAAACTTTACATAAGAGGGCATAGACTGTAGAACTTCTACAAAAGGAATATTCACTTGCACTTGTTTAAGAATTTCTAAAAATTTGTTAAAGTGCACTTCCTGTTCTTGTTTTTTCTTTAGCCTTCGAGGGAATGGAGGTGAGGGCACATAAGCAGGCACTTCAGGTCGCCTCAGGATAGGTGGAGGCCTTGGAATTTCTTCTATCTCTTCTATGATGGGCTCCAGCCTTTGTCCTGATGTGCTTGTTGAGGGTTGACCTTGGTTTGGCAGAGACTCCAGTGGAGCACTAGACTCATTGTTCTCTACTCTCTTTGGGGCTTCTTTAGTGTTACTCACCAATGGTCTCCCACTTCTAAGTTCAATTGCTTGAACTTGCTCTTTTCCATCTCTCCTTGGCACCTCAGTGTCAGCAGGTAGTCTACCTTGAGGCCTACTTTTGAGTTCATTGGCTAGTTGCCCTATTTGGTTCTCTAGGCTCCTGAGGGTAGCTTGCTGGCTTTGTAGAGTAGCATCATTCTTGGCGATGTACTCTTTGAGTAGATTTTCTACAAAAGACCCTACTGGTTGGTTGTATGGTTTTTGATACATGGATTGGTTATGTTGGGGAGTGTAACCAGGTGTTCCACTCGGTCTTGGTTGGTTAGGAGCTTGGTACAGTATTTTGCTGGCCACCCCATGAAAGATTTGGGTGGTTCCTCCAACCAGGATTGTAAGTGTTGGAATAGGGGTTGTTCCTAGGCTGCTGTTGGCTTCCAACATAGCAGACTGAGGCTGGATTCCCAGGGCAGTATTCATACAGGTGCCCTTCCCCACAGAATCCACAGATAAGTGTCTCACCTTGACTTGGTTGTGTGCCCATTGACATGGCTGTGGCGGTGTTGACACTAGTTTGGAGATTGGCTTGAGCCATTTGTTTAACTAGGTTGGTCAGGGCGCTTATTTGACTACTCATGTCATTGAGTGCGTCCTTATCTTGAGCTCTACTTGGCTCTATTGGATCATCTGACCACCTACAGTGAGATGTTGAGATCTTCTCCAAGATCTCATAGGCTTCGTTATAACTCTTGGACAGCATGGAACCTCCAGCAGATGAATTTAGAACTTGTCTGGTGCTGGGGTTGCATCCTTTGAAAAAGACCTCTATTTGGATACACCATGGGATGCCATGGTGTGGACATTTAAGTAGAAGGTCCTTGAACCTTGTCCAAGCTTCGTGAAGAGACTAATTCTCAGCTTGTTTGAACTTGACTATGTCATCACGAAAGGTAGAATTCCTATCAGGTGGGAAGTATTTCACTAGGAATTTCTCCGCCAAGTCTGTCCAATTGAGGACTGATCCAGAAGGTAATGAGTTTAACCACGTCTTGGCTTTGTCCCTTAATGAGTAGGGGAAGAGGTAGAGCCTCAAGGCTTCTTGGGAAACTCCAGGGATGAGAAATGTATCACTAACTCCTAGGAAGTTTCTAAGATGGTTGTGGGGATCCTCATTTTCCACTCCAAAGAATTGTCCCACAGTGGACAACATTTGGAACATTACTGGCTTTAACTCGAAGGAGTTGGCAGTAATTTCAGGGCGGATTATGCTTGGGTTTAGTTCCCCAGGCATAGGTACTAGGTAAGAAAGAATGGCACTATCCTTATCATTCGCTATTTCGATGGGATTGCGAGCGGTAGGTACCGGATTTGGGACTGGTATATCCATTTCTATGTGGCAGGATTGCGAAGACTCCGCAGAATCAGCAATTAATTGAGGTATAGAGGGTTGGTTAAAGAGACGTTTCTTAGCTTTGTTTCTGGCCCGAAGTAATCTCTCAGGCTCAGGATTGAACTCTAAATCGCTACTTGAATGCTCATTCATAAACTAACCCAATAGTACCTGCACAAGAAATGAGAAAAAGATCAGTTCCAATAGATATTAAACTTTGTGTTTCAAACTTAACAAACTTCGTTTTCACTAAACTAAATCCCCGGCAGCGACGCCAAAAACTTGTTGCGTGCTCAATGTGTAAAAGAAATAAGCAATAAGAGAGAGAGAGCACTCAGAACATGCAAGCATACATGATCTTGTAGCAAGTAGTAAGTATTTTTTCATTCGTTTTCCCATAGAGATTTATTATTAGCTACTCGTGAAGTGTATTGTTAAGCAAGAATGGGTGGATTTGATGGGGTAGATTTGGTTTAAAAATGCCTAATTACTAATGAATCAATAAAGGATAGCAACATGAACAAGTGCAAGTCAATGATAAACTCAACCGTAAAGAGAAGAGATTAATAAACGAAGAGGAAAATAGCTAAGCAAAATTTTTAACTTAGTAGAATTGCGAGAACAACAATTTTACCGCAATGTTACTAACAGCGAAAGTGTGTAAAATGGAGAAACAAGGGCTACTAACGACTCCTCTATTGGCTTTTTCACACGATTCTCAAGCATTAGATCAACTCACTATGCATCAAACTAACTCATTCTCATGTATCTTCCGATTTCATGCATTAGATTCTTTAGTTTACTCATGTCCAAGTAAGGTCTTAAGCATCTTGTTAAAACAGCAAGTTATGATTTGTACTAGGAAAACGCCTATTCCTAGGTCGTTTTCTGGCTACCTTGAGAGGCTAGCATGAGTGTATGACTCTGAACTCTTACTCCTTCCAGAGGTTAGGAGTTCTTTGGACAAAATGGATGGCCAATCGAAATTGCCCGTGGGATGAAGCTTACATACAATCAATGCATTCGAGAGCTATCCTACATGCTTGGTTCACGTATTTTAGCCTATAGTATTGTCATTAGAATGCCCCTATGTGACTTAGTTACTCATGGATGTAGAGAGAACAGAAATAATAGATGAAGTAGACATGCTTAGAAGAAAATGAAAGACAAAACAGCAAGGAAAAACAGTAGGCAGAGAAGGTAAAGACAAAGTGTGAAATGATGAATGGTGCTTTGATTAATCAATTGTTTGAATGAACAAATGAAGACTTAAAGTGATTAACATAAAGACAGAAAGCAACGAAATGGAATGGATTAACTAATGGAAAAGAAATGACAACAAAACGGTGCTGGAAATGAAAAGTAAAGACAGAAAGCAGTAAAATGAGCTTGATCGCCTCGTCGCAAACGCCTCGGCTGAAGGGAGAGAAAGGTAAGCCTTGCTTGGATGAATCCAATCAGGAGAGAAGATGAATCTTCTCTCCTTCCTATCAGATTGTCGACTCCAACAGCTGAACCTCTCAAACCAACAGACGGAGAAGAGAATGAATGGGACAGACTGCGCTGCGAAGAGACTTCTACGCTTTCGGATGATGCTTAAACCTTCCTCTTTGACCTCCTTTTATAGTATTCTGCAGGTGCGATTGGGCAAAGGAGAACCATCCATCCTCAACGTCGTACTTCAATATGGATGGAGGAGAAAGAACGAATCCCTGAAATATCGGATCACAACAGAAAAAGGTTAGCCAACTTACGGATTTCACTTAAAACATTGTGGTTTTAGCAATGTTTCCGCAATGCTTCCGCAATGCACAATTTTCATTCTTTTTCCTTCGTTTTTCATTTATTTTCTTTCCTTGTGCACACAAGTCCTAATTTAGCTTCCTTCTTCTAATTCTCATATATAAGCATAGGTTTAAGCTAAATCCTATCAAAAACACCTAAGAGTGTACATCTTTCTAAGATAAATAAGTCCTAAAAAGGTCACTTTTGGAGACGTAACACAAGAGGTTTGTATTCTTATTCTTTTATTTCAAAGTTTTTTAGCATGTTTCTTATTTAGATAAATTGATGAAATTAAAGTGTCAATTGAACCTACTCGCTTCCGCTGCGCCACGTGCCCTCTATCAGTGACATCTCAACAACGAGATATCCCCGGAACCGCGAGATATGTACGAGTTCGATGAAGATTTTGCAACTTCCAGTGGCCGAAGTTTCCTTGAACGAACCCAGATCTGCATCGGCGGAAGGTGGTGGAAGAGTCGGCGACGAAGCTTCCCTAATAATTCCTGAAAATAGAAGTCGAAGGTGGGGGAGTCGACAATGAGTAAGTAATCGATGCCAAGAGGCGGAGACGACCAGAGTTGAAAATTGATTTGTCTTACATTTTTGGAGGAGCTGCGCGAAGACGAAGATGAAGATGAAGATTGATAAGCATGATTTAAGATTTTTGGAGAGAGGGATTTAAGATTTCTCAAGAGAGGGTGAGAGATTGTAGGATTTTTTTTTTGAAAGAAAAAAAAACAAATTAACAATTGAGATTTAATTTAAAAAATGCAAGGACATTTTGGTAAGATTTTTTTTTTAATAAAAACATAAAATCTTGTCAAACCGAGCATAACTCAATTGACATAAGATTGTGCGAACATAATTAAATTGACATAAGGTTGTGTCTGTGACTTAAATGTCATGGTTCAATCCTTGCATTAATTAAAATACCGTCGTAATCTTATGGAAATCCTACCAATAATAAATAAATTTACATTAGACGTTTGTAAAAATATGCCTTAAAAACCGGTCTATATATATATATATATATAAAATATGTAGGTAAAACACGGTTCATGATTTTGCATTTTTCAAAAGACAATTTTCCCTTTTGAATTTTTAACTATTTTCAAAACTATCTTTCTCCTCCAATTTTAATATTCTTCTTCAATTTCCTCTAACAAAAAAAAACATCATTCTTCTGAATTTCTATATTTCTAAATTCTTCATTCTCATCCAATTTTAATATTTTTCCAATTTTAGTTGTCATTTTCCAATTACTTTCATGATTCATGATTCTAATTTTATGTTTTAGGTTCTTTATTTTATATAATTTTTTTTTAATGTTATAGTAGATTTAATTTGGAATTATTAATGAAGAGATATTATAGAATAAAATCGATGAAATATTATCTCCATGGAAGAAAATTAATATTAGCTTTAATAAATGAAATTTATGTTAAACAATATAAACAAAAATTAAAAAATTAAAAAAACAATCTATAAGACATATAAAGAAAAAAATATACTTATTATTTTAAGGTACATTATCTTTTTTATATAATTAGGTAGAAAAATCAACCATACTTTATATTGAACAAACTACTACCAAAATGTACTAAAAAAAATTAATATAAACAAGTTATAAATAAATATAACTATATATTAATGCGTTTAAAATTATATTTATACGAATTTGTAATACCAACATAAAATTTTGAATTTGCTTATTATATAGCAATGTGTTCAAATTTTTCTTTATGCATACGAGTTTTGATTCTATTCGACATAATTTTAAAAGTTCAGACAAAATTTATAATTTAATCCAAATTAAACATTTGAAACTAAATAATTAATTGTGATAATAGGAGTATTATTAAGATTAACTTTTAATTATAATTAGGAAAGAAAACTAAACTATTAAAAAAAAAAAAAAAAAAAAGGAAAGAAAACTAAATAAAGACAAAATAAAATTAATAAACCAATGAATAAGAGATCAAAATTTTGGCAGGTGATCTGCCCATGTCCCATTAAGTTGGCACATGATAGTAGAATCCCAAAACTCAAAGCTAACTAACAAATAAAAAAGAAAAGAAAAAAATTTGAAAACTAAAATCTAATGTCTCGTGAACTAAATTGTCCAAAACTGAAAGCTTTATTCTCTCATAACCATAGTAGATCAGTTAAACTGAAACCTTTTTGTGGTCAACCACATCATCGTCAATAAATCTCTTCCAGAACCAATGTTGCTTCCACACTCTTTCCGTCATCTCTTCAATTGGAACGCCCTTTGTCTCTGGCACCAAAAATATCACAAACAACGACATTACCAACACCCAAGCAGAGAAGAACAAGAAGATCCCATACTTCATATGGCACAACATCGACAAGAAAGATTGCGCTATGATAAATGTGAACAACATATTCACACAAACCGTCACACTTTGCCCAGCCGATCGCGTCTCCAATGGAAAAGTTTCGCTTGGAATCAACCATCCCAACGGACCCCAAGACCACGCGAAAGACGAAACAAAAGTGCACACCATTAGCACCACAACAATCGCCGTCCCATGTGTCATACTGTTGCCAGTATCTTGGAGTTTTAGCCCTAAAACAACCGCGATGATCATTTGAGAGATGAACATTTGAACTCCAGCTTCGATCAACAACATTCGTCGCCCGATCTTGTCGACTAAGTAAATGGAGACCACTGTGGAGAGGACATTGACGGCTCCTGTTATCACAGCAGAGTATAGAGACGCGTCGCTGCCCAACCCTAATGTGTTAAACAAAACTGGTGCGTAGAACATAATTGCATTGATTCCGGTGAATTGTTGGAAGACCTGGAACATTACGGCAATGACCAAAGGAGGGCGATTTTGGCGCATAAGGAGGTTTCTAAAAGGATGTTTCACTTCTTGAGCAATGCGACTTGCTTCCAGGATCTCCATGTATTCGGGCTCAATGTTGTCTGTGCCTCTGATTTTGCTCAGCACCCTTTTTCCTTCTTCCAAATGCCCGCGTTCGATCAAACTATTAGGAGTATCGTCAACCAAAATCGCTCCCATAGTTAATAGCGCCGCCGGAACACCCGCCAAAGCCAATGATAGCCTCCATCCCCACCCGCCTTCAATCCTAAAAATACACACACAGTTGTTCAACATTTGAATTTAAGAACATTACTTAATTAAAAATCTGGAGATGATAGTTCTTTTGTTCATGTATTCAATGTGTTCTTACTTGGATGTACCATAATTGATAAGGTTCGCTAACAGAATGCCGATGGTGATATCAAATTGGAACAATATATTCAGTGCTCCACGAATCCTCGTCGGTGCTATCTCCGAGAGAAACAATGGCACAGCCTGTATATAACATTTCAATTTCATATAAGAAATGATTTGATTGACATTTAGGTGACTAGATATACCAAATTCTTCCTAAAAAATCCAACTTAGATCTATTGAAAATAATTAATAAAATTTGTCCATCGAATTTCCGAAGTTATTAGTAATAATATTGAAAGGGATGAGAAAAAAGACCTGGTTGGCAAATCCAACTCCACAACCTAGAGCAATTCTCCCAATAATGAGCATGAGAAGGTTGACGGCGGCAGCATTTAGAATGGTCCCAAAAGTAAAGAAAAGTCCAGCAATGAGCATGGTTTGTTTTCGACCAAGCACTCTTGTGGTGTAAGAAGCGAAGAATGTGGCAGTTAACGCTGCGAGATAGAGAGAAGAGGTGAACAACTGTAAATTTTCATTGTCATATTTACAGTAATTGCTTTCATCTTCTCCATGTTTTTGAGTCTTCTCGTACACCACGGGGAAGAACTCCTTCAGGAATGAAGGCATCGACGTCACTCCCCCTACACGCACATGTCAAAATTTTCACATAAGAAAAAGTCAATCCGAACATAGCTCAACCCAAATAGTTAAATTAATTACCAGAAACTCCAATGTCGTAACCGAACATGAGCCCTCCGGTGGCAGCCATCATACAAGAAATGATGACCACCGGAGTGATCTTGGCCTCAAACTCCGTGCCGCCGGGAGCCGCGGCAAACCCTCCTGCAGGCATGCTTTAGAATTTTTGACAATGACAGGGATATATAAGGCTGAAATTAATGAGTGATGGATATATCAGATTGAGCTCTTCAATCGATTTGATTGTTTTATGGGATGTGGCGAATTGGAAGATTTATAGACAAACATGTTAGTGAAGAATCTGAGTGGGAGCATTCCAAGTGTGCATGAGCTGAATTTGAGGGAGTAAATTGTCTAAAAATGGTTTAGACGACTGTTTCACACAGACACTCAAACATCCAATTTCCTATTAATGGAGGAACCAAAACATTCTTATCTTTGTTTTTCTTCGTTCTTTCTATTACCGAAGGAGAAGAAATAACTAGAGATGTCACACGACCAAGCTTATACTATATTGAACGGTTACCAATTACACTTATTAAGTTTTAATGTAAAATTTAAATCTCAACACTTACATAAATATAAAAATTACATTTCACCAATCCGAACATAGCTCAGTGAATAAGTGTTAAACTCTCTACCATTTTTCATCTTCCTTATTTTTTTTTGCTGGCTTTGGCTCATCTTCCTTATTTACAATAATGTAATATATATATATATTACAAACTATGGCTAGGACCCGGCTTAATATTTAAATGCTACAAATCCTCTTAATCATAAAGATACTTAAAATACAAAACTAATTCAAGAAAATATTCTCCAAAAATTTTGGATTATAAAGCTCTAAATAATATTAATCACAATAAAATCTTAAATTATATTAATATCGTAATAAAATATGCCAACATGAGCATAACTCATCAAGTATGAACTCTTGAAAGGTTAGAGGTTCAAATCTGTCACTCGACATATTGTCAAAAAGAAAAAGGGACAATTGCATATACATGACAATTTAAAACAAAATAATAGCAAATCTAGCGCAATATCAAAGAATTTACGAATATGATACAAAAACACTCATCCGCCCAAATAAAAAGACTAAAAAGCCCATCAGATGTCCTCAACCTATCAAAATTGATAGTTATTGATAGACTTCTATTTTAAATAAAAGTTTATCAGTGATAGCTAGATTTCTATTTAGTTATTGATAGATTTCAGGTTCTTGAAGAAAAAGCACAAAACTAAAAGAACAAGAGCTAAAATTTGTGTTGAGAATGTTCGACCTAAAAGAAAACCTAAAATTTATCAATGACTATTTTTTATAGAATTTTATCAGTGACTATCACGGATATACTTTCATACTTATAGAATTCTATAGTGATAGTTGGTGATCTATCGATTCATAGCTACTCATGGATTTCAGGTTGTTGAAGAAAATACAACTAAAAGAATAAGAGTTGAGATTTATGTTGCGAATGTGGGACGTAAAAGGCAACTTGAAAACTTCAGTGGCTATCAGTGATAGAATTCTATTTTTGATATAATTTTATCGATGACTATCACTCATAGACTTTTATGCGATAACTGCGGATATATTTCTATTTAAATAAAAGTTTATTATTGATAGGCCACTAATAATAAACTACTATATTTATAGACACTGATCGTCTATCAGTCATAGTCATTGATAAAAGTCTATAAAAAAAATAAGTACAAAACTCATAAAAGACTCGCTAGAGCTCTATTAATTCTCTTCCCTTAATATAAAACCAACATGTATGTCTAGTTTTAATAGAAAAGAAAGGCATTAAGCAACTTCTATTATCGGCCTCTAAGAGAATTCTTCATTTTCATGCAAGAATTTACAAGTAGTCAAGTGTTTGAGTTCTACTCTAAAATCTACTCTTTCAAGCTAGAATTAAAGCAATCAACAATTTATACTTTGGCCAAAAGATAAAAGCATTAAGCAAGCAAACACAAGAACAATTGTTGCAATATGAAGAACATTAGATTAATCAAACATGAAAACTAAAACTATTACATCAATCCCCTAAGTAAAAGTCTAGCTACTCATAATCACTAAAATCATGCTTAGACAATGTTTAGAATCCATAAAATAAACAATAAAATCAAAGGTAAAAGGAGAAAAACTCTTGTTGCGTGCCAAGCCTCGTTCCCGATGTGATCTACACGTTCCCGAGCCTCCGAATCTCTTCTTCAGCTCTCTAGACTGTCCTTCAACCTTTCCAATGAGTGTATTTCGAAATTAGGAATAACTCTCCCAATTGGCTCCCCTTTGAATGAAGACAACATGCCTTTTTATAATAGACTACTATTCCCAATCTAATAAGGAATCCATATTTTAATTAGATTAGGAATCTAATCAATTTAGGAATTCCAAATTAAATTAGGAATATCTTTTCTATTCATACATGCCCAAAATAAGATCAAATAGGATAAAACCGGATAAAATTTATGATAGGATAAAATCGGATAAGATATGATAAAATCCATATCTAATCTTTGGATTTTTAACTTGATTCTCTTTTTTTCTTCACATAAATCTTCTAAATTATCAGTTTTGCTCCAAATGCTCGATATCTATAAAATAAGAGAATATCAACGTGAAAACAATCATTTAAGCCTCAAAACTAGCATAAAATAGATCCTAAAAATAGATCCTAAAAATAGCTCACTTTGTGTTCTATCAGCCTTAATGTGATTTCTTGTGGTTCATCAATTGTAGGTTCATTCATGACAACTTCATTCTGTTGAGTTTGATTATTGATTTTTTGTTCTCCTGAATCATTAACATGATCAACACATATACATGAATAACAACTTGAGAACAAGTTATAGGCAAGGGAATTTGCACTCTAACTTCTTTAGTTTCCACTCAAAGTGGTTCCAAACTCCCACTAATTTCATCATTCTCAATGAACTTAGCGTTTCCAGTTTCAACAATTCTTGTACTATGGTTAGAACAATAAATGTTGTATCCTTTAGATTTTCTGGATAACCAATGAATAAACCACTAATTGTTCTTGAATCTAGTTTCTTTTCATGTAGATTATAAATTCTTACTTCCGTCGTACAACCCCAAGCATGCAGGTGTCTTAAACTAGGTTTCCTTCCTGTCCACAATTCAAAAGGTGTCTTTGTAACGACCTTACTAGGAACCATGTTTAACAGATATACAACGACATTTAAAGCATGCATCCACAATGTTATGGGTAAAGATGAGTTGATTAACATACTCTTAACCATGTTCATTAAAGTACGATTGCGCCTTTCTGCAACACCATTTTGTTGTGGTGTTCCTGGCATTGTGTATTGGGCACATATGCCACAACTTGATTTTTATAATTTCTATAAACAAACTTTAGGCAACGACTTGATACATTAGAGAAAAACAAACATATTTCTTTATGGCGGAAACATAAATTCATACACAAAACCATCAATGGAAAATCATATGTTCTTAAACATGGCACTGATACCACATGTTAGCATTATTTTTTATCAACCCTAATTAGGAAAATCAAGAACCTAATGATGCATAAACTTTGATAGACAAGATCTTTGAACAATATGACTTTCACACAATATAGACTAATAGAACATACATTGATCCATGACAATAGTAGATCTTTGAGTCATCACCAAGATTTGGGTTTCTCTCCCTTAACCCCTTCCTGTTTCACGAGCCTTTAAAGATTGAGTGAAAAGCTTTACATAACGTAGGCAGAGAGATGACCAATTCCCAATTAGGGGTTTTCTCTAAATACACCTCCCATCAAGGTGTTAAATTTAGGAAACTATCTTTCATTTGAATAGCCAATAAAATTTATTCTTTATTTTAACTAAACCAATAATATGATAATTACACATGGGCTATAAAGATATAAATGTACATACCTTCTAATGGGTTTTGTACATTTAAGTCTAACACTTTGTGCTTAACAAAACTTCAAGTTGGCATGTAACCCATCTTTTTTGCTGCAAATGCATTTAAAAGCTCTGGACAATGAAAAATATCATCGAGAATCAAATTCTCAACATGTCCATGCCTTGCCAAACACCGATCATGAGGAGCTTGAAGTTTAAACTTTGCGTTGAAGTTGTCTGGTAGAGTTACTTTTGGGGTACTCCAATATCAAACTGTCGAGGCTTGCCAAAATAAATTTATAAACCCGTAGCTTTTAGCTTTGCAGCTAGCGGTAACGGGGTCGAACCACAGAGAGAGAATAAAATTGAGAATTAATTGTTTGAGTTATAATTAAATTGACTGGTGAATTTTGTCACAAAAGGGAGATTTTGATCATAAGAGTGTTGGATTTGGGAGATTTCGGGATTTTGCTAAGCGTTTTTAACATTCATCATTCAATTTTGACATGCACGCGGTCGGTTACCCGAGAACCCTAAAGTAACCGGCTTCATATTAATTAGTTAGAATTAACAATTCTAACTAAACATTATTCACAATCCTATTAGAGTGATCAGCCCCAATTTGACTCTGAACAGTTACTAGTTAACCATGACGAACATTCGATTATGCATACCAATTGCTAATTGACTACCCGACAACCCTAAAGTACTCAACAATCAACATGCATAAGACGATACTCCGATTAATTTTGTTGTCATGTGTTACTATGGCGACAAGGAGAGGCAAGGCATCGCTAGTCTATAACATTAACACATGCTAGAAAACCCGATTGTCCGTCGTTGAAATCTAACACATGCATGGATTAAGCAAGAACGACAAATACACTCAAGAATTTAAGCCTAATCAGAACCAATATGCATAGATTATCAAAACGCTAAAAGACTTAACAAAAATCTCTAATCATCCCAAATCCTACACAAATACCTTAGCCAACCATGGAGGTTTGGAGTCCCAATACACCCATGGAAGCCTTGGACATCATCCCAAGCTTAATACAAAAGAGAAGCTCCAAAAATGGCCAACAATGGCGGAGAAACGAAGAAGAATGGCGAAGACCCGAGAGAGAATGAAGATGATAAGCTGAAAATCATCAAAAGGGCATTTTAAGCCGTCGGAGCGTCGAGACGCTAGGCAAGCGTCGAGACGCTGCGCCCTAAGTGTCGCGCGACTCTTCATCGTGGTGGAGTCGAGACGCCAGGCGAGCGTCTCGACGCTGCGCCCAATATCTCCAGCGCGCGCGTTCGTGATGGCATCGAGACGCCAGGCGAGCGTCTCGACGCTGCCCCGATGATTTCCAGCGCGCGCGCGCGCCTCCGGAGCGTCTCGACGCTGGTGCAAGGGTCTCGACGCTTGCTCTCGGGTTTGGGGCTGGAAAATTGCCTCTTCTTGGCAATTTTGCCCGGTTTTTCTTGTGTGAGCTTGCCTTTTTCCCGAAGCACTCTCGGGGCACTAAAACGCCTTTCTTAGCCACAAAACGCACTCAATGGATACCACGAGCTCTATGCCGCAAAACTCCTATAAACGAGACATATTAACCAATTAATCACGACTTTTAGCTAGAGTTAGGGAGTGAAATATAGCTCCAAAATGGAGTTATCATTGTCCAATTGAATACAACAATTAGGGTAATCCAATTCCAAACTACCCAAAATAGTGGAGTTGTTGTTTTCATTTTTGAACCCATCAAATGAATCCTTAATTGGATCAGATTGATCGGAGTTGTTGGAAATATTGGAATTGGAAGAATCGGATGAGGGGAAGAAATCGTGAATTATCTCTTCCAACAAGTCGGAATCGGGGGATTCCTTTGGGAGAAACTCAGGAGAATTTTAAAATAAGGGTAAATTGAGAATTTAATATTCTAATTTGAGGAAATTGTCAGATCTGCAAAAGCATATATTGTTGGGTTTTATGTCCTAAAACTCGTAGTTTATAAACTGTTTGAATGTAATTATTCTATTTTGCAATAAAGTGTTATTGAGATTTATTCAGTAAAGTTGTTATTGAATAAAGTGAAATTGTGTTTGCATTAACCTATACCAATAACAAACACCATTGGCGATAGTATGAGTACTTGAACTTCATGTGTGACATGAAAGTGGATCAAGTTCAAGTAACAACAAAAAACGGTCTATAGTATAGGGATAAGGCTGGGTACCTTATCTTGGGGACACTATGGATGCGGCTCACTTTGTATTGTACAAAACGGTGTGATCCGAATCGTTTCATGTAGAGACATGTGAGTGAGGGCGTCTTATGCAATGAGTTTGCATAAGACTGAACCGAGAAATCAAGTCGCTCTTTCTTTATAACACCGTTTACGTTAAATACCAACTTTTTCATATGATGACTGATGGAGCGACTTGCGCAGCGGAAAGCGATTTCGGACCGATGATACTCTAATTTCATCAATTTAACAAATAGAAAACATGCTCAAAGCGACGGAATTAAGAAATTAGAAATACATACCCTTGTAGCTCCAATTTCTTCAAGTCCGCCGGTCGTTCTTCGTCACGAACTCTTTCGGCCTCTTCTCACGAACGCCCCGAGGATCACCCAAGGTAGTCCCGCTATCCTCGGCGCCGCGCAACGGAGTTGTGGGACTCCGAAACAAGAGAAAAGAAGAAGAAAAGGAGAGGAAGAAGAAGAAGGAAGAAGAAGTAAGGCAGTGGCTAAAAAATGAAAAACTAAGTTTTTTCACTTTCGTATACCCCTACTGTGAAACTTCTTCAGCAATTGAAAGTCTTTCAATTTCAATGTCAATCCTTCACAGCCCAAACTTACATATATATACATATATTTCTTAACACATATATATGTGTCTTGCTGCATGCAAGACACATATATATATATATATATATATATATATTTAATCATTATTATTATTAAAAATAATAATAATAATTTTATTTATTAAACTTTTTAATAAATAAAAAATATATATATATATAATTATTAATTAAACTTTTTAATTAATAATTATTATTTAATTCAATATCGAATATTAATTAAATAATATAATTAAACCCAGTTTTCCGAAAACCGACTTTTTTATACACGAATCTCATTCATGTTTTAGGCCATTCCCATATTTAAATCATATTTAAATATGTCCACATTTAAATCATATTTAAATATGTCTATCCTTCTTCCATAAATCAAATTTGAACAATTCAAATTCTTTTTCTTTTTCTTTTCTTTTATACTGATGCACGGCGTTATCCGAGCTAGCCAGGAGAACCTAAAGGACCTACAGATCATGAGCTCCAACGATACGAGATTATTCGGTCAAAACTCTTTTAACCCGAATCAATCAACTTTCGTTAACCCCCGGAGACTCCACTATAGTCCGAGAGTTGCACTCTCCTCACTGTAGATATATTGTGTCCTCTTGATATAACCGTCATTGGTAAGTCGATCCTTCACAGGTTGTTCGTAATCACAGCTGGGTCATTTAAACCGTTTAACCCCTGCATTACATCTTGTTCCTTAAGTACCACTGACACCTCTAATGAACAATAGATCTGTGGTCCAACCATCAGATCAATATAACTCTCTCATCACATGAGAGTGTGAGCTCACATTGTTCAAGCCCCGGAGTCAGCTATTAAGGGAACAACCTATCTACTAACCCTGAAGAGCAGGTTAGGAGTGAATTCCAATCTTGCTGTACTATGTCCCCAGCTACGTATTCGACTTTATCCCCAAGTTGGTGGGCTTATTGAGCGGGCATTCCGCCACTCTCACCCGTACAAGTCAAAGGATACTTCCGAATAAGCAGGAGTTCATAGCAAGCTCAGGATTAAGCTCGAGTTACCTAGGCCATCAAAATGTATAAGTCGGTCTCATCAGTAAACAGAGTTATAAAGAGAGAGCGACTTAATACGCGGTTCAATCTTGTGTAAACTCTTTACACAGGACGCCCTCACTTCTCACATCTCCATGTGGAACGATTCGGATCACATCGTTCTGTACAATACAAAGTGAGCCGCATCCAATAGTGTTACCAGGATAAGGTACCCAGCCTTATCCGTATACTATAGACCGTTTTGACTGACTACTTGAGCCTGATCCACAATCATGTCATACATGAAGCTCAAGTACTCACATTCAGCCAAGGGTGTTGGTCATTGGTATAGGTTAAACCAAACACGTTTCACTTTATTCCAGTAAACTCATTTACTGAATAAAACTAATAACTCTTTATTCTAAATAGAATATTTACAAACATAACAGTTTACAAACCACGAGTTTTAGGACATAAAACCCAACAAACTCCCACTTGGACTTAAACGTCCGTGGTGTACATGTTAGGTGGAGAAAACTAATATATCATATATCAGAAGCTTTCTCCCACTGTCCTCTCCAGCAACTCGGAGCCCTAGACTCTTCTAGGTATCTCTCAAACACTTTAGCCATGAGAGACTTAGTAAACTAATCAGCATGAAGTACTACAAGGCTTTCCATGTTACCATCACATCTCCTCATAGCACTATCTTCGAGCTCAACTTATAAACCTATTGTTGCTTCACAAGCTGCAAATAGACTTAGCTACCAACGAGGAATCAACAATACAACTCTTGTATTCTACTCCTCTAAGTACAAGGAAAAAACTTTAACCGGAATCCAATCCAATTGGACTAATATTACTGACAGCTCCCACTGCATAGCACATATCGGGTAATGTATCACAAAAGATACATCTGACCTCCAATATGTAAATTCACTTGGGTGCATCTCGTATCCTCAACACTTGAGGTGTCTTAGGAAACCATTTCCATAGACCATCGAATATTGACAACAACTTGTCAATAAAAGATTTTAGAGACAACACTAGCGATTTGTTCTTACGACTCAGATCAAGCTGAATCCTTAGAACAAACAAAGCCTACCTCCAGATCAACTATTTGGGAGTGGGTCGCTAGTTTATGCTAAAAGTCAGAAATAGATCCTACATCATTCTCAATGATTAGGACAAAATTACGGGAACAATATTTGAAAGCTACAGCATTGATTAAACCCTTGTCAAACAAGGTTTGTCAAACTATTGTTCAAAGCCATAAGATTTGATCACATTATCAAAACTCACAATTCAGGACGAAGATGCTTTCTCCAATTCATAAATGAATCGAATAAGCTAGCAAACCATTTGCTCTTTGCCCTCGAAGTATGAATCTTTTTGTTTGAGACTTATAGATACTCAAATCAAGTTTGCAAGTCTTGACATCCATTTGCTTTATTCTATCAAAATAGAACAAAGCAATGGATAAGAGTTATCTATTTAACTTACACCTGGCAACAAGAGAAAGAGAGTATACCCAATAAACCCTTTCTCTTCGGGACAGTCTCATTACCAAAAAGTCAAGCCATAAGGTTTTCACCTTAGTGGCTTGGTCTCATTAACATCCAAAGATTCATGGCTTTGAACCATTCGGCCTTGTCTATGTGATCCATTGTTTGTTTAGAGACAATGAATCCTCAATGTCATCATCAAGTATGATAACTTTGAGTTTAAGACAAGCCAATACATCGGGTTAGGTTGTCCAACATCCCTCCCACTGCATTGAGCCTTTCTCAACAGTTGAGAAGTTCCAGTTTGATCAACAACCATTGTTGAATTCAACTATAACTTTCTTGTTAAAACTGTAAGTCTTAACACACTAGTTGTTTTCGAGTTTAATTAGAACACATCTGTATATATCTTTTGCTAAATGAACTGTTCATTATAAAACCAAAAGATATAATATACAGGTGTTCAGTTTAAACTGGAACTATAGACAATAATTAAATATAACAAATGTTATTATCTCTATACAACAACTACAAAGACTCCCACTAGTTCAGCTGCAATGATATCTCCATATCTCACAGCGAGAAAACGACTGTCAGGAACTAGTTTCCTGTAGAAAAACAAACATAAATAGTGGTTCTTGAAGACATCCAGGTATGACATTCATATCCACTAAACTTGTTTTGACAAATAAATCACATTTATCTTGTCGTTCTTTCTCAGCCTGTTTCTCAACAAAGTATTTGGAGCAGTTACGCTTCCAATACCCATCTTCAGTACAATGGAAACATTTTCATATGTTTGAAGACATTACCTTGCGAACAATAAGGGCTTTGCCATTTCTCCTGTTACTCTTCTTCATCTGAATAATCTTATTACTCAGAGAAGCAGACTTACTTCCTGACGCCAACCTCTTAAGGAATTTCTTCGAAGTGACAACACTTGCCTCATTCTCTATTCCTTTGGAAGTGTACAGAAAATGATAAGTCTGAAAAGACGATGGTAGCAACGTTTACTTCTGCCGCATTCAAATGGACCATCATGTTAAGGACAAGCTCCCTAACAGAGGTATCCTCCACTATGCGAGAGTTATAAACGAACTTGAGGACTTCATTACGAAGGAATGAGGACGAGTGCCCACCAT
This sequence comes from Herpetospermum pedunculosum, assembly GCA_028017165.1. NCBI lineage: Eukaryota > Viridiplantae > Streptophyta > Magnoliopsida > Cucurbitales > Cucurbitaceae > Herpetospermum > Herpetospermum pedunculosum. Next base: position 58,181,265 of record CM051526.1, on the reverse strand, counting down.
TGCTTGTAATGAAGACATGATTTCCTTTGCAGAAATCATCACCTCATACTACTTGCACAAGGCATCAAATATGCTTGCCAAGATATAGATTTGGGCTTTATCAATAGCCCTAATCCATCCATCGTATGCCTCTCGAACACTTCGAGAATCATTCGAGCCAGGAGCTGAAGGACATTCCTCCGTTAAGACAAACCTCAGGTCGTCCAGAACCAGAATCGTATTCAGGTTCGACTTCCAGGTTCCGTAATTCTCTCCGGTTAACTTGTCGTGAGCTAACAACTGTATAAACGAGCTCGACATGCCGAAAAAAGAATGTAAATCTATTAGTGAAACAGTTTTAACCTATTTAAACCAATTAAGAGGTTTATCAGTAAATAAAGTACCCAAACTCTTTATTTACTAACAACGATACTTTAGTAGGTCAGAATGGTCCCTACTGTAGGGTAGGTGAGCACTCCTTTACTAAATCAAGACATTCTTGACTAAATGCTATCACCAGAATAACTCATATTCCTATAGCATCTTAGTTATCGTTTTTGGTCTGGATTTACTAACTCCTTAGCAAATCCCGTAAGTGTGACCCTCCATTTTTAGAACGCACAGAACGGCCCCAACATAGCAACCGTATGGAATGTCAGTGTTGGGAATGGCCCTATGTTTCTTTATCCATAAATGGTGACTGAGGTGTTCGATCTCCCATGCCCAGCCCTCCGTTTGGATGGTGCCCCAAGGGCAGCCTGCAGGCAGAACATGGGAATCTCACGGTTCAATCCAATGGAGGAGACCGTAGGATGTACTGACGTACTTCTTTCTCCCACTTACTATAGACACTTACTCCATTCACCTTGCTATTGAAAGTTGCAAACACCACCCGTCTGGAGATGCCTCTAATGGCATCATGAGGCCCTGCAAAATTCTCACTTTGTGAACTTTAGGGAGTGCGTAGCAGGAGAGGGATATATCATATATTCCTTCTCAACACATCTACTAAGCATCATGGACAGTTTTAGGGTAAACTACTCAGGTTTTATCTGGCTAAGTAAATAAAACCTTAAGTCTAGGCAAACTATTTACCTGAGATGTCTAGGTTATAAACTCTTTACTAACCTCACACCTCTCACGCATGCTCATAAAGCCTGGTTAACTTTACTCAAGTACCGGATCGTCCCCAGGTAGGAGGTGTTCCGTAAACCGTCAACTTAAATACCTCCAACCTCGAACAGGATTTCACCGGGTGAGTTTCTCATAACCTTAGCATTTACGAGATAACGACCTATTCATCTAATGAACTTGATCGAATCATTTAACCTTAAATGAACATGCTTTTCTTTGTTATAGATTTTAAAAGTCTAAGTCATTTTTACAACACTTGCAAAATTAGACTTTCTACAACAACTTCTATATGCTTCTCAAACATACATTTGCTAAGGCATGACAAGTTGAATATTTAACTTCATAATCAATATAACACTTATATCGATTATGCTCTTAAATATACAACTCCTAATTCATAAATTAATATAACACTTATATCAATTATTATGAATTAAGCATGCATCTTATACATTATAACAATTATAACATACAATATGCATCTTAGTTGGATGTTTAATTTCATAATTAATATAACACTTATACTAATTATTCTATTAACTAAACAACATCAAATTCATGAATTAATATAACTCTTATATTAATACTCATGAATTAAACATGCATATACATTACAACACTTATAATATACAATATGCATAAAACTAGGATAACCTATGTTGTAAGTTCAATTTCATAATTAATATAACGCTTATATCAATTTCTCTATTAAACTAACAACATCCAATTCATGAATTAATATAACTTTTATATTAATTCTCATGAATTCCTAAATATGCATACTATACATTATAACACTTATAACATATTTACTATGCATGGAGCATGCTTCCTACGGTGGGATTTTAAATCTATATGGCATACGTTATGCACATACAAATATGGATTTCAATTAAAACATACATTCACAATGCATAATTAATTAAACACACTAAAGTGGATCGATTTTGGCATTTAGCAAGCAATAACTATTTTATTACAAGCTTGAACAACAAGCTAAGTCTTCAGCGAACTTCGAACTCTTCGCACCGCCTTTGACCAACTTGCTTCCCCGAACGCTTCGGCCAATTTCTCTTCGAATTTCTCCTCGTATTGTCTAGAACGAGTTTGAACTTATACCGAACAATTCGGCGCGTTCCAAACTCAAGCTTCTTTCACAAAGAAACCTATATGGACTCTAATGACTCTAAAAATACAAATTTTTCAGCACGCATTAACGCCCATACATTCTCGGGCAATTACAAATTATGAAATTCGAAAGAAACGATGCCAAAATCGATTTTCACTTTAGACGTCCATTCAGAAACAATTTCTAAATTAAAATACCCACCAACTTAAATTGATGCAAATTGAGTTAATCACAAAATCGCTCTGATACCAATTGATGGAGCGACTTGCGCAGCGGAAAGCGATTTCGGACCGATGATACTCTAATTTCATCAATTTAACAAATAGAAAACATGCTCAAAGCGACGGAATTAAGAAATTAGAAATACATACCCTTGTAGCTCCAATTTCTTCAAGTCCGCCGGTCGTTCTTCGTCACGAACTCTTCCGGCCTCTTCTCACGAACGCCCCGAGGATCACCCAAGGTAGTCCCGCTATCCTCGGCGCCGCGCAACGGAGTTGTGGGACTCCGAAACAAGAGAAAAGAAGAAGAAAAGGAGAGGAAGAAGAAGAAGGAAGAAGAAGTAAGGCAGTGGCTAAAAAATGAAAAACTAAGTTTTTTCACTTTCGTATACCCCTACTGTGAAACTTCTTCAGCAATTGAAAGTCTTTCAATTTCAATGTCAATCCTTCACAGCCCAAACTTACATATATATACATATATTTCTTAACACATATATATGTGTCTTGCTGCATGCAAGACACACATATATATATATATATATATATATATATATATATATATATATATATATATATATATTTAATCATTATTATTATTAAAAATAATAATAATAATTTTATTTATTAAACTTTTTAATAAATGAAAAATATATATATATATAATTATTAATTAAACTTTTTAATTAATAATTATTATTTAATTCAATATCAAATATTAATTAAATAATATAATTAAACCCGGTTTTCCGAAAACCGACTTTTTTATACACGAATCTCATTCATGTTTTAGGTCATTCCCATATTTAAATCATATTTAAATATGTCCACATTTAAATCATATTTAAATATGTCTATCCTTTTTCCATAAATCAAATTTGAACAATTCAAATTCTTTTTCTTTTTCTTTTCTTTTATACTGATGCACGGCGTTATCCGAGCTAGCCAGGAGAACCTAAAGGACCTACAGATCATGAGCTCCAACGATACGAGATTATTCGGTCAAAACTCTTTTAACCCGAATCAATCAACTTTCGTTAACCCCCGGAGACTCCACTATAGTCCGAGAGTTGCACTCTCCTCACTGTAGATATATTGTGTCCTCTTGATATAACCGTCATCGGTAAGTCGATCCTTCACAGGTTGTTCGTAATCACAGCTGGGTCATTTAAACCGTTTAACCCCTGCATTACATCTTGTTCCTTAAGTACCACTGACACCTCTAATGAACAATAGATCTGTGGTCCAACCATCAGATCAATATAACTCTCTCATCACATGAGAGTGTGAGCTCACATTGTTCAAGCCCCGGAGTCAGCTATTAAGGGAACAACCTATCTACTAACCCTGAAGAGCAGGTTAGGAGTGAATTCCAATCTTGATGTACTATGTCCCCAGCTACCTATTCGACTTTATCCCCAAGTTGGTGGGCTTATTGAGCGGGCATTCCGCCACTCTCACCCGTACAAGTCAAAGGATACTTCCGAATAAGCAGGAGTTCATAGCAAGCTCAGGATTAAGCTCGAGTTACCTAGGCCATCAAAATGTATAAGTCGGTCTCATCAGTAAACGGAGTTATAAAGAGAGAGCGACTTAATACGCGGTTCGATCTTGTGTAAACTCTTTACACAGGACGCCCTCACTTCTCACATCTCCATGTGGAACGATTCGGATCACATCGTTCTGTACAATACAAAGTGAGCCGCATCCAATAGTGTTACCAGGATAAGGTACCCAGCCTTATCCGTATACTATAGACCGTTTTGACTGACTACTTGAGCCTGATCCACAATCATGTCATACATGAAGCTCAAGTACTCACATTCAGCCAAGGGTGTTGGTCATTGGTATAGGTTAAACCAAACACGTTTCACTTTATTCCAGTAAACTCATTTACTGAATAAAACTAATAACTCTTTATTCTAAATAGAATATTTACAAACATAACAGTTTACAAACCACGAGTTTTAGGACATAAAACCCAACAATGACCTGGGTAACTCGATCTCAATCCTGAGCTCATTATTAACTCTTGATTATTCGAGCTTATCCTTTGACTTGTACGGGTGAGAGTGGTCAGATCGCCGACTCAATAAGTCTACCATCTTGGGGATAAGACCGAATAAGTAGCTGGGGACATAGTCCAGCAAGACGAAATTCACTACTACCCGCTTTTAGGGATAGTAGAGAGGTTGTTCTCTTAATAGCTGACTTTAGGTCTTGAACAATGGGCCCACCCTCTCCTGGCTCGAGAGGGATCTGATTTGTTGGTTGGACCACAAATCAATTGTTCATTAGAGGTGTCAGTGCTACTTAAGGAAAAAGATGTAATGTAGGGGTTAAACGGTATAAATGACCCGTTGTGATTACGAATGACCTGTGAAAGATCGACTTACTGATAATGGTTATATCAAAAGGACATAAATATATCTATAGTGAGGAGAGTGCAGCCCTTGGACTTTAGTGGAGTCTCTGGGGGTTAACGAATGTTGATTAGGTCGGTTAAAAGAGTTTACCGGTAATCTCGTGTCGTTGGAGCTCATGATCTATAGGTCCTCTAGGTTCTCCTGGCTAGCTCGGATAAAGTCGTTCAACATTATAAGAGAATTTTTTTTTGAATTTATTCAAATTCGGTTTTGGAAGAATGATTGATGATTTAAATATGGGATTGGTCTAAAAGATGAATAGGGATTCATGTGCGAAAAATCGGTTTTCGAAAAACCGGGATTAGTCATATTTTTTAATTAATATTTGATATTGGATTAAATAATATTAATTAATTAAAAAGTTTCATTAATAAAATATATATTATATTTATTTAAAATTAATTTTGAATTAATTTTAAAATAAACAATAATGCATGTTTAACACTTGGACAACACTAATCCATCAAAAATTTTAATAGTTAAGTTTTTTTTTTTTTCTTTTTTTGGCAAAAATCAAAAGTTGAAAAAGATGGAAAACTTAAAAATAGTTTGGGTTTTTCTTTTTGCTTTTGATGAATGTTTGCTCTCCGATAATGCATAAAACTCATCTTTTGATGAGTTTTGTTCTTCCAAGCAATACCATTTTGCTTCTTTTTTTTCCATCAACGAAGACCTTAAATCCATCTTTTCTTCTATATTTCTCTTGTAAAGGAGTCTCACCAGTTCGTTGCTCGACCCGAAGATAGCGGGTCTATCAGAGGTGGTCCTCGAGGAGTTTGAGAGAAGGTTCCAAGAGTTCGTGAGGAGATTCAAGCGTTGAAATTGAAGAATTCGAACTACAAAGGTTTGTGTTCTAATTTCTCTTTTTCAAAGTTTTGAGCATCTTTCTGTTTAGTTAAATTGATGAAATTAGAGTATCATTGATCCAAATCGCTTCTGCAGCGTTATGCGCTCCATCAATTGGTATCAGAGCGTATTTTTATCACTAAATTTGCATCAATTTTGTTGGGTTTTATGTCTTAAAACTCGTGGTTTGTAAACTGTTATGTTTGTAAATAATCTATTTAGATAGAATAAAGAGTTATTAATTTTTTTCAGTAAAAGAGTTTACTGGAATAAAGTGAAACGTGTTTACGTTAACCTATACCAATGACCAACACCCTTGGCTGAATATGAGTACTCGAGCTTCATGTATGACATGATTGTGGATCAGGCTCAAGTAGTTAGTCAAAACGGTCTATAGTATACGGATAAGGCTGGGTACCTTATCCTGGTAACACTATAGGATGCGGCTCACTTTGTATTGTACAAAACGATGTGATCCGAATCGTTTCACATGGAGATGTGGGAGTGAGGGCGTCCTGTACAAAGAGTTTGTATAAGACTGAACCGCGAAATATGTCGCTCTCTCTTTATAACACCGTTTACTGATGAGGCCGACATTTTCATTTGATGGCCTAGGTAACTCGATCTTAATCCTGAGCTTACTATGAACTCCTGCTTATTAGACAATATCCTTAGACTTGTACGGGTGAGAGTGACCTATTAGCGCTGATTCAATAACTTATCATCTCAGGGATAAAGTCCAATAGGTAGTTGGGGACATAGTGTAGTATGATGAAGTTCACTCCTAACCCGTTTTTCAGGATTAGTAGATAGGTTGTTCCCTTAATAGCTGACTCCGGGGCTTGAACAATAAGCACTCACACTCTCATGTGATGATAGGGTTAACTAATTTGTTGGTTGGACCACTGATCTATTGTTCATTAGAGGTGTCAATGGTACTTAAGGAACAAGACGTAATGCATGGGTTAAATGGTTTAAAATGACCCAACTGTGATTACGAACAACCTGTGAAGGGTCGACTTGCCCGTGACGGTTATATCAGAGGACATAATATATCTACAGTGAGAAGAGTGCAACCATCGGACTATAGTGGAGTCTCCGGGGGTTAACGAATGTTGATTAGTTCGGTTAAAAAAGTTTTGACCGGATAATCTCGTATCGTTGGAGCTCATGATCTGTAAGTCCTTTAGGTTCTCTTGGCTAGCTCGGATAACGTCGTGCAACAGTTTAAGAGAAAAGAAAAAGAAAAAGAATTTGAATTGTTCAAATTCGAGTTGTGGAAGGTTGATGGACATATTTAAATATGATTTAAATATGAGTATGCCTATTACATGAATAAGATTCATGTGAAAAAAATCGGTTTTTCGAAAAAATCGGATTTAGTTTTATTATTTAATTAATATTTGATATTGAATTAAATAATATTTATTAATTAAAAAGTTTAATTAATAATTATATATATATTTTTTATTTATTAAAATGATTAATAAATAAAAAAATTATTATTATTTTTAATAATAATAATAATTATATATATATATATATATAAATATATATATATAGGTAACGTATGGCAGAGAATGAGAAAAGGGGGTAAACTAAAAAAAAAATTCGTTGAAGTTGAAAAAAAAAAAACGTTGGTTCATATTTTTTTTTTCTGCCTCCTTCTTTTCTGTTTCTCTCAGTTCTTCTTCTTCCTTCTTCATTTCTTTTTCGTTTTCTCTTCTTTCGGAGTCTCATCACTTCGTTGCTCGGCACCGAGGATAGCGGGACTACCTGGGTGGTCCTCGGGGCGTTCGTGAGAAGAGGCCGGAAGAGTTCGTGACGAGGAACGACCGACGGACTTGAAGAAATTCGGAACTACAAGGGTATGTATTTCTAATTTCTTATTTCCGTCGTTTTGAGCATGTTTTCTATTTGTTAAATTGATGAAATTAGAGTATCATCGGTCCAAAATTGTGTCCGCTGCGTAAATCGCTCCATCAAATTTAAGCTTGGTGGGTTTTAATATAGAAATTATTTCTGTATGGGCGTCTAAAGTGCTTTCGGTTTTGGCATCTCTTTTAGCTTTGGTTTGCTTTGCATTGGTTTGTAAATAGCCTGACTGTATGGGCTTAATGTTTGCTTAAGAAGTTTGTATTCTTTAGATTCATTAGAGGCCTAGGGCTGTTTTCCAAAGCAAGGAGCAAAGGAAATTAGCTAGCCGAAGTTTTTGGAGAGCGAGGCGGTTCGAAGAGTTCGAAGAGGCCGCTCAAGACTTAGCTTGTTGTAACAAGCTTGTTCGATGCCAAAATCAGTTCACTTTAGTGTGTTTAATTAATTATGCATTGTGAATGTATGTTTTAATTAAATTCCCTAATTGTATGTGCATAAAGTATGTCATATAGATTTAAAATCCCACCATAGGAAGCATGCTCTGCATTGAAAGTATGTTATAAGTGTTATAATATATAGTATGCATGTTTAGGAATTCATGAGTATTGATATAAGAGTTATATTAATTCATGAATTAGATGTTGTTTGCTTAATAGAATAATTGATATAAGTGTTATATTAATTATGAAATTAAAAATACAAGATAGTTGCCTTAGTAGTATGCATGTTTGAGAAACATGTAGTTTGTTGTAGTTAGTCTTAGTTTTGCAAAGCGTTGTAAAATTGGCATAGACTATTAAAATCTATAACAAAGACAAAGACATGCTCACATTAGGGTTGAATATATCACACTGTTTTATTAGATAAAATAGGTCGATATCTTGTAAATGCTAAGGTTACAAGAAACTCACTCGGTGACATCCTGTACTAAGGTTGGAGGTATTTAAGCTAACAGTTTACGGAACACCTCCTACCTGGGGACAATCCGGTACTTGAGTAAAGTTAACCCAGCTTTATGAGCATGCGTGAGTGGTGTGAGGTTATAAAGTGTTTTTTCACCTAGACATCATAGGTAAAAGTTTGTTTTACCTAGACTTAGGTTTTATTGTCTTAGCCGGATAAAGCCTGAGTAAGATATACCCAAACTGTCTAAAATACTTAGTAGTGGTGTTGAGAAGGTATATATGATATATCAATCTCCTCCATGTTCTCTGTGAAGTTCACACCGTGAGATTTATGCTCGGCTTCATGATGTCAATAGGGCATCTCCAGACGGGTGGTGTTTGCATAAATCAATAGCAAGGTGAATGAAGAAAGTATTTATAGTAAGTGGGAGAAGGAAGTATGTCAATACATCCTGCGATCTCCTCCATTGGATTGAACCGTGTGATTCTCATATTCCGCCTGCTGGTTGCTCTTAGAGGCACCGTCCATACGGAGGGTCGTTTCATGGGAGTCGAAACATCTCAATCTACATAAATGGATAAAGAAACATAGGGTCATTCCCAACACTGACATTCCATACGGTTGCACTGTTGGGGCCGCCCTCTGAATTCTAAAAATGGAGGGTCCCACTTACAGGATTTGCTAAGGAGTTAATAAATCTTGACCAAACAACAATAACTAAGATGTTATAGGAATAAGAGTTATTATGGTATTAGCATTTAGTCAAGAATGTCTTGGTTCAGTGAAAGAGTGCTTGACTGCCTCCTGGTAGCGACCATTCTGATTCATTAAGTATCGTTGCAAATTAATAATAAGTTTTGGGTACATTATTACTTTTTACTAAATTCTTGATTGATGTGTAAATTAGGTTAAAACATTTTCACTAATAGAATTCATTCTTTTTTCAGCATGTCAAGCTCTTTTATCCATTTACTAGCTTCCGATAAACTTAGCGGCGAGAACTACGCGACCTGGAAATCGAATTTCAGTAAATTTTGTACGCTTTTATGACTTATATTTCTTGTCACTAATAGGTTGAAGACGACATCTATTGAGTCAACAAAATTAATTCAATGACCTTATTTTTTTTGTCGTAAATCTAAATATATTTATACTTATATTTATATTTGTAATTATTATTAAATTCTATAACCTTGATGAATACACATGTAACCAAAATAAAATACTCCTAGTAGGACACAAAACGTAATATCATTGAAATAAATTGTATATATTATTGAAATATCACACTTTTACACAAACCAAATCGTATTTCGTATGTATCATAACTAGCATGTGCCTACAAAGTTACCAAGTGTTATTCTTAACCTCAAACGAATCTAGCATGTGCCTACAAAGTTACCAAGTGTTATTTTAATCTCAAACGAACCTAACAAGTGCCTAAAAAGTTAACAAATGTCATTCTTAATCTCAAACGAACCTAAAAAGTGTCTCAAGTGATTCTAAAAGTGCAAAATAGTCTAAAAGTGCCTACAAAGTTACCAACTATCATTTTTTTATCTCAAACGAACCTAGCAAGTGCCTACAAAGTTACCAAGTGTGTCTGAAGTGATTCTAAAAGTGCAAAATAGTCTAAAAGTGTCTACAAAGTTACCCAGTATCATTCTTAACCTCAAACGAACCTAGCATGTGCCTACAAAGTTACCAAGTGTTATTTTAATCTCAAACGAACCTAACAAGTGTCTAAAGTGATTCTAAAAGTGCAAAATAGTCTAAAAGTGCCTACAAAGTTACCAAGTATCATTCTTAACCTCAAACGAACCTAGAAAGTGCCTACAAAGTTACCAAGTGTGTCTGAAGTGATTCTAAAAGTGCAAAATAGTCTAAAAGTGCCTACAAAGTTACCAAGTATCATTCTTAACCTCAAACGAACCTAGCATGTGCCTACAAAGTTACCAAGTGTTATTTCAATCTCAAACGAATCTAACAAGTGCCTAAAAAGTTAACAAATGTCATTCTTAATCTCAAACGAACCTAAAAAGTGTCTCAAGTGATTCTAAAAGTGCAAAATAGTCTAAAAGTGCCTACAAAGTTACCATCTATCATTCTTGATCTCAAACAAACCTAGCAAGTGCCTACAAAGTTACCAAGTGTGTCTGAAGTGATTCTAAAAGTGCAAAATAGTCTAAAAGTGTCTACAAAGTTACCAAGTATCATTCTTAACCTCAAACGAACCTAGCATGTGCCTACAAAGTTACCAATTGTTATTTTAATCACAAACGAACCTAACAAGTGTCTAAAGTGATTCTAAAAGTGCAAAATAGTCTAAAAGTGCCTACAAAGTTACCAAGTATCATTCTTAACCTCAAACGAACCTAGAAAGAGCCTACAAAGTTACCAAGTGTGTCTGAAGTGATTCTAAAAGTGCAAAATAGTCTAAAAGTGCCTACAAAGTTACCAAGTATCATTCTTAACCTCAAACGAACCTAGCAAGTGCCTTCAAAGTTACCAAGTGTTATTTCAATCTCAAACGAACCTAACAAGTGCCTAAAAAGTTAACAAGTGTCATTTTTAATCTCAAACGAACTTAAAAAGTGTCTAAAGTGATTCTAAAAGTGAAAAATAGTCTAAAAGGGCCTACAAAGTTACCAAGTATCATTTTTAACCTCAAACAAACCTAGGAAGTACTTACAAAGTTATTTTAATCTCAAACAAACCTAACAAGTGCCTAAAATGTTAACAAGTGTCATTCTTAATCTCAAAGATACTTAAAAAGTGTCTAAAGTGATTTTAAAAGTGAAAAATAGTCTAAAAGTGCCTACAAAGTTACCAAGTATCATTCTTAAGCTCAAACGAACCTCGCAAGTGCCTACAAAGTTACCAAGTGTCATTTTTAATCTCAAACGAACCTAACAAGTGCCTAAAAAGTTAACAAGTGTTATTCTTAATCTCAAACGAACTTAGAAAGTGTCTAAAGTGATTCTAAAAATGCAAATTAATCTAAAAGTGCCTAAAAAGTTACCATGTGTCATTCTCAACCCAAATAAACTTAACAAGTGGTTATAATTAAACTAAACTAAACTTATTAGTCTAATCGAAATACAAATCAAACACATCACGCTAAGCACTCAGATGTGCTTAGTCTTATCAGAAAATTCACAAGCGACAAAATATAGTTTGCTAAGCACTCAGATGTGCTTAGTCTTATCAGAACATTTATAAACGATAAATTATAGATTGCTAAGCACTCAAATGTGCTTAGTCTTATCAAAATTGCAACGATGCCACAATGCAAGTCATATAATTCACAATAAATAAACAATTATTAAACACACAACATGCCAACAGGTAGATAGAATCCATTTACCTAACCTAGTCCTAAAACAACATAACACTTTAACCCTTACTTCGAACGCTCCAAAACGAACCTAAGCAACAAAGAGATCTCTCATGTTAGAAAAAATGAAGCATGTTAGATGCATCACATAACTATCACATCTACTTGTCAAATGCATCACACAGATTTAAAGCTAAAAAAGAAAATTGGAATCTAAGACAAACTGCTGGTACAAATGGCTACATTACACACTAATAGTAAGTAAGACGATTTGTCAAAGTGAAGAAAGTCTCAGCAATCCAAAAGTAAAAACGCTTTGACCTTTAAGGTCATATCTTTAACTTTAAACCCACCTTGAAGGTTTGGGATGACTATAGACTAACTCATCCAAAGTATATTTACCAGCAGCCAATCCAACAAGTGAAGCATCTATTTCAGAATATGTAACAATCAGTTAAGCATCTATCAGAATGAGTATTGCATAATTGCAAAAGCATTCCAAATATGCCCAAAAAAAATTAGAATATCCATTTGAAATATTTATATTTGAAACTTGAATTTCTAAGCCATAGCCACTCACTTGGATTGTTGAGCCTGCAGCCTTTCGAGTTCTTCTAAAGCTTTACAAGGATCACATGAATCAAAATCATAATTCCATGGAACTTATCAACATGGTGCTGACTAAAGACAACTATTCGTACAATACCATAGTTCCAAACTATATTAACACAATTACAACACAATAAATCTTGAAACACAGAAACAAGAGATCAATATGAGTTTTGTATCATAATCAAAGGACAACAATAAAACAAAGCATTGAAACTAAAATCCTAGGTATAAAGCTCATTTTTTTTTTTATTTCTATTAAGCCTAGTGTCTAGTGATCTTACCATAATCAGAGAACAACATTGAAACAAGGAGTACATTAAACACTTCCATTAATTCCTTATATCAATGGAACAACTTACACTCAAAATATATATATATATATATATATATATATATATATATATATATATATCTTATAACACACTCAACCTAATGTTAGTTTTGCATTTCTTCAATCAAAATGAAAAACTCCTTTCTTATGGAAAAATAGACTCTGCTAAAGAAGTATTATCATCATGCACATGATCCAATCCAAATTAGTCATATATGACTAATTACACTACAACCATTCTCCCAACATGCTATAATTAAGAATTTTACTTCACCAAAAAGAAAAAAAGCAACACCAAAATGGTCAAACCATTCATATTTCTCTACTTTTGCGTATCAGTTAAAATCTCATTTGCCTGGCAACACCAAAGTTGTTTTTTGTTCCCTGAAATTTCTCTCTGTTCAAAACAAAGTATGCAATTTTCTCTTCCGGTTAACAGAGAATTTAAGAATGAAACAGATATCCCCAAACCCATTTCTTCTTAAAAACCTTATTTTCCATTATCAGTCCCCTCAAACAAGTTTTCACATCAACATTATTATTGACATTGAAAGAACAAAAAGAACCTGAATGAAAAAAGATAAGCAAAAAGAGAGAGAAAAAAAATGTCTCGAATGAAAAGACAAAAAACAAACCTTCTATCCTCTGAAGAAGTTTCTTCACTTGTTCACTCTGAGATCACAAGTCTATAAAAACAAAACAACAACAAAAAAAATCCTTTAGAGAAGGTAAGAGGAGCAAAAGAAAAACAAAACAAAACATTCTGGAAAGTGAGTTGTAGAGAAAAAGTAAAAAACATGAATCTTTAGTAGCTTAAAATCTTCCTCTTTGGTCATTTGTTAAGTTGAAATTGTGTTAGTGTAGAGATAGATGGAGCAAAGAAAATGGGGTCTTTTACGAAGGAAGGTCGTGGCGAGGAAAGAATGCTCAGAGGGGAAGAAGGTGTTTAAGCTCTAGGCTAGCGTGAGCAACCTTTTTTCTTCAAGAAGTCTGGGATTTCGAACGAACTGTCTGTTGAGGATCCCACATCGGAAAGATGAAGGGACCTCACTCATAATATAACACACATGGACTACTCCTCCTATTACCAATTGGTTTTAGGATGGAACCCCATGATGTCTAACATGGTATCAGAGCCCATGAAGCCCAAACGGGTATTCGGTCCAAAAGTGGGATCCGACCCAAGATGGTGAACCCAAAGAAACACCATATTGAGGGGGCATGTTGAGGATCCCACATCGGAAAGTAACACACATGGGCTACTTCTCCTATTACCAATTGGTTTTAGGATGGAACCCCATGAAACAGGTTAATGGATGCATCAATTCAAAAATCTTCTTAGCAAATACGAGCGAACCAAGCTCGACATACATGAAAATTGCAGAACTCACAACATACAAATCATAAACATAATCAATGTCTAACTTTACAAGCACTCCATGAACAACATTGATATTCTTAAAGTTCCCCAAAGTCAAAAAGGCAGAAAACATATTAACAAAACTAACAGAACTTGGTTTTATCCCAATTCTCATCATTAAATTGTTTCACAGCTTCAGGATATCTCTTTGTTCTAACATATCAAGCAATGCCACTTAGGCTTTTGCAAAATCCATTACAAAAACCAATTTTTATGCAAAGCTCCAATTGACAAGACCAAAATAGTATATCTGAAGAACTAACATTGGATTTAAACAAGAAAAAAAAAATCTAGCACGACTTTTAAAAAACCAAGCAAAAACACGAACTTGACAAAATGTACAACTGACAAATAGACCCAACCAAGAAAATATTACTTGATTGGCATAGCTATCATAATGCATTGCAGGAATAATCGTGTCCACAGAAAGAAAAAAAAAAAGAAGAAGCAAGGTTCTAGTTTTTTATTTACATAATTACGACATAGATCCATCAAAATCACACCTAACATACAAACTCTAATCCACTGATTATATTTCAAGTTTACGCACGTGTGAAAACTAATATTTTTTCAACAGAAGGTGTAAATTGATACACTTGTGAAAGTTTAGGGTTTAAATTAATACAATCATTAGTTTAGGGTTTTAATTGATACAATCTCCAAAGTTTAAGGGTATAAACTGATTTTTTACCCTAAAAATTAATATTAAAACATACACACAGCCTTATACACATCACTTTACAAACCTGTAAAAAGAAGACAGAAACTAAAGAAAACACAGAAAATTTTCAACAACAATGAAGAAGTTTCCTCAGAACATTTGGATAAGTAAGAATATCAAGTTGTTTTCTTGATTTCTTCCTCTAGGAGTTCAGTGCTAGAGATAATGTTCATTGACAATATATGCAAAAGAGAAATCCTAAAATGAATCTCCTACCATCATGATGCATCGTGAACAAATAAGAGTTGGATCATGCCTTCATATCCACTGTTAATTTGCTAATTGTTTTGGAACTACATGATTGAGCCTTAAACTCATCATCTCCATCTTCATTTTCATCTTCTTCTTCAAGCTCCATTAAATTTGGTTTCAAAATATGAGCTCTCTTGTGGCCCCCTAAAGTCACCATGTTCCAAACACCTTCAAACACACATCATATTGATGATGATTTCCCTCTTTCTCCATTAATTCCATATCTTCTTCTTTTTCTTCTTCTTCACTAACTTTCACACCATTTATTCTCAGTGGGATGACACTGGTGATTTGTTCTTGTTTTTTTTTAAGAGATCTTAATCTTTTTAATTCTAAGGAGAGCAATGAAGCATCACTAACTCGCTTACCATATTAGACTATATATTCAACATCATTAATATGTTTTCTTTTTTAAAAATGGTCATTGATAGTGTAAGAATTTGAATGCAAGATAGACATTTTGAATAAATCAATCAATCGTTACTAATTAAGCGTCGTAGTAGCAGAACAAAAAAGAATAATTTAATCATTTAACTAACTAAGCATTTGGATTAAAAAAGCTGAGAAAAACAGAAACAATTAATACTTTTAGAACAAAAGGATTGTTTACATTTAATTAACCTTTTGGTTTTTGGGGTAACCACTTTGGAGATGAGCACCTTCTTTCCTCCATATACTCTTTTCTTTTTCAAGAAAAACAAAGTCTTGAGGAAAATCATTTGGCTATTGTTAAGTGATTTTTAGACTTATTAAAAAAAGTTGTTTTTAGAGTTTTAATTGAGTAAAAAGACGTTTTGTCTCTTGTTTCTGTCTGATTGTTGCTTATTTTGTGTGTAGGTGATGAAAGGAGGGAAGTTGTAGAAAGATCGAAGATAAGAGGGAAAAGGAGGCTAGCGCAGCTTCAAAATCCTGAAAAGTGCCTAGCGCCTAGGCGCTGATGAGATGAATTTGGCAGAGCGCTTAGCGCCTGTTGCGTGCTCAACGTGTTAAAATAAATAAGCAATAAGATAGAAAGAGCACTCAGAACATGCAAGCATACATGATCTTATAGCAAGCAGTAAGTATTTTTTCATTCGTTTTCCCACAGAGATTTATTATAAGCTATTCATGAAGTGTTTTGTTAAGAAAGAATGGATGGGTTTGATGGGGTGAAATTGGTTTTAAATTGTCTATTTTCTAAGGAATGTGTAGAGGGTAGCAACATAAACAAGTGCAAATCAAAATTAAACTCAAAGGAAAAGAGATGAGATTAATAAACGAATACGAAAACAGCTAAACAGAATTGTGAACTTAGCAGAATTGCGGAAACAGCAATTCTACCGCAATTTTCCTAACAGCGAAAGTGTGTAAAATGGAGAAACAAGGGCTACTAACGACTCCTCTATAGGCATTTTCTCACGATTCTCAAGCATTGGATCAACTCTCTATGCATCAAACTCACTCAATCTCATGTATCGTCCGATTCCATGCATTAGATTCTTTAGTTTACTCATGTCCAAGTAAGGTCTTAAGCATCTTGTTAAAGCAGAAAGTTATGGTTTGTACTAGGAAAACGCCTATTCCTAGGTCGTTTTCTGGCTACCTTGAAAGGCTAGCATGAGTGTATGACTCTGAACTCTTACTCCTTCCAGAGGTTAGGAGTTCTTTGGAAAAAATGGATGGCCAATCGAAATTGCCCGTGAGATGAAGCTTACATACAATCAATGCTTCGAGAACTATCCTACATGCTTGGTTCACGTTTTTTAGCCTATAGTATTGTCATTAGCATGCCCCTATGTGACTTAGTTGCTCATGGATGTGGGGAGAACAGGAATAGAAGATAAAACAGACATGTTTAGAAGTAATTTAAAGACAAAACAGTAGGGGAAAACAGTAGACTGCAAAGGTAAGAAACTGTGAAATACTGAATTTTGCTTTTGATTACTTGATTGTTTGAAGGAACAAAAGAAAGCTTAAAGTGAATAACACAAAGACAGAACACCACGAAATGCAATAAACTAGCTACTAGAACAGAAACAACAACTAAGCAATGCTGGAAAGTAGAAATGAAAGACAGAAAGCAGGTAAATGAGCTTGAAACGCCTCGTCGCAACTGCCTCGGCTGAAGGATGAGAAAGATCAACCTTGCTTGGATGAATCCAATCGAGAGAGAAGATAAATCTCCTCTCCTTCCTATCAGATTATCGATTCCAACAGCTGAGCTTCGCAAACCAACAGACGGCAAAGGAAAACAGGAGAAAAGATGGAGCTGCGAGAAGACTTCTACGCTTTCGGATGATGCTTGAACCCTCGACTTTGACCCCTATTTATAGTAATCTGCAGCTGCATTTGGGCCAAGGAGAACCATCCATCTTCAACGTCATACTTCAGAATGGATGGAGGAGAAAGAACGAATCCCTGAAATAACGGAAATTAACAGAAAAAGATCAGTCAACTTACGGTTTTCACTTGAAACATTGTGGTTTCAGCAATGTTTCCGCAATGCTATCGCAATGTAGTTTTTTTCATTCTTTTACTTCGGTTTTCAATCCTTTTCTTTCCTTTTGCACACAAGTCCTAATTTAGCTACCTTCTTTTAATTCTCACAAATAAGCATAGGTTTAAGCTAAATCCTATCAAAAACACCTAAGAGTGTGCATCTTTCTAAGCTAAATAAGTCCTAAATAAGTCACTTTTGGAGACATAACACACCCCCAAACTTAAGGTTTTGCTCGTCCTCGAGCAAACTAAGGACTTTCCTAGGCTGCTGTTTCATCTTATTTAACCACTTACTGACTCCCCTACATCCCTATCTATAGCAGTGCTGTCCTGTGACACACTTCTAAGTTTACAATTAACCTTTAATATTGCTTCTTCTGACTTCGCATGCCTAATACTCCTACTGTTTCATTAACTCCCTACAACTGATCTACTTGCTTTTGTCATATCATGCCACTATCCCTAAGGTTTCAAATTCTACCTAGCTTTACCCAGACTCAGTACATGCTTCTAGTTTTTACTTTTGAACTACCTAGGATTCCTTAGAGTCATGCCAGTCTTAGTATTAACAGTGACAGTAGTATTTTAAGAGAACAACCTAAACCCTGACATCACTACATTGGACATACATTCATCTCCCTAAACAACCCTACAAGCTACAACTTTGTGCTTAGCTAGTTGAGGATCAGAGTTCTTTTTACACAGGACATCTAAGCCACAAAGTTGCAACTCCTAGGTATACATTCTTCTTCCCTACTCTTTCCTTTTTTCTTTCTTAGGTGGTGCCTTTCCTTTGGTTGCCTTTTGATGCAATG
This sequence comes from Herpetospermum pedunculosum, assembly GCA_028017165.1. NCBI lineage: Eukaryota > Viridiplantae > Streptophyta > Magnoliopsida > Cucurbitales > Cucurbitaceae > Herpetospermum > Herpetospermum pedunculosum. Next base: position 58,162,786 of record CM051526.1, on the reverse strand, counting down.
CCACTTGTGGGTTACACACTTGGCACTGATTACTCAGCAACCTAAGAGAGACTCCCCTCTTTATTCTATTTTTCATTTTTTTTTCAGTTCATCATTTTTTTTTTTTTTTTTTTTTTGTAAAGGAGAAGAAGAATGCTTATGCTTTTAAGGGAGAGAGGAATGTTCCTAGGCCTAGGGTGGCCTCCCCCAAACTTAAACTACTCATTGTCCCCAATGAGTGTCTGAGGTGGCACACCCCCAAACTTGTCCTAGAAGCATCTAGTCTAAAGTAAAACAAAGAGAATCTAAAAGCCCTAGGCATAGACAGAACATGCTAAAAGTAATTATCACAGCAGCAGAATTGTAAAAAAAAACAGGCAGGCAAGGACTTCAAGCTATGCATGCTGAGCTATTTAGAGGTTAATTTAAACTATCAAAGGGTGTCCTATGACACTCATCCAGCATGCTTTAAGATAAGCTATATAAGGTAGTCATGATAGCAGCAAAAGACAAAATTGAAACAGAACCAACCTAGCTAAACAGACAGTCAAAAACATGCATTCAGTACTAAAAATTGCGATATCCGCAATTATTTCGCAATAGATACATGGCAGATATACTAGTGAATAAGGCCCCTACGCATGCTTTTTCCAGTCATTCAAGCTGTCTACAAATGAAACTAAACTAATCTACCTAATCAGCTATCATCAGACTACACTAAACAATTTAAAAACTTAAAACTAAGCAACTAAAACAGATCAAAATATTAACTAAAAACAGCATAATTCACACGGTTCACAAAAAGCAGTTTGTTTTCTTTCTAAGGGAACAACAATACTCCCTTTAGCGCTCCTTAACCAGCACTCAAATGTCTTCCTCATCATCAGTCCCTCGTGGTCGTGGAGGCACCCATGGAGACAGTAGGTTCGTGGGGAAGTCAGGGAAAAGGCACCCCAGCTGGTCAGCAACCTCTTTGTCTCTTGCCTGTGCATATGTGGCCCATTGAGCCATCCTCTTCTGTAGATCCATCAGGCACGCCATGGACAATGACTGAGCAGCAGCCAATCTATCCAGCTCGAACTCCATGTTCCCCTTCCTTTTCAGCCTCAAGCCTGTAGGCAGCTCCAAGTGGCCTGTGTAAGCCATCTGCTGTTCCATTCGCTCAATAGGGACCCCTGCACGCAAGCATAGTTTAGTAATAGTATTAGAGAAGAACAATGGACCCTTACCCTTCTTGGCGCAGTCAGCAATGGCAGCTGACATGACTTCGCCCACATTGATGGTGAGACCTCGCATGATTGCATAGACCAGCACCGATCTGCTCTGGTTGATTGTGGTCTCATGGGTCACGGGGGCCAGCTTCCTCCTCACGAAGGAAAACCATACAGCCGCCTTAGCTGTGAGGTTGGCACTCATGAGAGTGTGCCTCCCATTGCGCGACACGGTCCATGATGCTTCAGGCTGGTCAATTATCCGAATGGCCTCTTCCAAGACAGCCTCTGTAGGCTCATCAATGATCCTTGAGTAATCAGTGTGTTTCTGGCCCTTGAGGCCGTAGGCTTCGTTGATTGCCTTTGCTGAGAAGTCTACTTCAACTCCCCTGACCACAGACAATCCTTCCTCAGAATTCCTCAAATTGGCGTAGAAGTCATACACCATGCTTGTGTAAGCTGGATTGGGTGGTCTGCACAACTCCTCCCAGCCGTGATTCGTAATTCCTGCGCGCAAGAATTGCGGCAGGTCAGCAGGTCTGTCGAGGAAGCCCTTCTCGTGAAGCAGCTCCCGTTTCCTCAGTTCAATGCCTCTAGACTCAGCGTCAGAAGACACGTACCTCACTGACTGAGGCTCATCTTCAGGGTACAGCTTGGCCTTCCCCTTGTCTTTCAGTTTGGCTGACTCAGCAGCCTCAATCTTGAGCTTCTTTGGGGAAGGCTCGTCACTCCCCTTCTTGGACGAAGGCGCAGCCCTGGACTTCTTCTTCTTCTTGGACTTCTTTTTTGTTCTTGGTCGTTTGGCCTTGACAACCGTGGCTTCCTTCTTCCTCAATCGTGCCTTCGTTGTCATCTGCTGGAGGCAGTCCCCCAGTGTCTCGTCCATCGAGTCATCCTTCTGTGCAGGGCTCTCAGGGCTGGCTTCCCTCAAAGGAGAGAAGACCTCTTCTTCTTCAGCTTCCCCACTGCCCTGCGTCGATTCTTGGTACTCCCCATATGGGAATTCAGGGTCAGGCCGTGGAGAAGTGGGCGAAGGAGTGGTGCTTTGTGCTGCTGTAGGGGTCTGTGCAGAACTCTGCGGTGATGAAGGCAGCTCAGGGCTCTGCGCTGGTGGCGATGAAGAAAGCTCAGGGCTTCGAACTGGTGGAGATGGTGAAGGGCTGCGCTCGGCTGTCTCTTGGGATGGCTGGCCTAGTTCTTGACTCTCCACAGAGGGAGTCTTTTTCTTGATTTCTTCTTCGGCCACAGCCATACTCCATTTGCGCTTCTTGGGTGTGCCTGCTGGTTCAGAGGGTCCAGCAGGTATCTCTGTGACGACCTTCCACTTCTTCTTGCGGATCGGAAGTTTGGGAAGTCGTTCAGTTCGCGCAGCATCAGCGTCTGCAAGGGCAAGAAGTGCTTCCCTCGCAGCCGTTTCAGCTTCATCAGCCCTTTTCTTGGACGCAGATCGTTCGGCTCTTGTTAGCACCATTGTTGAATTGTGGAGATTTGGAGAGAGGAATCACAGATGAAGAAAAAAGCAGCTTTCTTGGAGTTCAGATAATGGGGGAATCGTGTGGATCAACGCGCCTTCTAACGGATATAAAGAAACCCAAAAAAAATCCCAACGACTATATTTTTGCGGATTCTGCAAATCCAGCGCAATTCTAGTGACCGTTGGAGATTTTCTGCATTTAAATGTCAATCTTTGCTCAACCGTATCTTTGATTTGGCCCAATATCTTCTTGATCTTTTTAGCTGGATTTAATCTCCTTGATTCCCTCTATTGATTCCCTACAAAAAGAAATAAAATCAACATCAAATTCGTAATTAAAATCATACAAACATATACACAAACGATAACCGGAAAAATGGGGAAAATAAACTAAGGCATGAGCCTCATATTGACGAGCACAGCAATCACTCGTCCTCTCTCGTTCTTGATTTCACGCTTCAGTCAAGAGGAAGGCCGAGAGAGTCTTCACATCTCCTTCCTCATAGTAGTGCTTCAACCTAGCACCATTAACCATGAATGGTTGTCCTTGCTGCAGGTTCTTTATCTCGATGGCACCATGAACAAACACATTAGTAATTACAAATGGACCTGACCATCTAGACTTAAGTTTACCTGGGAATAATTTCAATCGTGAGTTAAATAATAAGACAAGCTGGCCTTTCTTGAAGTCCTTAATCCTAAGTCTACTGTCGTGCCAAATCTTGGTCTTTTCCTTATACATTTTGGCATTTTCATAAGACATATGCCTAAGCTCATCAAGCTCATGTAATTGCAAAGACCGCAACGTTCCCGCATCGGTCACACAATAATTCAACTCTTTTAGTGCCCAAAATGCCTTAATTTCTAACTCGAATGGAAGATGGCAACCTTTACCATACACAAGTCTGTAAGGAGACATACCTAGGGGTGTCTTATATGCAGTCCTATATGCCCAAAGTGCATCCTCGAGTTTAAACGCCCAATCCTTTCTGTTGGGTTTGACCACTTTTTCTAGGATGTTCTTAATCTCCCTATTTGAAATTTCAGCTTGGCCATTAGAATGTGGGTGATAAGGAGTGGCTACTCTATGTCTAATGTTATACTTAGCCAACACTCTCTCCATAGCCTTATTAATGAAATGTGTCCCCTCATCACTAATGATAGCACGAGGTGTTCCAAACCTAGTAAAAATGTGCCTATGCAAGAATTTTATTACTGTATTGGCATCATTATTGGGACATGCTATGGCCTCTACCCACTTGGATACATAGTCTACTGCCACTAATATGTAAAGGTTACCTGATGATGGAGGAAATGGCCCCATGAAATCAATGCCCCACACATCAAAGAGCTCCAACTCTAAGATGTAGGTGAGAGGCATCTCATCCTTTCGACTGAGGTTACCTGTTCTTTGGCATTCATCACAGCTGTGGGCATAGTTGTGTGCATCCTTGAAGATCGTTGGCCAATAGTAGCCACTCTGAAATACCTTTGCAGCTGTTCTTTGGCCACCAAAGTGTCCACCATAAGGAGCTGTGTGGCAGTGCTGCAGCACAGACTTCGCTTCAGCAGCTGAAACACACTTCCTTAGCAAGCCGTCAGCACATGTTTTGTAAAGTGTGGGGTCATCCCATATGAATTTCCTTGCTTCATGAAGGAACCTCTTCTTCTCTTGGCCTCCCTTGAAAGTTGGTAGTACCTGTGATGCAAGGAAGTTAGCAATGTCAGCAAACCAAGGTTTCTCATCGTTTTCACGATGGGTCAATACAAAGACATGTTCATCAATAAAAGCATCAGAAATTGCGGTTTCCGCAATTTTTTCGCAATTATGCTGCAATCTAGAAAGATGATCCGCAACCACATTTTCACATCCTTTCTTATCTCTAATGTCCAAATCAAATTCCTGCAGCAATAACACCCATCTAATCAACCTAGGCTTAGCATCAGCCTTCCTCATAAGGTACTTCAAAGCAGAATGGTCAGTGTACACAATTGTCCTAGTGCCTACAATGTAATTCCTAAACTTCTCACAAGCAAACACTACAGCTAGCATCTCCTTCTCAGTAGTTGTGTAATTACATTGTGCCTCATTAAGTGTCTTACTGGCATAGTATACAGGGTGTGTTAACTTGTCAATCTTCTGTCCTAACATAACCCCTACAGCATAGTCACTGGCATCACATAACATCTCAAAGGGAAGATCCCAATTAGGCCCTACTATAATAGGTGCTGTGATTAGTGCTTTCTTAAGGGTTTTCCAAGCTAGAAAACATTCTTTAGAGAAAATGAACGGTTTGTTTAGCTCTAGAAGCTCACATAAAGGCTTGGAGATCTTAGAAAAGTCCTTAATGAACCTTCTATAGAAACCAGCATGCCCTAAGAAACTTCTAATGGCCTTGACATTTTGGGGTTCTACTAATTTCTCTATTATTTCAATTTTTGCCCTGTCAACCTCTACACCTGCCCTTGACACTCTATGACCTAAGACAATCCCTTCATCTACCATGAAATGACACTTTTCCCAATTTAGGACTAGGTTGGTCTCCTCACACCTAGCCAGGACTTGTCCTAAGTTCTCTAGACAGTTTGTAAATGAATCCCCAAAGACTGAGAAATCATCCATGAATATCTCTATCATGGACTCATCCAAATCAGAGAAGATTGCCAACATGCACCTTTGGAAAGTTGCCGGTGCATTGCATAAGCCAAAAGGCATTCTGCGGAAGGCAAAAGTTCCAAAAGGGCAAGTGAAGGTAGTCTTCTCTTGGTCCTTAGGGTCTATAGTGATCTGGTTATAACCTGAGTAACCGTCTAAGAAACAGTAGTAAGCTCTACCAGCCATTCTGTCTAACATTTGGTCAATGAATGGTAGAGGGAAGTGGTCCTTTTTGGTCTCTTTATTTAGTTTCCTGTAATCCCTGCAAACTCTCCACCCTGTGATAGTCCTAGTTGGAATCAGTTCATTGTTCTCATTGACTACCACAGTCATCCCCCCCTTCTTAGGTACACATTGTATAGGGCTCACCCACTGGCTACTAGCTATGGGGAAGATCACACCAGCATCTAACCATTTAATTATTTCTTTCTTAACTACCTCTTTCATAGAGGGGTTCAGCCTACGTTGGTGATCTACTCTAGGTGTATGCTCTTCCTCTAGTATAATCTTATGCATGCAATAAGAAGGGCTAATGCCTCTAATATCAGCAATAGTCCATGCAATAGCCTTCCTATGTTGCTTAAGTAGTAAAATCAGTTCAACCTCATGCTTTTCACTTAATTTAGAAGAAATAATCACAGGCAAAGTGTCATTACTTCCTAGATATGCATACTTGAGGTGAGTGGGAAGAGGTTTCAATTCTAAGACAGGTGGATGCTCAATGGATGGTTTTAGTGGATTCAAAGATTTTTCAGTTAAGTCAATATTCATACAAACATGCTGAGGGTTATTTACAGGTATGTCCATTATCTCAGCTATGTTTAAATCAGTTAATTCTAATCCTACATAGTTATTAGCATGCTTAGTCAACAATTCATGCTCCAATTGTTCTTCCATTAGTGAATCAACAATGTCCATGCTAGCACAAGATTCAGAGTCAGAGGGGTACCTTAAGGCTTTATAAACACTAAATTTCACCTCTTCATCATGAACCCTCATAGTGAGCTCACCTTTTTGGACATCTATCAGTGCCCTACCTGTGGCTAGAAATGGTCTTCCTAACAGGATGGGGACCTCCTTGTCTGCTTCATAATCCAGGATAATGAAATCTGCAAGGAAAATAAACTTGTCAACCTTTACAAGAATATCCTCAATCTTACCTTCAGGGTATGCAATGGATCTGTCTGCTAGTTGTAAAGTGACAGTGGTTGGTCGTGCTTCTCCTATTCCTAGCTGGCGGAATAGTGATAGGGGCATGAGGTTTATGCTGGCTCCCAGGTCACAAAGAGCTCTGCCCACGTGCTTGCCTCCTAGCTCTACAGGTAAGGTGAAGGAACCAGGATCCTTCTTCTTCTTGGGTAGCTTGTTCTGGAGTATGGCACTGCACTCCTCAGTGAGGTTTACTGTTTCAAACTCACCAATTATTTTCTTGTTAGTTATAATATCCTTAAAAAACTTTACATAAGAAGGCATAGACTGTAAAACTTCTACAAAAGGAATATTAACATGCACTTGCTTAAGAATTTCTAGAAATTTATTAAAGTGCACTTCCTGTTCTTGTTTTTTCTTTAGCCTTCTGGGAAATGGAGGTGGTGGCACATATGCAGGCACTTCAGGTCGCCTTAGGATTGGTGGAGGCCTTGGAATTTCTTGTATCTCCTCTATAATTGGCTCCAGCCTTTGTCCTGATGTGCTTGTTGGTGGTGGACCTTGGTTTGGCAGAGACTCCAGTGGAGCACTAGACTCAGTGTTCTCTACTCTCTTTGGTGTGTCCTTGGTGTTGCTCACCAATGGTCTCCCACTCCTGAGTTCAATTGCTTGAACTTGCTCTTTACCATCTCTCCTTGGCACTTCAGTGTCAGCAGGAAGTCTACCTTGGGGCCTACTCTTGAGTTCGTTGGCTAGTTGCCCTATTTGGTTCTCTAGGCTCCTAAGAGTAGCTTGCTGACTCTGTAGAGTGGCATCATTCTTAGCTATGTATTCCTTAAGTAAGTTTTCTACAGAAGATCCTACAGGTTGGTTGTATGGTTTTTGATACATTGATTGGTTATGTTGGGGAGTGAAACCAGGTGTTCCACTCGGTCTTGGTTGGTTAGGAGCTTGGTTAGCATTTTGTTGGCCACCCCATGACAGGTTTGGGTGGTTCCTCCAACCAGGGTTGTAAGTATTGGAATAGGGGTTGTTCCTAGGCTGCTGCTGGCTTCCAACGTAGCAGACTGAGGCTGGATTCCCAGGGCAGTATTCATACAGGTGCCCTTCCCCACAGAATCCACAGATAAGTGTCTCACCTTGACTTGGTTGGGTGCCCATTGACATGGCTGTGGCGGTGTTGACACTTGTTTGGAGATTGGCTTGAGCCATTTGCTTAACTAGGTTGGTCAGGGCATTTATTTGGCTGCTCATTGCACTTAGAGCATCCTTGTCTTGAGCTCTAGTTGGCTCAACTGGATCATCTGACCACCTACAGTGAGATGCTGAGATCTTCTCCAAGATCTCTGTTATGTCTCCAAAAGTGACTTATTTAGGACTTATTTAGCTTAGAAAGATGCACACTCTTAGGTGTTTTTGATAGGATTTAGCTTAAACCTATGCTTATTTGTGAGAATTAAAAGAAGGTAGCTAAATTAGGACTTGTGTGCAAAAGGAAAGATTGAAAACCGGAGTAAAAAAAATGAAAAAACTACATTGCGACAGCATTGCGGAAACATTGCTGAAACCGCAATGTTTCAAGTGAAAACCGTAAGTTGACTGATCTTTTTCTGTTAATTTCCATTATTTCAGGGATTCGTTCGTTCTTCTCCATCCATTTTGAAGTACGACGTTGAAGATTGATGGTTCTTCTTGGCCCAAACGCACCTGCAGATTGCTATAAAAGGGGGTCAAAGTCGAGGGTTCAATCATCATCCGAAAGCGTAGAAGTCTTCTCGCAGCTCCATCTTTGCTCCTGTTTTCCTTTGCCGTCTGTTGGTTTGCGAAGCTCAGCTGTTGGAATCGATAATCTGATAGGAAGGAGAGGAGATTTATCTTCTCTCTCGATTGGATTCATCCAAGCAAGGCTGATCTTTCTCATCCTTCAGCCGAGGCAGTTGCGACGAGGCGTTCAAGCTCACTTACCTGCTTTCTGTCTTTCATTTCTACTTTCCAGCATTGTTTAGTTGTTGTTTCTGTTCTAGTAGCTAGTTTATTGCATTTCGTGGTGTTCTGTCTTAGTGTTTTTCATTTTAAGCTTTCTTTTGTTCCTTCAAACGATCAAGTAATCAAAAGCAAAATTCAGTATTTCACAGTTGCTTACCTTTGCAGTCTCCTGTTTTCCCTTACTGTTTTGTCCTTAAATTCCTTCTGAGCATGTCTGTTTTATCTTTTATTTCTGTTCTCCCCACATCCATGAGTAACTAAGTCACATAGGGGCATGCTAATGACAAGTCTATAGGCTAAAAAACGTGAATCAAGCATGTAGGATAGCTCTCGAAGCATTGATTGTATGTAAGCTTCATCCCACGGGCAATTTCGATTGGCCATCCATTTTGTCCAAAGAACTCCTAACCTCTGGAAGGAGTAAGAGTTCAGAGTCATACACTCATGCTAGCCTTTCAAGGTAGCCAGAAAACGACCTAGGAATAGGCGTTTTCCTAGTACAAACCATAACTTTCTGCTTTAACAAGATGCTTAAGACCTTACTTGGACATGAGTAGACTAAAGAATCTAATGCATGGAATCGGACGATACATGAGATTGAGTGAGTTTGATGCATAGAGAGTTGATCCAATGCTTGAGAATCGTGAGAAAATGCCTATAGAGGAGTCGTTAGTAGCCCTTGTTTCTCCATTTTACACACTTTTGCTGTTAGGAAAATTGCGGTAGAATTGCTGTTTCCGCAATTCTGCTAAGTTCACAATTCTGTTTAGCTGTTTTCTTATTCGTTTCTTAATCTCATTTCTTTTCCTTTGAGTTTAACTTTGATTTGCACTTGTTTATGTTGCTACCCTCTACACATTCCTTAGAAAATAGACAATTTAAAACCAATTCTACCCCATCAAACCCATCCATTCTTTCTTAACAAAACACTTCATGAATAGCTTATAATAATTCTCTGTGGGAAAACGAATGAAAAAATACTTACTACTTGCTATAAGATCATGTATGCTTGCATGTTCTGAGTGCTCTTTCTATCTTATTACTTATTTATTTTAACACATTGAGCACGCAACAAGTTTTTGGCGCCTCTGCCGGGGATTTATTTAAGTGAAAACGAAGTTTGTTAAGTTTGAAACACCGAGTTTATTGTCTGTTGTAACTAATCTAGTTCATTTCTTTTACAGGTACCATCGGGTTAGTTTATGAGTGAGCCTTCAAGTAGTGATCTAGAGTTCAATCCTGAGCCTGAGCGGTTACTTAGGGCCAGAAATAGAGCCAAGAAACGTCTCTTTAAACAACCCCCTTTACCTCAAGTAATTGCGGGAACCGCAATTCCTCCTTAATTGTCTCAAGAAGAAATGGCTGGAATAATTCCAAATCCGGTACCTATCACTCGCAATCCCATCGAAATAGCGAATGATAAGAATAGTGCCATTCTCTCATACTTAGTTCCTATGCCTGGGGAGTTGAACCCCAGCATAATCCGTCCTGAAATCACTGCCAACTCATTCGAGTTAAAGCCAGTGATGTTCCAAATGTTGTCCACTGTGGGACAATTCTTTGGAGTGGAAAATGAGGACCCCCACAACCATCTTCGAAACTTCTTAGGAGTCAGTGATACCTTTATCATCCCTGGAGTTTCCCAAGAAGCCTTGAGGCTATATCTGTTCCCTTACTCTTTGAGGGACAAAGCCAAAACGTGGTTAAACTCATTACCCTCTGGATCTGTCCTTAATTGGACAGACTTAGCAGAGAAATTCCTAGTCAAATACTTCCCACCTGATAGGAATTCTACCTTTCGTGATGACATAGTTAAATTCAAACAAGCTGAGAATGAGTCTCTTCACGAAGCTTGGACAAGGTTCAAGGACCTTCTTCTCAAATGTCCACATCATGGCATCCCATGGTGTATCCAAATAGAGGTCTTTTTCAAAGGATGCAACCCCAGCACTAGACAAGTCTTAAATTCATCTGCTGGTGGTTCCATGTTGTCCAAGAGTTACAACGAGGCCTATGAGATCTTGGAGAAGATCTCAGCATCTCACTGTAGGTGGTCAGATGATCCAGTTGAGCCAACTAGAGCTCAAGACTAGGATGCTCTAAGTGCAATGAGCAGCCAAATAAATGCCCTGACCAACCTAGTTAAGCAAATGGCTCAAGCCAATCTCCAATCAAGTGTCAACACCGCCACAGCCATGTCAATGGGCACCCAACCAAGTCAAGGTGAGACACTTATCTGTGGATTCTGTGGGGAAGGGCACCTGTATGAATACTGCCCTGGGAATCCAGCCTCAGTCTGCTATATTGGAAGCCAGCAGCAGCACTAGGAACAACCCCTATTCCAATACTTACAACCCTGGTTGGAGGAACCACCCAAACCTGTCATGGGGTGGCCAACAAAATGCTAACCAAGCTCCTAACCAACCAAGACCGAGTGGAACACCTGGTTTCACTCCCCAACATAACCAATCCATGTATCAAAAACCATACAACCAACCTGTAGGATCTTCTGTAGAAAACTTACTTAAGGAATACATAGCCAAGAATGATGCCACTCTGCAGAGCCAGCAAGCTACTCTTAGGAGCCTAGAGAACCAGATAGGGCAACTAGCCAATGAAATCAAAAGTAGGCCCCAAGGTAGACTCCCTGCTGACACTGAAGTGCCAAGGAGAGATGGTAAAGAGCAAGTTCAAGCAATTGAACTTAGAAGTGGTAGACAGCAAGTCCAATCAGTTCATTGTTCTCATTGACTACCACAGTCATCCCACCCTTCTTAGGTACACACTGTATAGGGCTCACCCACTGACTACTAGCTATGGGAAAGATCACACCAGCATCTAACCATTTAATTATTTCTTTCTTAACTACCTCTTTCATAGAGGGATTCAGCCTACGTTGATGATCTACTCTAGGTGTGTGCTCTTCCTCTAATATAATCTTATGCATGCAATAAGAAGGGCTAATGCCTCTAATATCAGCAATAGTCCATGCAATAGCCTTCCTATGTTGCTTAAGTAGTAATATTAATTCAACCTCATGCTGTTCACTTAGCTTAGAAGAAATAATTACAGGCAAAGTCTCATTATTCCCTAAATATGCATACTTGAGGTGAGTGGGGAGAGGTTTCAATTCTAATACAGGTGGATGCTCAATGGATGGCTTTAAAGGATTCAAGGCTCTATCAGTTAAGTCAATATTCATACAAACATGCTGAGGGTTATTTACAGATATGTCCATTATCTCAGCTATGTTTAAGTCAGTTAATTCTAATCCTACATATTCATGAGCATGCTTAGTCAATAATACATGCTCCAATTGTTCTTCCATTAAAGAATCTACGTCCATGCTAGCACAGGATTCAAGGTCAGAGGGGTACCTTAGAGCTTTATACACACTAAATTTCACCTCTTCATCATGAACCCTCATAGTAAGCTCACCTTTTTGGACGTCGATCAGAGCCCTACCTGTGGCAAGAAACGGTCTGCCTAATAGGATGGGGACCTCCTTGTCTGCTTCATAATCCAGGATAATGAAATCTGCAAGGAAAATAAACTTGTCAACCTTTACTAAAATATCCTCAATCTTACCTTCTGGGTATGCAATGGATCTGTCTGCTAGTTGTAAAGTGACAGTGGTTGGACGTGCTTCTCCTATTCCCAACTGGCGGAATAGTGATAGGGGCATGAGGTTTATGCTGGCGCCCAGGTCACAAAGCGCTCGGCCCACGTGCTTGCCTCCAAGTTCTACAGGTAAGGTGAAGGAACCAGGATCCTTCTCCTTCTTGGGCAGCTTGTTCTGGAGGATGGCACTGCACTCCTCAGTGAGGTTTACTGTTTCAAACTCACCAATTATTTTTTTGTTAGTAATAATATCTTTCAAAAACTTTACATAGGAAGGCATAGACTGTAAAACTTCTACAAAAGGAATGTTGACATGCACTTGCTTAAGAATTTCTAAGAATTTATTAAAATGCACTTCCTGTTCCTGCTTCTTCTTAAGCCTTCGAGGATATGGAGGTGGTGGCACATATGCAGGCACTTCAGGTCGCCTTAGGATAGGTGGAGGCCTTGGAAATTCTTCTATCTCCTCAATAATTGGCTCTAGCCTGGCTCCTGATGTGCTAGTTGGTGGTGGACCTTGGTTTGGCAGAGACTCCAGTGGAGCACTAGACTCAGTGTTCTCTACTCTCTTTGGTGTGTCCTTTGTGTTGCTCACCAATGGTCTACCACTTCTAAGTTCAATCGCTTGAACTTGCTCTTTACCATCTCTCCTTGGCACTTCAGTATCAGCAGGAAGTCTCCCTTGGGGCCTACTCTTGAGTTCATTGGCTAATTGGCCTATTTGGTTCTCTAGGCTCCTAAGAGTAGCTTGCTGACTTTGCAAAGTAGCATCATTCTTGGCTATGTATTCCTTGAGTAAGTTTTCTACAGAAGATCCTACAGGCTGGTTGTATGGTTTCTGATACATGGATTGGTTATGTTGGGGAGTGAAACCAGGTGTTCCACTTGGTCTTGGTTGGTTAGGATTTTGGTTAGCATTCTGTTGGCCACCCTATGACAGGTTTGGGTGGTTCCTCCAACCAGGGTTGTAAGTATTGGAATAGGGGTTGTTCCTAGGCTGCTGCTGACTTCCAACGTAGCAGACTGAGGCTGGATTCCCAGGGCAGTATTCATACAGGTGCCCTTCCCCACAGAATCCACATATAAGTGCCTCACCTTGACTTGGTTGGGTGCCCATTGACATGGCGGTAGCGGTGTTGACACTTGTTTGGAGATTGGCTTGAGCCATTTGCTTAACTAGGTTGGTCAGGGCATTTATTTGGCTGCTCATTGCACTTAGAGCATCCTTGTCTTGAGCTCTAGTTGGCTCAACTGGATCATCTGACCACCTACAGTGAGATGCTGAGATCTTCTCCAAGATCTCATAGGCTTCGTTGTAACTCTTGGACAACATGGAACCACCAGCAGATGAATTCAAGACTTGTCTAGTGCTGGGGTTGCATCCTTTGAAAAAGACCTCTATTTGGATACACCATGGGATGCCATGGTGTGGACATTTAAGAAGAAGGTCTTTGAACCTTGTCCAAGCTTCGTGAAGAGACTCATTATCAGCTTGCTTGAACTTAACTATGTCATCACGAAAGGTAGAATTCCTATCAGGTGGGAAGTATTTGACTAGGAATTTCTCTGCTAAGTCTGTCCAATTAAGGACAGATCCAGAGGGTAATGAGTTTAACCACGTTTTGGCTTTGTCCCTCAAAGAGTAAGGGAACAGATATAGCCTCAAGGCTTCTTGGGACACTCCAGGGATGATAAAGGTATCACTGACTCCTAAGAAGTTTCTAAGATGGTTGTGGGGGTCCTCATTTTCCACTCCAAAGAATTGTCCCACAGTGGACAACATTTGGAACATCACTGGCTTTAACTCGAATGAGTTGGCAGTGATTTCAGGACGGATTATGCTGGGGTTCAGCTCCCCAGGCATAGGAACTAGGTATGAGAGAATGGCACTATTCTTATCATTCGCTATTTCGATGGGATTGCGAGTGATAGGTACCGGATTTGGAACTATTCCAGCCATTTCTTCTTGAGACAATTGCGGAGGAATTGCGGTTCCCGCAGTTGTTTGAGGTAAAGGGGGTTGTTTAAAGAGACGTTTCTTGGCTTTGTTTCTGGCTCTAAATAGTCTCTCGGGCTCAGGATTGAACTCTAGATCACTACTTGAAGGCTCACTCATAAACTAACCCGACTGTACCTGTAAAAGAAATGAACTAGATCAGTTACAATAGATGGCAAACTTGGTGTTTCAAACTTAACAAACTTCGTTTTCACTTAAATAAATCCCCGGCAGCGGCGCCAAAAACTTGTTACGTGCTCAATGTGTTAAAATAAATATGCAATCAGATAGAAAGAGCACTCAGAACATGCAAGCATACATGATCTTATAGCAAGTAGTAAGTATTTTTTCATTCGTTTTCCCACAGAGATTTATTATAAGCTATTCATGAAGTGTAAAGTTAAGAAAGAAGGGGTGGATTTGATGGGGTAGAATTGGTTTTTAATTGTCTATTTCCTACTGAATATGTAGAGGGTAGCAACATAAACAAGAACAAGTCAAAGCTAAACTCAAATGAAAAGAGACGAGATTAATAAATGAAGGCAAAGACAGCTAGACAGAATTGTAACTTAAGCAGAATTGCGGAGACAGCAATTCTATCGCAATTTAAATAACAGCGAAAGTGTGTAAAGTGATGAATTAAGGGCTACTAACGACTATCCTATAGGCTTTTTCATACGATTCCCAAGCATTGGGCCAACTCACTATGCATCAAACTATCTCATTCTCATGTATCTTCCGATTTCATGCATTAGATTCTTTAGTTTACTCATGTCCAAGTAAGGTCTTAAGCATCTTGTTAAGGCCGAAGGATATGGTTTGTACTAGGGAAACGCCTATTCCTAGGTCGTTTCCTGGCTACCTTGAAAGGCTAGCATGATAGTATGACTCTGAACTCTTACTCCTTCCAGAGGTTAGGAGTTCTTTGGACAAAATGGATGGCCAATCGAAATTGCCCGTGGGATGAAGCTTACATACAATCAATGCTTCGAGAGCTATCCTACATGCTTGGTTCACGTTTTTTAACCTATAGTGTTGTCATTAGCATGCCCCTAAGTGACTTAGCTACTCATGGATGTAAACAGAACAGAAGTAAGAGAAGAAGTAGTCATGCTTAGAAGGAATTTAAAGACAAAACAGTAAGAGAAAGACAGTAGATCGCAAAGGCAAGAGTTATGAAATGCTGAATTGTGATTTGATTACTTGTTTGTTTGAATGGACAAAAGAAAGCTTAAAGCAAATAACACAAAGACAGAAAGCAACGAAATGGAGTGTTCTAGCTATTAGAAAAGGAACAACGACTAAACAGAGATGGAAAGTAGAAATGGAAAGACAGAAAGCAGTAAAGATGCTTGAAGGCCTTGTCGCAACCGCCTCGGCTGAAGAGGATGAAAGAATAGCTTTGCTTAGATGAATCCAATCGGGAGAGAAGATGAATCTTCTCTCCTTCCTATCAGATTGTCGATTCCAACAGCTGAGACTCTCACACCAACAGACGGCAAGGGAAAACAGGGAGAAAGATGGAGCTGCGAGAAGGCTTCTACGCTTTCGGATGATGCTTGAACCCTCGACTTTGACCCCTATTTATAGTAGTCTGCAGACGTCTTTGGGCCAAGGAGAACCATCAATCTTCAACGTCGTACTTCAGAATGGATGGAGGAGAAAGAACGAATCCCTGAAATAACGGAAATTAACAGAAAGAGATCAGTCAACTTACGGTTTCCACTTGAAACATTGCGGGTTCAGCAATTTTTCCGCAATGCTTGTTTTTCATTCTTTTCCTTCGGTTTTCAACCCTTTTCTTCCCTATTGTACATAAGTCCTAATTTAGCTACCTTCTTCTAATTCTCATATTTAAGCATAGGTTTAGGCTAAATGCTATCAAAAACACCTAAGAGTGAACATCTTTCTAAGATAATTAAGTCCTAAAAAGGTCACTTTTGGAGACGTAACACACCCCCAAACTTAAGGTTTTGCTTGTCCTCGAGCAATCTAAGGACTTTCCTAGGCTGCTGTTTCTTCTTCTTCAACCACTTACTGACTCCCCTATATCCCTATCTATAGCAGTGTTGTCCTGTGACACACTTCTAAGCTTACAACTACCCTCTTATCTAGCTTCTTCTGACTTCGCCTGCCTAATACTCCTACTGTCTTTATTAACTCCCTACACTGATCTACCTGCTTTTGTCATATCCTGCCACTATCCCTAAGGTTTCAAATTCTACCTAGCTTTACCCCAGACTCAGTACATGCTTCTAGTTTATACTTATGAGCTACCTAGGATTCCTTAGAGTCATGCCAGTCTTAGTATTTAATGGTGACAGTAGTACTTTTAGAGAACAACCTAAGCTCTGGCATCACTACATTGGATATACACTCATCTCCCTAAACAACCCTACAAGCTACAACTTTGCTCTTAGCTAATTGAGGATCAGAGTTCTTTTTAAACAGGACATCTAAGCCACAAAGTTGCAACTCCTAGGTATACATTCTTCTTCCCTACTTTTTCCTTTTTTCTTTCTCAGGTGGAGCCTTTCCTTTGGTTGCCTTTTGATGCAATGCCACTTGTGGGTTACACACTTGGCACTGATTACTCAGCAACCTAAGAGAGACTCCCCTCTTTATTCTATTTTTCATTTTTTTTTTTTTTTAGTTCATTATTTTTGTCAAGGAGAAGAAGAATGCTTATGTTTTAAGGGAGAGAGGAATGTTCCTAGGCCTAGGGTGGCCTCCCCCAAACTTCAACTACTCATTGTCCCCAATGAGTGTCGGAGGTGGCACACCCCCAAACTTGTCCTAGAAGCATCTAGTCTAAGGTAAAACCAAGAGAATCTAAAAGCCCTAGGCATAGACAGAACATTTTAAAAGAAAATATCACAGCAGCAGAAAACTTGAAAAAACAGACAGGCAAGGACTTACGGCTATGCATGCTGAGCTTTTTAGAGGTTAATTTAAACTATCAAAGGGTGTCCTATGACACTCATCCAGCATGCTTTTAGATAAGCTATATAAGGTAGTCATGATAGCAGCAAAATTTAGAATTTAAACAGATCACAGCCTAGCTAAACAGACAGTCCAAAACATGCTTTCAGTAATAAAAATTGCGGGTACCGCAATTATTTCGCAATCAAGTCAGGGCAGATATAACAGTGATTAAGGCCCCTAAGCATGCTTTTTCCAGTCATTCAAGCTCTCTAAAAATAAAACAAAACTAACCTACCTAGTTAGCTATCAGCAGACTACACTAAACAATTTAAAAACGTAAAATTAAGCAACTAAAACAGATGAAAATTCTACTAAAAACAGCATAATTCACATGGTCTATCAGAAAGCAGAATTTTTTTTTTTTTTTCTTATTCTAAGGGAACAGCAATACTCCCTTGAGTGCAATTCAAACCAGCACTCAGATGTCTTCATCCTCATCAGGCTGTCG
Source organism: Herpetospermum pedunculosum (assembly GCA_028017165.1). Taxonomy (NCBI): domain Eukaryota; kingdom Viridiplantae; phylum Streptophyta; class Magnoliopsida; order Cucurbitales; family Cucurbitaceae; genus Herpetospermum; species Herpetospermum pedunculosum. Next base: position 58,145,281 of record CM051526.1, on the reverse strand, counting down.
TGGTCGTGGAGGCACCCATGGAGTCAGGAGATTTATGGGGAAGTCAGGGAAGATGCACCCAAGTTGGGCAGCAACCTCCTTGTCTCGTGCCTGCGCGTAAGTGGCCCATTGAGCCATCCTCCTTTGCATATCCATCAGGCAAGCCATGGACAGTGACTGATCAGCAGCCAACCTATCCAGCTCGAATTCCATGTTCCCCTTCCTTTTCAGCCTCAAGCCAGCAGGCAGCTCCAAGTGGCCTGTGTAAGCCATTTGCTGCTCCATTCGCCCAATAGGGACTCCTGCCAGCAAACATAGTTTAGTTATGGTATTAGGGAAAAACAATGGACCCTTACCTTTCTTCGCGCACTCAGCAATGGCAGCTGACATGATTTCACCCACGTTGACCGTGAGACCTCGCATGATGGCATAGACCAGCAGCGATCTGCTCTGGTTGATGGTGGTCTCATGAGTCACGGGGGACAGCTTCCTCCTGACAAATGCAAACCATACAGCCGCCTTAGCTGTGAGGTTGGCACTCATGAGAGTGTGCCTCCCATTGCGTGACACGGTCCAGGATGCTTCAGGCTGGCCAATGGTTCGAATGGCCTCCTCCAGGACTGCCTCAGTAGGCTCATCAACGATCCTCGCATAGTCAGTATGTTTTTGGCCCTTGAGGCCATAGGCTTCGTTGATGGCTTTTGCTGAGTAATCCACTTCTACTCCCCTAACCACAGACAGCCCCTCCTCAGAGTTTCGCAGGTTGGCGTAGAAGTCATATACCATACTCGTGTAAGCCGGATTGGGTGGCCTGCACAACTCCTCCCAGCTGTGATTCACAATGCCTGAGCGCAAGAATTGCGGCAGGTCAGCAGGTCTGTCGAGGAAGCCCTTCTCGTGCAGCAACTCCCTTTTCCTCAGCTCAATACCCCTGGACTCAGCGTCAGAGGACACATACCTCACTGACTGAGGCTCATCTTCAGGGTAAAGCTTGGCCTTCCCTTTGTCTGCTGGTTTGGCTGACTCCGCAGCCTCAACCTTGAGTCTCTTGAGCGATGGCTCAGTGCTCTCCTTTTCTGATGAAGGCGCCCTCTTGGCCTTCTTCTTTTTCAGCTTCTTGGACCGCTTGGCCTTGAGAATCTTGGCCTTCTTCTTCTTCTTGAGCTTTGCCTCGATGGTGATCTGCTGGAGGCACGCCCCCAGCGTCTCCTCCATCGAGTCATCCTTTTGTGAAAGACTCACCGGGCTAGCTTCCCTCACAGGAGAGAAAACCTCCTCTTCCTCACCTTCCCCACTGCCCTGCGTCGATTCTTGGAACTCCCCATATGGAAATTCAAGGTCATGTTGTGGGGCAGTGGCCGACGGAGTAGTGCTTTGTGCGGCTGTGGGGGTCTGTGCAGAGCTCTGTGGTGATGAAGGCAGTTCAGGACTCTGCGCTGGTGGTGATGAGGAAAGCTCAGGGCTTTGAACTGGCGGAGATGGTGACGGGTTGCGCTCGGCTGACTCGTTGGATGGCTGGCTTTGTTCTTGACTCTCCACAGAGGGAGTCTTGTTCTTGATTTCTTCCTCGGCCACAGCCATACTCCACTTGCGCTTCTTTGGTGCGCCTGCTGGCTCAGAGGGTCCAGCAGGTATCTCTGTGACGACCTTCCACTTCTTCTTGCGAATCGGAAGTTTGGGAAGGCGTTCAGTTCGCGCGGCGTCAGCCTCAGCCAAGGCAAACAGTGCGTCTCTCCCAGCCGTTTCAGCGTCGTCAGCCTTCTTCTTGGCCGCAGATCTTTCAGCCCTCGTGAACACCATTGTTGAATCGTGGAGGTTTGGAAAGAAGAATCTCAGATGAAGAGAATCGCAGTTTTCTTGGAGTTCAGAGAATGGGAGAGTCGTACAGATCAACGCGCCTTCTAACGGATATAAAGAAAACGGATAAATCCCAACGGCTATATTTTTGCGGATCCTGCGCATCCAGCGCAATTTTAGTGACCGTTGGAGATTTTTTTTTTCATCTAAATGTCAATCTTTGCTCATCCGTATCTTTTATCTGGCCCAATATTTTCTTGATTTTTAAAGCTGGATTTACTCTCCTTGATTCCCTCTATCGATTCCCTACAAAAAGAAATAAAATCAACATCAAATTCGCAATTAAAATCACACAAACTTATACACAAATGATAACCGGAAAATCGTAAAAAATAAACTAAGGCATGAGCCTCATGTTGACGAGCATAGCAATCACTCGTCCTCTCTCGTTCTTAATTTCATGCTTCAGTCAAGAGGAAGGCCGAGAGAGTCTTCACATCTCCTTCCTCATAGTAGTGCTTCAACCTTGCACCATTAACCATGAATGGTTGTCCTTGCTGCAAGTTCTTTATCTCAATAGCATCATGAACAAACACATTAGTAATCATGAAAGGACCTGACCATCTGGACTTTAGTTTGCCTGGAAATAACCTCAATCGTGAGTTAAATAATAAAACAAGTTGGCCTTTCTTAAAGTCCTTGATCCTAAGTCTACTATCGTGCCAAATCTTGGTCTTTTCCTTATACATTTTGGCATTTTCATAAGACATTTGTCTAAGCTCATCAAGCTCATGTAATTGCAGAGACCGCAACGTTCCCGCATCGGTCACGCAATAATTCAACTCTTTTAGTGCCCAAAATGCCTTAATTTCTAACTCAAATGGAAGATGACAAGCTTTACCATATACAAGTCTGTAAGGAGACATACCTAGGGGTGTCTTATATGCAGTCCTATATGCCCAAAGTGCATCCTCGAGTTTAAAGGACCAGTCTTTCCTATTGGGTTTAACCACTTTTTCTAGGATGTTCTTAATCTCTCTATTTGAAATTTCAGCCTGACCATTCGAGTGTGGGTGATAGGGAGTGGCTACTCTATGTCTAATGTTATACTTGGCCAACACTCTCTCCATAGCCTTATTAATGAAGTGTGTCCCCTCATCACTAATGACAGCACGAGGTGTCCCAAACCTAGTAAAAATGTGCCTATGCAAGAATTTTATGACTGTTTTAGCATCATTATTAGGACATGCTATGGCCTCTACCCACTTGGATACATAGTTTACTGCCACCAAAATGTAAAGGTTACCTGAGGATGGGGGAAATGGTCCCATGAAGTCAATGCCCCATACATCAAAGAGCTCCAACTCTAAGATGTAGGTGAGAGGCATCTCATCCTTTCGACTGAGGTTACCTGTTCTTTGGCATTCATCACAGCTGTGGGCATAGTTGTGGGCATCCTTGAAGATCGTTGGCCAATAGTAGCCACTCTGAAATACCTTTGCAGCTGTTCTTTGGCCACCAAAGTGTCCACCATTAGGAGCCGTGTGACAGTGCTGCAGCACAGACTTCGCCTCAGCAGCTGAAACACACTTCCTGAGCAAGCCGTCAGCACATGTTTTGTAAAGTGTGGGGTCATCCCAGATGAATTTCCTTGCTTCATGAAGGAACCTCTTCTTCTCTTGACCTCCCTTGAAAACTGGTAATACCTGTGATGCAAGGAAGTTAGCAATGTCAGCAAACCAAGGTTCCTCATCGTTATCACGATGAGTCAAAACAAAGACATGTTCATCAATAAAAGCATCAGAAATTGCGGGTTCCGCAATTTTTTCGCAATTGTGCTGCAATCGAGAAAGGTGATCCGCAACCACATTTTCACATCCTTTCTTGTCTCGAATGTCCAAATCAAATTCCTGCAGCAATAACACCCACCTAATCAACCTAGGCTTAGCATCGGCCTTCCTCATGAGATACTTTAAGGCAGAATGGTCAGTGTACACAATTGTCCTAGTGCCTACAATATAGTTTCTAAATTTCTCACAAGCAAACACTACAGCAAGCATCTCTTTCTCAGTAGTTGTATAATTACATTGAGCCTCATTCAGGGTTTTACTAGCATAGTATACAGGGTGTGTTAGCTTGTCAATCTTCTGTCCTAACATAACCCCTACAGCATAGTCACTAGCATCACATAACATCTCAAATGGGAGATCCCAATCTGGCCCCACTATAATAGGTGCTGTGACTAGTGCTTCCTTAAGGGTTTTCCAAGCTACTAAACATTCCTTAGAGAAGATGAATGGCCTATTTAGCTCTAGAAGCTCACACAGAGGCTTGGTTATCTTGGAAAAGTCCTTAATGAACCTTCTGTAGAAGCCAGCATGCCCTAAGAAACTCCTAATGGCCTTGACATTCTGAGGCTCTACCAACTTCTCTATGATTTCTATCTTTGCCCTGTCAACTTCTACACCTGCCCTTGACACTCTATGACCTAAGACAATCCCCTCATCCACCATGAAGTGACACTTCTCCCAATTAAGGACTAAGTTAGTCTCTTCACATCTAGCCAGGACTTGTCCTAAATTCTCTAGACAGTTGGTAAAGGAATCCCCAAAGACTGAGAAATCATCCATGAATATTTCTATCATGGACTCATCCAAATCAGAAAAGATTGCCAACATGCACCTTTGGAATGTTGCCGGTGCATTGCATAAGCCAAAAGGCATTCTGCGAAAGGCAAATGTTCCAAAAGGGCAAGTAAAGGTAGTCTTTTCTTGGTCTTTGGGGTCTATAGTGATCTGGTTATAACCTGAATAACCGTCTAAGAAACAGTAGTAGGCTCTACCAGCTATTCTGTCTAACATTTGGTCAATAAATGGTAGAGGGAAATGGTCTTTTTTAGTTTCTTTATTTAGTTTCCTATAATCCATACATACTCTCCACCCTGTGACAGTCCTAGTTGGAATCAGTTCATTGTTCTCATTGACTACCACAGTCATCCCACCCTTCTTAGGTACACACTGTATAGGGCTCACCCACTGACTACTAGCTATGGGAAAGATCACACCAGCATCTAACCATTTAATTATTTCTTTCTTAACTACCTCTTTCATAGAGGGATTCAGCCTACGTTGATGATCTACTCTAGGTGTGTGCTCTTCCTCTAATATAATCTTATGCATGCAATAAGAAGGGCTAATGCCTCTAATATCAGCAATAGTCCATGCAATAGCCTTCCTATGTTGCTTAAGTAGTAATATTAATTCAACCTCATGTTGTTCACTTAGCTTAGAAGAAATAATTACAGGCAAAGTCTCATTATTCCCTAAATATGCATACTTGAGGTGAGTGGGGAGAGGTTTCAATTCTAATACAGGTGGATGCTCAATGGATGGCTTTAAAGGATTCAAGGCTCTATCAGTTAAGTCAATATTCATACAAACATGCTGAGTGTTATTTACAGATATGTCCATTATCTCAGCTATGTTTAAGTCAGTTAATTCTAATCCTACATTTTCATGAGCATGCTTAGTCAATAATACATGCTCCAATTGTTCTTCCATTAAAGAATCTACAACGTCCATGCTAGCACAGGATTCAAGGTCAGAGGGGTACCTTAGAGCTTTATACACACTAAATTTCACCTCTTCATCATGAACCCTCATAGTAAGCTCACCTTTTTGGACGTCGATCAGGGCCCTACCTGTGGCAAGAAACGGTCTGCCTAATAGGATGGGGACCTCCTTGTCTGCTTCATAATCCAGGATAATCAAATCTGCAAGGAAAATAAACTTGTCAACCTTTACTAAAATATCCTCAATCTTACCTTCTGGGTATGCAATGGATCTGTCTGCTAGTTGTAAAGTGACAGTGGTTGGACGTGCTTCTCCTATTCCCAACTGGCGGAATAGTGATAGGGGCATGAGGTTTATGCTGGCGCCCAGGTCACAAAGCGCTCTGCCCACGTGCTTGCCTCCAAGTTCTACAGGTAAGGTGAAGGAACCAGGATCCTTCTCCTTCTTGGGCAGCTTGTTCTGGAGGATGGCACTGCACTCCTCAGTGAGGTTTACTGTTTCAAACTCACCAATTATTTTTTTGTTAGTAATAATATCTTTCAAAAACTTTACATAGGAAGGCATAGACTGTAAAACTTCTACAAAAGGAATGTTGACATGCACTTGCTTAAGAATTTCTAAGAATTTATTAAAATGCACTTCCTGTTCCTGCTTCTTCTTAAGCCTTCGAGGATATGGAGGTGGTGGCACATATGCAGGCACTTCAGGTCGCCTTAGGATAGGTGGAGGCCTTGGAATTTCTTCTATCTCCTCAATAATTGGCTCTAGCCTGGCTCCTGATGTGCTAGTTGGTGGTGGACCTTGGTTTGGCAGAGACTCCAGTGGAGCACTAGACTCAGTGTTCTCTACTCTCTTTGGTGTGTCCTTTGTGTTGCTCACCAATGGTCTACCACTTCTAAGTTCAATCGCTTGAACTTGCTCTTTACCATCTCTCCTTGGCACTTCAGTATCAGCAGGAAGTCTCCCTTGGGGCCTACTCTTGAGTTCATTGGCTAATTGGCCTATTTGGTTCTCTAGGCTCCTAAGAGTAGCTTGCTGACTTTGCAAAGTAGCATCATTCTTGGCTATGTATTCCTTGAGTAAGTTTTCTACAGAAGATCCTACAGGCTGGTTGTATGGTTTCTGATACATGGATTGGTTATGTTGGGGAGTGAAACCAGGTGTTCCACTTGGTCTTGGTTGGTTAGGATTTTGGTTAGCATTCTGTTGGCCACCCCATGACAGGTTTGGGTGGTTCCTCCAACCAGGGTTGTAATTATTGGAATAGGGGTTGTTCCTAGGCTGCTGCTGACTTCCAACGTAGCAGACTGAGGTTGGATTCCCAGGGCAGTATTCATACAGGTGCCCTTCCCCACAGAATCCACATATAAGTGCCTCACCTTGACTTGGTTGGGTGCCCATTGACATGGCGGTAGCGGTGTTGACACTTGTTTGGAGATTGGCTTGAGCCATTTGCTTAACTAGGTTGGTCAGGGCATTTATTTGGCTGCTCATTGCACTTAGAGCATCCTTGTCTTGAGCTCTAGTTGGCTCAACTGGATCATCTGACCACCTACAGTGAGATGCTGAGATCTTCTCCAAGATCTCATAGGCTTCGTTGTAACTCTTGGACAACATGGAACCACCAGCAGATGAATTCAAGACTTGTCTAGTGCTGGGGTTGCATCCTTTGAAAAAGACCTCTATTTGGATACACCATGGGATGCCATGGTGTGGACATTTAAGAAGAAGGTCTTTGAACCTTGTCCAAGCTTCGTGAAGAGACTCATTATCAGCTTGCTTGAACTTAACTATGTCATCACGAAAGGTAGAATTCCTATGAGGTGGGAAGTATTTGACTAGGAATTTCTCTGCTAAGTCTGTCCAATTAAGGACAGATCCAGAGGGTAATGAGTTTAACCACGTTTTGGCTTTGTCCCTCAAAGAGTAAGGGAACAGATATAGCCTCAAGGCTTCTTGGGACACTCCAGGGATGATAAAGGTATCACTGACTCCTAAGAAGTTTCTAAGATGGTTGTGGGGGTCCTCATTTTCCACTCCAAAGAATTGTCCCACAGTGGACAACATTTGGAACATCACTGGCTTTAACTCGAATGAGTTGGCAGTGATTTCAGGACGGATTATGCTGGGGTTCAGCTCCCCAGGCATAGGAACTAGGTATGAGAGAATGGCACTATTCTTATCATTCGCTATTTCGATGGGATTGCGAGTGATAGGTACCGGATTTGGAACTATTCCAGCCATTTCTTCTTGAGACAATTGCGGAGGAATTGCGGTTCCCGCAGTTGTTTGAGGTAAAGGGGGTTGTTTAAAGAGACGTTTCTTGGCTTTGTTTCTGGCTCTAAATAGTCTCTCGGGCTCAGGATTGAACTCTAGATCACTACTTGAAGGCTCACTCATAAACTAACCCGACTGTACCTGTAAAAGAAATGAACTAGATCAGTTACAATAGATGGCAAACTTGGTGTTTCAAACTTAACAAACTTCGTTTTCACTTAAATAAATCCCCGGCAGCGGCGCCAAAAACTTGTTACGTGCTCAATGTGTTAAAATAAATATGCAATCAGATAGAAAGAGCACTCAGAACATGCAAGCATACATGATCTTATAGCAAGTAGTAAGTATTTTTTTCATTCGTTTTCCCACAGAGATTTATTATAAGCTATTCATGAAGTGTAAAGTTAAGAAAGAAGGGGTGGATTTGATGGGGTAGAATTGGTTTTTAATTGTCTATTTCCTACTGAATATGTAGAGGGTAGCAACATAAACAAGAACAAGTCAAAGCTAAACTCAAATGAAAAGAGACGAGATTAATAAATGAAGGCAAAGACAGCTAGACAGAATTGTAACTTAAGCAGAATTGCGGAGACAGCAATTCTATCGCAATTTAAATAACAGCGAAAGTGTGTAAAGTGATGAATTAAGGGCTACTAACGACTATCCTATAGGCTTTTTCATACGATTCCCAAGCATTGGGCCAACTCACTATGCATCAAACTATCTCATTCTCATGTATCTTCCGATTTCATGCATTAGATTCTTTAGTTTACTCATGTCCAAGTAAGGTCTTAAGCATCTTGTTAAGGCCGAAGGATATGGTTTGTACTAGGGAAACGCCTATTCCTAGGTCGTTTCCTGGCTACCTTGAAAGGCTAGCATGATAGTATGACTCTGAACTCTTACTCCTTCCAGAGGTTAGGAGTTCTTTGGACAAAATGGATGGCCAATCGAAATTGCCCGTGGGATGAAGCTTACATACAATCAATGCTTCGAGAGCTATCCTACATGCTTGGTTCACGTTTTTTAACCTATAGTGTTGTCATTAGCATGCCCCTAAGTGACTTAGCTACTCATGGATGTAAACAGAACAGAAGTAAGAGAAGAAGTAGTCATGCTTAGAAGGAATTTAAAGACAAAACAGTAAGAGAAAGACAGTAGATCGCAAAGGCAAGAATTATGAAATGCTGAATTGTGATTTGATTACTTGTTTGTTTGAATGGACAAAAGAAAGCTTAAAGCAAATAACACAAAGACAGAAAGCAACGAAATGGAGTGTTCTAGCTATTAGAAAAGGAACAACGACTAAACAGAGATGGAAAGTAGAAATGGAAAGACAGAAAGCAGTAAAGATGCTTGAAGGCCTTGTCGCAACCGCCTCGGCTGAAGAGGATGAAAGAATAGCTTTGCTTGGATGAATCCAATCGGGAGAGAAGATGAATCTTCTCTCCTTCCTATCAGATTGTCGATTCCAACAGCTGAGACTCTCACACCAACAGACGGCAAGGGAAAACAGGGAGAAAGATGGAGCTGCGAGAAGGCTTCTACGCTTTCGGATGATGCTTGAACCCTCGACTTTGACCCCTATTTATAGTAGTCTGCAGACGTCTTTGGGCCAAGGAGAACCATCAATCTTCAACGTCGTACTTCAGAATGGATGGAGGAGAAAGAACGAATCCCTGAAATAACGGAAATTAACAGAAAGAGATCAGTCAACTTACGGTTTCCACTTGAAACATTGCGGGTTCAGCAATTTTTCCGCAATGCTTGTTTTTCATTCTTTTCCTTCGGTTTTCAACCCTTTTCTTCCCTATTGTACATAAGTCCTAATTTAGCTACCTTCTTCTAATTCTCATATTTAAGCATAGGTTTAGGCTAAATGCTATCAAAAACACCTAAGAGTGAACATCTTTCTAAGATAATTAAGTCCTAAAAAGGTCACTTTTGAAGACGTAACAGATGTCCAAAAAGGTGAGCTCACTATGAGGGTTCATGATGAAGAGGTGAAATTTAGTGTTTATAAAGCCTTAAGGTACCCCTCTAACTCTGAATCTTGTGCTAGCATGGACATTGTTGATTCACTAATGGAAGAACAATTGGAGCATGAATTGTTGACTAAGCATGCTAATAACTATGTAGGATTAGAATTAACTGATTTAAACATAGCTGAGATAATGGACATACCTGTAAATAACCCTCAGCATGTTTGTATGAATATTGACTTAACTGAAAAATCTTTGAATCCATTAAAACCATCCATTGAGCATCCACCTGTCTTGGAATTAAAACCTCTCCCCACTCACCTCAAGTATGCATATCTAGGAAGTAATGATACTTTGCCTGTGATTATTTCCTCTAAATTAAGTGAAAAGCATGAGGTTGAACTGGTTTTACTACTTAAGCAACATAGGAAGGCTATTGCATGGACTATTGCTGATATTAGAGGCATTAGCCCTTCTTATTGCATGCATAAGATTATACTAGAGGAAGAGCATACACCTAGAGTAGATCACCAACGTAGGCTGAATCCCTCTATGAAAGAGGTAGTTAAGAAAGAAATAATTAAATGGTTAGATGCTGGTGTGATCTTCCCCATAGCTAGTAGCCAGTGGGTGAGCCCTATACAATGTGTACCTAAGAAGGGGGGGATGACTGTGGTAGTCAATGAGAACAATGAACTGATTCCAACAAGGACTATCACAGGGTGGAGAGTTTGCATGGATTATAGGAAACTAAATAAAGAGACCAAAAAAGACCATTTCCCTCTACCATTCATTGACCAAATGTTAGACAGAATAGCTGGTAGAGCCTACTACTGCTTCTTAGACGGTTACTCAGGGTATAATCAGATTACTATAGACCCTAAGGATCAAGAGAAGACTACCTTCACTTGCCCTTTTGGAACTTTTGCCTTTCGCAGAATGCCTTTTGGCTTATGCAACGCACCGGCAACTTTCCAAAGGTGCATGTTGGCAATCTTCTCTGATTTGGATGAGTCCATGATAGAGATATTCATGGATGATTTCTCAGTCTTTGGGGATTCATTTACAAACTGTCTAGAAAACCTAGGACAAGTCTTGGCTAGGTGTGAGGAGACCAACCTCGTCCTAAATTGGGAAAAGTGCCACTTCATGGTGGATGAAGGGATTGTCTTAGGTCATAGAGTGTCAAGGGCAGGTGTAGAAGTTGACAGGGCAAAAATTGAAATAATAGAGAAATTGGTAGAACCCCAAAATATCAAGGCCATTAGAAGTTTCTTAGGGCATGCTGGTTTCTATAGAAGGTTCATTAAGGACTTTTCTAAGATCTCCAAACCTCTATGTGAGCTTCTAGAGCTAAACAAACCATTCATTTTCTCTAAAGAGTGTGTCCTAGCTTGGAAAACCCTGAAGAAAGCACTAGTCACAGCACCTATTATAGTAGGGCCTAATTGGGATCTTCCCTTTGAGATGTTATGTGATGCCAGTGACTATGCTGTAGGAGTGATGTTAGGACAGAAGATTGACAAGTTAACACACCCTGTATACTATGCTAGTAAGACACTTAATGAGGCACAATGTAATTACACAACTACTGAGAAGGAGATGCTAGCTGTAGTATTTGCTTGTGAGAAGTTTAGGAATTACATTGTAGGCACTAGGACAATCGTGTACACTGACCATTCTGCTTTGAAGTACCTTATGAGGAAGGCTGATGCTAAGCCTAGGTTGATTAGATGGGTTTTGCTGCTGCAAGAGTTTGATCTAGACATTAGAGATAAGAAAGGATGTGAAAATGTGGTTGCGGATCATCTTTCTAGATTGCAGCATAATTGCGGAAAAATTGCGGAAACCGCAATTTCTGATGCTTTTATTGATGAACATGTCTTTGTATTGACTCATCGTGATAACGATGAGGAACCTTGGTTTGCTGACATTGCTAACTTCCTTGCATCACAAGTACTACCAACTTTCAAGGGAAGCCAAAAGAAGAAGAGGTTCCTTCATGAGGCAAGGAAATTCATATGGGATGATCCCACACTTTACAAAACATGTGCTGACGGTCTGCTCAGGAAGTGTGTTTCAGCTGCTGAGGCGAAGTCTGTGCTGCAGCACTGCCATACAGCACCCTATGGTGGACATTTTGGTGGCCAAAGGACAGCTGCAAAGGTGTTCCAGAGTGGCTACTATTGGCCAACGATCTTCAAGGATGCACACAAATATGCACACAGCTGTGATGAATGCCAAAGAACAGGTAACCTCAGTCGAAAGGATGAAATGCCTCTCACTTACATCTTAGAGTTGGAGCTCTTTGATGTGTGGGGCATTGACTTCATGGGACCATTTCCCCCATCCTCAGGTAACCTTTACATATTAGTGGCAGTAGATTATGTATCCAAGTGGGTAGAGGCCATAGCATGTCCCAATAATGATGCCAAAACAGTCATAAAATTCTTGCATAGGCACATTTTTACTAGGTTTGGAACACCTCGTGCTATCATTAGTGATGAAGGGACACATTTCATTAATAAGGCTATGGAGAGAGTGTCGGCTAAGTATAACATTAGACATAGAGTAGCCACTCCTTATCACCCACACTCGAATGGTCAGGCTGAAATTTCAAATAGGGAGATTAAGAACATCCTAGAAAAAGTGGTCAAACCTAATAGAAAGGACTGGTCATTTAAACTCGAGGATGCACTTTGGGCATATAGGACTGCATATAAGACACCCCTAGGTATGTCTACTTACAGACTTGTGTATGGTAAAGCTTGTCATCTTCCATTTGAGTTAGAAATTAAGGCATTTTGGGCACTAAAAGAGTTGAATTATTGCGTGACCGATGCGGGAACGTTGCGGTCTTTGCAATTACATGAGCTTGATGAGCTTAGACATATGTCTTATGAAAATGCCAAAATGTATAAGGAAAAGACCAAGATTTGGCACGACAGTAGACTTAGGATCAAGGACCTTAAGAAAGGCCAACTTGTCTTATTATTTAACTCACGATTGAAATTATTTCCAGGCAAACTTAAGTCTAGATGGTCAGGTCCGTTTGTAATTACTAATGTGTTTGTTCATGGTGCCATCGAGATAAAGAACCTGCAGCAAGGTCAACCATTCATGGTTAATGGTGCAAGGTTGAAGCACTACTATGAGGAAGGAGATGTGAAGACTCTCTCGGCCTTCCTCTTGACTGAAGCGTGAAATTAAGAACGAGAGAGGACGAGTGATTGCTGTGCTCGTCAATATGAGGCTCATGCCTTCGTTTATTTTTTCCATTTTTTCCGGTTATCGTTTGTGTATATGTTTGTATGATTTTAATTACGATGTTGATGTTGATTTTATTTCTTTTTGTAGGGAATCAATAGAGGGAATCAAGGAGATTAAATCCAGCTAAAAAAATTAAGAAGATATTGGGCCAAATCAAAGATACGGTTGAGCAAAGATTGACATTTAAATGCAGAAAATCTCCAACGGTCACTAGAATTGCGCTGGATTTGCAGAATCCGCAAAAATATAGCCGTTGGGATTTTTTGGGTTTCTTTATATCCGTTAGAAGGCGCGTTGATCCGTACGATTCTCCCATTATCTGAACTCCAAGAAAGCTGCTTTTCTCTTCATCTGTGATTCCTCTCTCCAAATCTCCACAATTCAACAATGGTGCTAACAAGAGCCGAACGATCTGCGTCCAAGAAAAGGGCTGATGAAGCTGAAATGGCTGCGAGGGAAGCACTTCTTGCCCTTGCAGACGCTGATGCTGCCCGAACTGAACGACTGCCCAAACTTCCGATCCGCAAGAAGAAGTGGAAGGTCGTCACAGAGATACCTGCTGGACCCTCTGAACCAGCAGGCACACCCAAGAAGCGCAGATGGAGTATGGCTGAGGCCGAAGAAGAAATCGAGAAAAAGACTCCCTCTGTGGAGAGTCAAGAACTCGGCCAGCCATCCCACGAGACAGCCGAGCGCAGCCCTTCACCATCTCCACCGGTTCGAAGCCCTGAGCTTTCTTCATCGCCACCAGCGCAGAGCCCTGAGCTGCCTTCATCACCACAGAGTTCTGCACAGACCCCTACAGCCGCACGAAGCACCACTCCTTCGCACACTTCTCCACGGCCTGACCCTGAATTCCCATATGGGGAGTACCAAGAATCGACGCAGGGCAGTGGGGAAGCTGAGGAAGAAGAGGTCTTCTCTCCGTTGAGGGAAGCCAGCCTTGAGAGTCCTGTGCAGAAGGATGATTCTATGGAAGAAACACTGGGGGCTTGCCTCCATGCGATCACAACCAAGGCAAAGCTGAAGAAGAAGAAGGCTGCCAAGATTATCAAGGCCAAACGGTCCAAGAAATCAAAGAAAAAGAAAGCCAAGAGGGCGCTTGCATCAGAGGAGAAGAGTGCTGAGCCATCGCTCAAGAAGCTTAAGATTGAGGCTGTTGAGTCAGCCAAACCAAAAGACAAAGGGAAGGCCAAGCTTTACCCTGAAGATGAGCCTCAGTCAGTGAGGTACGTGTCTTCTGACGCTGAGTCTAGAGGCATGGAGCTGAGGAAACGAGAGCTGCTGCACGAGAAGGGCTTCCTCGACAGACCTGCTGACCTGCCGCAATTCTTGCGCGCAGGAATTACGAATCACGGCTGGGAGGAGTTGTGCAGACCACCAAATCCAGCTTACACAAGCATGGTGTATGACTTCTACGCCAATTTGAGGAATTCTGAGGAGGGGTTGTCTGTGGTCAGGGGAGTAGAAGTGGACTTCTCAGCAAAAGCCATCAACGAAGCCTATGGCCTCAAGGGCCAAAAACATACTGACTATGCGAGGATTGTTGATGAGCCTACTGAAGCCGTCCTGGAAGAGGCCATTCGGACCATTGGCCAGCCTGAAGCATCCTGGACCGTGTCACGCAATGGGAGGCACACTCTCATGAGTGCCAACCTCACAGCTAAGGCGGCTGTATGGTTTTCTTTCGTGAGAAGGAAACTATCCCAGTGACTCATGAGACCACCATCAACCAGAGCAGATCGCTGCTGGTCTATGCAATCATGCGAGGTCTCACGATCAACGTGGGTGAAGTCATGTCAGCCGCCATTGCTGACTGCGCCAAGAAGGGTAAGGGTCCATTGTTCTTCCCTAATACTATTACTAAACTATGCTTGCGTGCAGCGGATGGAACAGCAGATGGCTTACACAGGCCACTTGGAGCTGCCTACAGGCTTGAGGCTGAGGAGAAAGGGGAACATGGAGTTCGAGCTGGACAGATTGGCTGCTGCTCAGTCACTGTCCATGGCGTGCCTGATGGATCTACAGAAGAGGATGGCTCAATGGGCCACATACGCACAGGCAAGGGACAAGGAAGTTGCTGACCAACTGGGATGCATCTTCCCTGACTTTCCCACGAACCTACTGTCTCCATGGGTGCCTCCACGACCACGAGGGACTGATGATGAGGATGAAGACATCTGAGTGCTAGTTTGAATTGCACTCAAGGGAGTATTGTTGTTCCCTTACAATAATAAAAAAAAAAGAAAAAAAAATTAAACTGCTTTTTGTGAACCGTGTGAATTATGCTGTTTTTAGTTAATATTTTGATCTGTTCTAGATGCTTAGTTTTAGGTTTTTAAATTGTTTAGTGTAGTCTGATGCTAGCTGATTAGGTAGATTAGTTTAGTTTCATTTTTAGAGAGCTTGAATGACTAGAAAAAGCATGCATAGGGGCCTTAATCAATGATATATCTGCCCTGTCTTTATTGCGAAATAATTGCGGAAACTGCAATTTTTATTACTGAATGCCTGCTTTTGACTGTCTGTTTAGTGAGGCTGGTTCTGTTTACATTCTTTCTTTTGCTGCTATTATGACTACCTTATATAGCGTATCTCAAAGCATGCTGGATGAGTGTCATAGGACACCCTTTGATAGTTTAAATTAACCTCTAAACAGCTCAGCATGCATAGCTTTAAGTCTTTATCTGTCTGTTTTTTTCAAATTTCTGCTGCTGTGATATTTACTTTTAGAATGTTCTGTCTATGCCTAGGGCTTTTAGATTCTCTTTGTTTTACCTTAGACTAGATGCTTCTAGGACAAGTTTGGGGGTGTGCCACCTCAGACATTCATTGGGGACAATGAGTAGTTTAAGTTTGGGGGAGGCCACCCTAGGCCTAGGAACATTCCTCTCTCCCTTTAAGCATAAGCATTCTTCTTCTCCTTTATAAAAAAATTATGAGCTGAAAAATGAAAAATAGAATAAAGAGGGGAGTCTCTCTTAGGTTGCTGAGTAATCAGTGCCAAGTGTGTAACCCACAAGTGGCATTGCATCAAAAGGCAACCAAAGGAGAGGCTCCACCTAAGAAAGAAAAAGAAAAAAAAAAGGAAAAGAGTAGGGAAGAAGAATGTATACCTAGGAGTTGCAACTTTGTGGCTTAGATGTCCTGATAAAAAGAACTCTGATCCTCAATTAGCTAAGCACAAAGTTGTAGCTTGTAGGGTTGTTTAGGGAGATGAATGTATGTCCAATGTAGTGATGTCAGGGTTTAGGTTGTTCTCTTAAAGTACTACTGTCACTGTTAATACTAAGACTGGCATGACTCTAAGGAATCCTAGGTAGCTCATAAGTATAAACTAGAAGCATGTACTGAGTCTGGGGTAAAGCTAGGTAGAATTTGAAACCTTAGGGATAGTGGCATGATATGACAAAAGCAGGTAGATCAGTTGTAGGGAGTTAATGAAAACAGTAGGAGTATTAGGCATGCGAAGTCAGAAGAAGCTAGATAAGAGGATAGTTTTAAACTTAGAAGTGTGTCACAGGACAGCACTGCTATAGATAGGGATATAAGGGAGTCAGTAAGTGGTTAAAGAAGATGAAACAGCAGATTAGGCAAGTCCTTAGTTTGCTCGAGGACGAGCAAAACCTCAAGTTTGGGGGTGTGTTATGTCTCCAAAAGTGACTTATTTAGGACTTATTTAGCTTAGAAAGATGCACACTCTTAGGTGTTTTTGATAGGATTTAGCATAAACCTATGCTTATTTGTGAGAATTAAAAGAAGGTAGCTAAATTAGGACTTGTGTGCAAAAGGAAAGATTGAAAACCGGAGTAAAAAAATGAAAAAACTACATTGCGACAGCATTGCGGAAACATTGCTGAAACCGCAATGTTTCAAGTGAAAACCGTAAGTTGACTGATCTTTTTCTGTTAATTTCCATTATTTCAAGGATTCGTTCGTTCTCCTCCATCCATTTTGAAGTACGACGTTGAAGATTGATGGTTCTCCTTGGCCCAAACGCACCTGCAGATTGCTATAAAAGGGGGTCAAAGTCGAGGGTTCAATCATCATCCGAAAGCGTAGAAGTCTTCTCGCAGCTCCATCTTTTCTCCTGTTTTCCTTTGCCGTCTGTTGGTTTGCGAAGCTCAGCTGTTGGAATCGATAATCTGATAGGAAGGAGAGGAGATTTATCTTCTCTCTCGATTGGATTCATCCAAGCAAGGCTGATCTTTCTCATCCTTCAGCCGAGGCAGTTGCGACGAGGCGTTCAAGCTCACTTACCTGCTTTCTGTCTTTCATTTCTACTTTCCAGCATTGTTTAGTTGTTGTTTCTGTTCTAGTAGCTAGTTTATTGCATTTCGTGGTGTTCTGTCTTAGTGTTATTCATTTTAAGCTTTCTTTTGTTCCTTCAAACGATCAAGTAATCAAAAGCAAAATTCAGTATTTCACAGTTGCTTACCTTTGCAGTCTACTGTTTTCCCTTACTGTTTTGTCCTTAAATTCCTTCTGAGCATGTCTGTTTTATCTTTTATTTCTGTTCTCCCCACATCCATGAGTAACTAAGTCACATAGGGGCATGCTAATGACAAGTCTATAGGCTAAAAAACGTGAATCAAGCATGTAGGATAGCTCTCGAAGCATTGATTGTATGTAAGCTTCATCCCACGGGCAATTTCGATTGGCCATCCATTTTGTCCAAAGAACTCCTAACCTCTGGAAGGAGTAAGAGTTCAGAGTCATACACTCATGCTAGCCTTTCAAGGTAGCCAGAAAACGACCTAGGAATAGGCGTTTTCCTAGTACAAACCATAACTTTCTGCTTTAACAAGATGCTTAAGACCTTACTTGGACATGAGTAGACTAAAGAATCTAATGCATGGAATCGGACGATACATGAGATTGAGTGAGTTTGATGCATAGAGAGTTGATCCAATGCTTGAGAATCGTGAGAAAATGCCTATAGAGGAGTCGTTAGTAGCCCTTGTTTCTCCATTTTACACACTTTTGCTGTTAGGAAAATTGCGGTAGAATTGCTGTTTCCGCAATTCTGCTAAGTTCACAATTCTGTTTAGCTGTTTTCTTATTCGTTTCTTAATCTCATTTCTTTTCCTTTGAGTTTAACTTTGATTTGCACTTGTTTATGTTGCTACCCTCTACACATTCCTTAGAAAATAGACAATTTAAAACCAATTCTACCCCATCAAACCCATCCATTCTTTCTTAACAAAACACTTCATGAATAGCTTATAATAAATCTCTGTGGGAAAACGAATGAAAAAATACTTACTACTTGCTATAAGATCATGTATGCTTGCATGTTCTGAGTGCTCTTTCTATCTTATTACTTATTTATTTTAACACATTGAGCACGCAACAATCTCATAGGCTTCGTTGTAACTCTTGGACAACATGGAACCTCCAGCAGATGAATTTAAGACTTGCCTGGTGCTGGGGTTGCATCCTTTGAAAAAGACCTCTATTTGGATACACCATGGGATGCCATGGTGTGGACATTTGAGAAGAAGGTCCTTGAACCTTGTCCAAGCTTCGTGAAGAGACTCATTCTCAGCTTGTTTGAATTTAACTATGTCATCACGAAAGGTAGAATTCCTATCAGGTGGGAAGTATTTGACTAGGAATTTCTCTGCTAAGTCTGTCCAATTAAGGACAGATCCAGAGGGTAATGAGTTTAACCATGTTTTGGCTTTGTCCCTTAAAGAGTAAGGGAAAAGGTATAGCCTCAAGGCTTCTTGGGAAACTCCAGGGATGATAAAGGTATCACTGACTCCTAAGAAGTTTCTAAGATGGTTGTGGGGGTCCTCATTTTCCACTCCAAAGAATTTTCCACAGTGGACAACATTTGGAACATCACTGGCTTTAACTCGAATGAGTTGGCAGTGATTTCAGGACGAATTATGCTGGGGTTCAGCTCCCCAGGCATAGGTACTAGGTATGAGAGAATGGCACTATTCTTGTCATTCGCTATTTCGATGGGATTGCGAGTGACAGGTACCGGATTTGGAACTATTCCAGCCATTTCTTCTTGAGACAATTGCGGAGGAATTGTGGTTCCCGCAATTATTTGAGGTATAGAGGGTTGGTTAAAGAGACGTTTCTTGGCTTTATTTCTGGCTCTAAATAGTCTCTCGGGCTCAGGATTGAACTCTAGATCACTACTTGAAGGCTCACTCATAAACTAACACGATGGTACCTGAAAAAGAAATGAAACTAGATTAGTTTCAATAGACAATAAACTTGGTGTTTCAAACTTAACTAACTTCGTTTTCACTTAAATAAATCCCCGGCAGCGGCGCCAAAAACTTGTTGCGTGCTCAACGTGTTAAAATAAATAAGCAATAAGATAGAAAGAGCACTCAGAACATGCAAGCATACATGATCTTATAGCAAGCAGTAAGTATTTTTTCATTCGTTTTCCCACAGAGATTTATTATAAGCTATTCATGAAGTGTTTTGTTAAGAAAGAATGGATGGGTTTGATGGGGTGAAATTGGTTTTAAATTGTCTATTTTCTAAGGAATGTGTAGAGGGTAGCAACATAAACAAGTGCAAATCAAAATTAAACTCAAAGGAAAAGAGATGAGATTAATAAACGAATACGAAAACAGCTAAACAGAATTGTGAACTTAGCAGAATTGCGGAAACAGCAATTCTACCGCAATTTTCCTAACAGCGAAAGTGTGTAAAATGGAGAAACAAGGGCTACTAACGACTCCTCTATAGGCATTTTCTCACGATTCTCAAGCATTGGATCAACTCTCTATGCATCAAACTCACTCAATCTCATGTATATTCCATGCATTAGATTCTTTAGTTTACTCATGTCCAAGTAAGGTCTTAAGCATCTTGTTAAAGCAGAAAGTTATGGTTTGTACTAGGAAAACGCCTATTCCTAGGTCGTTTTCTGGCTACCTTGAAAGGCTAGCATGAGTGTATGACTCTGAACTCTTACTCCTTCCAGAGGTTAGGAGTTCTTTGGACAAAATGGATGGCCAATCGAAATTGCCCGTGAGATGAAGCTTACATACAATCAATGCTTCGAGAACTATCCTACATGCTTGGTTCACGTTTTTTAGCCTATAGTATTGTCATTAGCATGCCCCTATGTGACTTAGTTACTCATGGATGTGGGGAGAACAGGAATAGAAGATAAAACAGACATGTTTAGAAGTAATTTAAAGACAAAACAGTAGGGGAAAACAGTAGACTGCAAAGGTAAGAAACTGTGAAATACTGAATTTTGCTTTTGATTACTTGATTGTTTGAAGGAACAAAAGAAAGCTTAAAGTGAATAACACAAAGACAGAACACCACGAAATGCAATAAACTAGCTACTAGAACAGAAACAACAACTAAGCAATGCTGGAAAGTAGAAATGAAAGACAGAAAGCAGGTAAATGAGCTTGAAACGCCTCGTCGCAACTGCCTCGGCTGAAGGATGAGAAAGATCAGCCTTGCTTGGATGAATCCAATCGAGAGAGAAGATAAATCTCCTCTCCTTCCTATCAGATTATCGATTCCAACAGCTGAGCTTCGCAAACCAACAGACGGCAAAGGAAAACAGGAGAAAAGATGGAGCTGCGAGAAGACTTCTACGCTTTCGGATGATGCTTGAACCCTCGACTTTGACCCCTATTTATAGTAATCTGCAGCTGCATTTGGGCCAAGGAGAACCATCCATCTTCAACGTCATACTTCAGAATGGATGGAGGAGAAAGAACGAATCCCTGAAATAACGGAAATTAACAGAAAAAGATCAGTCAACTTACGGTTTTCACTTGAAACATTGCGGTTTCAGCAATGTTTCCGCAATGCTATCGCAATGTAGTTTTTTTCATTCTTTTACTTCGGTTTTCAATCCTTTTCTTTCCTTTTGCACACAAGTCCTAATTTAGCTACCTTCTTTTAATTCTCACAAATAAGCATAGGTTTAAGCTAAATCCTATCAAAAACACCTAAGAGTGTGCATCTTTCTAAGCTAAATAAGTCCTAAATAAGTCACTTTTGGAGACATAACAGCGCCTAGGCACTCCTCTTGGGCGCCTAGGCGTTGATGAGATGAATTTGGCAGAGGGCTTAGCGCCTAGGCACTGCTCTTGGGCGCCTAGGCGCTGATGAGATGAAATGTGCAGAGGGCCTAGCGCCTAGCCGCCAGAACGCAAAAATTGGCATAAGCTTTAGCGCCTAGGCGCTACGAAGTCTGAAGCGGTGATTCCCCTAGCGTCGAGGCGCTGTATCTGAGCGCCTAGGCGCTGCGACGATGATTGACCTAAGTTTAAAATGATTTTTTCCTTATTTTGAACGTGAGCTGAAGGTTGATGGTGAAAAAAGGAGAAAAGACTTTTTGGGCATTCGGGCATCCAAACGAAGCGAGATCGACGCTAGGAAACTCGGGGATTCATTCGTGGCTTGTTTCTTTTCCTCTATTTCATCTTTTTTCTCACTTGTAATGAATATCCCTCTAAACATGAACTTTGCTGAGATTTTCACCATGAACTAATTCTTTTATCTAGAGTATAGATGTAGTCGTTGTTGAATCTTATTTCTCATTGATCGATTGTTAAGGACTTGATTCCATATTAGATTGTGAAAACTCTTATATGCTTATTGAATACATGTTAGGATTTGACCAATCTTAGTGTGAGTTTTTATCAATATTTTGAGGTCGATAGACAACTCTCATTGACGAACCTTAATTGTTTTCCCTAACTTATATGAGCGATAGACATATTCTTGTAGGTTTTGTGGCAAAGTTAGTTTTACAGTCTTAATAATTGAATTGTTCTGATTGTCATAGAAATATAGGCAATTGTCTTTTTAATAAATATTGTTACTGCTCGAGAGAGAGTAACAAGTCTTTTGAGTAGAACTTGTCAACAATCTAGGAGTCGAGCGTTTGTAACTTTAAATTAATGAGGAATAGGAGGAGACAGCGATGAAATCTTTGCTCTAGAGTCTTACCCATCTACATTTAGCATAATTGTTGTTAGTTTTCTGTGTTCTTTTTAATTACTTAAGTCATAAGCATAGTTAAATTTCATCCAACTCTGATTAATTGATTGCTCAGATAAAATTAAGGTTTAGAATTTTGGTAATTAGTAGCTTTCATTCCCTGTGGAGACGATAACTAGTACTTACCTACTATATTATTTGGGACGATTCGTACGCTTGCGAAATCGGACAACAAGTTTTTGGCGTCGTTGCCGGGGAATGATTGTTTTTCTTTACTAATATCAGAAATCAAGAGCTTTAGTCTTAATTTGAGTTTTGTGTTACTTTTATTAATTTTGTTCTTTTATCTTTTGTTGCAGGAGTTAGAGAGAGTGCATGCGAAAATTTGGAAGTAGCAGCCTACTTCCAATTAATCTTGAGATCGAGCGTACCTGTCGAAGGAACAGAAAAGAAAAGAGAGAGTGTGTTGCACAAGAGCAGTTGACTATGGCAGACAATGTAGCGAATGAAAACAGAACTTTGAGGGACTATGTGTTGCCAAATGTAACTGGGTTACATTCTGCAATCCAAAGACCTGCAATTCAGGCAAATAACTTCGAGATTAAGCCTGCCACGATTCAAATGATCCAAACCTCAGTGAATTACAGTGGGTTGAGGAATGAAGATCCAAATTCTCATATTTCAGAAATCCTGGAAATCTGCGATACATTCAAGATGAATGGAGTGACAGATGATGCCATAAGACTTAGGTTGTTTCCCTTTACTCTTAGGGGGCAAGCTAAACAATGGTTGAGCTCGTTGCCAGCAGGTTCAATAGAAACTTGGAATGATCTTGCTCAAAAGTTTCTAGCCAAGTTCTTTCCACCAGCAAAGACAGCAAAGATCCGGAGTGAGATTGAAAATTTTATTCAAGATGATGGAGAATCTCTTTATGATGCATGGAAAAGATTTAAGGAGCTTTTGAGAAGATGTCCTCACCATGGATTTCCTAGATGGATGCAAGTGCATAACTTCTATAATGGATTAGGAGGTGGTACTAGGACAACAATTGATGCAGTTGTAGGAGGATCATTCATGAAGAAAACAGAGAGTGATGCCTTTGAGTTATTGGAGGAAATGACAGTGAATCACTATGAAATTCAAAGTGGGAGAACGACTCAGAAGAGTGTGATGGAAGTTAATCAAGTGGATTCTATTGCCGTGTTGACTGCACAGGTTGCCTCACTTACTAGGCAACTTCAATCAAACCAATTTGCGGTAAACTCGATTCAATCTCCTCCTCTATTTTGTGAATATTGTAATGGAAGTCATAGGAGTGAAGATTGTCAGGTGGGAAATCCATTTATGCAAGGTCAAGTTGAGCAAGCTGTTGCGTGCTCAGTGTGTAAATAAAATGTAATGCGAAGAGCACTCAGAACATGCAAGCATACATGGTCTGCAGCAAGTGATAAGTATTTTTTAATTTGTTTTCCCACAGAGATTGAGTTTAGTTACTAACGAAGCGAGGTGTTAAATTAGAGAGGGTCACTTAAATTGGGTGGATTCGAGGTTGATGTACCGAAATAACAAAGAATGCAAAAAGATGCAAGCATAAACGAAAGCAAGTAAAGAGATTAAGCTATTATGTAGAGAAGAAAGAATTGCGGATCTAGCAATGTTCTAGCAATAAAATCGCAAAAGTAAAAGACTGGAAAAATGGCTAAGGCAAAAACAGAACTATAGAATTGCGGTTCTCGCAATTCTCTAGCAATTAAATTAGCAACGATTTAAGGGTGAGATAAGGTAACAAGGTCGACTTAAGACTCCTCTATAGGCACTTAACTACGATCATTCAGCAGTAGATTAACTTACCATGCATCGATTTAGCTTAGTCTCATGCATCTCTCGATTACATGCATTAGATCTTTTAGTTCACTCATATCCAAGTAAGACAAAAACACCTATTTATACAAGCAAGCTAATGAATCGTGCTAGGAGAACGCCTATTCCTAGGTCATTTTCTGGTTACCATAAAAGGCTAGCATGAATGGATGACTCTGAACTCTTACTCCTTCCGGAGGTTAGGAATTCTTTAGACAAAATGGATGGCCGATCGAAATTGCCCATGGGATGAAGTGCACATACATTCAATGAATTCGAAGCTATCCTACATGCTGAACTCTCGTATTTCTAACCTATAGATTCATCTTTAGCAGACCTTTGTGTGATTAGTTACTCATGGTTGGTGGAGAATTGGAAAAGATGGATTGATTACGCATGATTCAAAGAACTAAATGAAAGCAATAAAATAACAGATAACAAGATGAAGAACTCGAAAAGACTTCAATGATTACTTTCTAAATTAAGGTTCAGAACACAGTGAGCGAAGGTATGAAAAACAGTAAAAAAACTGAGTAAAGAAAGCAGTAAAGAAAGCTTTGTAAAAAGGTGCACGGATCTCCTCGTCGCAAGCGCCTCGGATGAAGGAGAAGATTAGTTGATCTTGGGGATGAATTCGATCAGAAGAGAAGAAGGATCTTCTCTTCTTCCTCTCGATTTATCGACGCCAAGGACTGATTTCTTCGTTCCAACAAACAGGGTAAGGAAAATGTGTATGCAGATCGCGTTGTGACGGAGAACTCCACGCTTCTAAGCTGTGTTTCTCCTTCACCCTTCACCTCTTTTTATAGCGTTTGCAGGTACCTTCAGCCACGGAGAACCATCCATTCTGAACAACAATCCTCCACGTGGCAGCAGGGGAAGGCTTAGGCGGCTGAAAGATCGCAACTATGACGACTGACGGCTGGGAAAAACTCAGCAGCAGCAGCTTGGCGTTGCGGTGACCGCAATGTCCATTGCGCTCCCAGCAATGTTTCAGCAATTCTCCTGCAATGTACATTTTAACTCTTTTAGCCTCATTTTCTATTATTTTTCGTTCATTTTCCAAATAAGTCCTATTTTAGCTTTTTTCCTCGAATTCTCACATTTAAGCACGCATTAAGCTAAATTCTAACAAAAACACTCAAGAGATCACATGATTTTAAGGTAAATATATCCCTAAATTATGTACTTTTGGAGAGGTAACGCACCCCCAAACTTGAGTTATTGTTCGTCCTCGAGCAATATAAAGGCTTTACTTTGGTAGCTAATTCTTGACTTTTAAACTCTATCTACTGACTTGCTGACTTCCCTAGGCTTACTATCCAAGGCACTGCTGTCCTGTGACACTCTTCTAGGTTCAGAATAACTTCACATTCTGCTCATTCTGGTTTCTCTTGCCTTTAAAATCTTTTGTCTTTACAAAACTTCCTACATATGGTTTATCTGCCTATGTCATTGGGTTCATTGTGCAGCTATCCCTAATTTTAACTCAGACTCAGTACATGCTTCTAATGTATTTATTATTGAGTTACCTAGGAATCCTTAGAGTCATGTCAGGCTTAGCACACACGAGAATCAGAGTATAGTCCATAGAACAACTAAGCCCTGACATCACTGTATTGGATTGACACTCATCTCCCTTGACAAACCTTCAAGCTACAGTCCTGTGCTTAGCAAACTAAGGATCAGAGTTCAATTACACAGGACACCTAAGCATTTAGGCCATAGCTTGTTGGCATACATTCTTCTTCCTTGGTTTTATTTTTCTATTTTTTCTCTTTTGGTAGAGTCTTTCCTTTTGGTTTGCCTTTTGATGCAGTGTCACTTGTGGGTTACACAAATGGCCCTGATTACTCAGCATCCTTTAGAGAGAGACACTACCCTTTACTTTTCTTTTTCTTTCTTTTTCATCATTTTTTTTTTCAAAGAAGAAGAATGTTTTTGTTTTTCAAGAGGGAGAGAGGAGTGTTCCTAGGCCTAGAGGCTGCCTCCCCCAAACTTATCTTCTCATTGTCTTCAATGAGAGTCTGAGGTGACACACCCCCAAACTTGTCTTAGAAGCATCTAGCCTAAGGAAAAACCAGACAGAATCTAAAGACTCCTAAGGATAGAATGACCCTCCTAGTTCAGATAACTCATAAGCAGAATTTTTTTAAAAAACAGCAAGGTAAGGTCTCACAGAGGTGCATGCTCAACAAAATATGAAGCTAACTAAAACTAACAAGGGTGTACTTGACACTCATCCAGCATGCTCAATAGATAGACTACTTATGGACCTCAGTAATGCAGCAAAATATTGAGATTTAAAAGCAGACAGCCCAACAGAAAATCATCCCACAGCATGCTTAAAACTAACAAAATATTGCGGCATCCGCAAGGAATTCGCAATTATTCCAACAGAGTAAATTTAACTGTGATCAAGGCTCCTAGCATGCGATATTCGTGCATAAACAACTACAAAAAACAGCAAAACTATCTAAGCTACCTACTCAGATGACATTGAACAAAACTAAACTACTCGAAACAAACAAATTAACAATTTAAAACAGAACACACGATTGATTATAGGGGGGGTAACAAGTCCCAGAAAAGCAAATTGTTTTTTTTATTTTTGTTTTTGAGAGAGATCAGAAATACTCCCTCGAATGCCGTCAAGCTGGCATTCAATCATCCTTATCCTCTTCACTCCTTTCTCTTGGGGGCACCTAGGGGTTCAGCAATCCAGCAGGGAAGGTAGGGAAGGTGCATCGCAGGTGCTCAGCCAGCTCTTGGTCCCTTGCTTGCGAATATTCAGCCCATTGGGCTAACTTGTGTTGCAAGTCCATCAGGCAGGGCATGGACAATGACTGTGCAACAGCCAGTCCATCCATCTCGAACTCCATGTTGCCCCTTCTTCTCATCCTCAAGATAGTGGGCAGCTCCAGATGGCCAGTATAGGCCAATTTCCTCTCTCCCTTCGTAACAGGTACGCCTGCACGCAAACACAGCTTAGTAATGGTATTGGGGAAAAAGAGTTGGCCCTTACCTTTCTTGGAGCATTCGATGATAGAGGCTGCAATGACTTCACCCACATCAATGGTGAGTCCCTTCATTATCGCATAAATCAGTAGCGACCTCCCCTGGTTGATGGTTGTCTCATGTGTGACCGGGGAGATTCGTCTTCGTACGAGGGAGAACCAGATGGTTGCTTTGTCCCTGAGGGTTACACTCATCAGTGTGTGTCTCCCATTCCTTGAGACTGCCCACGCTGCCTCAGATTTCCCAATTGTATTCAGAGCTTCCTCCAGAACAGTCTCTGATGGTGACTCCATTATCCTTGCGTATTCAGAGTGCGTATGCCCCTTGAGAGCATATGCTTCATTGATTGCGTTGGCTGAGAAATCAACCTCTACTCCCCTCACCATTGAAAAACAACCTTCAGGGTGTGTGAGGTTAGCGTAGAAGTCGTACACCATGTCAGAGTAGGCTGGAATTGGAGGCCTACATAGCTCTTCCCAGCCATGATCCATAATCCCTGCGCGCAAGAATTGCGGCAGGTCCGCAAGAGCATCAAGGAATCCTCTCTCATGGAGGAGTTCCTTCTTCATCAATTCGAGACCCTTGGCCTCTGCTTCTTTGGAGACATACCTCGCAGCTCGAGGCTCGTCTTCTGGATACATCTTTCGCTTCCCCTTTTCCTTCTCTTTGGCCGACTCAACAGCCTCAGTTTTCATTTTCTTGATAGAGGGTTCAACTTCAACCCTCTTCCTTTTAGTCCGTTTGGAGGCCTTTGGCCGCTTGCCCTTCACAATCACCGGTGCCTTCTTCTTGAGCCTCGCCTTTGTGGTCATGTGCTGGAGGCATTCACCCAGAGTTTCCTCCATTGAATCCATGCTTTCCCTCTCCACAGGGCTGTCAAGACTGACATCCCTGAAGAGGGAAAACACCTCATCCTCCTCAGCCGGATCATCGATTGCCACCGATTCTTGTTGCTCTTCAGTAGGAACTGCAGGCTCCGACTGATGCTGAGGGAATTCAGGGCTCTACATGGCCATCTCAAATGATGGTCGGCCACTGTTGAGGCTTTCCTCACTCGGGGTCTTCTTCTCTCTAATCGGGGAATCAGGCACTATAACCTTCCACTTCTTCTTCTTAGGAGTTTTCGTCGGATCAGAGGGATCAACAACTTCCGTCGTTGCCACCGTCCACTTCTTCCTTCTCACAGGAAGCTTTGGGGGCCTCAAGGGTTGAGCTGCGTCGGCGTCTGCCAAAGATAGCAACGCTTCTCTTACCAATCTCGTCTCTTCCTCATCAGGTGATGCTTTCTTGGGCGTGGATCGTTCGACTCTCGTTCTCACCATTGTTGTTTCTTGGAGGTCTGAGCTTGGGAGTTTCAGAGGAATGAGAGTTCTGATTTGTGGAGTTCAAAAGTTTTGAGAAATCGTAGAGGAAAATGATCCCCAACGCCGGCTATTTATACTCGAGTGTTTCCCCAACGGCTCTTTTATTGCGGACGCCGCAATTCTTCAGCAATTTTTCAGCATTGTCAATATAACCGTTAGGATTTTCTTGATTTCTGTTGCAAGATCTTAGCAACGAAATCATTGATTTTGCCAGATCTTTTCCTTGATCTTTTCCTCTTGATTCCCTTCCTCAATACCGTTTTAAGATCTCCCATTACCACACGCCTAATCAAAATAAAAACACTTAATTAAAACTAGAAATAACAATATGATAAGCAATCAAAAACAATAAAGAAATATCTATGGCATAGCCCTTTGATGGATGAGCACAGTGATATTTTCATTAAATGCCTCTGCTCATCCTCTTGATTCACTATTTAGGCTTCGGATAGAAGGAAGGCCGAGAGTGTCTTCACATCTCATTCCTCATAATAATGCTTCAATCTCGCACCGTTTACCATGAATGGCTGCCCTTGATTCAGATTTCGAATTTCAATTGCACCATGAATAAATACATTAGTAATCACAAAAGGACCTGACCATCTAGACTTAAGTTTGCCAGGAAATAATCGTAATCGAGAGTTGAATAATAAAACATGCTGACCTTTTTTAAAGTCTTTGATCCTAAGTCTACTATCATGCCAAATCTTAGTCTTTTCTTTATACATTTTAGCATTTTCATATGACATATTCTTTAGTTCATCTAACTCATGTAATTGCAGAGACCGCAATGTTCCCGCATCGGTCACGCAATAATTCAACTCTTTTAAGGCCCAAAATGCTTTGATTTCTAATTCAAGGGGTAAGTGGCATGCTTTTCCATACACTAACCTATAAGGAGACATGCCTGAGGGCGTTTTATATGCAGTCCTATACGCCCACAATGCATCGTCTAACTTAAAAGACCAGTCATTTCTATTAGGTTTAACAACTTTTTCAAGTATGCTCTTGATCTCTCTATTAGATATTTCAGCTTGTCCATTTGAGTGTGGATGATAAGGTGTAGCTACTCTATGTCTAACATTATATTTAGCTAGTACTTTTTCCATAGCTTTGTTTATAAAGTGCGTTCCCTCATCACTTATGATAGCACGTGGTGTACCAAATCTTGTAAAAATATGCCTATTTAGAAACTTAACGACTGTTTTGGCATCATTTAGGGGACATGCAATTGCTTCTACCCATTTTGAAACATAATCTACTGCTACTAATATGTAAAGATTACCAGAAGATGGAGGGAATGGTCCCATGAAGTCAATGCCCCATACATCAAAGAGTTCTAACCCCAAGATATATGTTAGAGGCATCTCATCCTTCCTACTGAGGTTACCTGTTCGTTGACATTCATCCCAGTTGTGTGCATAATCGTGTGCATCCTTGAAGATCGTGGGCCAGAAGTAGCCACTCTGGAACACCTTTGCAGCTGACACACACTTCCTTAACAATCCATCCGCACAACTTTTGTAAAGGGTTGGATCGTCCCAGATGTACTTATTGGCCTCGTGTAGGAACCTCTTCTTTTCTTGCCCCCCCTCTAAAAGTTGGTAACACCTGTGAGGCAAGGAAGTTAGCAATATCCGCAAACCAAGGTTCCTCATTGTTATCACAATGCACTAACACAAAGACATGTTCATCAATAAAGGAATCAGATATTGCGGGCTCAACAATTATTTCGCAATTACTCCGCAATCTAGATAAATGATCAGCAACTACGTTTTCGCATCCTTTTTTATCTCTAATCTCTAGATCAAACTCTTGCAATAATAACACCCATCTAATTAGACGAGGCTTAGCATTAGCCTTCCTCATTAAATATTTTATTGCAGAGTGATCAGTATAAACAATCGTTTTATTACCTACAATATAAGGCCTAAATTTTTCACATGCAAACACTACAGCTAACATTTTTTTCTCTGTGGTAGTGTAATTACATTGTGCTTCATTCAGAGTTTTACTCGCATAATAAACAGGGTGCGTTAATTTATCTATCTTTTGGCCAAGCATAGCCCCAATTGCATAGTCACTAGCATCACACATTAGTTCAAAAGGTAAATCCCAATTTGGGCCTACTATGATTGGTGCTTTGACTAAGGCTTCTTTAAGTTGGGTCCATGCTTTTAGACATTCATTTGAGAAGATAAAAGTTTTATTTAGCTCTAAGAGCTCACACAGGGGTTTAGAGATTTTTGAAAAGTCTTTTATAAATCTCCTATAGAATCCTGCATGTCCAAAGAAACTTCTTATAGCTTTGACATTTGTACGTTCTACTAACTTCTCAATGATTTCTATTTTGGCCCTATCGACCTCTATTCCTGCCTTGGACACTCTATGTCCTAATATTATTCCTTCTTCCACGATGAAGTGGCATTTTTCCCAATTTAGGACTAAGTTGGTCTCTTCACATCTAGTTAAGACTTGTCCTAAGTTTTCTAGGCAGTTGTTAAAGGAATCACCAAAGACTGAGAAGTCATCCATAAATATTTCTATTATGGACTCATCCAGGTCAGAGAAAATTGCTAACATGCACCTTTGGAATGTTGCCGGTGCATTGCATAAGCCAAATGGCATTCTGCGAAAAGCAAATGTTCCAAAAGGACATGTAAAGGTTGTTTTCTCTTGATCCTCAGGGTCTATGGTAATTTGGTTATATCCCGAATAATCATCTAAAAAGTAGTAAAAGGCTCGGCCAGCTATCATATCTAACATTTGGTCTATGAAAGGTAAAGGAAAATGATCTTTTTTGGTTTCTTTGTTAAGTTTTCTATAGTTCATACAAACTTTCCATCCTATAACAGTTCTAGTTGGTATTAGTTCATTGTTTTCATTAACTATTACAGTCATACCACCCTTCTTAGGTACACATTGAATAGGGCTAACCCATTGACTATTGGCTATGGGGAAGATTACACCTGCATCTAACCATTTGATAATTTCTTTTTTAACTACCTCCTTCATGGAGGGGTTCAACCTACGTTGGTGATCTACTCTAGGTGTATGTTCCTCTTCCAGCAATATTTTATGCATGCAATACAAGGGACTTATACCTCTAATGTCAGCATCGTCCATGCAATAGCTTTTTTATGTTGCTTAAGCAGCAATATTAACGCAATTTCATACTGTTTACTTAGTTTGGACGAAAGAATAACAGGCAAGGTATCTTTCTCTCCTAGATATGCATACTTAATATGTTCAGGCAATGGTTTAAGTTCTAATAAAGGTGGTTGTTCAATTGATGGCATTAAAGGAGTTGTGGTTCTTTCAGACAATTCATTAGTCAGGCATACATGCTGAGAGTTATCCACAGTTATATCCATCAATTCAGAAATATTTAAATTATCTACATCTACTTGTGCATAATTAGTAGCATGCTTCTCTAACAATTCATGCTCAAGTTCCTTGATAGCACTCTAAAAGTGTTAATATTTAGCTCCTAAGTCTTGTAAATTAGAATAATTATTTGGGCTTAATTGATATATTTTGTATAATTTAATTGTTAAGGGGTAAATCGGGCATTTGCGTAAATTAAGAGCTTAAATGAATATTTTAGAGCATTTTATTAATTAACGGTTTTGAGTGATTATACTACATTAATTAAATAATCTAATTATAACTCAAAATTGATTAATGGCTTAATGGTTTAAGGCTTGCCAAGACAATGAGGGTGCCCAAGTTTAAATCTTGGTGAATGCAAGATTTTCCTTCATTTTGTAAAAGTCAACTACACCAGTCAACGGTCAACGGTCGGTCAACACCTCATGCCCACTCAGTGCCCGCGCGCCCTATCCGTGACTGTAAATGCCCGTCATTAAAAGTCAACAAAAATGCCCGATTTTGTAAATTTTCCAGAGAGCTCAGCGCCTAAGCGCTGACTTATGGCGCCTAGGCGTTGTCCCGATTCTGTGCGCGTGCGCCCGCGGCGCCTAGGCGCTAGTCTGACGCAGAAATGGGTATTTAAGTCCGTTTTTGCTGATTTTAGGTCATTCTCTCCCAATTTATTCCGCCCCCATCTTTTGTAGAGCTCATTTCTTGAGTCAAAACCTATTTCTTACCTATTCTAATACATTGGAGTTGATTTCTTGTTGATTTCTCTTGATTTTCACAACGGGCAACTAAGGTAAGTGCTCTAATTCGAGTTTAGGGGTTGTCTTGATGCATTAGGGAGGGTTTAGCTTTAAATTTCAGCTTGTATTTTATAGTTTCTTGCATGATTCTTCCTTTGTTTGAATCCCATGAGCATGTATGACTGATTAGGAGTGACGTCCGAGTCCTCACGCATGTTTTATCGTTAAAGGTTAGGACGTATAATTGCCTCAATCGCTAGGTAACAAGGGTCTAAGCGTGACTAATTAATTCTAGCCTAAGTGACAGTAGGAGAATAGCATTAATTATCGTTTGCACGATAGACTTAGGGAAAGAATAGAAATCGCGCCAATTGGTCGAGTTCTCGATCAATTGGTTCGTCGCGATATTACCCGTCGTTATTCTTTGATTGGTTTAAGCTTGATCAACATAGATTAATTAGTGAGCATGTTTAATTGGAATTGCACTTTTCTAATTAATTCTTTGGGATGTTTGCTACGGAAACGAGCAAACATTTTGCGTGCATGAGATTAAATTACAAGCATGATTAGAATCCCTATGATCTAAGCGCATCAAGATAAATCCCGAGCACTCGAATTAGGAGCACGTGTTACATTTATTTTTCCGCTCTTTACTTTTCGCATTTATTTTTCCGTTAGTTTAATTTTTACTTAGTTTAGTTTTAATTAACTCCCCTTTTATTTTATTTTGAGTTTTAGTTTAAAAGACAAATAGAAATTAGTTAAGAGAGATTGATTTAGGTTCCCTGTGGTTCGACACCCGTTACCACTAGCTGCAAAGCTTAGTAGTTTCGGTATTATAAATTTTATTTTGGCGGGATTCGACACCCCGAAATTTAGTAGGACCTTCAAAAGTCCTACTACCAAAATTGGCGTCGTTGCCGGGGAACCATTTAATTTCTCTTAGTTAAATTTTTATTTGTTAGAAAATCAAAAAAAAAAAAAAAAATGTATGGTTTTGAGGGATCTCTCTCTGATAAAATCAGTGGATTGAAAGCTCAAATGTCTGAATTAACTGCTTTGCTTAAATCAACTGTTGAGGATTATCAAGCATACAACAAAGCTCAAGTGGAAAGTCAAGCTCGCTCAGGTATGTTATTGGAACAAATGGTTGCGCGAATGGCCACTAATAATTTTGAATTGCAGAAGCCAACAACCATATTCCATCAAGAACACGTTCAGCCTCAAGAAGAGCCCCGGGAAGACTCGTTGTTGCGTGCTCAATGTGTTAATAACAATGAGAAATAAGAGAGAGAGAGCACTCAGAACATGCAAGCATACATGGTCTTACAGCAAGTAGTAAGTATATTTCATTCGTTTTTTCCACAGAGACTCATTTTTAGTTATTCGCGAAGTGTATTTGTTAAGAAAGATGGGGTGGATTTGATGGGGTAAAATTGGTTTTTAATTATTTAATTTTTGCTGAATGTGTAAAGGAATATAACATA
The DNA here is from genome assembly GCA_028017165.1 of Herpetospermum pedunculosum. NCBI lineage: Eukaryota > Viridiplantae > Streptophyta > Magnoliopsida > Cucurbitales > Cucurbitaceae > Herpetospermum > Herpetospermum pedunculosum. The sequence goes on along the minus strand of CM051526.1, from coordinate 58,111,605 downwards.
AACAAATGCAAGTTGAAATTAGACTCAAAAGACAAGAGATGGAATTAATAAACGAAGAAGAAAACAGCTAAACAGAATGAAAATTTAGCAGAATTGCGGAGACCGCAATGTTATCGCAATTAACTGACAGCGAAAGTGTGTAAATGGGTGAATTAAGGGCTACTAATGACTATCCTATAGGCATTTTAATACGATTCCCAAGCATTAGATCAACTCTCTATGCATCAAACTCACTCTATCTCATGTATCGTCCGATTCCATGCATTAGATTCTTTAGTTTACTCAACTCAAAGTAAGGTCTTAAGCATCTTGTTAAAGCAGAAGTGTTTAGTTTGTACTAGGGAAACGCCTATTCCTAGGCCGTTTCCTGGTTACCATGAAAGGCTAGCATGATTATATGACTCTGAACTCTTACTCCTTCCAGAGGTTAGGAGTTCTTTGGACAAAATGGATGGCCAATCGAAATTGCCCGTGGGATGAAGCTTACATACAATCAATGGTTCGAGAGCTATCCTACATACTTGGTTCACGTTTTTAAGCCTATAGTTCTGTCATTAGCATGCCCCTAAGTGACTTAGCTACTCATGGATATATGGAGAACAGAAATACAAGATAAAACAGACATGCTTAGTAGGGAAATGTACTCAAAACAGTAAGTCAAAACCGTAGCAGCAGAAGATGGAAACTGTGAAATGAAATCTTGCAATTTGATTACTTTGTATGTTTGCACGAACAAAGGGAAACTTAAAGGCAGTAATTCGAAGACAGACAACGACGAAATGCAGTAACTAAAACACTAAACTAGAAATAACAACTGATCAAAGCTGGAAATTAGAAAAGGAAGACAGAAAGCAGGAAATGCAGCTTGAAAGCTTCGTTGCGGTCGCCTCGAATGAAGGGGATGAGAGGTCAGCCTTGCTTGGATGAATCCAATCGAGAGAGAAGAAGAATCTCCTCTCCTTCCTATCAGATTATCGATTCCAACAGCTGAGACTCTCACTCCAACAGACGGTAAAGGAAAACAGGAAGAAAATGTGGACTGCGAGAAGGCTTCTACGCTTTCGGATGATGATCAAACCCTCTACTTTGACCCCCTTTTATAGTAGTTTGCAGGTGCGTTTGGGCCAAGGAGAACCATCAATCTTCAACGTCATATATCAGAATGGATGGAGGAGAAAGAATGAATCCCTGAAATTACGGAAATTAACAGAAAAGGATCAGTCAACTTACGGTTTTCACTTGAATAATTGCGGCTTCAGCAATGTTTTCGCAATGCTGTCGCAATGCAGTTTTTTTCATTCTTTTCCTTCGGTTTTCAACCTTTTTCTTTCCTATTGTGCATAAGTCCTAATTTAGCTACCTTCTTCTCATTCTCATATTTAAGCATAGGTTTAGGCTAAATGCTATCAAAAACACCTAAAAGTGTTCATCTTCTTAAGCTAAATGGGTCCTAAATAAGTCACTTTCAGAGACTTAACACACACCCAAACTTAAGGCTTTGCTTGTCCTCAAGCATACTAAGGACTTACCTAGGCTGCTGTTTCTTCTTCTTTAGCCACTTACTAACTCCCTTATATTCTTGTCTATAGCAATGCTGTCCTGTGACACACTCCTTAGTTTAAAACTACCCTCTTATCTAGCTTCTTCTGACTTTGCCTGCCTAACACTCCTTCTGCTTTCATTTAACTTCCTACCACTGATCTATTTACTTTTGTCATATCATGCCACTATCCCTAAGGTTTCAACTTCTGCCTAGCTTTACCTCAGACTTAGTACATGCTTCTAGCTTTATTTTTAATGTGTCTAGGATTCCTTAGAGTCATGCCAGTCTTAGTATTAACGGTGACAGTAGTACTTTTAGAGAACAACCTAAACCCTGGCATCACTACATTGGATAAACACTCATCTCCCTAAACAACCCTACAAGTTACAACTTTGTGCCTAGCTACTTTGAGGATCAGAGTTCTTTTTAAATAGGACATCTAAACCACAAAGTTGTAACTCCTAGGTTTACATTCTTCTTCCCTATTCCTTTCCCTTTTTCTTACTTAGGTGGAGCCTCTCCTTTGGTTGCCTTTTGATGCAACGCCACTTGTGGGTTACACACTTGGCACTGATTACTCAGCAACCTAAGAGAAACTCCCCCCCTTTATTCTTTTTTCATTTTTTTTTTTTTCAGTTCATCATTTTTTTTGTAAAGGAGAAGAAGAATGCTTATGTTTCTAAGGGAGAGAGGAATGTTCCTAGGCCTAGGGTGGTCTCCCCCAAACTTCAACTACTCATTGTCCCCAATGAGTGTCGGAGGTGGCACACCCCCAAACTTGTCCTAGAAGCATCTAGTCTAAGGTAAAAAAAAGAGAAACTAAAGCCCTAGGCATAGACAAAACATTCGAATAGCAAATATCATAGCAGCAGAAAACTAAAAAAAAAAAAAAAAAAATAGGCAGATAAGGACTGACAGCTATGCATACTGAGCTATTTAGAGGTTAATTTAAACTATCAAAGGGTGTCCTATGACACTCATCCAGCATGTATTTAGATAAGCTATATAAGGTAGTCATGAAAGCAGCAAAAGAAAGATTTTAAACAGATTACAGCCTAGCTAACAGACAGTCCAAAACATGCTTTCAGTCATGAAAATTGCGGGTACCGCAATTAATTCGCAATTAGATCAGGGCAGATATAACATTGATTAAGGCCCCTAAGCATGCTTTTTCCAGTCACTCAAGCATCCTAAAAATAAAACTAAACTATCCTACCTAGTCAGCTAACATCAGACTATACTAAACATAATTAAAGACATAAAACTAAACATCTAAAACAGATCAAAATTGGACTAAAAACAGCAAAGTTCACATGATTAACAGAAAGCAGAAAATTGTTTTTTTTTTTCCTAAGGGAACAGCAATACTCCCTTCAGTGCAATTCAAACCAGCACTCAAATATCCTCATCCTCATCAGGTTGTCGTGGGCGTGGAGGCACCCATGGAGTCAGGAGATTGGTGGGGAAGTCAGGGAAGATGCAGCCTAGCTGGTCTGCAACCTCTTTGTCCCGTGCCTGCGCATACGTGGCCCATTGAGCCATCCTCCTCTGCATATCCATTAGGCAGGCCATGGATAGGGACTGATCAGCAGCCAGCCTATCCAGTTCAAACTCCATATTCCCCTTTCTCCTCAGCCTCAGGTTAGCAGGCAGCTCCAAGTGGCCTGTGTAAGCCATCTGCTGCTCCATGCGCTCAGTGGGGACTCCTGCAAGCAAACATAGCTTGGTTATGGTGTTAGGGAAAAACAGTGGTCCCTTACCCTTTTTAGCGCACTCAGCAATGGCAGCAGTGATGACTTCCCCCACGTTGATCGTGAGACCTCTCATTATCGCATACACCAGCAGCGAACGGCTCTGGTTGATTGTAGTCTCATGAGTCACTGGGGACAATCTCCTTCTCACGAACGAAAACCAAACAGCCGCCTTAGCCGTGAGGTTGGCACTCATGAGAGTGTGCCTCCCATTACGTGACACGGTCCAGGAAGCTTCAGGCTGGCCAATGGTCCGAATGGCCTCTTCCAGCACTGCCTCAGTAGGCTCATCAACGATCCGTGCATAATCTGTATGAGTTTGGCCCTTGAGACCATAGGCTTCGTTGATGGCCTTGGCTGAGAAATCCACCTCTACCCCTCTGACCACAGACAGGCCATCCTCAGGGCTGAGCACATTGGCGTAGAAATCATACACCATGCTCGTGTAGGCTGGATTGGGCGGTCTGCAAAATTCCTCCCAGCCGTGGTTGATCACTCCTGCGCGCAAGAACTGCGGCAGGTCAGCAGGTCGGTCGAGGAAGCCTTTCTCGTGCAGCAACTCCCTCTTCCTCAGCTCCACGCCTCTGGACTCAGCATCAGAGGAGACATACCTCACTGACTGAGGCTCATCTTCCGGGTAGAGCTTGGCCTTCCCCTTATCTGATGGCTTGGCTGACTCGGCAGCCTCAACCTTGAGCCGTTTGAGCGATGGCTCAGTACTTTCCTTCTCTGATGAAGGCACCCTCTTGGCCTTCTTCTTCTTCAGCTTCTTGGAGCGCTTGGCCTTAAGAATCTTGGCCTTCTTCTTCTTCTTGAGCTGTGCCTTGATGTTGATCTGCTGGAGGCATGCCCCCAACGTCTCCTCCATGGAATCATCCTGCTGTGCAGGACTCTCTGGGCTAGCTTCCCTTGCAGGCGAGAAGACCTCGTCTTCACCACCTTCCCCACTGCCCTGAGTGGATTCCTGGTACTCCCCATAGGGGAATTCAGGATCAGGCCGTGGAAGCGTGTGCGAAGGTGTGGCACTCTGCTCTGCCGTAGGCGTCTGCACGGAATTCAGTGGTTAAGACGGCGTTTCAGGGCTCTGTGCAGGCGGTGACGATGAAAGCTCTGGGCTGTGCACTGGTTCAGATGATGAAGGGTTGTGCGCAGGTTAGGCAGATGGCGACGAACTCTTCTTGGGCGACTCGTGGGACGCACGATCTGTTTCTTGACTCTCCACAGAGGGAGTCTTTGCTTTGCTTGGTTCGGCGGCCGTCTCAACACTCCACCGGCGTTTCTTGGGTGTGCCCGCTGGTTCAGAAGGCCCAGCAGGGATCTCAGTGACAACCCTCCACTTCTTCCTACGGATCGGAAGCTTGGGAAGAGGTCCGGTGCGTACAGCCCCAGCATCTGCAAGGGTCAGAAGTGCTTCCCTCGCAGCCGCTTCAGCTGCGTCATCAGCCTTCTTCTTGGCTGCGGATCTTTCAGCCCTGGTGGAAACCATTGTCGAATCTTGGAGGTTTGGAGAGAAGGATCAAAGATGAAGAGAATCTCAGTTTTCTTGAAAATCAGAGAATGAGAGAATCGTATCGAACGAGCGCCTCCCAACGGATATAAAAGCAACGGCTAAATCCCAACGGCTCTATTTTGCGGATCCTGCAATTCCAGCGCAATTTTAGGGATTTCTTTTTATCTAAATGGCAAACTTTGTTCGTCCGTATCTTTTATTTGGCTCGATCGTTTCTAGATTTTTAAAGCTGGGATTACTCTCCTTGATCTCCTCTTTCGATTCCCTATAAAAACAAATAAAACAAACATTAAATACTTAACTAAAATCACACCACAAAACACACAAACGATAACCGGAAATTTGCAAAAAATAAACTAAGGCATGAGCCTTATGTTGACGAGCACAGTAACCACTCGTCCTCTCTCGTTCTCTTTTCATGCTTCAGTCAAGAGGAAGGCCGAGAGAGTCTTCACATCTCCTTCCTCATAGTAGTGCTTCAACCTCGCACCATTAACCATAAATGGTTGACCTTGCTGCAAGTTCTTTATCTCTATGGCACCATGAACAAACACATTAGTAATCACAAATGGACCTGACCATCTAGACTTAAGTTTCCCTGGAAATAGCTTCAACCGTGAGTTAAACAACAAAACAAGTTGACCCTTCTTAAAGTCCTTAACTCTAAGTCTACTATCGTGCCAAATCTTGGTCTTTTCCTTATACATCTTAGCATTTTCATAGGCCATATGTCTAAGCTCATCAAGCTCATGTAATTGTAAAGACCTTAGTGTTCCAGCATCTTTTACACAAAAATTCAATTCCTTCATGGCCCAAAATGCTTTGTTTTCTAACTCAAGTGGTAAGTGACAAGCCTTGCCATATACCAGCCTATAAGGGGACATTCCTAGAGGTGTCTTATATGCTGTCCTATAAGCCCAAAGTGCATCCTCAAGCTTGAAGGACCAGTCTTTCCTATTAGGTTTGACCACTTTTTCTAGGATGTTCTTAATTTCCCTATTTGAGATTTCAGCTTGGCCATTTGAGTGTGGGTGATAGGGAGTGGCTACTCTATGTCTAATGTTATACTTAGCCAACACTCTCTCCATAGCCTTGTTAATAAAATGTGACCCCTCATCACTAATGATGGCACGAGGTGTCCCAAACCTAGTAAAAATGTGCCTATGCAAGAAATTGGTGACTGTTTTAGCATCATTATTAGGACATGCTTTGGCTTCTACCCACTTGGACACATAGTCCACTGCTACTAATATGTACAGGTTACCTGATGATGGAGGGAATGGTCCCATGAAGTCAATGCCCCACACATCAAAGAGCTCCAACTCTAGGATGTAGGTGAGGGGCATCTCATCCTTTCGACTGAGGTTACCTGTTCTTTGGCATTCATCACAGCTGTGGGCATAGTTGTGGGCATCCTTGAAGATTGTTGGCCAGTAGTAGCCACTCTGAAATACCTTTGCAGCTGTTCTTTGGCCACCAAAGTGTCCACCATAAGGAGATGTGTGACAGTGCTGCAGCACAGACTTCGCTTCAGCAGCTGAAACACACTTCCTCAGCAAGCCATCAGCACAGGTTCTGTAAAGCGTGGGGTCATCCCAGATGAATTTCCTTGCTTCATGAAGGAACCTCTTCTTCTCTTGTCCTCCCTTGAAAACTGGTAATACCTGTGATGCACGGAAGTTAGCAATGTCAGCAAACCAAGGTTCCTCATCGTTATCACGATGAGTCAAAACAAAGACATGTTCATCAATAAAAGCATCAGAAATTGCGGGATCCGCAATTTTTTCGCAATTGTGCTGCAATCGAGAAAGGTGATCTGCAACCACATTTTCACACCCTTCTTGTCTCGAATGTCCAAATCAAACTCCTGCAGCAATAACACCCACCTAATCAACCTAGGCTTAGCATCAGCCTTCCTCATAAGATATTTCAAGGCAGAATGGTCAGTGTATACAATTGTCCTAGTGCCTACAATATAGTTCCTGAATTTCTCACAGGCAAACACTACAGCAAGCATCTCTTTCTCAGTAGTTGTATAATTACATTGAGCCTCATTCAAGGTCTTACTAGCATAATATACAGGATGTGTTAGCTTGTCAATTTTCTGTCCTAACATGACCCCTACAGCATAGTCACTAGCATCACATAACATCTCGAATGGGAGATCCCAATCTGGCCCTACTATAACAGGTGCTGTAACTAGTGCTTTCTTAAGGGTGGTCCAAGCTACTACACATTCCTTAGAGAAGATGAATGGCCTATTTAGCTCTAGCAGCTCACATAGAGGCTTGGCTATCTTAGAAAAGTCCTTGATGAACCTTCTGTAGAAGCCAGCATGCCCTAAGAAACTCCTAATGGCTTTGACATTCTGAGGCTCTACCAACTTCTCTATAATCTCTATTTTGGCCCTATCGACCTCCACTCCAGCTCTTGACACTCTATGACCTAAGACAATCCCTTCATCTACCATGAAGTGACACTTTTCCCAATTAAGGACTAAGTTAGTCTCTTCGCATCTAGCTAAGACTTGTCTTAAATTATCTAGACAGTTGGTGAATGAATCCCCAAAGACTGAGAAGTCATCCATGAATATTTCTATCATGGACTCATCCAACTCAGAGAAGATTGCCATCATGCACCTTTGGAAAGTTGTCGGTGCATTGCATAAGCCAAAAGGTATTCTGCGAAAGGCAAAAGTTCCAAAAGGGCAAGTGAAGGTAGTCTTCTCCTGGTCCTTAGGATCTATAGTAATCTGATTATAGCCAGAATAACCATCTAAGAAACAATAGTAGGCTCTACCAGCTATTCTGTCTAACATCTGGTCAATGAATGGTAGAGGGAAGTGGTCTTTTTTAGTTTCTTTATTTAATTTCCTGTAATCCATACACACTCTCCATCCTGTGACAGTCCTAGTTGGAATCAGTTCGTTGTTCTCATTGACTACCACAGTCATCCCCCCCTTTTTAGGTACACACTGTATAGGACTCACCCACTGGCTACTAGCTATGGGAAAGATCACACCAGCATCTAACCATTTTATTATTTCTTTCTTAACTACCTCTTTCATAGAGGGATTCAGCCTACGTTGATGATCTACTCTAGGTGTGTGCTCTTCCTCTAGTATAATCTTATGCATACAATAAGAAGAGCTAATGCCTCTAATATCAGCAATAGTCCATGCAATAGCCTTCCTATGTTGCTTAAGCAATAAAATTAGTTCAACCTCATGCTTTTCACTCAATTTAGAAGAAATGATAACAGGCAGAGTTTCATTACTTCCTAGATATGCATACTTGAGGTGAGTGGGTAGTGGTTTCAGTTCTAAAATAGGTGGATGCTCAATGGATGGCTTTAAAGGATTCACAGGTCTATCAGTCAAATCTATATTCATACATACATGTTGTGGTTTATCTACAGGCATATCCATTATGTCAGATACATTCAAGTCAGCTACATCTAATCCTACATATTCGTTAGCATGCTTGGTTAATAATACATGCTCTAATTGTTCTTCCATTAAAGAATCAACAACGTCCATACTAGCACAGGATTCAAGGTCAGAGGGATACCTTAAAGCTTTATATACACTAAACTTCACCTCTTCATCGTGAACCCTCATAGTAAGCTCACCTTTTTGGACGTCTATAAGTGCCCTACCTGTGGCTAGAAATGGTCTGCCTAGCAGGATGGGGACCTCCTTGTCTGCTTCATAATCCAGGATAATGAAATCTGCAAGGAAAATAAATTTGTCAACCTTTACTAAAATATCCTCAATTTTACCTTCCGGATATGCAATGGATCTGTCTGCTAGTTGAAAAGTGACAGTGGTTGGACGTGCTTCTCCTATTCCCAACTGGCGGAATAGGGACAGGGGCATGAGGTTTATGCTGGCGCCCAGGTCACAAAGCGCTCTGCCCACGTGCTTGCCTCCAAGTTCTACAGGTAAGGTGAAGGAACCAGGATCCTTCTCCTTCTTGGGCAGCTTGTTTTGGAGGATGGCACTGCACTCCTCAGTGAGGTTTACTGTTTCAAACTCACTAATTATTTTTTTGTTAGTAATAATATCCTTCAGAAACTTTACATATGAAGGCATAGATTGTAAAACTTCTACAAAAGGAATGTTGACATGCACTTGCTTAAGAATTTCTAAGAATTTATTAAAATGAACTTCCTGTTCCTGCTTCTTCTTAAGCCTTCGAGGGTATGGAGGTGGTGGCACATATGCAGGCACGTCAGGACGCCTCAGGATAGGTGGAGGCCTTGGAATTTCTTCTATCTCCTCAATGATTGGCTCCAGCCTGGCTCCTGATGTGCTAGTTGGTGGTGGACCTTGGCTTGGCAGAGACTCCAGTGGAGCACTAGACTCAGTGTTCTCTACTCTCTTTGGTGTGTCCTTTGTGTTGCTCACCAAGGGTCTACCACTTCTAAGTTCAATTGCTTGAACTTGTTCTTTACCATCTCTCCTTGGCACCTCGGTGTCAGCAGGGAGTCTACCTTGGGGCCTACTCTTAAGTTCATTGGCCAATTGGCCTATTTGGTTCTCTAGGCTCCTAAGAGTAGCTTGTTGGCTTTGAAGAGTAGCATCATTCTTAGCTATGTATTCCTTGAGTAGGTTTTCTACAGAAGATCCTACAGGTTGGTTGTAAGGTTTTTGATACATTGATTGGTTATGTTGGGGAGTGAAACCAGGTGTTCCACTCGGCCTTGGTTGGTTAGGATTTTGGTTAGTGTTTTGTTGGCCACCCCATGACAGGTTAGGGTGGTTTCTCCAACCAGGGTTATAGGTATTGGAGTAGGGGTTATTCCTAGGCTGCTGCTGACTTCCAATGTAGCAGACTGAGGCTGGATTCCCAGGGCAGTATTCATACAAGTGCCCTTCCCCACAGAATCCACATATAAGTGCCTCACCTTGACTTGGTTGGGTGCCCATTGACATGGCAGTAGCGGTGTTGGCACTTGTTTGGAGATTGGCTTGAGCCATTTGCTTAACTAGGTTGGTCAGGGCATTTATTTGGGTGCTCATTGCACTTAAAGCATCCTTGTCTTGGGCCCTCGTTGGCTCGACTGGATCATCTGACCACCTACAGTGAGATGCTGAGATCTTCTCCAAGATCTCATAGGCCTCGTTGTAACTCTTGGACAACATGGAACCACCAGCAGATGAATTTAAGACTTGCCTAGTGCTGGGGTTGCATCCTTTGAAAAAGACCTCTATTTGGATACACCATGGGATGCCATGATGTGGACATTTAAGAAGAAGATCTTTGAATCTAGTCCAAGCTTCGTGAAGAGACTCATTATCAGCTTGTTTAAACTTAACTATGTCATCACGAAAGGTAGAATTCCTATCAGGTGGGAAGTATTTGACTAGGAATTTTTCTGCTAAATCTGTCCAATTGCGGACAGATCCAGAGGGTAATGAGTTCAACCATGTTTTGGCTTTGTCCCTCAAAGAGTAAGGGAACAAGTATAGCCTTAAGGCTTCTTGGGACACTCCAGGGATGATAAAGGTATCACTGACTCCTAAGAAGTTCCTAAGATGGTTGTGGGGGTCCTCATTTTCTATTCCAAAGAATTGTCCCACAGTGGACAACATTTGGAACATCACTGGCTTTAACTTGAATGAGTTGGCAGTGATTTCAGGACGGATTATGCTGGGGTTCAGCTCCCCAGGCATAGGTACTAGGTATGAAAGAATGGCACTGTTCTTGTCATTCGCTATTTCGATGGGGTTGCGAATGACAGGTACCGGATTTGGAACTATATCGTCCATTTCTTCGATTTCAGGTATGATTTGAGGTATAGGAGGTTGTTTAAAGAGTCGTTTCTTTGCTTTGTTTCTAGCTCTAAGTAGTCTCTCAGGCTCAGGATTGAACTCTAGATCACTACTTGAACGCTCACTCATAAACTAACCCAATAGTACCTGCAAAAGAAATGGAAAGTAGATTAGTTTCAATATATAATAAACTTGGTTTTTCAAACTTAACAAACTTCGTTTTCACTTAAAAATAAGTCCCCGGCAGCGGCGCCAAAAACTTGTTGCGTGCTCAATGTGTTAATAACAATGAGAAATAAGAGAGAGAGAGCACTCAGAACATGCAAGCATACATGGTCTTACAGCAAGTAGTAAGTATATTTCATTCGTTTTTTCCACAGAGACTCATTTTTAGTTATTCGCGAAGTGTATTTGTTAAGAAAGATGGGGTGGATTTGATGGGGTAAAATTGGTTTTTAATTATCTAATTTTTGCTGAATGTGTAAAGGAATATAACATAAACAAATGCAAGTTGAAATTAGACTCAAAAGACAAGAGATGGAATTAATAAACGAAGAAGAAAACAGCTAAACAGAATGAAAATTTAGCAGAATTGCGGAGACCGCAATGTTATCGCAATTAACTGACAGCGAAAGTGTGTAAATGGGTGAATTAAGGGCTACTAATGACTATCCTATAGGCATTTTAATACGATTCCCAAGCATTAGATCAACTCTCTATGCATCAAACTCACTCTATCTCATGTATCGTCCGATTCCATGCATTAGATTCTTTAGTTTACTCAACTCAAAGTAAGGTCTTAAGCATCTTGTTAAAGCAGAAGTGTTTAGTTTGTACTAGGGAAACGCCTATTCCTAGGCCGTTTCCTGGTTACCATGAAAGGCTAGCATGATTATATGACTCTGAACTCTTACTCCTTCCAGAGGTTAGGAGTTCTTTGGACAAAATGGATGGCCAATCGAAATTGCCCGTGGGATGAAGCTTACATACAATCAATGGTTCGAGAGCTATCCTACATACTTGGTTCACGTTTTTAAGCCTATAGTTCTGTCATTAGCATGCCCCTAAGTGACTTAGCTACTCATGGATATATGGAGAACAGAAATACAAGATAAAACAGACATGCTTAGTAGGGAAATGTACTCAAAACAGTAAGTCAAAACCGTAGCAGCAGAAGATGGAAACTGTGAAATGAAATCTTGCAATTTGATTACTTTGTATGTTTGCACGAACAAAGGGAAACTTAAAGGCAGTAATTCGAAGACAGACAACGACGAAATGCAGTAACTAAAACACTAAACTAGAAATAACAACTGATCAAAGCTGGAAATTAGAAAAGGAAGACAGAAAGCAGGAAATGCAGCTTGAAAGCTTCGTTGCGGTCGCCTCGAATGAAGGGGATGAGAGGTCAGCCTTGCTTGGATGAATCCAATCGAGAGAGAAGAAGAATCTCCTCTCCTTCCTATCAGATTATCGATTCCAACAGCTGAGACTCTCACTCCAACAGACGGTAAAGGAAAACAGGAAGAAAATGTGGACTGCGAGAAGGCTTCTACGCTTTCGGATGATGATCAAACCCTCTACTTTGACCCCCTTTTATAGTAGTTTGCAGGTGCGTTTGGGCCAAGGAGAACCATCAATCTTCAACGTCATATATCAGAATGGATGGAGGAGAAAGAATGAATCCCTGAAATTACGGAAATTAACAGAAAAGGATCAGTCAACTTACGGTTTTCACTTGAATAATTGCGGCTTCAGCAATGTTTTCGCAATGTTGTCGCAATGCAGTTTTTTTCATTCTTTTCCTTCGGTTTTCAACCTTTTTCTTTCCTATTGTGCATAAGTCCTAATTTAGCTACCTTCTTCTCATTCTCATATTTAAGCATAGGTTTAGGCTAAATGCTATCAAAAACACCTAAAAGTGTTCATCTTCTTAAGCTAAATGGGTCCTAAATAAGTCACTTTCAGAGACTTAACACTCGTGCCCCGAGTACTTTCCATTGATGTCTGACGACGAAAAGGAGGTTGAGCTTAGCCCCGAGGAATATCCTGAGGAGACTGACGATGCGAATGAGCTGAGTGGAGCTGAGACTTCTCTAGGATTGAAATTCTAGGCAGAATTTCTCGCCTGTGATGAAGAAGATCTCAGAGAATTCTTAGAGGTAAGTATTCCTCCACCTGTTGATTTCGATTCAGAGCATGAATTTTGTATTGAAAATTTATTTGAAGAATCATGCATGGATGAGCTTTGTTGCGTGCTCAATGTGTTAATAAAAGTGATAAATAAGAGGGAGAGAGCACTCAGAACATGCAAGCATACATGGTCTTATAGCAAGTAGTAAGTATATTTCATTCGTTTTCCCACAGAGACTTGTTTTTAGCTATTCTCGAAGTGTTTTTGTTAAGAAAGATGGGGTGGATTTGAGGGGGTAAAATTGGTTTTTAATTACCTAAGTTTTGCTGAATGTATAAAGGAATATAACATAAACAAATGGAAGTTGAAATTAAACTCAAAGGACAAGAGATGGAACTGATAAACAAAGGAGAAAGCAGCTAACAGAATAACAACTTAGCAGGAATTGCGAGGACCGCAATGTTTCCGCAATTAAACAGCAACAAAAGTGTGTAGATGGGTGAATTAAGGGCTACTAATGACTATCCTATAGGCCTTTTTATACGATTCTCAAGCACTGGATCTCCTCTCTATGCATCAAACTCACTCTAGCTCATGTATCGTCCGATTCCATGCATTAGACTCTTAAGTTTACTCGACTCAAAGTAAGGACTTAATCATCTTGTTAAAACAGGAGTGTTTAGCTTGTACTAGGGAAACGCCTATTCCTAGGCCGTTTCCTGATTACCATGAAAGGCTAGCATGATTATATGACTCTGAACTCTTACTCCTTCCAGAGGTTAGGAGTTCTTTGGACAAAATGGATGGCCAATCGAAATTGCCCGTGGGATGAAGCTTACATACAATCAATGATTCGAGAGCTATCCTACATACTTGATGCACGTTTTTTAGCCTATAGTTCTGTCATTAGCATGCCCCTAAGTGATTTAGCTACTCATGGATACATGGAGAACAGAAAGGGTAGATAAAACAGACATGCTTAGAAGAGAAATGTGCTTAAAACAGCAAGACAAAACCGTAGCAGAACAAGATAGAAACTGTAAAATGCAGAATTGTACTTTGATTACTTTGAGTGTTTGAATGACAAAGGAAAGCTTTGAAAGAAATGAATCCAAGACAGACAACAACGAAATGCAGTAATTAAAACTCTAAACTAAGAACAACAGTGATCAGAAATGGAAATAAGAAGAACAGAACAGAAAAGCAGTAAAGGATTGCTGAAAAACTTCGTGGCAGTCGCCTCGAATGAAGGTGATGAAAAGTCAGCCTGGCTTGGATGAATCCAATCGAGAGAGAAGAAGAATCTCCTCTCCTTCCTATCAGATTATCGACTCCAAAAGCTGAGACTCTCACTCCAACAAACGGCAAAGGAAAACAGATGGAAATGGTGGACTGCGAGAAGACTTCTGCGCTTCGAGTGATGACTGAACCTCCGACTTTGACCCCCTTTTATAGTAGTTTGCAGGTGCGTTTGGGCCAAGGAGAACCATCAATCTTCAACGTCATATATCAGAATGGATGGAGGAGAAAGAACGAATCCCTGAAAAGTCGGATCTAAACAGAAAAAGATCAGCCAACTTACGGTTTTAACTTGAATAATTGCGGTCACCGCAATGTTTTCGCAATTCATTTGCAATGCTCATTTTTCATTCTTTTCCTTCGGTTTTCAACCCTTTTTCTACCTATTGTGCATAAGTCCTAAATTAGCTACCTTCTTCTAATTCTCATATTAAAGCATAGGTTTAGGCTAAATGCTAACAAAAACACCTAAATGTGTACATCTTCCTAAGCTAAATGGGTTCTAAATAAGTCACTTTCAGAGACTTAACACACCCCCAAACTTAAGGCTTTGCTTGTCCTCAAGCATACTAAGGACTTACCTAGGCTGTTGTTTTATCTTCTTTGACTACTTACCGACTCCCCTATATCCCTATCTCTAGCAGTGCTGTCCTGTGACACACTTCTAAGTTTAGAATTAACCTCTTATCAAGCTTCTTCTGACTTCACCTGCCTACTATACCTGCTGGTTTTGTTAACCTCCTACTACTGATCTAGCTACTTTTATGATGTCATGCCACTATCCCTCGGGTTTCAAATTCTACCAAGCTTTACTCCAGACTCAGTACATGCTTCTAGCTTATTTTTACTGTGTCTAGGATTCCTTAGAGTCATGCCAGTCTTAGTATAAACAGTGACAGTGGTACTTTTAGAGAACAACCTAAACCCTGGCATCACTACATTGGATATACATTCATCTCCCTAGACAAACCTAAAAGCTACAACCTTGTGCTTAGCTCATTAAGGATCAGAGTTCTTTTTACGTAGGACATCTAAGCCACAAGATTATAACTCCCAAGCATACATTCTTCTTCCCTATTTCTCCCTTTTTCCTTTTTTACTTAGGTGGAGTCTCCCCTTGGTTTGCCTTTTGATGCAATGCCACTTGTGGTTTACACACTTGGCACTGATTACTCAGCAACTTGAGAAAGACTCCCCTCTTTACTCTATTTTTCAATTTTTCTATTTATCACAAAAAAATTTTTTAGGAGAAGAAGAATGCTTATGTCCTCAGGAAGAGAGGAATGTTCCTAGGCCTAGGGTGGCCTCCCCCAAACTTCAACTACTCATTGTCCCCAATGAGTGTCTGAGGTGGCACACCCCCAAACTATCCTAGAAGCATCTAGTCCAAAGTAAAACAAAGAGAATTTAAAAATCCTAGGCATAGGCAAAACATTCTAAAAGCAACTATCCCAGCAGCAGAAAATTTGAACATAACAGAAAGTCTTAAGGACTTATGGTTTATGCATGCTGAGCACTATTCAGAGGCAAATTTAAACTATTAAAGGGTGTCTTATGACACTCATCCAGCATGCTTCAAGATCAGCTATATAAGGTAGTCATGCTAGCAGCAAAAGATAGAATTTAACAGATCACAGCCTAACTAAACAGACAGTCCAAAACATGCAATCAGTCACAAAAATTGCGGGAACCGCAATTATTTCGCAATTCACTCCGGGCGGATATAACATTGATTCAGGCCCCTAGCATGCTTTTTCCTGTAACTCATGCATCCTAAAAATAAAACTAAACTATCCTACCTATTCAACTAACATCTGACTAGACTAAGCAAAAGAAAAAACATAAAACTAAACATTAAAAACAGATCA
Organism: Herpetospermum pedunculosum; assembly: GCA_028017165.1. NCBI lineage: Eukaryota > Viridiplantae > Streptophyta > Magnoliopsida > Cucurbitales > Cucurbitaceae > Herpetospermum > Herpetospermum pedunculosum. The sequence goes on along the minus strand of CM051526.1, from coordinate 58,095,724 downwards.
AAAGTTGATCCCAAAACAGCATAATATACATTATCCTATCAGAAAGCAGAAAAATTGTCTTTGTTTTCTAAGGGAACAGCAATACTCCCTTTAGTGCACTTCAAACCAGCACTCAATTCTCATCATCCTCATCTGGTTGCCTTGGTCGTGGGGGCACCCATGGAGTTAGGAGGTTGGTGGGGAAGTCCGGGAAGATGCACCTCAACTGGTCTGCAACTTCTTTGTCCCTTGCCTGCGCATAATTGGCCCATTGAGCCATTCTCCTCTGCATGTCCATTAAGCAGGCCATGGATAGGGACTGTTCAGCAGCCAGCCTATCCAACTCAAACTCCATATTCCCCTTTCTTCTCAGCCTCAGGTTAGCAGGCAGCTCCAAATGGCCTGTGTAAGGCAGCTGCTGCTCCAAGCGCTCGGTGGGAACTCCTGCCAGCAAACACAATTTGGTTATAGTGTTGGGGAAAAATAATGGCCCCTTACCTTTTCTGGCGCATTCAGCAATGGCAGCTGACATGATCTCCCCTACATTGACCGTGAGACCGCGCATGATGGCATAAACCAGCAGTGATCTACTCTGGTTGATTGTTGTCTCGTGGGTCACAGGTGACAGCTTCCTCCTCACAAAGGCAAACCAAACAGCTGCCTTTGCTGTCAGATTGGCACTCATCAAGGTGTGCCTACCATTGCGTGAGACAGTCCACGCTGCTTCAGGCTGGCCAATTGTGCGAATGGCCTCTTCCAGCACGGCCTTAGTCGGCTCATCAACTATCCGTGCATAATCTGTGTGAGTTTGGCCCTTGAGACCAAAGGCTTCATTGATGGCCTTGGCTGAGAAATCCACTTCCACCCCTCTGACCATAGACAGGCCATCCTCAGGGCTGAGCACGTTGGCGTAGAAATCGTACACCATGCTCGTGTAGGCTGGGTTAGGCGGTCTGCAGAATTCCTCCCAGCCATGGTTGATCACTCCTGCGCGCAAGAACTGCGGCAGGTCAGCGAGTCGATCGAGGAATCCCTTCTCGTGCAACAGGTCCCTCTTCCTTAGCTCAACACCCCTGGATTCCGCATCAGATGAGACATACCTCACTGACGGAGGTTCGTCTTCAGGGTAGAGTTTAGCCTTCCCCTTGTCTGCTGGTTTGGATGACGCAGCAGCCTCCACCTTGAGGCGTTTGAGCGAAGGCTCAGCACTCTCCTTGTCCGTCGATGGCACCTTCTTGGCCTTCTTTTTCTTTAACTTCTTGGCCTTGTCAATTCTGGCCTTCTTCTGCTTCTTGAGCCTGGCCTTGATGTTGAGTTGTGGGAAGCATGCCCCCAACGTTTCTTCCATAGAATCGTCCTGCTGTGCAGGCTCGACAGGGCTATCTTCCCTCATAGGAGAGAAGACTTCGGCTTCACCAGCATCTCCACTGCCTGGCGTAGACTCCTGATAATCCCCATAAGGGAATTCAGGATCAGGCCGTGGAGAATTGTGCTCTGCTGATGGTGTCTGCGCAGAACTCAGTGGCGAAGATGGCAGCTCAGGGCTCTGCGCTGCTGCAGGCGTCGGATCAGAACTCTGAGGTGCTGGAGACGACTCAGGGCTCTGTGCAGGCGGTGACGACTCTGCGCTTGGCACTGGTTCAGATGGGAGAGGGCTGCGCACAGGTGATGCAGACGGCGACGAACCTTCTTTGGCTGACTCGTGGGAAGCACGATCAGTTTCTCGACTCTCCACAGAGGGAGTCTTTGCTGTGCTTGGTTCGGCGGCCGTCTTGACACTCCACCGGCGTTTCTTGGGCGTGCCCATTGGCTCAGATGGCCCAGCGGGGATCTCAGTGACCACCCTCCACTTCTTCCTACGAATAGGAAGCTTGGGAAGAGGACCGGTGCGAACGGCACCATCGTCTGCAAGGGCGAGAAGCGCTTCCCTCGCAGCTGCTTCAGCTGCGTCATCAGCCTTCTTCTTGGCTGCAGATCTCTCTGCTCGTGTGGCCACCATTGCCGATTCTTGAAGATCTTGGGAGAAGAATCAAAGATGGAGAGAATCGCTGAATTCTTGGAGAGCAAAGAGAGAGATAATCGTAACGATCGAGCGGCTTCCAACGGATATAAAGGCAACGGATAAAATCCCAACGGCTCTTTTTGCGGATCCAGCAATTTTAGCGCAATTCCAGGGATATTATTTCATTGAAATCTCCAACTTTGCCCGTCCGTATCTTTTATTTGGCTCAACCGTTTCTTGATTTTTAAAATGGGATTTACTCTCCTTGATCCCCTCTTTCGAATCCTTGCACAAACAAACAAAACAAACATTAAATACGCAATTAAAATTACACCACAAAACATACAAATGATAACCGGAAAAACAGAAAAAATAAACTAAGGCATTGGCCTTGACTAAACGAGCACAGTAACCACTCGTTCTCTCTCGTTCTTTTTGTCATGCTTCAGTCAAGAGGAAGGCCGAGAGAGTCTTCACATCCCCTTCCTCATAGTAGTGCTTCAACCTAGCACCATTGACCATAAATGGCTGACCTTGCTGCAAGTTCTTTATCTCTATTGCACCATGAACAAAGACATTAGTAACAACAAATGGACCCGACCATCTAGACTTTAGTTTGCCTGGGAACAACTTTAATCGTGAGTTAAATAAGAGTACAAGTTGGCCTTTCCTAAAGTCTTTGATCCTGAGTCTACTGTCGTGCCATATTTTGGTCTTTTCTTTATACATTTTGGCATTCTCATAGGCCATATGCCTAAGCTCATCAAGTTCATGTAGCTGCAAAGATCTCAATGTCCCCGCATCCTTTACACAAAAATTCAATTCTTTCATGGCCCAAAATGCCTTGTTTTCTAACTCAAGTGGCAAGTGGCAGGCCTTGCCATACACCAACCTATAGGGAGACATGCCTAGAGGTGTCTTATATGCTGTTCTATAAGCCCAAAGTGCATCCTCAAGCTTAAATGACCAGTCTTTCCTATTAGGTTTGACTACCTTCTCTAGAATGTTCTTTATCTCCCTATTGGAAATTTCAGCTTGGCCATTCGAGTGTGGGTGATAGGGAGTAGCTACCCTATGTCTAATGTTATATTTAGCCAATACTTTCTCCATAGCCTTATTGATGAAATGTGACCCCTCATCACTAATGATAGCACGAGGAGTCCCAAATCTAGTGAAAATGTGCCTATGCAAGAAGTTAGTGACTGTTTTAGCATCATTACTAGGACATGCTTTGGCTTCTACCCACTTGGACACGTAGTCTACTGCTACTAAAATGTACAGGTTACCTGATGATGGAGGGAATGGTCCCATGAAATCAATGCCCCACACATCAAAGAGCTCCAACTCTAAGATGTAGGTGAGGGGCATCTCATCCTTGCGACTGAGGTTACCTGTCCTTTGGCACTCGTCACAGTTGTGGGCATAGTCGTGTGCGTCCTTGAAGATTGTCGGCCAGTAGTAGCCACTCTGAAATACCTTCGCAGCTGTCCTTTGGCCACCAAAGTGTCCACCATAAGGAGATGAGTGACAGTGCTGCAGCACAGACTTTGCTTCAGCAGCTGAAACACACTTCCTTAACAAACCATCCGCACAGGTTCTATAAAGTGTGGGGTCATCCCAGATGAATTTCCTTGCTTCATGAAGGAACCTCTTCTTCTCTTGTCCTCCCTTGAACACTGGTAATACCTGTGATGCACGGAAGTTAGCAATATCAGCAAACCACGGTTCCTCATCGTTATCACGATGAGCCAACGCAAAGACATGTTCATCTATAAAAGCATCAGAAATTGCGGTCTCCGCAATTTTATCGCAATTGTGCTGCAATCGAGACAGGTGATCTGCAACCACATTTTCACAACCTTTCTTGTCCCGAATGTCCAAATCAAATTCCTGTAGCAATAACACCCATCTAATCAATCTAGGCTTAGCATCAGCCTTCCTCATAAGATATTTTAAAGCAGAATGGTCAGTATATACAATGGTCCTAGTGCCTACAATGTAATTTCTAAATTTTTCACAAGCAAATACTACAGCAAGCATTTCTTTCTCTGTAGTTGTATAATTACATTGAGCCTCATTCAAGGTCTTACTAGCATAATAGACAGGGTGTGTGAGCTTGTCAATCTTCTGTCCTAACATGACTCCTACAGCATAGTCACTGGCATCACATAGCATCTCAAATGGGAGATCCCAATTTGGTCCTACTATGATTGGTGCTGTGACCAGTGCTTCCTTAAGGGTTTTCCAAGCTACTACACACTCCTTAGAGAAGATAAATGGTCTATTTAGCTCTAGAAGCTCGCATAGGGGCTTGGCTATCTTAGAAAAGTCCTTAATGAACCTTCTGTAGAAACCAGCATGCCCTAAGAAGCTTCTAATGGCTTTGACGTTCTGGGGCTCTACCAACTTCTCTATGACCTCTATTTTTGCCCTATCCACTTCTACACCTGCCCTTGACACTCTATGTCCTAAGACAATCCCTTCATCTACCATAAAATGGCACTTTTCCCAATTCAGGACTAGGTTGGTCTCCTCACACCTAGTCAGGACTTGTCCTAAGTTTTCTAGACAGGTTTTAAATGAGTCCCCAAAGACTGAGAAGTCATCCATGAATATTTCTATCATGGACTCATCCAACTCAGAGAAGATTGCCATCATACACCTTTGGAAAGTTGCCGGTGCATTGCATAAGCCAAAAGGCATTCTGCGGAAGGCAAACGTTCCAAAAGGGCAAGTGAAGGTAGTCTTCTCTTGGTCCTTAGGGTCTATAGTTATTTGGTTATAGCCTGAATAGCCATCTAAGAAACAATAGTAGGCTCTACCAGCTATTCTGTCTAGCATCTGGTCAATGAACGGTATAGGGAAATGGTCTTTTTTAGTTTCTTTATTTAATTTTCTGTAATCCATACATACCCTCCACCCTGTGACAGTCCTTGTTGGAATCAGTTCGTTGTTCTCATTGACTACCACAGTTATTCCCCCCTTTTTAGGTACACATTGAATGGGGCTAACCCACTGGCTACTAGCTATGGGGAAAATCACTCCTGCATCTAACCACTTTATTATTTCTTTCTTCACTACCTCTTTCATAGAGGGGTTTAACCTACGCTGGTGATCTACCTTAGGTGTGTGTTCTTCCTCTAATATAATTTTGTGCATGCAATAAGAAGGGCTAATGCCTCGAATATCAGCAATAGTCCATGCTATAGCCTTCCTATGTTGCTTAAGCAGTAAAATTAAATCAACCTCATGCTGTTCACTTAGTTTAGAAGAAATAATTACAGGCAGCGTGTCATTATCTCCTAAATATGCATATTTGAGGTGAGTAGGTAGTGGTTTCAGTTCTAGAATAGGTGGATGCTCAATGGAGGGCTTTAACGGATTTATAGTTCTATCAGTTAAATCTATATTCATACATACATGTTGAGGTTTATCTACAGGCATATTCATTATGTCAGATACATTTAAGTCAGCTACATCTACTTGTACATATTCACTAGCATGCTTGGTTAACAGTACATGCTCTAATTGTTCTTCCATTAGTGAGTCAACAATATCCATGCTAGCACAGGATTCAAGGTCAGAGGGATACTTTAAAGCTTTATAAACACTAAATTTTACCTCTTCATCATGAACCCTCATAGTTAACTCACCTTTCTGAACATCTATTAGTGCCCTACCTGTGGCTAGAAATGGTCTACCTAGCAGGATGGGGACCTCCTTGTCTGCCTCATAGTCCAGGACAATGAAATCTGCAAGGAAAATGAACTTGTCAACTTTAACTAGAATATCCTCGATCTTACCTTCTGGATATGCGATGGATCTGTCTGCTAGTTGTAACGTGACTGTGGTTGGACGTGCTTCTCCCATTCCCAACTGGCGGAATAGGGACAGGGGCATGAGATTTATGCTGGCGCCCAGGTCACAAAGCGCTCTGCCCACGTGCTTGCCTCCAAGTTCTACAGGTAAGATGAAGGAACCAGGATCCTTCTCCTTCTTGGGCAGCTTGTTCTGGAGGATGGCACTGCACTCCTCGGTGAGGTTTACTGTTTCAAACTCACCAATTATTTTTTTGTTAGTAATAATGTCCTTCAAAAACTTTACATATGAAGGCATAGACTGTAAAACTTCTACAAAAGGAATGTTAACATGCACTTGCTTAAGTATTTCTAAGAATTTATTAAAATGAACTTCCTGTTCCTGCTTCTTTTTAAGCCTTCGAGGGTATGGAGGTGGTGGCACATATGCAGGCACGTTAGGACGCCTTAAGATAGGTGGAGGCCTTGGAATTTCTTCTACGTCCTCAACAATTGGCTCTAGCCTGGCTCCTGATGTGCTGGTTGGTGGTGGACCTTGGCTTGGCAGAGACTCCAGTGGAGCACTAGACTCAGTGTTCTCTACTCTCTTTGGTGTGTCATTTGTGTTGCTCACCAATGGTCTTCCACTCCTGAGTTCAATTGCTTGAACTTGTTCCTTGCCATCTCTCCTTGGTACCTCGGTGTCAGCAGGGAGTCTACCTTGGGGCCTACTTTTAAGTTCATTGGCTAATTGGCCTATTTGGTTCTCTAGGCTCCTAAGAGTAGCTTGCTGGCTCTGAAGAGTAGCATCATTCTTAGCTATATATTCCTTGAGTAGGTTTTCTACAGAAGATCCTACAGGTTGATTGTAAGGTTTTTGGTACATTGACTGGTTATGTTGGGGAGTGAAACCAGGTGTTCCACTTGGTCTAGGTTGGTTAGAATTTTGGTTAGTGCTTTGTTGGCCACCCCATGACAGGTTAGGGTGGTTTCTCCAACCAGGATTGTAAGTTTGTGAGTAGGGGTTGTTCCTTGGCTGCTGCTGGCTTCCTACATAGCAGACCGAGGATGGATTCCCAGGGCAATATTCATAAGGGTGCCCTTCCCCACAGAATCCACAGATTGGTGCCTCGCCTTGACTTGGTTGGGTGCCCATTGACATGGCTGTGGCGGTATTGGCACTGGTTTGGAGATTGGCCTGAGCCATTTGCTTGACTAAGTTGGTCAGGGCATTTATTTGGGTGCTCATGGCGCTTAGAGCATCCTTGTCTTGAGCCCTAGTTGGCTCTACTGGATCGTCTGACCACCTACAATGTGATGTTGAGATCTTCTCCAAGATCTCATAAGCTTCGTTGTAACTCTTGGACAACATGGAACCTCCAGCAGATGAATTTAGAACTTGTCTGGTGCTGGGGTTGCATCCTTTAAAGAAGACTTCTATTTGGATACACCATGGAATGCCATGGTGTGGACATTTAATGAGAAGGTCTTTGAATCTTGTCCAAGCTTCGTGAAGAGACTCACTTGGAGCTTGTTTGAATTTTATGATATCATCACGAAAAGTTGAATTCCTATCTGGTGGGAAATATTTGACTAGGAATTTTTCTGCTAAATCTGTCCAATTGCGGACAGATCCTGAGGGTAAAGAATTTAACCATGTTTTGGCTTTGTCCCTCAAAGAGTAAGGGAAAAGATATAGCCTCAGGGCTTCTTGGGAAACTCCAGGGATTAGGAATGTGTCACTAACTCCTAAGAAGTTCCTAAGGTGGTTATGGGGGTCCTCATTTTCTATTCCAAAGAATTGTCCCACAGTGGACAACATTTGGAACATCACTGGCTTTAACTCGAATGAGTTGGCAGTGATTTCAGGACGGATTATGCTGGGGTTCAGCTCCCCAGGCATAGGTACTAAATATGAAAGGATGGCGCTATCCTTGTCATTCGCTATTTCAATGGGATTGCGAGTGACAGGCACCAGGTTTTGATTTACTCCAGCCATTTCTTCTTGAGGTAATTGCGGAGGAATTGTAGTCTCTGCAATGATTGGAGGTAAAAGGGTTTGTTTAAAAAGACGTTTCTTGGCTCTATTCCTAGCTCTAAGTAATCTCTCGGGGTCAGGGTTGAACTCTAGATCACTACTTGGAGTCTCATTCATAAACTACCCTAAATGGTACCTGAAAAAGAAATGAAAATGGATCAAATTCAATGGAAAATACTTTGATGTTTCAAACTTAACAAACTTCGTTTTCACTTAAAATAAGTCCCCGGCAGCGGCGCCAAAAACTTGTTGCGTGCTCAATGTGTTAATAAAAGTGATAAATAAGAGGGAGAGAGCACTCAGAACATGCAAGCATACATGGTCTTATAGCAAGTAGTAAGTATATTTCATTCGTTTTCCCACAGAGACTTGTTTTTAGCTATTCTCGAAGTGTTTTTGTTAAGAAAGATGGGGTGGATTTGAGGGGGTAAAATTGGTTTTTAATTACCTAAGTTTTGCTGAATGTATAAAGGAATATAACATAAACAAATGGAAGTTGAAATTAAACTCAAAGGACAAGAGATGGAACTGATAAACAAAGGAGAAAGCAGCTAACAGAATAACAACTTAGCAGGAATTGCGAGGACCGCAATGTTTCCGCAATTAAACAGCAACAAAAGTGTGTAGATGGGTGAATTAAGGGCTACTAATGACTATCCTATAGGCCTTTTTATACGATTCTCAAGCACTGGATCTCCTCTCTATGCATCAAACTCACTCTAGCTCATGTATCGTCCGATTCCATGCATTAGACTCTTAAGTTTACTCGACTCAAAGTAAGGACTTAATCATCTTGTTAAAACAGGAGTGTTTAGCTTGTACTAGGGAAACGCCTATTCCTAGGCCGTTTCCTGATTACCATGAAAGGCTAGCATGATTATATGACTCTGAACTCTTACTCCTTCCAGAGGTTAGGAGTTCTTTGGACAAAATGGATGGTCAATCGAAATTGCCCGTGGGATGAAGCTTACATACAATCAATGATTCGAGAGCTATCCTACATACTTGATGCACGTTTTTTAGCCTATAGTTCTGTCATTAGCATGCCCCTAAGTGATTTAGCTACTCATGGATACATGGAGAACAGAAAGGGTAGATAAAACAGACATGCTTAGAAGAGAAATGTGCTTAAAACAGCAAGACAAAACCGTAGCAGAACAAGATAGAAACTGTAAAATGCAGAATTGTACTTTGATTACTTTGAGTGTTTGAATGACAAAGGAAAGCTTTGAAAGAAATGAATCCAAGACAGACAACAACGAAATGCAGTAATTAAAACTCTAAACTAAGAACAACAGTGATCAGAAATGGAAATAAGAAGAACAGAACAGAAAAGCAGTAAAGGATTGCTGAAAAACTTCGTGGCAGTCGCCTCGAATGAAGGTGATGAAAAGTCAGCCTGGCTTGGATGAATCCAATCGAGAGAGAAGAAGAATCTCCTCTCCTTCCTATCAGATTATCGACTCCAAAAGCTGAGACTCTCACTCCAACAAACGGCAAAGGAAAACAGATGGAAATGGTGGACTGCGAGAAGACTTCTGCGCTTCGAGTGATGACTGAACCTCCGACTTTGACCCCCTTTTATAGTAGTTTGCAGGTGCGTTTGGGCCAAGGAGAACCATCAATCTTCAACGTCATATATCAGAATGGATGGAGGAGAAAGAACGAATCCCTGAAAAGTCGGATCTAAACAGAAAAAGATCAGCCAACTTACGGTTTTAACTTGAATAATTGCGGTCACCGCAATGTTTTCGCAATTCATTTGCAATGCTCATTTTTCATTCTTTTCCTTCGGTTTTCAACCCTTTTTCTACCTATTGTGCATAAGTCCTAAATTAGCTACCTTCTTCTAATTCTCATATTAAAGCATAGGTTTAGGCTAAATGCTAACAAAAACACCTAAATGTGTACATCTTCCTAAGCTAAATGGGTTCTAAATAAGTCACTTTCAGAGACTTAACAAGCTTGAGCATATTTCTGATGTTGAAGATGTTTTTGGAAATCTTTTCACTGATGAGTTAGAACCAACTTGTGCTGAAAATAATAATTTGATGGATGAGGAAGTGGCAATTGTGCCTTTTGAAAATTTATCTCCTCTTGCTTTGCCTTGTGATGATTCATGTATTATAGGAGATTCATTTAGCGTGCCCACTTCCATCTGTGCATCTGAGAATGTTGGTCTTTTGGAGAATTTTTATTTGATCCCTTCCCATATCGAGTCTTTATTTTCTGTTCAGTTAGTTGAGTCTTTTATTTCTGCGGAGTCAGTTGAGTCTTTTATTTCTGCTGAGTCAGTTGAGTCAGTTGAGTCTGCTTTTATTTTGTTTGAGTCCGTTGAGTCTTTACTTTTCCTATATATTAAAAATACCAAAAAAATAACAACTCTGTCTGGCTGCCTCCAAAATTCGAAGAGCTTGCTTCTCTTAGCAGGTTTTGTTGATTCAAGGAAGAAGGGGCCGAAGAAATACGAGAATTTTTATGTACCCTAACAGAGTGGAAGACACGTCGAGCATAACGACGTTAAAAATTTGCGCTTCTTGGGAGGCAACCCATGAGTATTTCAATTTTTGTCTTTACTTTTAGTTTTTATTTTCCTAGCTTAGCTTTTTCTTGCTTTCTTAGGTAATAAGCGAGAGATGACCTGCATTTCGGAGCTATTTTGAAGACGAGGTTGCGCATCCCTACTCACCGATCCCGCAAAAATTCAGGGGAGGTTTCTGTTCCCTTTAATTTTTGTCATTTTAATTGTTTATTTGTGGGATTAGATGCATTGAGGACAATGCAATCTTTTAGGTGGGGGTCGAATTTAGTTTTGGACTTCTTTATAGTTTTTGTGCATGGATGCTCTGATTTTAAGATGTATGAGAATCTGAATGCATGTTGTCCGATGAGGACTGTCTGTGATTTACTCGTGAATACTCCATATTTGTGCATTTCGAATAAACCATGAGTTGTATACATATTTTGAGCTTATTTTAAAAAAATTCCGAATACTCTCTACATTCATCGAGCACATAGCCCTCTTACTCTTGGTTCTGATAGGCTTAGAGTTATTTTATTTGATCTGAAAATTTGTTGTCACCTCGAAAGACATATTTAGGGAGGCTTGATGTGTTAGAATTTGTAATAACTCATTTGATTTAAGCAAAGCTTTATGCCTAAAAAATTTCAATTTTTTGTGAGTAAAAAGCATGAAAAATATTCTTTCTTGAGGTGTTCCTCCTTCTTGTGTTACCCGTGTAATCAAGGGCGATCGTGTAACCCACGGTTGCCACTGCATGAAAGGGTCACTAATTGAAGTGAACATTTGTTCTTAAAAACGTGAAGTGAATTAAGCTTGACGTGTTAGGCTCTCTCGAAAGAAGAAAAATAAAAAAGAAAAGGGTACAAAGTACTAAGGAAAAGAAGAAAAGAATTGGGACAATTGTTTTGTTGCTTTTTCCGACCCGTTAAGCCATTAGACTGTTTTAAACGCTAGAAATAGGGGGAAAACGAGTCTTCGGATCGATTAAAGGAATTTCGGGTCTATAAGAGCTAGAGTAGGAGAAGCTAAGCACACACACACGTGAGAGAGTAGGATTTAAAATTTTGAAATGTTTTTAACTTATGCATACACTTGTTTGTTTTTCCGTTAGCATTAATATCTTGTGTTCACAGGTTTTGAGATTTGAGTCGTCAACATGCAAGTGGCTTCTTATAAGATAAATCAAAGTACACCTTGCTCGAGGACTAGCAAGATTTAGGTTGGGGGTATTTTGATAGCACTCTAAAATTGCTAATATTTAGCTCCTAAGTCTTGTAAATTAGAATAATTATTTGGGCTTAATTGATATATTTTGTATAATTTAATTGTTAAGGGGTAAATCGGGCATTTGCGTAAATTAAGAGCTTAAATGAATATTTTAGAGCATTTTATTAATTAACGGTTTTGAGTGATTATACTACATTAATTAAATAATCTAATTATAACTCAAAACTTTAATGGCTTAATGGTCCAAGGTTTGCCAAGATAATGGGGGTGCCCAGGTTCAAATTTTGGTGAATGCTTCCTTCATTTTGTAAAAGTCAACTGCAACAGTCAACGGTCGGTCAACACCTCATGCCCACGCTTCACCCAGAAGCCCGTTATTAAAAGTCAACAAAAATGCCCGATTTTGTAAATTTTCCAGAAAGCTCAGCGCCTAGGCGCTGACTTATGGCGCCTAGGCGCTGTCCCGATTCTGTGCGCGCGCGCCCGCGGCGCCTAGGCGCTAGTCTGACGCAGAAATGGGTATTTAAGTTCGTTTTTGCTAATTTTAGGTCATTCTCTCCCAATTTATTCCGCCCCCATCTTTTGTAGAGCTCATTTCTTGAGCCAAAACCTATTTCTTACCTATTCTAATACATTGGAGTTGATTTCTTGTTGTTTCTCTTGATTTTCACAACGGGCAACTAAGGTAAGTGCTCTAATTCGAGTTTAGGGGTTGTTTGATGCATTAGGAAGGGTTTAGCTTTAAATTCCAGCTTGTATTTTATAGTTTCTTGCATGATTCTTCCTTTGTTTGAATCCCATGAGCATGTATGACTGATTAGGAGTGACGTCCGAGTCCTCACGCATGTTTTATCGTTAAAGGTTAGGACGTATAATTGCCTCAATCGCTAGGTAACAAGGGTCTAAGCGTGACTAATTAATTCTAGCCTAAGTGACACTAGGAGAATAGCATTAATTATCGTTTGCACGATATACTTAGGGAAAGAATAGAAATCGCGCCAATTGGTCGAGTTCTCGATCAATTGGTTCGTCGCGATATTACCCGTCACTGTTCTTTGATTGGTTTAAGCTTGATCAACTTAGATTAATTAGTGAGCATGTTTAATTGGAATTGCACTTTTCTAATTAATTCTTTGGGATGTTTGCTACGGAAACGAGCAAACATTTCGCGTGCATGAGATTAAATTACAAGCATGATTAGAATCCCTATGATCTAAGCGCATCAAGATAAATCCCGAGCACTCGAATTAGGAGCACGTGTTACATTTATTTTTCCGCTCTTTACTTTTCGCATTTATTTTTCCGTTAGTTTAATTTTTACTTAGTTTAGTTTTAATTAACTCCCCCTTTATTTTATTTTGAGTTTTAGTTTAAAAGACAAATAGAAATTAGTTAAGAGAGATTGATTTAGGTTCCATGTGGTTCGACACCCGTTACCACTAGCTGCAAAGCTTAGTAGTTTCGGTATTATAAATTTTATTTTGGCGGGATTCGACACCCCGAAATTTAGTATGACCTTCAAAAGTCCTACTACCATTCCTCTTCCATTAAGGAGTCTAATACATCTATAGTTGCATAGGATTCAGGATCAGAGGGGTACCTTAAAGCTTTAAATACACTGAACTTAACCTCTTCATCGTGAACTCTCATGGTGAGCTCACCTTTCTGGACATCAATCAGAGTCCTACCTGTGGCTAAGAACGGTCTGCCTAGTAGAATTGACACCTCCTTGTCTGCCTCGTAATCCAAAATTATAAAGTCTGCAAGAAAAATAAATTTGTCAACCTTGACAAGTATATCCTCAATTTTACCCTCAGAGTATGCGATGGATCTGTCTGCAAGTTGCAATGTGACAGTGGTTGGTCGTGCTTCTCCTATCCCAAGCTGTTGGAATAGTGACAAGGGCATGAGATTGATGCTGGCTCCCAGATCACACAGAGCTCTGCCCACATGTCTGCCTCCCAATTCGACTGGTAAGGTGAAGGAACCAGGATCCTTTTCCTTCTTCGGCAGCTTATTTTGGAGTATGACACTGCACTCTTCAGTGAGATTCACTGTTTCAAATTCACAAATAACTTTTTTATTAGTAATTATATCTTTTAAGAATTTAACATACGAAGGCATAAATTGTAAAACTTCTACGAAAGGAATATTAACATGCACTTGTTTCAGAATTTCTAAAAATTTATGAAAGTGTGCTTCATGTTCTTGTTTCTTTTTGAGCCGTATAGGGAATGGAGGTGGTGGCACATAGGTAGGCAATTCAGGTTGCCTAATGACAGGTGGAGGCCTCGGGATTTCTTATGGTTCCTCAATGATAGGTTTCAGCCTCACCCTTTGATGGTGATTGATCAAGGTTGGGCAGAGAATCCAGTGAAGCACTAGACTCTTCATTCTCTACTCACTTTGGTGCTTCTCTGTTGTTGATCACCAACGGTCTTCCACTTCGAAGTTCAATTGCTTGAACTTGTTATTTTCCATCCCTTCTTGGCGTTTCAGTGTCTGCAGGCAATCTTCCTTGGGGCCTATTCTTCAGCTCGTTTGCTAACTGCCCAATTTGGTTTTCTAGGCTCCTCAGTGTCGCTTGCTGGCTTTGGAGAGTTGCATCATTCTTGGCTAAGTACTCCTTCAGCAAGTTCTCTACTGACGTCCCCATTGGTTGGTTGTATTGCTTTCGATAAGGGGTTTGACTAGTTTGTTGAGTGAAACTAGTTGTTCCACTCGGTCTTTGTTGATTTGACATTTGATTGGTGTTTTGTTGTCCACCCCAAGAAAGATTTGGGTGGTTCCTCCAACCAGGATTGTATGTGTTTGAGTAGGGGTTGTTCCTTGGTTGTTGTTGACTTCCAACATAACACACCGAGGATGGATTCCCAGGGCAAAAATCATACATGTGCCCTTCCCCACAGAATCCACAGATTAGTGCCTCACCTTGGTTAGCTACTGTGCTTGTTGACACAACTGCTGCGGTGTTGACACTTTGTTGAATATTCGTTTGAGCCATTTGTTTTACTAGGTTGGTCAGAGCATTGATTTGGCTGCTCATTGCACTAAGTGCATCCATGTCTTGAGCCTTTCTGGTTGGCTCCACAGGGTCGTCTGACCATCTACAATGTGATGTTGAGATTTTTTCCAAAATCCCATAGGCTTCATTGTAGCTCTTAGATAGCATAGAACCTCCAGCTGAGGAATTCAACACTTGCCTCGTGCTGGGGTTGCATCCTTTAAAGAACACTTCTATTTGAATACACCATGGAATGCCATGGTGTGGACATTTAAGTAATAGGTCTTTAAATCTAGTCCAAGCTTCATGTAATGATTCGTTTTCGGCTTGCTTCAATTTGATAATATCATCACGAAAATTGGAGTTCCTATCTGGTGGAAAGTATTTTACTAGGAACTTTTCGGCTAGATCTGTCCAATTGACAATTGATCAAGAGGGAAAGGAATTCAGCCACGTCTTGGCCTTATCTCTTAACGAATAGGGAAAAAGGTAAAGTCTTAAGGCTTCTTGAGACACTCCTGGGATGACAAAAGTGTCACTTACTCCTAGGAAGTTTCTCAAGTGGTTGTGGGGATCTTCGTTCTCCACTCCAAAGAATTGTCCAACGGTGGACAGCATTTGAAACATAACGGGTTTTAATTCGAATGAGTGAGCTGTAATCTCAGGGCGTATAATGCTCGGATTAAGCTCCTCAGGCATTGGTACAAGATAAGAAAGAATAGCACTATCCTTATCATTCGCAATTTCAATGGGGTTGCGAATGATAGGTGCTCGGTTTGGGGCTTCTCTATCCATTTCAGTTTGTTGGGATTGCGATGACTCTGCGTGGTCCGCAATGTGTTGAGTTACAGGTGGCTGTTTAAAAATGCGTTTCTTGGTTTTGTTTCTGGCCCTTAAAAGTCTTTCAGGTCAGGATTGAATTCTAGGTTGAGATTTGGAAACTCATTCATAAACTAGCTTGATAGTACCTGTAAAGGAAATGCAAAAAGATTAGCTCCAATAAATATTAAATTTTTCTAAAATAACACAATCCGTGTTTACTAAACAAAATCCCCGGCATCGGCGCCAAAAACTTGTTGCGTGCTCAGTGTGTAAATAAAATGTAATGCGAAGAGCACTCAGAACATGCAAGCATACATGGTCTGCAGCAAGTGATAAGTATTTTTTAATTCGTTTTCCCACGGAGATTGAGTTTAGTTACTAACGAAGCGAGGTGTTAAATTAGAGAGGGTCACTTAAATTGGGTGGATTCGAGGTTGATGTACCGAAATAACAAAGAATGCAAGAAAGATGCAAGCATAAACGAAAGCAAGTAAAGAGATTAAGCTATTATATGGAGAAGAAAGAATTGCGGATCTAGCAATGTTCTAGCAATAAAATCGCAAAAAGTAAAAGACTGGAAAAATGGCTAAGGCAAAAACAGAACTATAGAATTGCGGTTCTCGCAATTCTCTAGCAATTAAATTAGCAACGATTTAAGGGTGAGATAAGGTAACAAGGTCGACTTAAGACTCCTCTATAGGCACTTAACTATCATCATTCAGCAGTAGATTAACTTACCATGCATCGATTTAGCTTAGTCTCATGCATCTCTCGATTACATGCATTAGATCTTTTAGTTCACTCATATCCAAGTAAGACAAAAACACCTATTTATACAAGCAAGCTAATGAATCGTGCTAGGAGAACGCCTATTCCTAGGTCATTTTCTGATTACCATAAAAGGCTAGCATGAATGGATGACTCTGAACTCTTACTCCTTCCGGAGGTTAGGAATTCTTTAGACAAAATGGATGGCCGATCGAAATTGCCCATGGGATGAAGTGCACATACATTCAATGAATTCGAAGCTATCCTACATGTTGAACTCTCGTATTTCTAACCTATAGATTCATCTTTAGCAGACCTTTGTGTGATTAGTTACTCATGGTTGGTGGAGAATTGGAAAAGATGGATTGATTACACATGATTCAAAGAACTAAATTAAAGCAATAAAATAACAGATAACAAGATGAAGAACTCAAAAAGACTTCAATGATTACTTTCTAAATTAAGGTTCATAACACAATGAGCGAAGGTATGAAAAACAGTAAAGAACTGAGTAAATGGGCAACGAATCGAAACAATGTAACAGATGGAAACGAAAGACAGAAAGCAGTGATGCGAGCTTGTCGAGGCCCGTCAAATACAATTTATAATTACCGATCAACGGCTTGTAGTAAACTACAGCGGACCGGGTCGAACTCAGGGAACCGAAATATAAATTCTCTAAATTAAAGTTTATGTAAAAACAATAAATGGGGGGTTTTTTGGATTGCATGTTAATGTAATGAATTTAAATAAACAATTAAAGATAAAGTTTAAAGAATTAAAGAATTAAATAAATAAACAAGAAATTACCTTGCTGATTCAGAGATTGTCGGGACTTAATGGATTTTGCTCATCGATTACTCCAATAAAAATACAATTTCTTAATTAAAAGCCTAATCGACTTAACTGGAACAACCATGAAAAGTCTCTAAGATCCTATCATGCACTTAATCCGACAAAGCATCGTAATTAACTCTAACCTAGTCAATTAGTTGGGCACGATAGCGTTCCATGCTAACTACCTAGTAGCTCTAAGCACATGGATTGATTAGATTGTTAATTAAATTGATCAGATTTAATTAAACATTTTTCTATTCCTAAGGTCTATTATACGCACCATGTTAACTATGGAAAAGCCATAATATTAACACTAGTCATAACCTGACCATCTTGCTACTATAATTAAGCATGCAATTTATGACAATTACGGATCACAAACTACAAACATAGCATACATGAACAATTAATATTTAATTGATTAAGCTGTCACATTAACCAATACTAAAATGCACATGAAATAAACAAAGAATAGAAAACAATTAATCAAGAAATTAGATTGCAATTTAATACCAAAAATCTCACAAAAACGTTAAGCTCGACAAACCTCTAAATCAGCATTACAAGCTTAGCCGAACATCGGAATAAATAAAAAACTCTAAAAAGAATAGTGATGGTGTGTAGGGAATGGTGTAAGGTGTGAGGTGTGTTTTTTCTTGTAGGGACTCCTCTTTTTATACTAAAAGATAAATAGTATTTACTATTTTTAAAATAAAAATAAAATAAATAAAAGTTGTGGTTAAGTTTTATGGTAGTGGGATGACTTCTTCTTGGATCAACCAAGAGCTACCAAGAAATAATTACATTCTTCAAGAATCGAACTAAAGATCAAAGTCTTTCATAATCAACTCTTCACCATCAAACCAAGCTTCTAACTTTGAACATTAAATGATTTTTATCTTCATAGTATCATCTGCGGCTCGGTTTGTTGATATTATACTCTAAAACTCCTCTTTTGAGTTCTTATTTAATATAAGTGTCTCATTCACCTCTAAATGCTCGATTCCTGCAAAACACATGATTAAACACATTAATTTGAATCAACTAACAAGAATTAAAGGTTATAAAATAGCACTTTTGGAGTTCTATCAAGCAGTAAAGAAAGCTTTGTAAAAAGGTGCACGGATCTCCTTGTCGCAAGCGCCTCGGATGAAGGAGAAGATTAGCTGATCTTGGGGATGAATTCAATCAGAAGAGAAGAAGGATCTTCTCTTCTTCATCTCGATTTATCGACGCCAAGGGCTGATTTCTTCGTTCCAACAAACGGGGTAAGGAAAATGTGTATGCAGATCGCGCTGTGACGGAGAACTCCACGCTTCTGAGCTGTGTTTCTCCTTCACCCTTCACCTCTTTTTATAGCGTTTGCAGGTACCTTCAGCCACGGAGAACCATCCATTCTAAACAACAATCCTCCACGTGGCAGTAGGGGAAGGCTTAGGCGGCTGAAAGATCGCAACTATGACGACTGACGGCTGGGAAAAACTCAGCAGCAGCAGCTTGGCGTTGCGGTTTCCTTGCGGTGACCGCAATGTCCATTGCGCTCCCAGCAATGTTTCAGCAATTCTCCTGCAATGTACATTTTAACTCTTTTAGCCTCATTTTCTATTCTTTTTCGTTCCTTTTCCAAATAAGTCATATTTTAGCTTATTTCCTCGAATTCTCACATTTAAGCACGCATTAAGCTAAATTCTAACAAAAACACTCAAGAGATCACATGATTTTAAGGTAAATATATCCCTAAATTATGTACTTTTGGAGAGGTAACACAATCTTAATTTGTTGGGAATTACAATCGCCAACCAAACAATCCTTACTCCAACACATTTAATCCAGGTTGGCGAAATCATCCTAACTTCTCATGGAAGCAGAATCAGACACAAAATCCACCACCTCCTCCAGGATTTCAACAACCAACAGAGAAGAAGAACAGTCTTGAAGAAGCAATGTTGCAAATGGCAACCAACACAAATCAATTTATGGTTGAGACAAAAACCAATTTTAAAAATCAAGCATCAGCCATTCGAAACTTAGAGGTACAAGTTGGTCAAATTGCAAACATGTTATCTGATAGACAACAAGGGAATTTACCAAGTACAACTGAGGTAAATCCTAAAGAGCAATGTAAGGCTATCATGTTGAGAAGTGGAAAAACAGTTGAAGTCCAGAATAAAGAAGGAAAGAATGATGATTCAGTGACCTCTACAAAAGCTCCATTAGTTCAAAACCATGAGGAAAAATGGATGTCTAGTAAAAAGCCTCAGTCACAACAAGAATTGGAGCAGAACGTGCCATATCCTCAGCGTCTGCGAAAGAATAAACTTGATAAGCAATTCTCTAAATTTTTAGATGTTTTTAAGAAACTGCATATTAACATTCCATTTGCAGATGCCCTTGAACAGATGTCGAGCTATGTAAAGTTCATGAAAGAAATTCTGTCAAATAAGAGGAAGCTTGAAGAGTATGAGACAGTGGCACTCACTGAGGAATGTAGTGTTATCTTGCAACAAAAACTACCACAAAAGCTAAAAGATCCAGGGAGTTTTACAATTCCATGCTCTATAGGAAAACTTACTTTTGATAAAGCATTGTGTGATTTAGGTGCAAGTATTAATTTGATGCCTTTGTCTATTTTCAGGAAACTTGGATTGGGAGAAGCAAACCCAACAACGGTGACACTACAACTAGCAGATCGATCGATCAAACATCTGAGAGGAGTCATTGAAGATGTATTGGTAAAAGTAGACAAATTCTTTTTCCTCGCTGACTTCATTGTTCTTGACATGGAAGAAGATGGGGAAGTACCAATCATACTGAGAAGGCCATTTTTGGCGACAGGACGAGCATTCATCGATGTTCAGAAAGATGTGCTAAGTTTGAGGGTACAGGATGATGAAGACACTTTTAATGTGTTTGATGCAATCAAATACCCAAGTGAAAGTGACAGTTGCTTTCGAATTGATGTGTTGGACTCATTGGTGTCCAACGAGCTGACCACTATGAAACAACCATTAGAGGTATGCCTTACTCATCCAGATCCTGAAGGACTAAAAGATTTAGATGTGAGTGAATGTGTAAATTGGTTGAATTCTGCGAGTCGTTATGAAGGAAATAAATATGAATCCTTAGGACACACTTCATCTAGGCCCTTACCATCGACAGAGAAGGCACCCACTCTAGAGTTAAAGGTGCTACCCTCTCATCTTAGATATGCTTATTTGGGAGAAGAGTCTTCTCTTCCTGTGATCATCTCAGCAGAGTTATCTAGTCAGGAAGAAGATAAGTTGTTACGTGTGCTTCGAAAGCACAAACCGGCGATAGGATGGACTTTGTCAGACATCAAAGGTCTGAGCTCTTCATTGTGTATGCATAAGATCTTATTAGAAGAAGGAATGTCACCAACAATAGAAGCACAAAGGAGGCTTAATCCAAATATGAAAGAGGTTGTTAGGGGTGAGATTCTGAAATGGCTTGACGCAAGAATAATCTACCATATTTCAGATAGTGCTTGGGTGAGTCCAGTTCATGTAGTGCTCAAGAAAGGAGGAATGACAGTTGTGAAAAATGAGAACAATGAGTTGATTCCTACAAGAACAGTAACGGGATGGAGAATTTGCATACATTATAGGAAGCTAAATAAGGCAACCAGAAAAGATCATTTTTCGTTGCCCTTTATTGACCAAATGTTGGATCGATTAGCAGGGCATGAGTATTATTGCTTTCTGGATGGCTACTTGGGATACCATCAAATTGCAATTGCACCAGAAGATCAAGAGAAGACCACATTCACTTGTCCCTATGGTACTTTTGCGTTTCGAAGAATGCCTTTCGGTCTATGCAACGCACCCGCCACATTTCATAGATGTATGATGTCAATTTTCTCTGACATGGTTGAAAAATGTATTGAGGTATTTATGGATGATTTTTCGGTTTTTTGAATTTCATTTGATAATTGTCTCATTAATTTAGAAATGACTCTTAAAAGATGTGAGCAAACTAACCTTGTCTTGAATTGGGAGAAATGTCATTTTATGGTTCGATAGGGTATTGTATTAGGGCATAAAATCTCTTCCCGAGGGATTGAGGTGGATAGGGCGAAGGTCAATCGAGAAATTACCGCCGCCGATTTCAGTAAAGGGAGTCATAAGCTTTTTTGGGACATGTTGGTTTCTACAGGAGGTTCATAAAAGATTTTTCAAAAATCACAAAACCTCTATCGTCTCTACTGGTGCAAGGTACACAATTTGAATTTGATGATGCATGTTTCCAAGCTTTTCAATCAATGAAAGAGAAATTAATATTTGCTCCTATAGTTGTAACCCCACGATGGGATTGCCCTTTTGAATTAATGTGTGATGTCAGTGATTATGTTGTTGGGGCTGTGTTAGGATAGAGGAGTGATAAAGTGTTTCATGTCATTTATTATGCAAGTAGGACTCTTAATGATGCTCAATTGAATTATGCTACAACAGAAAAAGAATTACTTGCCACAGTATTTGCCTTTGACAAATTTAGGTCTTATTTAATTGGTAGTAAAGTCATTGTTTTCACGGATCATTCTGCTTTAAGTATTTGATGACTAAAAAAGATGCAAAACCTAGACTGATTAGGTGGGTCCTACTCCTTCAAGAATTTGATCTTGAGATAAAAGATAAAAAATGGGTCAGAAAATTTAGTAGCATATCATTTATCTAGACTTGAACTACCAATTGAGATTGAATCCTTAAAAGCTCCTATTGACGATGATTTTCCAGATGAGCGTGTTTTTGCAGTAACAGGAAAACAGGAAACTCCATGGTTTGCAGATCTGGTGAACTATCTAGCAGCAAAAATAGTGCCACAGGAAATCTCTTATCAACAAAGGAAGAAATTTTTCTCAGAGGTGAAGCATTATTTATGGGATGAGCCCATCTTGTACAAGCATTGTGCTGATCAAATTTTGAGGCGATGCATTCCTGAAGAAGAAATGGACGATGTTTTGCGTCATTGCCACAGTTTAGAGTGTGGGGGTCATCATGGGGGAAGTCGAACAGCCGCAAAAGTGTTGCAAAGCGGTTTTTACTAGCCGACGTTGTATAAAGGCGCCCATGTCTTTGTGATGAGTTGTGACCGATGTCAACGAACATGAAATATATCTAGAAGAGATGAAATGCCTTTGCAGAACATTTTGGAAGTGGAATTATTTGATGTGTGGGGCATGGATTTCATGGGCCCTTTTCCATCGTCCTACAGCAACAAATATATTCTTCCAGCGGTTGATTATGTGTCAAGATGGGTAGAGGCTATTGCTACTCCAACAAATGAGGGAAAGGTAGTCCTGAGTTTTCTCAAAAAGAATATTTTTTACAAGATTTGGGACACCGAGAGCAATAATAAGTGATGGAGGTTCACACTTCTACAATAAGCAATTTGCCCCACTTCTAGCCAAATATGGGGTAAGACATCGAATGGCCCTAGCATACCATCCTCAGACAAATGGACAAGCTGAAGTATGTAACAGAGAGGTGAAAAGGATACTTGAGAAGACAGTGCATCATTCACGCAAGGATTGGGCAAAGAAGTTAGATGATGCTTTGTGGGCATATCGAACGGCGTTCAAAACTCCTCTTGGGATGTCTCCCTACAGGTTAGTATTTGGGAAAGCATGTCACCTGCCGGTTGAGTTGGAACATAAGGCATATTGGGCAATGAAATTGCTCAATATGGATTTGCAGCCAGCTGGAGAAAAACGCATATTACAATTGAATGAGATGGAAGAATTCAGAAATGAAGCCTATGAGAATGCTCGCATCTATAAGGAGAGAACTAAGGCATGGCATGACAAGCACATTAGAAGAAGAAACTTTGAGCCGGGCCAAAAGGTGTTGCTCTACAATTCACGGCTTAGGCTATTTTCTGGAAAATTGAAATCGAGATGGTCGGGTCCGTTTACTGTCTTCCAAGTTTATCTTCACGGTGCAGTTGAAGTGAGAAACGAGATCGGGGATACATTCAAGGTTAATGGGCAACATTTGAAGTCGTATGCGCATGATATGATTGAAGCCATGAACACCACGATGAGTTTGAGCTCACTTTAGGAGGAAAATGTCGGGTTTAGGACTTTAAACCAAGCGCTAATTGGGAGGCAACCCGTCTTTGTAAAAAAAAAAAATGTGTGAAGACAGAATGCTCAGCGTCTAGGCGTTGCCTTTTTGGCGCTTAGGCGCTGTAGCATTCAAAAAAAAAAAAAAAAAAAAGGAAAGGAGAGACATAATGCTCAGCGCCTAGGCGCTGTAAAAAAAAATTATTTTCGTGTTAGGACATAATGCTCAAACCCTAATCCATCTCTATTCTTCATATTTCTCCTCTCTTTTCCTCTCTATTCCTCTCCTTTCTCTCCCAAATCTCTTAAATCTCCCAAATCTCCCTCTTTACCCACAAACTTCTTCCCTTTTGTTTCACCAAATTTTCAACCTCTACTTTACCACTAAGCTTTTATTCTTTGTAGGTGTTTGAAGCTTGCTAAGGTGTGAAGTTCTCCAAGATTTTCTTCTTCAAATCTGTGGGTTTCTTCTTCAAAGTTGAATCTTCGCTTCAAATCTATGGGTTTCTTCTCCAAGTAAGCATTTATCCTTGTAATGTGTTTTATTTGGGCTGAAATTTAGAGATTGTGGAGGGTTGTGGATCATTTAAGAACAGTTTTTGAATTTGAAGTATTTTGGTGGAATTAGTGGGTGAATGGTGAATTTTTTGGAGTTGCTATTTGAGGAAATTTGGCTTGTGTGTTTGAGTGGGTGGAAGTGTCTAATTGTTGAGGTGTTGGTAAGCCAAATTGGAAGCTAATTTGAAGGCATTAGCTTTTGGGAAGCACATTGTGTTAGTAGTTATGGCTCAAAAAGCTTCTAAGCATGCAAAAACGGGCGAAGGTTCTTCTGAAGCTTTTGACAGATATAGATTCCGGGACGAAAAGGCCTCCAAATATTATTCAGACTTGGTTGTCAAGCGCAATGTAATTCCTAAGCGGGGTTTACAACCATGTATTGGAGAGCAGCGGAGTATTTTTTATAATATTCAAAATAGAGGTTGGGAGGAATTCAAACCTGAGTCTGTTGTTGTCCCACTTGTGCGGGAATTTTATGCCAATATGAAAGAAGAGAGAACCAAGGTATTTGTGCGGGGCAAGTATGTGCATTTTTATTTTGCATCTATCAACCGGTTTTATAATCTTCCAAACATTGATCGGGATGGTTATGGAACCTATGCCGCCGAGGAAGTTGATTATGATGAGATAATAGCCAGGATGTGTCAATTGGGCACTCAATGGACAACTCGACAAGGGGAAAACTGACTTTTAAGGCATCCCACCTTAGTGTGATGAATAAAGTTTAGCACAATTTTATTTGTGCTAAACTTTTGCCTGTCACACATGTGAGCGATGTGACAAAAGACAAGGCAGTCCTTCTTTACGCAATTGTAACCGGCAAGTCCATTGATGTGGGTCGCATCATTCAACAATCCATCAAACATGCCAAAAGTGATGGAGCGACATGCGCAGCGGAAAGAGATTTCGGACCGATGATACTCTAATTACATCAATTTCACAAATAGAAAACATGCTCAAAATGACGGAATTAAGAAATTAGAAATACATACCCTTGTAGCTCCAATTTCTTCAAGTTCACCGACCGTTCCTCGTCACGAACTCTTCCGACCTCTTCTCACGAACGCCCCGAGGACCACCCCAGGTAGTCCCGCTATCCTCGGCGCCGCGCAACAGAGTTGTGCAACAGAGTTGTGGGACTCCGAAACAAGAGAAAAGAAAAGAAGAAGAGAAAGGAAGAAGAAGAAGAAGAAATGAATAGAGGGTTTGTTAAAAAAAAAAATTGAACTTCAAAAGTTCAGGGAGGTTTTTAACGTGAGAATTCAAGCAAATCTAAATCATCAAACTCAATCTCCACTTCTATAGTCAATTTAGCCATCTAATTTAATATAGATATATATATATAACTTACATATGTCTTACATGCACAATGCATGTAAGACATATGTATAATTATTATTATTTAAAAAATTAATTAAAATTAATTAATTTTAAATAATAATAAATATTTTTATTTATTAAACAATTTAATAAATAAAATATATATATATATATATTAATTAATTAAACTAATTATTTAATTCAATATCAAATATTAATTAAATAATAAGGCTAAACCCAGTTTTCCGAAAACCGACTTGATGCACATGAATCCTATTCATGTTTTAGGCCATTCCCATATTTAAATCATATTTAAATATGTCCATCCTTCTTCCATAAACCCAATTTGAACAATTCAAATTCTTTTTCTATTTCTTTTC
This sequence comes from Herpetospermum pedunculosum, assembly GCA_028017165.1. Classification (NCBI taxonomy): domain Eukaryota; kingdom Viridiplantae; phylum Streptophyta; class Magnoliopsida; order Cucurbitales; family Cucurbitaceae; genus Herpetospermum; species Herpetospermum pedunculosum. The sequence goes on along the minus strand of CM051526.1, from coordinate 58,070,389 downwards.
TTTTATACTGTTGCACGACGTTATCCGAGCTAGCCAGGAGAACCTAAAGGACCTACAGATCATGAGCTCCAACGATACGAGATTATCCGGTCAAAACTCTTTTAACCGAACTAATCAACATTCGTTAACCCCCGGAGACTTCACTATAGTCCGAGGGTTGCACTCTCCTCACTGTAGATATATTGTGTCCTCTTGATATAACCGTCATCGGTAAGTCGATCCTTCACAGGTTGTTCGTAATCACAGCTGGGTCATTTAAACCGTTTAACCCCTGCATTACATCTTGTTTCTTAAGTACCACTGACACCTCTAATGAACAATAGATCTGTGGTCCAACCATCAGATCAATATAACTCTTTCATCACATGAGAGTGTGAGCTCACATTGTTCAAGCCTTGGAGTCAGCTATTAAGGGAACAACCTATCTACTAACCTTGAAGAGCGGGTTAGGAGTGAACTCCAATCTTGCTGTACTATGTCCCCAGCTACCTATTCGACTTTATCCCCAAGATGGTAGGCTTATTGAGTCGGGGTTAATGGGCCACTCTCACCCGTGCAAGTCAAAGGATACTATCGAATAAGCAGGAGTTCATAGCGAGCTCAGGATTAAGATCGAGTTACCTAGGCCATCAATATGTATAAGTCGGTCTCATCAGTAAACGGAGTTATAAAGAGAGAGCGACTTAATACGCGGTTCGGTCTTATGTAAACTCTTTACACAGGACGCCCTCACTTCTCACATCTCCATGTGGAACGATTCGGATCACATCGTTCTGTACAATACAAAGTGAGCCGCATCCAATAGTGTTACCAGGATAAGGTACCCAGCCTTATCCGTATACTATAGACCGTTTTGACTGACTACTTGAGCCTGATCCACAATCATGTCATAGATGAAGCTAAAAGTACTCATATTCAGCCAAGGGTGTTGGTCATTGGTATAGGTTAAACCAAACACGTTTCACTTTATTCCAGTAAACTCTTTTACTGAATAAAACTAATAACTCTTTATTCTAAATAGAATATTTACAAACATAATAGTTTACAAACCACGAGTTTTAGGACATAAAACCCAACAAACTCCCATTTGGACTTAAACGCCCGTGGTGTACATGTTAGGTGGAGAAAACTAATATATCATATATCAGAAGCTTTCTCCCACTGTCCTCGCCAGCAACTCGGAGCCCTAGACTCTTCTAGGTGCCTCTCAAACACTTTAGCCATGAGAGACTTAGTAAACTAATCAGCATGAAGTACTACGAGGCTTTCCATGTGACCATCACATCTCCTCATAGCACTATCTGCGAGCTCAACTTATAAACCTATTGTTGCTTCACAAGCTGCAAATAGACTTAGCTACCTTGGAGGAATCAGCAATACAACTCTTGTATTCTACTCCTCTAAGTACAAGGACAAAACTTTAACCGGATTCCAATCCAATTGGACTAATATTACTGACAGCTCCCACTGCATAGCACATATCGGGCCATGTATCTCAAAAGATACATCTGACCTCCAATATGTAAATACACTTGGGTGCATCTCGTATCCTCAACGCTTGAGGTGTCTCAGGAAACCATTTCCATAGACCATCAAATATTGACAAGAACTTGTCAATAAAAGATTTTAGAGACAACACTAGCGGTTTGTTCTTACGACTCAGATCAACCTGAATCCTTAGAACAAACTAAGTCTACCTCCAGATCAACTATTTGGGAGTGGGTCGCTATTTTATGCTAAAATGTCAGAAGTGAATCCTACATCATTCTCAATGATTAGGACAAAATTACGGGAATATATTATGAAAGCTTTAACATTGATTAAACACTTGTCCAACAAGTTTTATCAATGTAATGTTTAAAATCATAAGATTTGAAAAACAAACCTTATAAATCAGAATATAGATGCTTATTTCAATTCATAAATGGATTGAAGAAGCTCGCAAACGATTTGCTCTTAATCCTGAAAAATGTATCTCTCTGGTTAAGACTAATAGATACTCTATCAAGATAGCTAGTCTTGATATCCATATGTCTTGTTCTATCAGATAGAACAGGGCAATGGATACGAGTATACTATATAACTTATATCTGACAACAAGAGATGAAGTTAATACACAATTAACCTCTTCTCTTCGGGACAGTCCCTTTGCCAGAAAGTCAAGCCTTAGAGGTTTTCACCTCATAGACTTGGTCTGTAAACCTCTTGAAGATCCATGGCTTTGAGCCACTGGTTCTAGTTTATGAACTCACTGTCATCATCAAAATGATAACTAGAGTCATACAACATACTAATACAGCAGGCCGAATTATCTCATAATTCTCCCACTGCATTAAAGCTTTCAATATAACAAGATAAGTCTTAACTTTTTAGTTGTTATCAAGTCTAATAGAACAGATTAGTATACATCTTTTGTGAAATGAACCATTCATTTATAAAAACAAAAGATACTATATACATAAAGTGTTCAACAAAAACTTGAGTTTATAGACAATAATTACAACACTTGAAATTATTTCTATACAAACAACTATAAACAAGCAAGCTCCCACTGTATAAACTGCGAAGACGTCTTCATAAGGCATCTTCGTCAAGAAACTGGCAAACAGGAACTAGTTTCCTGAAAAGAATAACAAACATTATTAGTGGTTCTTGAATCAACATTCAGGTATGACAATCATATTCCACATGAAATGTTTAGACAGAAGATAAATCATATTTACCTTGTCGTTCATTCTGTGCCTTTTTCTCCGCAAGGTATTTAGGGCAGTTTCGCTTCCAGTGCCCTTCTTCACCACAATGAAAACACTTTCCACTATGTGTAGCTTTTACCTTGCCTACAGCTGGGGTTTTGCCCTTCCTGGCACTTCTCTTCTTCTTGTGAATAATCTTATTACTCACAATAAGAGGTTCAGATTTAGTCCCAGACCCAGACCCTTTTTGGAACTTCATAGAAGTGGTAACATTTACCTCCTTCTCATTTCCTTTCGAGGTATGCAGGGACTGATAAATCTGAAGCTCGTTCAGAAGAGACGTCAGATTGTATTCTAGCCAAAAACTTGTTGCGTGCTCAATGTTTAAATAAATATGCAATGAGAGAGCACTTAAAACATGCAAGCATACATGATCTTGCAGCAAGTAGTAAATATTTTTTCATTCGTTTTCCCACAGAGACTTATTATTAGTTACTCGCGAAGTGTGTTGTTAAGCAAGAATGGGTGGATTTGATGGGGTAAATTTGGTTTTTAATTGCCTAATTACTAATGAATATATAAAGGATAGCAACATGAACGAGTGCAAGTCAATGATAAACTTAAATGCAAAGAGAAGAGAATAATAAACGAAGAGGAAAATGGCTAAACAGAATTTTTAACTTAACAGAATTGCGAGAACAGCAATTCTACCGCAATGTTACTAACAGCGAAAGTGTGTAAAATGGAGAAACAAGGGCTACTAACGACTCCTCTATAGGCATTTTCACACGATTCTCAAGCATTGGATCAACTCACTATGCATCAAACTAACTCATTCTCATGTATCTTCCGATTTCATGCATTAGATTCTTTAGTTTACTCATGTCCAAGTAAGGTCTTAAGCACCTTGTTAAAGCAGTAAGTTATGATTTGTACTAGGAAAACGCCTATTCCTAGGTCGTTTTCTGGTTACCTTGAGAGGCTAGCATGAGTGTATGACTCTGAACTCTTACTCCTTCCAGAGGTTAGGAGTTCTTTGGACAAAATGGATGGCCAATCGAAATTGCCCGTGGGATGAAGCTTACATACAATCAATGCATTCGAGAGCTATCCTACATGCTTGGTTCACGTGTTTTAGCCTATAGTATTGTCATTAGCATGCCCCTATGTGACTTAGCTACTCATGGATGTAGAGAGAACAGAAATAATAGATGAAATAGACATGCTTAGAAGGAAATTAAAGACAAAACAGCAAGGAAAAACAGTAGACAGCAAAGACAAAGACCATGAAATAACGAAGTGTGCTTTTGATTTATCAAGTGCTTGAACGAAACAAATGGAAACTCAGAGTTCTAAAGTAAAGACAGAAAGCTACGAAAAGGAATGGATTAACTACTGGAAAAGAAATAACAACAAATAATGCTGGAAATAAGAAGCTAAAGACAGAAAGCAATAAAATGAGCTTGATCGCCTCGTCGCAAACGCCTCGGCTGAAGGGAGAGAAAGGTGAGCCTTGCTTGGATGAATCCAATCATCTTCTCTCCTATCAGATTGTCGACTCCAACAGCTGAACCTCTCAAACCAACAGACGGAGAAGAAAATGAATGGGGAAGACTGCGCTGCGAAGAGACTTCTACGCTTTCGGATGATGATTGAACCTTCCTCTTTGACCTCCTTTTATAGTATTCTGCAGGTGTGATTGGGCCAAGGAGAACCATCCATCCTCAACGTCGTACTTCAAAATGGATGGAGGAGAAAGAACGAATCCCTGAAATATCGGATCACAACAGAAAAAGGTTAGCCAACTTACGGATTTCACTTAAAACATTGCGGTTTTAGCAATGTTTCCGCAATGCTTCCGCAATGCACAATTTTCATTCTTCTAACTTCGTTTTTCATTCTTTTTCTCTCCTTTTGCACACAAGTCCTAATTTAGCTTCCTTCTTCTAATTCTCATATATAAGCAAAGGTTTAAGCTAAATCCTATCAAAAACACCTAAGAGTGTACATCTTTCTAAGATAAATAAGTCCTAAAAAGATCACTTTTGGAGACGTAACAATATTCTATCTTATTCATGACCATATTGGTCCTGATGTGTAGGAAACTCTTCGGAAGAGATTCCAAGATAAATCCAACTTGACCTTGTTCGTCGACGGTTGCTCCATTTACTTCTGCAGTATTGAAGTACACCATCATGTTAAGGACATGCTCCCTAACAGAGGTTCCTTCAGCCATACGACAGTTGTAAATGTGCTTGAGGGCTTCATACCTAAGAGATGAGGAAGGCTTTCCAAACATCTCTTGTAGTGAAGCCATGATTTCCTTAGCGGAAACCATCCCCTCATGCTTCCTTGACAAAACATCAGATATGCTTGCCAGGATGTAAACTCGAGCTTTATCATTAGCTCGAATCCAACTATCATATGCTTCACGAACAGTTCGTGAGGCATTTGAACCAGGAACCGAAGGACACTCCTCCGTTAAGACAAATCTTAGGTTGTCGAGTACCAAAATTGCATTAAGGTTCGACTTCCACGTCCCAAAATTTTCACCGGTTAATTTGTCGTGAGCTAACAACTGTATAAAAGAGCTCGACATGCTGAAAAGAATGTATAACTATTAGTGAAACGGTTTTAACCTATTTAAACCAATTAAGAGATTTAGCAGTAAATAAAGTACCCAAACTCTTTATTTACATGCAACGATACTTTAGTGAGTTAGAATGGTCGCAACCTAAAGGTAAACGAGCACTCCTTCACTAAACCAAGACATTCTTGACTAAATGCTAACTCCAGAATAACTCATATTCCTATAGCATCTTAGTTATCGTTTTTGGTCAAGATTTACTAACTCCTTAGCAAATCTCGTCAGTGTGACCCTCCATTTTTAGAACGCACAGGACGGCCCCAACAGTGCAACCTAAGGGAATGTCAGAGTTGGGAATGGCCCTATGTTTCTTTATCCATAAATGGTGACTGACTTGTTCAACTCCCATGAAACGGCCCTCCTAAGGGATTGGTGCCACCAAGGGCACCTTGCAGGCGGAACATGGGAATCTCACGGTTCAATCCAATGGAGGAGACCGTAGCATGTACTGACGTACTTCCTTCTCCCACTTACTATAGACACTTACTCCATTCACCTTGCTATTGAAAGTTGCAAATGCCATCCTAAGGGGGTTGCCACATTAGCAACACGAGGCCGAGCAAAATTCTCACGTTGTGAACTATACGGAGTGCGTAGCAGGAGAGGGATATATCATATATTCCTTCTCAACACATCTACTAAGCATCATAGACAGGTTATTTAGGGTAAACTACTCAGGTTTTATCCGGCTAAGAAAATAAAACCTTAAGTCTAGGCAAACTATTTACCTGAGATGTCTAAGTTATAACAAATTATTAACCTCACACCTCTAATGCATGCTCAAAAAGCTAGGTTAACTTTACTCAAGTACCGGATCTTCCCCAGGTAGGAGGTGTTCCGTCAATTCATTTACCTCCAACCTTAGACAAGATTTCACCGGGTGAGTTTCTCATAACCTTAGCATTTACGAGATTTCGACCTATTCATCTAATGAACCTGATCGACTCATTTAACCCTAAATGACCATGATTTTCTTTGTTATAGATTTTAAAAGTCTAAGTCATTTTTACAACACTTGCAAAAACTAGACTTACTACAACAAACTTCTATATGCTTCTCAAACATACATTCGCTAAGGCATGACAAATTGAATATTTAACTTCATAATCAATATAACACTTATATCGATTATGCTCTTAAATATACAACTCCTAATTCATAAATTAATATAACACTTATATCAAATATTTATGAATTAAGCATGCATCCTATACATTATAACAATTATAACATACAATATGCATCTTAGTTGGATGTTTAATTTCATAATTAATATAACACTTATATTAATTATTCTACTAAGCAAACAACAACTAATTCATGAATTAATATAACACTTATATTAAAACCCATGAATTAAACATGCATCCTATATATTATAACACTTATAACCTACAATATGCATAAAACCAAGGCAACCTATATTGTATATTTAATTTCATAATTAATATAACACTTATATCAATTATTCTATTAAATTAACAACATCTAATTCATGAATTAATATAACACTTATATTAATACTCATGAAGTCCCAAATATGCATACTATAAATTATAACACTTATAACATAATACCAATGCATGGAGCATGCTTCCTATGGTGGGATTTTAAATCTATATGGCATACGATATGCACATACAAACATGGATTTTAATTAAAACATATATTCACAATGCATAAAAAATTAAAAACACTAAAGTGGATCGATTTTGGCATTTAGCAAGCAATAACTATTTTATTACAAGCTTGAACAACAAGCTAAATCTTGAGCGGACTTCGAACTCTTCGCACCGCCTTTGACCAGCTTGCTTCCTCTGAACGCTTCGGCCAAATTCTCTTCGAATTTCTCTTCGTATTGCCTAGAACGAGTTGAACTTATACCGAACATTTCGGCGAGCTCCAAACTCAAGTTTCTTTCACAAAGAAACCTATATGGACTCTAATGACTCTAAAAATACAAATTTTTCAGCACGCATTAAAGCCCATACATTCTCGGGCAATTACAAATAATGAAATTGAAAAAGAAACTATGCCAAAATCGATATTCACTTTAGACGCCAATTCAGAAACAATTTCTAAATTAAAATACCCACCAACTTAAATTGATGCAAATTGAGTTAATCACAAAATCGCTCTGATACCAATTGATGGAGCGACATGCACAGCGGAAAGCGATTTCGGACCGATGATACTCTAATTACATCAATTTCACAAATAGAAAACATGCTCAAAACGACGGAATTAAGAAATTAGAAATACATACCCTTGTAGCTCCAATTTCTTCAAGTTCACCGACCGTTCCTCGTCACGAACTCTTCCGACCTCTTCTCACGAACGCCCCGAGGACCACCCCAGGTAGTCCCGCTATCCTCGGCGCCGCGCAACAGAGTTGTGGGACTCTGAAACAAGAGAAAAGAAAAGAAGAAGAGAAAGGAAGAAGAAGAAGAAGAAGAAATGAACAGAGGGTTTGTTAAAAAAAAAATTGAACTTCAAAAGTTCAGGGAGGTTTTTAACGTGAGAATTCAAGCAAATCTAAATCATCAAACTCAATCTCCACTTCTATAGTCAATTTAGCCATCTAATATCAAATATTAATTAAATAATAAGGCTAAACCCGGTTTTCCGAAAACCGACTTGATGCACATGAATCCTATTCATGTTTTAGGCTATTCCCATATTTAAATCATATTTAAATATGTCCATCTTTCTTCCATAAACCCAATTTGAACAATTCAAATTCTTTTTCTATTTCTTTTCTTTTATATTGTTGCACGACGTTATCCGAGCTAGCCAGGAGAACCTAAAGGACCTACAGATCATGAGCTCCAACGATACGAGATTATCCGGTCAAAACTCTTTTAACCGAACTAATCAACATTCGTTAACCCCCGGAGACTTCACTATAGTCCGAGGGTTGCACTCTCCTCACTGTAGATATATTGTGTCCTCTTGATATAACCGTCATCGGTAAGTCGATCCTTCACAGGTTGTTCGTAATCACAGCTGGGTCATTTAAACCGTTTAACCCCTGCATTACATCTTGTTCCTTAAGTACCACTGACACCTCTAATGAACAATAGATCTGTGGTCCAACCATCAGATCAATATAACTCTCTCATCACATGAGAGTGTGAGCTCACATTGTTCAAGCCTTGGAGTCAGCTATTAAGGGAACAACCTATCTACTAACCCTAAAGAGCGGGTTAGGAGTGAACTCCAATCTTGCTGTACTATGTCCCCAGCTACCTATTCGACTTTATCCCCAAGATGGTAGGCTTATTGAGTCGGCGCTAATGGGCCACTCTCACCCGTGCAAGTCAAAGGATACTATCGAATAAGCAGGAGTTCATAGCGAGCTCAGAATTAAGATCGAGTTACCTAGGCCATCAATATGTATAAGTCGGTCTCATCAGTAAACGGAGTTATAAAGAGAGAGCGACTTAATACGCGGTTCGGTCTTATGTAAACTCTTTACACAGGACGCCCTCACTTCTCACATCTCCATGTGGAACGATTCGGATCACATCGTTCTGTACAATACAAAGTGAGCCGCATCCAATGGTGTTACCAGGATAAGGTACCCAGCCTTATCCGTATACTATAGACCGTTTTGACTGACTACTTGAGCCTGATCCACAATCATGTCATACATGAAGCTCAAGTACTCATATTCAGCCAAGGGTGTTGGTCATTGGTATATGTTAAACCAAACACGTTTCACTTTATTCTAGTAAACTCTTTTACTGAATAAAACTAATAACTCTTTATTCTAAATAGAATATTTACAAACATAACAGTTTACAAACCACGAGTTTTAGGACATAAAACCCAACAAAAAGGGCATCTACAACTGGTGGCCTCGCTCACCCTTCTTTGATTACGTCATTATGCAAAGCCTTCGAAGTGACTTGGGGCTCAGATGAGGAGTTAAAACATCCTAAGTGTGTGATGGATAAAAAGCACATATTAGGATTAAAAGGTCTTACATTGGTTGAAGAACCAGCCCATGGCCAACAATATTTAACTGTCAGTTCGTCTCAACCACCTCCAGATCAATCACCTCAAGATCCACCTCAAGATCAGTTGTCTTTGGAGGAAAGATTAGAGAGAATGGAACTTCGACATACACAAAGATTGGATAGAATGGAGGAAAGACAAGAGCAAGGACGGCGCAGAATGGAAAGACGAATGCAACGACACATGGAGCACAACAATCAATGTTTTGATCGTCTCTTTCAGGTGTTGGCACGTCCATAGTTCAATCAAGGAATTGGCCCAATTTGTTGTCCAACTCCCCCTCCGTCGTCTGATGAAGAAGAACACATGTGAGCGACGCTCACTCAGGGAAGTTTTCGTTTTCCTTGTTTTTTTTTCTTATTCTCTGGTGTGTTTTTCTTTGTGTATTCTTTCTTTTCTTTTCACATTGAGGACACTGTTCAATTTTAAGTTGGGGGTGGGAATCAATTTTGTTGAGCATGATGATTGATGATAAATTGATGTTGCATTTTTATGATTATTACAATCTAAGAAGTGTTCTTTGAATTTTTCGTGATATCTTGGAGTACCATGTAAGTTAGGGACACATCTGTAGTTGGGTTGTATTGCATAAGAGAGAAGATTCATGTTTTTACTTTGAAAAATCCATGATAGTTTCTATTGAGTTATTGAATGACGAATGCGCAAGATCCATTGCCAAAATAACCTGCTTCCTGTGAGTTTTTTAGCCTTTAAGCACATTCATTATATGGTGCTTTAAATTCTTAAAGTGTGTGAATGCCATACATATTTGGATTTTTGTAGAGTTTGCTTTGTTATACATGTCTGAAGCCTCTGAATAGTTTTGAATGCTTAAATTCTAAGGGTAATTTAGGTTAAGCCAATGTTTAGCTTTCTAAAACAGCCTACCTCAACGTTGAGTCCTTCGTTAAGCCAAATTTTGAGCCTCAGACCTTTTCATTGGAAGATTACCGCATTAAAAGCCTAAAAATCATTCTTGTTGTAATCCTTTCTTTGAACCCTAGATTGAAAGATTACATAGACTTACCGCATGAAGTTTTAATTTATCGGGAAAGTTGCAACATGTGCAATTAAGAAATTCCTAAATGGAAGCATAACTTTCACACATAATTATTAATTAGTAATGTGAAAAAAAAAAAAAAAAAAAAAAAGACCTTGGAAATGAAAGTTTGAGTTTAAACTCCTTGAAAGTAGAAGTAAAAGCTTCATGTGGATAAGTCGTGTAAAATTCTTTCAATAAAAGAGCTTAAAATTCTCTATTTCATCTACCCGTCACTAAGCCAAATTACATCCAAAATGAGATCCTTCAATTTTTGCATTCATTATGTTCATCGATGGCTTGGATGTGATATATGAGCAAGTTTATGATAAAAGTCTTGTATGTATTGGTGTGAGAGTCATCGAAAATATGCCTTAAACAATTGAGCATTGTGAGTGAATTTCTGTGAGGGTAATAGATCTTGTGCATTCAATTTTGGTAGTTTGATGAGATACTTGAGTTTTTAGTTAAATTTGTACTCGATGAATGCTTATTCTCTTTACTGCTATTATAACCAAAGTAACTAATGTGTACTTAGTCTTACCAGTATTTTTAGATATTAAGGAATTTGAAAAGAAAACTTGAAATTGTAAGGAATTTAGAAGGTTCACTGGTTGATTGTGCTAAATTGTTTCACTTTCTTTCGTGTGCATTTAAGTTGTCAATCAATGCGTTGAGATTTGAGTAATTTGAATGTAGTTGTCTTTCCATAGAATCATCTTGTTCTTTGCTCGAAGACGAGCAAAATGCTAAGTTGGAGGTAGTTTGTTAAGTGATTTTTAGAATTATTAAAACAAATTGTTTTTAGAGTTTTAGTTGAGTAAAAAGACATTTTGTCTCTTGTTTCTGTCTGATTGTTGCTTATTTTGTGTGTATGTGATGAAAGGAGGGAAGTTGTAGAAAGATCGAAGATAAGAGGGAAAAGAAGGCTAGCACAGCTTCAAAATGCTGAAAAGTGCCTAGCGCGCTGATGAGATGAATTTGGCAGAGGGCTTAGCGCCTAGGCGCTGCTCTTAGGCGCCTAGGCGCTGATGAGATGAAATGTGCAGAGGACCTAGCGCCTAGGCGCCAGAACGCAAAAATTGGCAGAAGCTTTAGCGCCTAGGCGCTACGAAGTCTGAAGCGGTGATTCCCCTAGCGCCGAGGCGCTGTATCTGAGCGCCTAGGCGCTGCGACGATGATTGACCTAAGTTTAAAAGGATTTTTTCCTTATTTTGAACATGAGTTGAAGGTTGCTGGCGAAAAAGGGAGAAAAGACAGTGGAGAAAAGACTTGTTGGGCATTCGGGCATCCAAACGAAGCGAGAGCGACGCTAGGAAACTCGGGGATTCATTTGTGGCTTGTTTCTTTTCCTCTATTTCATCATTTTTCTCACTTGTAATGAATATGCCTCTAATCATGAACTTTGCTGAGATTTTCACCATGAACTAATTCCTTTATCTAGAGTATAGATGTAGTCGTTGTTGAATCTTATTTCTCATTGATCGATTGTTAAGGACTTGATTCCATATTAGATTGTGAGAACTCTTATATGCTTACTGAATACATGTTAGGATTTGAGGTCGATAGACAATTCTCATTGACGAACCTTAATTGTTTACCCTAACTTATATGAGCGATAGACATATCCTTGTAGGTTTTGTGGCAAAGTTAGTTTTACAGTCTTAATAATTGAATTGTTCTGATTGTCATAGAAATATAGGCAATTGTCTTTTTAATGAATATTGTTACTACTCGAGAGAGAGTAACAAGTCTTTTGAGTAGAACTTGTCAACAATCTAGGAGTCAAGCGTTTATAACTTTAAATTAATGAGGAATAGGAGGAGACAACGATGAAATCTTTGCTCTAGAGTCTTACCCATCTACATTTAGCATAATTGTTGTTAGTTTTCTGTGTTCTTTTTAATTACTTAAGTCATAAGCATAGTTAAATTTCATCCAACTCTGATTAATTGATTGCTCAGATAAAATTAAGGTTTAGAATTTTGGTAATTAGTAGCTTTCATTCCCTGTGGAGACGATAACTAGTACTTACCTACTATATTACTTGGGACGATTTGTACACTTGCGAAATCGGACAACAGCTATCACTAGTAAATTAGTGCCCAAAACAAAACCTATGCACTCCAGAATGCACATTCCCAGTTGAAACCACTACCAAAGTTACAGCCCATGTTTGGCTCAGTATTATTATTATAGGACATTCCCTATCACACTGATGATTCCCATCTTCCTCCATTAATTTCCTATCTTTTTGTTCTTCTTCTTCACTAACTTCATCTTCAAAATCAAACTCCAAATGGATTTCTCTATTCAATGGTGATTTAGCTTCTAAACCACTAAAATAATCAACCCCCATAGATTTAGAACTAAACTCAGCCCCAAAATTACCCACCCCTTTTGAAAGCAACCATTGAAATTTTTATGACAAAGAAACCCATATAGACAAATTTATAGATAACATTTTTTTTCTGTAGCTCTCATTTGGTTGAAATTACAATACCTATAGTTTAGTTGAACTTTACACCACACCATTTCGAGGCGTGGTCGGAGGTGGGCGGAGAATACGTCGGACCTAGGCGTAGCCGACGGCGGAGCGTGGGTAGGAGGCGTGGTCAGAGCTAGGCGGCGAAGACCTGGATCTGGGCGTAGCCGACGGCGGAGCGTGGGTAGGAGGTGTGGTCGGAGCTAGGCAGCGAAGACTCGGATCTGGTCGGAGAAGACCCGGAGCTGGGCGGAGAAGACGGAGGCGAACGGCAGCGAATGGACCGTGGACGGAGGCGAACTGGAGCTGGGACAGAGCCGAACCATAGCGTGGCGGAGGCGGAGACGAATCGGAGCGAGTGCAGTCAATCTCTTAAGGGGCGTTTGCCCCGAGGAGTTGGGGGAGTTGGAGTTGTTTTGTCTGAGTTGTTTAGTTTGGGGAGTTCTGAGGTATGTCTGTTTGGGATCGGGAGTTGATTAGTCTGGAGTTTTGAAGTCTACGGTGTGTTTGGAGCAGGGAGTTGTTTAGTCTAGAGTTGTGAAGTCTGAGTTTATTTTAGTTGTTTTCTTCTCTACAATCTTTTTCTACAAACTTTCAAAATTTTCTTATTAAGGACTTCTTTAAATTCCAATAAATTCTAAAAATGAAATATTTTATTTTATTTTATCTTGACAAATTTCTTTGAAGATAACAAAAATAATTTTGAGTACAATACTTCACATTATTTTTTCACATTGATTATAAAAAAATATATACTTTTTTTTTTTTTTGTTAGGACTCATATTTAATTTTATGAATTATAAGATTGTCTACCTATAAGTATAGTTTACTCAGGTGTCAAACACGTCTTCCTCCACCCTCTTAAACTTGTCATTCCATCTAAATTCACTCCACCTGAACATCAGCATCTCAACAAAAATAGTTTATTTTAGTTTTTTCTTTTTTTTTTTTTAACATTTTTTTTCTATAAATTTTCATATTTTCATTGTTAAAGACTTTTTTCAGTAAATTTCAATAAATTTTAAGAATATTTTTGCTTTTTATTTTATATATCCTTCATAAATTTCGTTGAAGATAACAAAAATAATTTTGACCACAATACTTCGCATTCTTTTTTCAATATCACTCACACTAATTATTCATTTTATTTGGATAGTTTTGAAATAAAAGAAAGTCCTACAATATTGTGTTGAATATTACACGTGAATTTGAAATATTTTAATCCATTAATTTAAACGGGTCCAAATAAGCTGATGTTTTTATTTATCTCATGGTAAGAATACTACATTTTGAATTTGGTTTAAGTACCAATTTTGATTGAACAACCTAAATTATATTTAAAATAATAAAAATGGGTTGAATTGCATTTTTAGTCATTTTACACATTTAGTTTAAATTGCGTTTTTTTTAAATAATAAAAAATATTGTGGGAGGGGAAGAGAGAGGAAGAAAGTGAAATGTGTTGCCTCGAAAAATGAAACAGACTTGAATAATAATTATTGTAGATGTCTGGAGAATTCAATAGTAATTATTGTAGAAGGATATTTTTTATCCGAGTTCAACAAGTCCGTGGGCCAAACAGGGAGTTAATTTCTCCTTGTCAAACAACTCCTTGGGCCAAACACGCCCTTAGGTGTTTGATTGCAGAAATGATAAATGAGAATTAGGGATTTCATATATAATACATGTATTAATAATATATAGAATAATATATAGAATTAAATATATAATAATATATAGAATTAAATATATAATATATATAATATAATATTAATACATAGAATTAAATATATTAGATTTTCCTCTTTTTAGATTTTCAAAAAAAAGAAAAATAATAATATATAGAATTAAATATATAATATATATATATATATAATATTAGATTTTCCTCTTTTTCTTTTTCACTTTTTTTTTTTTCATTTTCCCTTTTTTTATTTTGTTTATTAATTATTTATTTTTAGTTGTAAAATAATTATAAGTATTTTATAAGTATTTTTAGTTTTTAAAAAAACGTTATAAATAAATTAATGATAAATAAATTTAAACGATTTAGGACATTTTAAAACAGTCATTCATTGATGACATTAGAAAACTGTCATTAAGTTTCAGAAATCTGAAAAACTTCGTTTTTTTCCCGCCAAAAACGCGCCCCAAACTAAAGATGACACATTTTATTTTCCTCTCCCTTGTATTTCCTTGGTCCACATGTCATCTATTCCCCATTTTCTAGTAGTGGGGTCGCGTCCAATAGTGTCCAGGATAAAGTACACAACCTTATCCATATACTATAAACCGTTTTGGCTATTACTTGAACTTGATCCACAATCATGTCACACATGAAGTTCAAGTATAAAACCTATAGTCATGAGTTCTTTGTTTATTAGAGTTAGGTTAAAAGTAAACACAATTCACTTTATTCAATAACAACTTTACTGACTAAATCTCAATAACAACTTTATTTCAAAATAGAATATATATTCAGTTTACAAACCACGAGTTTTAGGACATAAAATCCAACAAAATGTTTGCACCTTACCGGCTTGGTCTCGTTTCCTCTTGTAGATCCACTTGCAACCGATAGGTCTTTCACTATCTGGTTGGTCTACAAGATCCCAGACCGAATTGAAGTACATAGACTCGATTTCGAGATCCATGGCTTTGAGCCACTGGTCATTGTCTACATCATTCATTGTCTGTTTAAAGGTCAATGGATCCTCAACGTCATCATCAGCTATGACGACTTGAGTTTCAAACAAGTCGATGTAGCGGTTGGGTTGTCTTACATCCTTCCCACTGCGTCGAGGCTTTCTCAACTTTTGAGAAGGACCAGCCTGATCAACAACCTTTGTTGATGCGTCTGTAACTTTCCTGGAAAGTTCGGACAAAACAATTTTGCTCGACGGTTGATGATTTCTCATGTGGTCTTTTTCTAAGAACGTGGCATTAGTCGATACTAGCACCTTGTCCTCATGAGAATCGTAAAAGAGACCACCTCTCGTTTCATAGTTAGCTCAGAATTAAGGTCAAGTTACCTAGGTCATCGTTTTGAAATAGTCAGACTTTAAAACAGTAAACAGCGTTATAAAGCAAGAGTGACTTATTTTGCGGTCCGGTCTAATGCAAACTCTTTGCATAGGACGCTCTCATTCACATGTCTCCACATGAACAATTAAGAATCACATTGTTTGTACTAAATACAAAATGGGCCACATCCAATAGTGTCCCCAGGATAAGGTATTCAGCCTTATCCATATACTATAGACCGTTTTGGCTATTTACTCGAACTTGATCCACTTTTATGTCTCCACATAAAGTTCAAGTACTCATGCTATAGTCATGGATCTTAGTATATTGGATTTAGGGTTTTTAAAATGAAATAAGCAATTCACATATTCAATAACAACTTTATTGAATAAACCTCAATAACACTTTATTAGTGATAAAATATGTTTATCGTTTACAAACCACGAGTTTTAGGACATAAAACCCAACACGAGGTGCAAACCCCACCCTCTCCATCATGCCTTCCAAGAAACTTCATTCCACTCGGTCGTAGGTTTTGCTCATATCAAGCTTTAGAGCAGGCCAACCCAGCTTACCTCTCCTTTTCGCTTTCAAGGTGTGCAAACATTCATACCCGAGAACGACATTATTCACCACACATCAACCAGGAAGAAAAACACTCTGATTGTCAGAAATCAACTCACTCTCAAGATCGATTTTAGCCTATTTGTCAGCACCTTGGACACCAACTTATAGGATACATTACACAGGGCTATAGAACGGAATTTAGACATACGACAAGGCCTCTTAACCTTGAGAATCATAACCTTTAGTTTTTTTTAATACTTGTAGATTTGAATCTCAATACTTTTATTTTGCAATGTAGTTTTTTGTCTTTAATTATTCATATAGCTAGACATTATGGTGAATATTATGTTTAACGAACAATGTAATTTTCTTTTTCTTTGAAAAAAATGTAATTTTCTTTCAACTTCTTTGTTTCCATTTCTAGTAAGTAAATATCGTCGTCTAAGATTAACTTTGACTTGTCAACCCGTTGTTAGGCACTCTTTTCTTTTTCTCTCTTTTGAGATTTCTTTATTCTTTTCTTAATACTTGAAGAATTTGTTTTTTTTTTTTTTTTTTTTACAACTAATACTTGTAGATTTGAATCTCTATACTTTTATATTGCAATATAATTTTTTTTTTCTTTAATTAGTCACATAGTTGGACATTATGGTAAATATTATATTTAATGAACAACATAATTTTCTTTCCATTTCCAATTCTAGTAAGTAAACATGTCTAAGATTAAATTTGACTTGTCAAAAAGAGTTGTTAGACTTCTTTTGTCTCTATCTCTTTAATGTAGATTTGAATTTTTTTTTCTTTTTAATACTTGTAGATTTGAATCTCTATTCTTTTAATTTGCTATATAATTTTTTTGTCTTTAATTATTCACATAGCCGGACATTAAGGTGAAAATTATAAATAACGAACAACAATTTTTCTTTCCATTCTTAAAATAAAAATAAAACATAAAACATAATTTTATTTCCATTTCTAGTAAATAAATTTGGTTGTCTAAGATTAATTTTGAGTTGTCAACGAGTTGTTATACTTTTTTTTTTTTTTTTTTTTTTTTTTTTTTTCACATAGCCAGACATTACGGTGAATATTATGTTTAAAGAACAATATTGTTTTTTTTTTCATTCTTAAAAAACATAATTTTCTATCCATTTCTGGTAAGTATAAATTATGGTTCCCTACGATTAAATTTGACCGGTCAATGAGTTGTTATACCATTTTCTTTTTTAGTTTTTTTTTTAATAAATATTTGAATCTCTATTCTTTTAGTTTGCAATGTAATTTGTTTTTGTCTTTATTTATTCACATAGCAGACATTATAGTGAGTATTATGTTCAATGAACAATATAATTTTATTTCCATTCTTTGAAAAAAACACATAATTTTCTTTCCATTTTTGTTGTTTTCATTTCTAGTAAGTAAATATCGTCGTTTAAGATTAAATTTGACTGGTCAACAAGTTGTTAGACTCTTTTTCTCTCTTTTTGAATTTTTTTTAATATTTGTAGATTTAAATCTCTATACTTTATGGGCTGGTTGCACAAATAGCAATCAAGCCCAAATTAATTACAAATTTAGTGAACTTTAAAATGTTTTGCAAATATGGCAAAAAAATTTGTTTCTATCACTGATAAGATATATTTTATCATATCACTGATAGACTTCTATTAGTGATAGACTATTATCACTGACAAAAATCTAAAAAAGCTGAGGTGATCAGCGATAGACTTCTATCAGTCATAAGATATCAACGATAGAAATTGTCATATCTGCAAAATTTAATAACATGCTATATTTTTAATTTTTTTATTCTAAATTGACATCTGTTACAATTTTCCACTTTTATTTTGCTATATAATTTGTTTGTCTTTAATTATTTACTTAGCTAAATATTATAGTGAATATTATGTTTAATGAACAACATAATAAAAAAACTTATTTTCTTTCAATTTCTTTGTTTCCATTTATATTATTAAGTAAATAGGGTTTAGGGTAAAGATTAAATTTGACAGGCCTTCATGGCTTGCCCAAAATTTCTCTTTTTTTTTTTCTTTTTTTTTTGGTCCAAAATTTCCTTTGGGCAGCATTCTCCATTATTACATAATAAGATTTAAATCTACCTTACATAATTTTCTTTCCATTTCTTTGTTTTCATTTCTAGTAAGTAAATATATGGTGGTAGATTAAATTTAACTTTGAACAAGTTGGTAGACTCTATTTTTTCTCCCTCTTTTTTTTTTAGGTTTTTTTTTAAATACTTATAGATTTGAATCTCCATACTTTTATTTTGCAATGTAAATTTTTTTTTTTGTCTTTAATTATTAACATAGCTAGACAAATATTATGTTTAATGAAGAACATAATATAGCTAGACAAATATTATGTTTAATGAAGAACATAATTTCCTTTCCATTTTTTTATTTTTTTTGTTTCAATTTCTAGTAAGTAAATATAGTCGTCTAGAGATTAAGGAAGGTGTTTAAATTTAGAAAGAATAAAAATTCAACAAAAGTTGTGGTGTTTGGCAACCACTCAAAATGATTAGAGAATGAATTTTAGAAATAAGTCATTTTGGAGGAAACACTTGGTATTAACTTTTAGAAAATGAGTTTTTTAAGGCATATTTGGTAAGCAATTTGGATTATGTTTTATGTTTCCATGAGTTCATCGAATATGCATTTGGTATGCAATATGGATTCTGTTTTTGAAAAGTGTTTCCGGATTCTGTAATCTAAGTACGGTAAATTCTAAAAACAACATTATTTTTTTTAGTGTATCCAGATTTTGAATTTTGAATTTTAAAATGCACAATTATGTTTAGAAGAATAAAAACTTGATTAAATATAATATTTCATGTTATAAACTCAATTCATTTTTGTTGAATTTAAATATGTATAAGATAATATATTATAAATTGTATGATATTGTAAAATAATAGTTATACAAATTTTATAACATAAAATATGTTCATAAATTAATTAATAATAGTTTATATTAAACCTAATATTTAGTTGATAACTTACCACTAGTTTTATAGTTTATAAAAATCTTATCAAAACACATGAATTAATTAAATTGATATTCAATTCCTAAATTTGTTACGAAATATATATCTCAAAACATAAAATATAACTTTAATCACTTGTTTTCAAATTTAAATATGCATGAATGCATGGAAAATTATGTATGTCATTTATATCTCCATCTTGTTTCAACCCCTTTTATGTTTTCTAAATTATTTTTAAAAAAAAAAAATTATTGTGTCAATCCCCTTTGATTTTGCCTAACCAAATTTTATATAACGCTCAAAATTATATGAGAAGTAATTTGTGGTTAAATTCACGATGTTGTATGTATTCATATATACGGTTCTAATAAGTACACATCCTACACGTTTTGATAGGTATATACGCATGTATATATTTTCTAACTGAGATTATTTTTTTCGACATGGTATATACACACAGTGTTGGTATGTGAATTTGAAAGATTTATGCACATTGCTATACCTCGACTTTCCCAACCCTAAAAATAAAAATTTAAATATATCTCAACACCCCGTTCTAACGGTAGGAAGTGTCTAACCGAAAATATAATGTTGAAGTCAAAATCTTTAGCCCAAAGTTTACCATAATCTTCAACCATCCCCTAACATAAATGTAGGGTTGTAACAAAAACTATACCCAATTCTAAACAATTTTTTTCAATAACTAGTAAGTTCACCAATTTCATCTCCAAGTTGCTACAACTAGATGTCAGCAACATATTTTCACGGCTTTCCCTCTTCACGAACGGAGCAGATAAATCCCTAATCATCACCCATTCCGAAGAGGGAGACATTTTGTGGGTGTTAGCTAGGTATTCCAACCGAATGTACGATGATTGTTGTATTATCGTAGACGTTGAAGTTGTAGATACTAACAAATACAATCACGAGTTTTTTCGAAAAATGAAATTGTTGTGGATGTTCATAGTTATCACCCAAGTTTTTTTGGATTATGGTCATTGTTTCAATTTTGCAAGTCAATTAGAGTATTTTGATTCATATCTGGAACGAACCCAAATCTTAAAAAAAAAAAAAAATTAAACATGGAAAAGGGTGAAAGGAGAAAAACAAAAGAGAGAAGAGAATGAAATAAAAAGGGAAAAAAAAAAAAAGCGACAACGGCGGACGCCGACACCGACCATGGATGGTTGGAGGGAGAAGGATGAGAGGAGGAAGGAAAAAGACAATAGGAGGGGAGAAAACAACAAACAAAAGTAAAAAGTAAAAAATATATATTTCATTTTTTTTTAGTAATGACACTTCCATTAGACCAAAATGGTACTAAATTCAAACCTCAAGAACTAAAATGTCGAGTTTGAAAGCTTGTGGACATTAATGCTATCAAATTGAAACCTTAGGGATTTAAAGTGTAATTTCCTCTTTTATTTAAACGACTACACGTGCAACACGCATGTGGTAAAAACTAGTTAATTTAAGATAAAAAAAAAGACCAAATTGAAATTTTTTTTTTGAGTACATTGGGAGTGGGGGATTCGAACCACAGACCTCTTGGTCATCAAGTCATACATATGTCAGCTGAGCTATGCTCGCTTTGGCAAAATGAAATATTTTTAAACTTGCAAAACTAAAATAACATAAATATATCTCAATTACCTAAAATACGACTCTGAGTAGGTCAGATGTTCGAATCTCAAAATATAAATAAATATATATATAGATACATATATGAAAGGTGAGAATGCATTAATTGGAGGGAGATTTGGCAATAAAAGAGAGGTTATGTTTAGAAGTTTCCATGGAAGGACGTAAATATGTTGCGTTGTATGGCTGATTATGGCATTCAATGGATTTATCAAAAACCTCCTCAATTTCCTCCCTTCCTCCTCTCCTTCTTCTTCCATTTCAACAAGGAAACAAATCCTCCTATATATCATTCTTTCTCTCTTGCATTCTTTTTTTTTTAACTTCATTTTTTTTTGCATATTCTCATAGATCATAGATCTATCTCATCATTTCTCTCTTAGTTTCACCCTTTCAAGGGGTTTTTTTCTCTCTTTTTCTTTTGCTGCATTCAATGGATTCTTTATAATCCATTCTATTTTTCATTTGCCATAGCCGTTATAGTTACGACCGCTGTTCAAACCTTTGACCATCCTACATTTTACAGCTCGCCTTCCTTATAGGCTCTTGCAACTTTGTGGAAATCTATGTTTTTTTGGTCATATCTGTTAAGACTTTCGTTCGTCACTACCATTTGTTTACACCATTTCTCTTGATGTTATGAAGCTATTTTGTTGAACCCCTTTGCAAGGAGGCATTCTACTTCGAGAGAGTTGTCTCGCGCTCCTAAGTATAAGTACGTATCATTATTCCGCATATTCTCTCGACTTTTTGTGCTAATGTTCCATTGAAACAGATTAAAAATGCAGAAGATCATATTTCCAAAATGCACAAATCCAATCCGTTGTGTTGCACTATCTGCTTTCAGTTTATGCTCTATATTGCTCTTTTTTGATTACTCTGCCTTGTACAAAACAAGAACAAATGAAGCCACCCTCTTAACCAATGACTTCTCAAATTCTTCATCACCCATTTCTGTAAACCCCTCCATTGATCCAAAACCAGAAAAAGAAGCCATTAAAACTCTCATCACCAAATCCTCCATTGACCAAAAAGCCAAAGAAGCCATTATCAAAACTCAAACCAATTCTCCTCCAGCCAAAAGACCAAGAAAAAGAGCTGTTCATCGCAAAGGAAGATTAACAAAAACAAAGCCATCACATGATTTGGTTGAACTTCCAAAAAAAGCACCACTCATAACAGAGGAGGATCCATCATGCAAAGGGAGATACATTTACATTCACAATCTTCCCAAGAAATTCAATGAAGATTTGGTTGAGAATTGCAAATTACCCCCTTTGAAATGGGCAGAAGTGTGCAGATTCCTTGGGGAAAACATGGGATTTGGCCCAAAAGTTCTAAACCCCAAGAAAGTTTTAACCAACAAAGGCTGGTTTTACACAAACCAATTCTCATTGGAAGTGATTTTCCACCAAAGAATGAAGCAATACAAGTGCTTAACAAAGGATTCCTCAAAAGCAGCTGCAATTTTTGTGCCATTCTATACAGGCCTTGATGTTGGGCCTTATCTTTGGGGATTCAACACCTCAATAAGGGACAAAGGCCCAATTGAATTGTCCCATTGGCTTTCACAAAGAACAGAGTGGAAAACAATGGGGGGAAGAGACCATTTCTTGATTGGAGGAAGAATCACTTGGGATTTCAGAAGGAACACTGACAATGATTCAGCTTGGGGATCAAAGCTCATGCTTTTACCAGAACCAAACAACATGACAATGCTGTCAATTGAAACAGACTATTGGAACAATGACTTTGCAATCCCATACCCCACTGATTTCCATCCATCAACAGACTCCCAAATCATAGAATGGCAAAGGAAGGTGAAAAGACAGAAAAGACCCTTCCTTTTCTCCTTTGTAGGAGGGCCAAGACCACAGCAAGAAACCTCCATTAGAGGGGAGCTTATAAAACAGTGCAAAGCTTCAAAAAGCTGCTACTTCTTGGCCTGCATCCCTGGGGAGAAGAAATGTGGTGACCCTGTGGTAGTGATGAACACATTTTTGAATTCTGTTTTCTGCTTGCAGCCACCAGGGGATTCATTTACCAGAAGATCTATTTTTGATGCAATTTTAGCTGGTTGTATTCCTGTTTTCTTTCATCCTGGAACTGCTTATGCTCAGTACATTTGGTACTTTCCTAAGGATTACAAAAAGTACTCTGTTTTTATACCTGCAAAGAGGGTTAAAGGGGAAGATATGGTGAATGTGAGTGAGGTTTTGGAGGGGATTTCTAGCAAGGAAGTTTTGGGGATGAGAAATCAATTGGTTAAAATGATTCCTAAGGTGATTTATGCAGACCCCAGATCAAGATTAGAGAGTTTTGAGGATGCTTTTGACATTGCTGTTAAAGGGATTCTTAAGAGAGTGGAGAGTGTGAGGAAGAGGACTGAAGAGGGAAATGATCCTGGTGTTGATTTTGCTGATATGAACTTGAAAAAGTTTGAAATGCTTGGAGTTAAATGAATAAACATGGTAATTTTGATCTCAATTCATGGTGGTTTTTTATATTATTATTACTATTATGTCTTTTGCTCTACTTTTCTGTTGTTCTATTCTCTGTTTGCTATGGCCTATGAGAGATTCTTGGTATCTTCTTCAAATTGTTTTGCTTTCCTTTTCCCAAATTTGGCTTTGATTTCTATATGTTTGTTTTATAATTGTCTTTTGTCTCTTCTTTATTGCTTCATCCCAAGTCAAATACATCTAATGGATTGAAGTCTCAGAAAGATGTTTGGCTCTTAGTTTTAAAAAGCTTGAGTTTACTAAGCATAGACTTGTGAAATGTAAGTTTGTGTGATCTGTGTTTGGATTGTGCATAGAATTGAGATACATAAACTTGGATTTATGAAACTTTTGTTTAGTGTGAATTTATGTAAATAGGTTTCTTTGAGTTTTTTTTTTTTTTTTTTTTGAGTAAATTGGAGGTGGAAAGATTCGAACCACAGACCTTTTGGTCGTCAACACATACACATGATATGTAAATAGGTTTCTTTGAGTTTTTTTTTTTTTTTTTTTTTTTGAGTAAATTGGAGGTGGAAAGATTCGAACCACAGACCTTTTGGTCGTCAACACATACATATGCCCACTGAATCATGCTCGCTTTGGCTAGGTTTCTTGAGTTTTAAGTTTACATTGTCTGAAATTATATAACCTATGAGATTGTTAAATTCCTAACTTTTTTTTTTTCCAGACAACACATGCTGGGATTGAACCTATGATCTCTTGGTCACTAATTCATACATTATGTCAGTTGAGTTATGTTCATGTTGGCGTTAAATTCATAACCTAAAATAAACAAAATCATATATCATTAACTGAGCTTTCAAAGTAGTTACATAAACCTAATTTGTGATTCAAGTGAAAGTATCTGTGTAATAACTAACACATTTTTATATTTGTATCCAAGATCATAGCGTTTACCATCGTATCTTCGATTACACTAAAGAATTGGATGTTTAGCTCTTCTTTGAAGTTCACAAAAACCATCTGTGTCAAAGGAATCTATGCAAAAATGATGTAATATTACATCGTTGTTTGCTTACCTAATGAGTGAACCAAGCAATAGAAAGAGACAATTAATCCATTTGCCTTCACCTTTAAAATTGTGCACAATAAGTTGGTGAGAGATTGACTCTGCCAACTATTGGATTGTTGCCTTGTTCTATGATGCAAACCTTCCTTTGATTGGTAATAATTCGTCTGGAATTGAATGTTCTCGTTCACCACAATACCATCTTATTGTCTATCTCATGCATTTTAGCTACATGTTGAATATTCTAAAATTGCATCAATGAAAACTTGTCTTTTAACCTTTCTTCGGTATACATCCATTGGTATAAACTTTTTTGAATAAACTAGACCAATTAAGAAAATTTGATACATGTGTAGGAGAAACAAAACAAAGTTTCTATTTCTCAGACATCTCGATTTGATACGAGAGAAAGCATCCATAATTTTCGTTCAACATATGAGAGTGAAGATTCGAACTTCTGATATTTTGATTGATGATATATGTTTTAACTAGTTGAATTATGCTCAGGTCAACAAAAAAAAATGTTCTGTCACATAATAATAGTATGCACATTCATCACACTTTGTTGTCTATGGTATAATCGAAGGACTTGCAAATTAAACGTCACATAATCTATTGTCAACCTCGTTGAAAATCGAAAAAAGTAAAAATCCAAAATCAATAAAATTGGATTGATTTGATTGGTTTGAACTATACTCGACATTGGTTTTGTTTTCTAAGATATAAAACCAACAAATAGTGGATCAATTATGTTTAGATAGATCTTGTTAGTACCATTTTCTGATTGTTTCCCAAGAATGTACCAAAATTTCCATTAATCCAAAGCTCAAACTCCATTTATCATAAACATTCTCATGTTCGAGTGCAGTACATACAAGACATCATCCCAGCGAAAGTTGATAAATCATGACATTTTGTTAACTTTCAACACTATAAAAGATGCTGGTATTGTTTTTTAATTTAAAAATGATCATAGATTTATACTACAATCCACACACAGACAGCAGACTCCAAAAACACAATGACAAAGTCCATAAGCATGCAAAGCAACTATATAAGAGATATGACCTTAGGCTTTCCATGAAGCGAGGGGCGGTGTCTCAGAGTCCTTCCATGTTGCCAAACCACTTGCATATCGATCGCCCCTGACGGAATCAGCTGAAGCAAGGCCTTCGAGCTCAGCCAGTTCTTCAGGGGTGAGTTTTACCGATAAAGCTCCAATGTTCTGGTTGAGATTTTCGATCTTAGTCGTTCCGGGAATGGGACATACATCGTTCCCTTGGTGGTGAACCCAGGCCAGAGCCAGCTGCGACGAGGTGCATCCTTTTCTTTCTGCTATTGTGCTAACCTTCTCAAACACAGTTTTATTGTGCTCTAGATTTTCGGCTTGGAACCGTGGCAAATGCTAAACAGAAAAAGAAAATGACATTTTAAACAGAATCTCATTAACTTGAACTTAGAAGTTAACCAGAAACAAGTTCCTGCCATTTAAACTTCAGCATCAATTGAAAAGTGAGAACGCAACAAACAAAATAGAAAGACTTTAGAAATCGCTATCTATCAAGAATCGAAATGACAAACAATTAAATTTAATTTAATAAAAAGTTTTGCAAATTAAAAATTAATAGAAATTGAATAGCTTAGACATTATCAGGGATTAATTTAACAGATGTAGATGTAAGATGCTAGTTTTCTTCGATGTAAAAGAAACTCACGTGGGGATATTTTTTAAATGCTTTACATTTAAATATAAAAGAAAGTATCAAATGGATGAACAATTCTGATTTTGACTCTAGTACTTATTAAGAATATTTCAAAGATCCTTTCCTCCGGCCACTATTATGTACTCATTTAACGCTTGAGAAACACCAGCAGAAGCAAAATATTGAAAAGAGGACAGGGTCGTTAATAACAAAACAGCTTTATAATTTAAAAAATTATATGAGCTAAACTTATATTGCATTAACGATCCTAAAATTTCTTAAAATAAAATGAAAGTCAATTTCCTATTTAGATGCAAACCTTCCGGAAGTCATCATTTTCGAGACCTTCAACAAGCTTGGGCCCAGATGAGAAGAAACCTCGTCCAAGAGGACTGTATGCCACAATTCCAATGCCAAGTTCCCTTTGACAATTGAAAGAATAATATTTCAGGTCAACGATCAACTAGCAAAATGTTAGATAATGGGATTAATAAATCCTCACCTGCAAGTAGGAATTATCTCTTCCTCTACATCTCTTGACCATAAGGACCACTCAAGCTGCACAGCTGTTATTGGATGAACAGCATGTGCTCTTCTGATTGTGGAAGCTGAAGCCTCAGATAGACCTATGTACTTCACTTTACCTTCTTCGACTAATTTTTTAAGTTCTCCGATCTTTCCAGAGACAAAAGGGGGAAAAACGTCATGAGAAGTTGAAAGACTGAAAAACTTTCACGACTTGTAAAAATTGTTACTCATTCAATCATAAAAGTAATCAGGTGTACACAAATTTATGCTCATCAGAACAATTAACAGCTCAATTAAGTTGTTTAGAACTTAACTAACCAGAACTAAACTATAGCAGCTTAGTTATGTGTTCATCCCCTTAAATGAATAGCCAGATAATGACACGAGTTAGGACTTTAGTATCAGTTCCTCAGTGAGCAGTTTGGTGTACCAGCTTTTTTGAAGTGTAGTAGAGATGAGTTTTTTTTTTTTTTTTGGTAAGAAACTACCTACAGGAAAGGACTTCAATCCACAAAAGGAGTCTTCAAACTACCTACATGAAAGGACTTCAATCTAAAAGAATGAGACCAAGCTGATAATTACAAAAAGTCCAATTAAGGGACACCCAAAAGGAAGCATTAAACCTCACAAATCACAACCTCCCACACCTCCACCAAAGAACTCTCAACCCTCTAAAAATCTTATTATTCCCACTCCCCAAAATAGGAGAGATGAATTTCAAGATAATATCTTTCCTCATAACTTGCTCGCAAATAAATGAGTGTCAATTTGGACATGCTATGTATCCATGACCCTTTGCATACAGACAGAGCTTTACTTTGCGTGCAGACAGAGCTTTATTATAGAAAAAGGACTATAGTCAAAGATACCATCAAGAAGTTATGTCCGGATATTGTAATGATTCGAGAAACTATATTGAAAACGTTGGAAAGGAAAATCTTAAAATCACTTTGGAGTTAACATTAGTTAGGTAAAAGAAGAGGCTGTTGGAAGATTAGAGGGTTTACTCATTATCAATTAAGGTTACCTGTGGAGATGGGAATGAGCGTTTGATCTCATATACTTATGGCTTTAACAATTATAGAGAGAGGAAACAATTGTAGATTGTCGGGTTTAATGCAAAATTTACTTGGTCTAACTTGAGGGAAGATCCAATATTCTCTTTGATTGATAGATTTCTAGCAAATAAAAAATGGATGGAGTTGTTTAGGGAATGAAGGGTGAGTAGAAAAGCTAGAACATATCAGATCACTATCCAATTGCTCTTGATACAAGTAACTTAGTTAACCATGAAGGGTTGGCCTAATGGTCATGAAGGGCCTTGGGACTATAAAAGCCCTTCTAGAGGGAATGAGTTCAATCATTGGTAGCCACCTACCAAGAAATTAATTTTCTACGAGTTTCCTTGGCAGGCAAATGTTGTAGGGTAAGACAGTCTGTCCCATGAGATTAGTCGATGTGCACGTAAGCTGGCCCAGACACTCACGGATATCAAAAAAAATAAAAATAATAAATAAATAAATAATAGGTAACCTAGTTTAGGGGCCTCCTCCAACATTTGGTTCACAAATGCTAGGTTTGATAATGAATACGTTACTCTGGTAAATTAAAAAAAATAGCTGGAAACAAAAATGGAAGGCTGGGCTGGATGTAAACTCATAGAGAAGTTGAAAATTTAAAGAATACCCGTAAAACAACCTAAAGAAGGTTAGAAAACACTTTTGGTCCCTCAACTTTCATGAAAGTAACAACAATTTAGTCTTGTACTTTAGTTTGTAACATTTTAGTTCTTGTACTTTCAAATTTGTACAATTTAGTCCTTAAACTTTAATATGTAACAATTTAGTCCATATACTTTAAAAAAATTGTAACAATTTAGTCCATATACTTTAACATTTGTAACAATTTAATCCCAGTTGTGAAAAAACTAATCAAAATTAAGTGTTGATTGTTATTATGCAACCACTTAGACTTTGTAGTTTTTAAACACATTTAGTTCCTAATCACTTCATTGATCTACATATTTAAGAAATTCGTTCCATTAAATTTTAACAATATTTTTATTTCGATAGGTACCAAATCGTTACAAAATTTAAATTAATGTACTAAATTGTAACATACCAAAGTTTGAGACTAAATTGTTACAAAATTGAAAATAGAGAGATCAAGTAATAAACTAAAGTTAGGGACCAAAAGTAATTTTTAACCTAAGATAAAAGCTCGTGAAAAAGGTGGCTCATGGCTGAGATAGAAGCTAAAAAAGAAAACGGCTCTTTAAGAATAGAGCAAAGGGAGGTGAGAATCTCTGAAAAAGAAAACTCCTAGAGATCTGTACTACTGAGGAAAGAAAGTTGTTTCAAAAGTGAAAAGTCGAATGGCTTTTTACATAGATACTCGATGGTCCAAAGAAGAAATGAATTTACATCAGAACTGATTTCAACTGAAAGTACAAATGTAGCTGAGGATTCAAAAGTAGAAGGTAAAATTCTTCAGTCCTTTAGCAAGCTGACAAAGAAACAAAAATGGAAAAGGATATATACCTACAGGCAGATAAACAGTAACCAAGTATAAAAGCTTACCTACATTTACAAAGACAAGAAACCTACCATCCCTACAAATTAATGACACCTCGCAATTATTGTTTTTGTTTCTTTCTATTTTGATATCCGAAGTGTCCGGACCAGCTTTCACGCACCTCGCAAGTGACAAACCAGCGTCTGCCTAGATATTAATCCTAGTAGGCGATCATCATGACTTAACTCAATTTCTCTAACACCTTTAATATTCACATGGCCCTTATGGACCACTATATCAACCCACCTTACAAATCTTAAAACTGGAGACAGAAATTTAGAGCAAACGCGGGGCTTCGTTTCCAAATCAAGACATGGAAGCCAAAATACTTTCATCTGACATTAGGTCCCCGATCCCCAAATAGCAAAATAAGCCAAAACGCAGTATATAATAGAAATGGAGTAAAATCAATTCAAATCCAAGAACAATTCGTTATACTCCACTCACACAAACACGATTCAAATAACATATCAGCAGCAACAGAGTATAAGAAGGAAGCAGCGAACCGTGATTTCAATTGGAACCCTAGTGTCAACCCGGTGCTGGTAATAGAGATCGATGCAATCGACATCAAGTCGCTTCAAGCTGGCTTCGCAAGCGGATCTTACATAGGCCGGATCTCCGCGGACCTCCCTCTTTCCGTCGGCGAAACTAACTGCGAATTTGGTGGCCAATTCGAGCTTATCTCTGAAGCCGCCCTTGAGGGCCTTTCCGAGGAGGATTTCGTTGGTGAATGGGCCGTAGATGTCGGAGGTGTCGAGGAGAGTGATGCCGCTGTCGACGGCGTGGTGGATGAGAGCGATCATATCGGCGTCGGGCTTAGCGGGGCCGTAGAAGGCGGACATGCCCATGCAGCCGAGGCCCTGTGCGGATACTTCGAGGCCTTGAGAACCGAGCTTGATTCTAGGAACTTGGGAAGCCATTGTTTTTCTGTGTGTGTGTGGATGAGGAGTAGATGAAAGATGTCGCCGGAGAGGAGAGGAGAGGAGAGAAGTCGTCGGAGTGGGGAGAGCAGAAATGACTGAATTTGGTTACAGTGGTGGTGCTTTGATTATACAGTCACGTTTTGCATTTTTCGTTTTGTCGGGACTTCAAAAATAGCAAAAACGATAATATTTATATATATATATATATATATATATATATATTTTTTTTTTTTTTTTTTTTTATTTAATATTAGTACATTAGAGGTGGGGAATTCGAACCACAGACCTCGGTCGACCACACATACATATTGTCAGTCATGCTCTCTTTCGCAAAATCGATAATACTTATTACTTTGGAAAAGAAATCTACCTCAATTCATTTTTTAGATTTAAATACTATTTCCTAGTTTTTAAATTAAAATATCATTTGAAGTAATTTTTTATCGATATCAATTTTAAGATTTATTTAAATTAAGGGATGCTCGACCCCAAGAGTTACGTGCCGTACACCATAGTTTCCATTGAGGCACATTATAATTTTGTTAAAATTGGTGAACTTTTTAATACAAATAGTATATATTTTGAAGTTTAGGGGCTCAAGCCTCCCTCCAACTATTGTAGCTTCGCTCCTGATTCTTTGCATACAGTGTATCTTCCTACACACCGTCATTAAAATGGACAGCTAGAAGAGAAGGATAAAAAATGAATTTTTTTTTTTTTCCTTCTAAATGTTAATATTTTTAACAGTGGTGCGTATGAAGATACCGAACCAAAATGATATTTTCAAGGAACTTGATACATTTCAATATTAGTTTGTTCAATAGAAAATATGATGGATATTTTTTAGGTTAAAATATCATTTTGGTCCTTGTACTTTAGTTATAATTCTATTGAAAGTACATTAACTAAAATAAAAAAATAAATTAAAATGTGGATGAGGGGTTTGAACTTCGCTACTGAGGCCTTAAGACTAAGTTTCCACTAAGACAAATGTCAATATTCATCATTTAAGTGAATTTGTTAATGCTATCAAAAAAAAAAAAAAAAAAAGTGAATTTGTTAATACAAATAGGGTATATTTTAAAGTTTAGGGGCGACTCGAGCCCCCTGGACCTACTGTAGCTCTGCTCCTACTTACGCACCCGTATCTAGTTTTTTTTTACAAAATGAAGGTTTTTCTCGCTTTTATTTTACCTTAGCTCTCTTTTGTCTCTCCCTCTCCACACGACTTCATACTAATCCAATTATTTGTCTTCATCTTCATTTTTTCGATTATGTTATTTCAGCATCACTGTGTTTCCATCAAATTATTAAATAGGGTAAATTACACTTTTGGATCTCCCGCCGAAGAGGGCGTCTCTTATTTGTGTTATCGGCGTCTGATGGAGTAGGATTAGGGGTAAATTCATATTACTCATGGATTCATGGTTAATCCTTTTAGTTTACTTTTCATTCTCTATAAATAGAGAATCCCTCTCATGTATTCATTAACTCTTGATTCATAATAAAATTCTTGGAGAGAACTCTCCTTAGTCACTTAGGCTACATCAAATTGGTATCAGAGCGACTGTCTGGGCCAACGTTGACTGCTGCCGGTGAAAGACCGAGAAACTCTTGTTGGCGCAAATCGCAAGAGAGAGCTTCGTGAGTTGTGCTCGTTGCCGAACAACGTACACCTAATTACAAGGGGAACCCTTTTAAAGAAGATTCATCAAGAATGGAGAATTACAAGACAAGAAAGATGTCCAAGAAGAGATATAACGATCGATATAGGCAAGAAAACCACAAATACATTCAAGAACAATGCTGGAATTTTGATTCTAGCGATTCAGAAGATGACTTTCAACATAACAATTCGACCCATGCTCGATTCTTTCAAAGATCCTATCAAGATCTACATTGGAATTCTTATTGTAGTGATTCTAGCGATTCCGAAGAAGAAGACCATGTTGCAACTTCAAGAATGTTCATGAAATTGCCAAGAACGAGAATTTACATCACAAGAAAGAAGTTCAAGACTAGAAAAGTTTCCTTTGAATGTGAATCACGCTCCTTGGAGACAAAAATTGAAGGAAATCATGACAGGCACTACAACAACCATGATGAAATCCGGCGTAAGGAATTCGAAAAAGGAATGGATGAAATCTGGCGTCTTTTGGGAAAGTCTAACAATTTGGATCGTTTTACAACCAAACAACAAGAACCCGAAAAGGTAAGAATGACAAATTTTAAAAGTAGTCGTCTAGAAGATGGAGAATTCAACCGAAGTCAAGAACCCACGGATCATATGAGAAAGATTCAAGAAAATACAATGGAGAGGCCTCTAGAACATCAATTTTCAAGATTCATAAATCAAGATTCTAAAAGTTCGAGAAAAGAAGATTTTTACCACGACGATACACATCAAATGTGAAGATAGACAAAAAGAAATGATCCAAGAACAAAAAGTCCACCTTCCAAAAAATGTTGGGAACATCTTTTATCATGATAAACTCCAAGAATGTCGAAATGAAGGTTTCTTGGTTCAAGATTCCAATTGTTCCAACGAAGAAGAATGCCGAAATGAAAGTTTCTTGGTTCAAGATTCCAATTGTTCCAACGAAGAAGATGGTTTTTTTCATGGATTTGATCTTACAGATTCTGGTTTTTTCAACAAGGAAGATGAGTGTTTTCTACAATTTGAAAATTATTTTGATGAAGAAGATAAAGTTGAAAAAGAATTGAAAGAAACGATTGATGTTAATGATATTGATAGTATTGTTGGAAAATTTATTCAAGATCTTCATCAGAATGATTTGTCTGAAAAACCCGGAGATTCATTTATTGACCTCAATGATTTACTCTCGGATGATGAACACCATCAGATAAGTTTGAATGTCATGGAAGATGAATTCCTTTTGAATTCTGCTGAGTATTTTGACGAAGAAGATGAAATAGTAATCTGTTTGGATAATTTTTTTACTATTGTAGAAGAAAATTTGGGGCTGAAAAATTTTCAGAACCAAATCCATGAAATTGCAGTGGAGAAAAACCTTGTTGAAATTCTTGAGGTTGATGTTGGAAGATATTCAAAGAAGGGTACTATTGTTAAGTTTGGAACTTCAAGAGAATTTTCAAGAAAATTCCTTCAAAAATCTAATTTTGATTTGTTAAATGAAAGACTAAATCCTTCACAAATTTGGTCAAGTCAGGAAGACATCTTTATGAAAGCAGTTGAACTTTGTTTCACTAAAAAGGTATGTGTATTTGGAGGAATTTTTGAAGACTACTGGATCCTATTACATATGATTTTGGATTGGCAAGACTTTTGGCATAGAAACCAAACTTTGGGGAGC
Source organism: Herpetospermum pedunculosum (assembly GCA_028017165.1). Lineage (NCBI taxonomy): Eukaryota > Viridiplantae > Streptophyta > Magnoliopsida > Cucurbitales > Cucurbitaceae > Herpetospermum > Herpetospermum pedunculosum. Next base: position 58,036,669 of record CM051526.1, on the reverse strand, counting down.
ATTGGTACACCTTGGCGTGTTGATGAAATTAGAACGCAATTTTCAGTTGGAGTCTTTTGCAACCATCGACTGAAACATCTTTCTAGTCGGGCAGTTCGCTCACATTCAAAGGAAACTTTTCTGGTCTTGAACTTCTTTCTTGTGTTGTAAATTTCCTTTCTTTGCAATTTCTTGAACATTCTTGAAGTTGCAACATGGTCTTCTTCTTCGAAATCATTAGAGTCACTACAATAAGAATTCCAATGTAAATCTTGATAGGATCTTTGAAAGAATCGAGCATGGGTCGAGTTGTTATGTTGAAAGTCATCTTCTGAATCGCTAAGAATCAAAATTCCAGCATTGTTCTTGAATGTATTTGTGGTTTTCTTGCCTATATCCATCGTTGTATCTCTTCTTGGACATCTTTCTTGTCTTGTAATTCTCCATTCTTGATGAATCTTCTTTAAAAGGGTTCCCCTTGTAATTAGGTGTACGTTATTCGGCAACGAGCACAGCTCACGAAGCTCCCTCTTGCGATCTGCGCCAACAAGAATTTTCCGGTCTTTCACCGGCGGCAGTCAATGTTGGCCCAGACGGTCGCTCGGATACCAATTTCATGTAGCCTAAGTGACTAAGGAGAGTTCTTAATCTATCCAAGAATCTTATTATGAATCAAAAGTGAATGAATACATGAGAGAGATTCTCTATTTATAGAGAATGAAAAGTAAACTAAAAAGATTAACCATGAGTAATATGAATTTACCCCTAATCCTACTACATCAGCGTCACTTCTTTTTTTTCTCCCCCTCCACATTTTGCTTTTCCCAACTCTTTTGCATCATTTGTTTGAGGAATTATCACACACAAAATTAAAACTTAGGGTCAGTGTCTACTTCAACTGATTAAGGCAGCATCGTAATTAGAATGTACTTCTTTCGGACACAATATTTGTTGTATTAAAAATAAAATCATCCCCACATATTATTTAACTTAAAAAAAAAAAAGTACACAAAATTCAATGGTATAATATATATATTTTCTTAGAGTTTCTAAAATAGGAAGAGATTCAAGAATATATGTTTAAAACGTATAGATACAAACTCGAAGGTTTGAGGACTAAACTTGTTTGTTTAACTCTATTTTTTTTATCTTTTCATCACAAATATTTTGGTAAAACTTGAAAAAATTATTTTGCAACCCGAATTCAAACCTGAATTTCAGAAAGTGTTGAAATTGCCAATGTGTTACTACAGATTATTTGAAAAGAAAAAGAAATTTAAAATATATATGTTCTATGACTTATTTTTTCTTTAAGTTAGTGAGGAATAGCTGAAATGGTATATTGCAAGTTAGAAAAATAGTTAATCCAATTATTTTTATTGAAAATTAGCTAACTTCTATATTTAGAATAATATTTACAATGTGTTGGGACGAAACTACCTGATATTTAAACGTTGGACGCCAACTTCTAGTGTGCGTACATATCCGTAGTTACATATATAACAACGTACATACAAGTATATCATATGAAGTATATGTGTGTGTATATATCATAAGCCAATAATACGTGAGCATTAGACAAATGATACTAAAAAAATTAAAATTGATATGCATGTTGAGTGTACCCGAAAAAACGTTCAATCAATTGAATCATTACCTTCGACATTAAATTAAGAGATTTGCAAATCTTTCATCTTTCAAATCAATTTGAAACAGTCATTGATTCTCAACTTTGAAACTCTCTACCTTGAACAAAACTATCTACCTCAACCTTCTACATCGTTGAATGCTCGAATTTGGCTCGGAACTTTGACTCTCAAAACCTTCTATGACGTATTTCCGGAGTGAATATGGATCTTCGTCTCCCCCAACATTTTTTTTTTGACAACATGTGGGGATTGAATCTAAGACCTCTTAGTCATCTTCGTCTCCCCCAAGCTTACATTAGCGAAAATGATGTTCACATTGGAGTTATGACAGTCAAAGAAACTCTTGATTTTTCTGCTAGATGTCAAGGAGTTGGAACTCGTTATGGTAATTTTCCATTTTAATAACAAATTAACTAAATAAATAAATAAATCACATTAATTTTTCATTTAAAGAAAAAAAAAAAAACTAAATTGCTTTTAAAATTTCTTAGTGAGCTTGCCAGAAGAGAAAAGGATGCAGGGATCAAACCAGAGGCAGAAGTGGATCTTTTCATGAAGGTATTTCTATTTTTTATTTATTTTTCCAATTAACAACATATATAATTTAGGGGGTGTACATGGGTTGTGTTGGATTGGGTTGGAGGGTTTTTCAACCCAACGTGAAAATTTCGGGTTGGTGAATTCTCAACCCAACCTAACCCAACATTTCTTTCAACCCAACCCAATCCTTCAATTTTCGAGTTGGGTTGGGTTGGCCGGTTGGCCTTTTTTTTAAATTATTTTTTAGAAAAAAATCAATTTATACCCCTAAACTTTGAGGGTTGTATCAATTAGATTTTATTTGAAAAAAAATAATTTAAACGGGTGGAGACTTATGATTTTAACAATTAAACCCATAAATTTTCATAAATAAATCAATTCTATGAAAGTTTAAGAGTTTAATTAATAAATTACAAGTATCCACACATGTAAAAGCTTACATTTTTATACTAGAGGGTGTAAATTGATATATTTATGAAATTTTAGGGTTTAAATTGATACAATTGTTAGTTTAGGGTTTTAATTGATACAACCCTCAAAGTTTAGGGGTATAAACTGATTTTTCCCTTATTTTTTTTAATTAATAAATATTAATTTTTTTTAATTAACTTCAAAATCACCCTTAATGAAATTTCTTAATCCTTATTTTCCTTTCAAAATTATCATTAATGAAATTTTCTAATCCTTGATTTTCCTTTCAAAATCATCATTAATCCTTAATTTTTCTTTCAAAATCACCCAATGAATTTTTTTTTAAAAAAATATATTGAATTTATTATATATATATATATATATTTTTTTTTTTTTAAAAATATATTGAATTCGGGTTGGTTCGAGTTGAACCGAGCCAAATTTGGTTCAACCCGCGAACCAATCCGAAAATTCGGTTTTTCAAAATAGCAACTCAACCCAATCCAACCCATATTAAAAAAAAATTCAACCCAACCCGAAAAGTTGGGTTGGGTTGGGTTTCGTGGGTTGCGGGTTTTTTGAACACCCCTTATATATATATATATATATATTTAGAAGAAAAAAGAAATTGATTACAATTTTGGAAATTATATTATTACAGGCAACCGCCATGGAGGGTGTGGAGAGCAGCCTGATTACTGACTACACACTCAAAGTAAGTTGACCGGTTCTCCCTGTTAAAGGTCAAAAGATATTTTAAATAACTCCATCAATTTTGACCAATTGATATTAATTATTATTTGAATAAAAATGATATGGGGTTTGGTGGATGACTTTTTAGCATAATTCAGCCTCCTTTTCTGATTTTTCTTCTATGTCAATTGTCACCTACTCTATCTTATCTAAAATGTAAGGCCAAAAAGAAAATGTGAATTTATCTCATTTGATGGCTTTTTTCAAAAATATAAAATAAAATAAATAAATAAATATATTAATTTTGTTGGATTTGTTGAACAGATTCTTGGACTTGACATATGCAAAGACACTATTGTGGGAGATGAAGGGGGCGTTTGGGGCGCAGGGTGGGTTATTATAGTTGGTGGGTTATTATAGTTGGTGGGTTATAATAGTCTGTGTTTGGGGTGCAGAGTTGTATAGTCTGGGTTTAGTAAGTCTGTGTTTGGGGTGCAGAGTTGTATAGTGTGGGTTTAAAATACAGTTTTCTTTAACATGAAGTTTGAAATATGTGTTTATGTTAGTTTATTTTTTTTCTACAACTTTTTGTTGTATTTATATAGTTAAATGTATATTACATATTAATTTTTTAAAAATTTAAAAAATAAATATTATTTAGAAAATCACAAATAATCGACAACAAGAGGCTCGGTGGAGAGAGAAATAATACAGTTTTCTTTAACATGGAGTTTGAAATATGTGTTTATGTTAGTTTATTTTTTTTCTACAACATTTTGTTATATTTGTATAGTTAAATGTATATTACATATTAATTTTTTAAAAGTTAAAAAAATAAATATTATTTAGAAAATCACAAACAATCGACAGGTTCGGTGAAGAGAGAAATTTGGGATGAAATGGAAGATAAAAAATCGTGAGGTGAGGAAGACAAAGAGAGAGAAAAAATCGGTAAATTGAGTGAAAAAAATAGAAAAAAAAAACTCGAAAAAAAACAAAGAGAGAAGAAAACCCGGAAATTTTTTTTTTTTTTAAAAAAAAAAAAAAAAAAAAAAACTACTGTAGAACTGCTACAGTAAACACTGTAGCAACCCGGGGGTTATAATAACCCCCAACCCCAACTTATATAGTTGGAGCTCCAAACATGGGGTGAGCTATTTAAGTCCACCCCACCCTACCCAACTCGGGGGGCCAAACAGCCCCGAAATGATAAGGGGTATATCCGGTGGACAAAGAAAAAGAGTCACAATAGGTTAATATATTTCTTTAAATATTCTCATTATTTTTTTTAATTTACCCACCAACTAATTAAAAAAAATTACCCATTCCATCACTTCATCAACCCCTCAGCGGAAGACGAGGATGCCCCCTACTGAAGCAAAGCAGTTTCGGCCAGACGGTATCCGCTCTTCACTGAGAACACCCCTAACTCCTCATAGTGCCAAATTGTCTGGTCCTCTGTATGTCGTCGACTCACTGGAATAGATAAGATTGCACGAGCCTCTTCCAGGGTAAAATGCGGTTGAAGCTTAGTCTCATCCCAACCCCCCGTACTTGCAAACAACTCACACACTCGCGCGCTAGGGTGGAGAGTAATTGCCGAAATAATAGTCAGAATCGAGTCTCTCGGCACCCAGTTGGTGCCATAAACCCGCACCCCCCACCATTCCCTATCCTCTGTTAGAAAAATTGGAGCCAAAAAATTATTCAGGCCCAACAACTTTAATGGCCCAAATGAAATCAATTGATTAAACCTAATGTTTGATTGGTTGTTTACAATAGCTGCAGCCGCCAGATTGGAATTATTTTTTTTTTGACAAAAATTAAAATAGCAGTGTGTGCAAGTGGCTTTGGAGGAAAAGCAAAAAACTAGCAGCGACTTTACCGAGGTTTTTTTATTGAGTTTTTTTGTAAAAACTTTTCTTCATTGAATAGTTTTTAGAGCTAGTTGTAGTGTGATTCGTGAGCTTTTTTCTTGAGAGAAAAGAGAGAAAAATCACCCTTGAGCGTTTGTAAATTCTTGTAACCTTCTCCCTGACGATTTAGTGGAACCTGCATCGGTAGCAGAAAACTGGACGTAGCCACATTGGGTGAACCAGTATAAATTTGGTGTCATTCTCTTTCCCTTAATTTTGACTAATATCGTTCTTATTGTTTAGAAGCTTTAGATTGGTTTATCTAATTCTTTTAAACCGTTGAGTTCCAAATTGTTAATTCCGCTTTAGATTTGGAACCATAAACTGATTTGGGATTTTAGATAAAAATATATATTGTCTGAATCTGGTAGTATTTGGATTGATTATATTTGTATCGACCCCTAACAAATGGTATCAGAGCAATTGGTTGTAGAACGATGTCAGGAGAAGATCATGTGAAGATGGTAATATTTAATGGATCAGACTTTTCTTTTTGGAAGTGTCAAATATTAGATTATTTACATTCCAAGGAATTAGATTTACCATTGGATGGAAAGCTGGATGATATGAGAGAAGCTGAATGGAAAAAGTTGGACAGAAAGGTGTTGGGGACGGTTCGCTTGACTTTGACAAAGAATGTGCAAAGCAGTGTGGCGAAGGAGACCACCACAGCAGGACTTATGAAAGCTCTGTCTAACATGTATGAAAAACCATCGATAAACAATAAGTTGTATTTGGCAACTAAATTCTTTAATTTGAAGATGGTTGAAGGTATATCTGTTACTGCTCATTTAAATCAATTTGATTTGCTGATAAATCAATTAGTTGCAGTTGATTTAGAATTCACTGATGAATTGAATGCAATATTGTTGTTGAGATCTTTACCTGATAGTTGGGATACCATGAAGACTGCATTTTCTAATTCATGTGGAAAAGAGAAATTGCAGCTTTCACAGGTTAGAGATTCTGTTATAGCAGAAGAGATTCGCAGAAAGAACTCAAGTGTTGCTTCTTCTTCTGGTTCAGCGTTGAATGTGGACAGGGGAAGGAGTCATAACAGAGGTCATGGCAATCGAGGTAAATCACAAAACAATAGAAGCAAGTCCAGAAACAGCAAATTTGAATGTTGGAACTGTGGTAAGTCTGGACACCTGAAAAAGGAACTGCAAGGCCCCAAAGCGAACTGAGGGGAACGAAGACAATGCAAATGTTGTTGAAGATGAGATACAAGATGATGCTCTGGTTCTTGCAGTGGAAAATGTTCATGAGACATGGTTGATAGATTCAGGTGCGTCATTCATACTACAGGGAATCGTGACATTCTTGAAAATTATGTTGCAGGAAATCATGGAAAGGTCTATCTTGCCGATGGAGAGCCTTTGGATATCATTGGGATTGGTGACGTAAATTTGAAATTGGCGAATGATTGAGTCTGGAAAATTCGCAAGGTACGTCACATTCAAAATATGGTGAAAAACTTGATTTCTGTAGGGCAGTTAGATAATGAAAGATGTGAAGTATCCTTTGGCAAAGGAAACTGGAAGGTTACAAAAGGTGCCATGTTAATAGCTCGAGGAAGCAAGTCAGTGACTTTATATGTCAACAGCAATGAGAAGAACATGGTGGCTATTGTAGATCATTCAAGTCAGACTGATTTATGGCACAACAGATTGGGACATATGAGTGAAAAATGTATGAAAATTCTTCACTCTGCAGGGAAGCTACAGGGACTAAAGGCCGTTGAACACAAGTTGTGTGAGAGTTGTATTTTTGGGAAGCAGAAACGTGTCAGTTTCTCAAAAATAGGTCCAACGATAAAACCAAGAAAGTTGGAGTTAGTTCACACTGACGTGTGGGGGCCTGCTGAAGTTCCTTCCCTTGGTGGTTCCATATATTATGTGACTTTCATAGATGACTCAAGCAGGAAGGTATGGACTTATTTTCTCAAACATAAATCTGATGTATTTTCTGTTTTCAAAACATGGAAGGCTATGGTTGAGAATGAGACAGGTCTAAAAGTCAAAAGCTTGAGGTCAGACAACGGTGGTGAATATGTTGATGGGGAGTTCAAAAGATATTGTGCAGACAATGGGATTGTGATGGTAAAGACTATTCCAGGGACACCGCAGCAGAATGGTGTGGCAGAGAGAATGAACATAACACTGAACGAGCGTGCCAGGAGCATGAGATTACATGCAGGATTACCTAAGACGTTATGAGCAGAGGCACTCGACACAACAACCTATCTGATCAATAGGAGCCCGACCATATCACTAGACTTGAAGTTGCCTGAAGAAGTCTGGAGCGGTAAACAGGTAAATCTTTCTCATCTAAAGATTTTTTGTTGTGTGTCTTACCGTCTCATTGATGCTGCAGACAGGAGTAAACTAGATGCCAAATCCAAGAAATGTTATTTTATTGGATATGGCGGTGCTGAGATTGGCTACAGGTTTTGGGATGGCCAAAGCAGTAAAATAGTCAGAAGCAAGAATGTGATCTTCAATGAAGAAGTTTTGTATAAAGACAGAACAACAGTTGATTCAGAAAAGTCTGAGTCAGATGAAAGCAATGAAAAGAAGACTCAGTTTGTTAGTCTTCCTGAGGTTGAAACCAGAACCACAAGAATTGAAGATCAGAATACAAATACTCATGATGAACCGACTGTGGAATTTGAGGAACCAGTTGTGGAACCTAATGAACCGGTCGTGGAACCTGATGAAGTTCAGAGAACGTCACCTACAGCAGCTAGAAAGTCTAGCAGGACTATCAGACCACCATAGAGGTATTCCCCTAGTTTAAATTATATTTTATTGACTGACAGAGGTGAACCTGAATATTATGATGAGGCGGTTCAACTGAAAGATTCTGTCAAGTGGGAGTTGGCCATGAAGGATGAGATGGATTCTCTTATGACGAATCATACATGGCAACTGACTGAGTTACCAAGAGGTAAGAAAGCTTTGCAGAACAAATGGGTTTACAGAATTAAGCAAGAGCCCGATGGTAGCAAAAGATACAAAGCAAGGCTTGTAGTCAAAGGCTTTCAACAGAAGGAAGGTATTGACTCTAATGAAATATTTTCTCCTGTAGCTAAATTAACTACTATTAGAACTGTATTGTCAATAGTGGTAGAAGAGGATTTGTTCCTAGAACAGATGGATGTAAAGACAACTTTTCTTCATGGTGATTTGGAGGAAGAAATTTACATGGTACAACCACAGGGTTTCACAGTACAGGGACATGAGAAAATGGTTTGCAAACTTCAGAGAAACTTGTATGGTCTCAAACAGGCTCCAAGACAGTGGTATAAGAAGTTTGACAATTTTATGTGCAATAGTGGATTTCAGAGATGTGAGGCAGATCATTATTGCTACGTTAGATCTCATGGTAACTCATACATTATTTTACTGCTATATGTTGATGACATGTTAATAGCAGGTGCAAACAAACAGGAAATTCTAAAGATAAAGGTTCAATTATCTAAAGAATTTGATATGAAAGATTTGGGAGCTGCCAAACAAATCTTAGGAATGAGAATTGTGAGAAAATATGGAACATTGACATTGTCATAGGAAGAGTATGTGAAAAAGGTGTTAACCAGATTTCACATGGAAGATGCAAAAACTGTGAGTACTCCTTTAGCTTGTCATTTTAGATTATCTAAAGAGCACTCACCCACTACTGAGCAGGAAAGAGATCATATGGCTAAAGTGCCATATGCTTCAGCTATAGGTAGCCTGATGTACGCCATGGTTTGCACAAGACCGGACATTGCACATGCAGTGGGAGTTGTTAGCAGGTATATGAGTAATTCAGGGAAGCATCATTGGGATGTTGTGAAGTGGATTTTTAGATATTTGAGAGGGACAACTAATTATGCTCTGCATTTTAAGAAGTCAGGTTTTAAATTGCAGGGCTATGTTGATGCAGATATGGCAGGTGATATAGATGGCAGGAAAAGTACTACCGGGTATGTTTTTACTTTGGGTAATACTGCAATTAGCTGGGTTTCTAGACTGCAGAAGATAGTAGCTCTTTCTACTACAGAGGCTGAGTATGTTGCCCTTACTGAAGCAAGTAAGGAGATGATATGGCTTCAGTCTTTCTTAGAAGAACTTGGCTTGAAATTGAGAAAGGGGACTTTGCATTGTGACAGTCAGAGTGCTATTCATTTAGCAAAGAATCCAGTGTTTCATTCGAGAACGAAACATATACAGGTGAGGTACCATTTTATCATATCGGTTTTGGAAGATGAAGCGTTAGTGCTTGAAAAGATTCCAGGAAGTGAGAATTCTGCTGATATGTTTACCAAGACCGTTCCTGTTAGCAAACTGAAGTTGTGTGCAACTTCAGTTGGACTTCTCCATGAGTAGAGAGGAGTCGCTATCGTTTGCAGGGGAGACATGTTGATTGTTTTGTCTCCAAGTGGGATATTGTTAGAAAAATTGGAGCCAAAAAATTATTCAGGCCCAACAACTTTAATGGCCCAAATGAAATCAATTGATTAAACTTAATGTTTGATTGGTTGTTTACAATAGCTGCAGCCGCCAGATTGGAATTAATTTTTTTGACAAAAATTAAAATAGCACAGTGTGTGCAAGTGGCTTTGGAGGAAAAGCAAAAAATTAGCAGCGGCTTTATCGAGGTTTTTTGATTGAGTTTTTTGTAAAAACTTTTCTTCATTGAATAGTTTTTAGAGCTAGTTGTAGTGTGATTCGTGAGCTTTTTTCTTGAGAGAAAAGAGAGAGAAATCACCATTGAGCGTTTGTAAACTCTTGTAACCTTCTCCCTGACGATTTAGTGGAACCTGCATCGGTAGCAGAAAACTGGACGTAGCCACATTGGGTGAACCAGTATAAATTCGGTGTCATTCCCTTTCCCTTAATCTTGACTAATATCGTTCTTATTGTTTAGAAGCTTTAGATTGGTTTATCTAATTCTTTTAAACCGTTGAGTTCCAAATTGTTAATTCCGCTTTAGATTTGGAACCATAAACCGATCTGGGATTTTAGATAAAAATATATATTGTCTGAATCTGGTAGTATTTGGATTGATTATATTTGTATCGACCCCTAACATCCTCCACCATTCCCTATCCTCCACCCCACTCCTCTCTCCAGCAAGTCTCTACCCCATAACAAACTCCTCCGAACAGATGACGAACGGGAACCTAGTTGAGCAGAGAACAAATCAGAATGAGGGAAATAACTGACCTTCATCACCCGGGAAAAGAAAAATGTTGGTTGCGAAACCAACCGCCAACACTGTTTTGCAAGAAGAGCTTTGTTGAAAAGCTTCAAGTCTCTAAAATCCATACCACCCATACACTTCGGTCGACACAGAGTTTTTCAGCTTACCCAGTGAACCCGACGGTCATCATCCGACCCACTCCACCAGAAACGAGTCACCATCATGTTTATATCTTGCAGAAACCCCCTTGGGAGTCTGAAACAATTCATCGAATAGCAAGGGATAACCTGAATAACAGACTTCAGAAGAACCTCTCTACCCCCATAGAAAAAAGTTTCCCCTTCCAACCTTATAGTTGGCGCCACACTCGCTCCTTAATGTAGTTAAAGGTACCTGACCGGTTGCGAGGCATAAAAGATGGCCCCCCAATTACTGTTGATGGATGGGGGTCTGCCCCACCTGAAGGATCTGGCTAACACTGTCTCGCCTCCCCGGAGTTGTACTCCGACTGAAAGAAATGACAGATTTATCAAAATTTACGATCTGTCACGAAGCCCGTTCGTATCGCCTCAGAATATTTTGCACTGTGAGGGTCTCACTTACCGTTGCCCGAAAGAAAAGAAGACTATCATCCGCAAAGAATAAATGAGAAATAGGCACACCCCCGCGAGGCAAAGGCAGGCCCGAGATACGCTGTATCCGCTCAGTTGAGAAGAGTACTGCGAGAAACCCTCAGCACACAAGAGAAATAAGTAAGGCGACAGAGGATCCCCTTGTCGCAGCCCCCAGCTAGGAAGAATGTCCCCACATCTCACACCATTAAGGTTAAAAGAATATCGTACAGACGACAGGCACTACATAACCAAACTGGCCCTCTCGGGGGCAAAACCCAACTGCCTCATCATGCCCTCTAAGAACAGCCACTCCACCCGGTTATAGATTTTGCTCATATCCAGTTTCAAAGCCGCCCAACCCTTCCGACCCCGCCTTTTGGATTTCAACGTGTGGAGGCACTCAAACCCGAATATGGAATTATCAACAACATAACGACCTGGGATAAAAACGCTCTGATTGTACGAAATCAGTTCATTCAAGACTTGCTTCAACCGGTTAGCCAAAACCTTTGATATCAGCTTATATGAGACGTTACACAAAGCAATAGGACGAAACTCTGTAATACGCCGAGGTCGCTTAGTCTTCGAAATCAGGACAATCATCGTCTCGTTTAAAGGAGTCAAGGACATACCTCCATTCATAATACTCAAACAACAGTTGATCACATCAAGACCAACCACAGACCAGGAATGTCAGTAGAAGACCCTTGAGAGCTCGTCCAGGCCAAGAGCCTTAGTAGGGTGGATCTGCTTCAATGCCTGAAGCATCTCTGCCTCGCAGTAAGGTCACATCAATTGCCTATTCATTCCCTCTATGACTGCCATCGAAACATCTGAAAGAACACTGGCCAAATCCTGCTCGGAAAGACCCGAAGAGGAAAAAATATGAGTGAAATAATTAGACACCATACCCGCAACCACCCTGGAATCATCTTGTCACTGTCCTTGCTATCCTCTAGCCTTGAGATAGTATTCTGACGCCGCCGGTGAAAGGCTTTACTATGGAACCATCTCGTATTTTGGTCCCCTCACTTCAACCCACTCTCCATTGAGCGTTGTTTCCAGAACACCTCCTCCTCGAGGTACATGGCATCCAATTGTTCCCCGCTCACTCCAAATGATCTCGAAAGTCTGCTTGGTCTAGACGGGATAATGCATGCTGCACTCGGGTAGTCACCTCGCGAATACGCTGTGGATAGTTCCCTACAGCGCCCCACCCCCACTAATAGAGCGCTACCATACACTGGCTCGAAGCGCCGGCCAGATACGCTGTGGATAGTTCCCCATAACGCCCCACCCCTACAATTTAGATAGTTATTGAATGCAAATATGAAACTTAATTAGCTATATTTCATTTTTTTTTTAATTTTAGTTATTCTTGAGAATTCCACGATTAACAATTAAACTAATAAATTAACTAAACTAACTTAATTAACCAACATTGGTCCTACATTGTTTTCAAATTTCTCTTTTTAGATCACTAACAAAAGAGGCCCTAAATAATTGAAGATAAACTGAGATACATAATATACCAAACTAACACATTTACATAACAATTTAACATTTTTAACACTTATATTTTTCATATTAGGAGAACCACAACATTTAGGGGGCGTTTGGCCCCCGTAATCGGTTAGGATGGTTTTGGATTTAGAATCCAAAACCATGTTTGGAGCAAGGGGTTGGGAATCCCGTGGGGTCCATCATTTCTCTTTCCACATTTTTCATAATTATGGTGAGTCCCAACATTTTTCAATCCATTTTTCTCATGGTGGATCCCACCATTTTTCTTCCAATTTCACCCTCCCTAATTATATTTATCTAAATATTTTTTTTAATTCATTTATATTTAATCTAATTAACAATAGCTCAAAATATGTTTAATTTTTTAGTAAGATAGTTTTTTTTTTTTTTTTGCAACGATATTTTAATTAAAGCGACGATTGAATCCATGACCTCATAGTCACGGACACAACCTTATGCCAATTGAGCTATGCTCGGTTTGGCTAAGATAAAATATTTGAGGCGATCATGTTAATATTTTAAAAAATAATATTTAATTTTTAAATTAATAAATTAAAAAATAAAAAATAATAATTATTAACTTAAAATAGAATGTGATTTTTCTCTAATTACAAAATTAGTTTTTTTTTTTTTTTTTTTCCGTTTTATAATTAATGTGAAGCTCAACTTTATAAAATGTTTGAAATTATAAATTTCAGTTTGATTTAAGGGATACATACTTGAGAATATTATCCAAATGTAATAGTAGGTTGTCGTTTAATTCTTGTTTTCTTCCCTTTGTGTTTTTCATTTCAATTTTTTTTTTAATTCTTTATCTAAATATGTATTTTAAAAAAAAAAAAAATCAAACCGATTGACATGACATGTTATGTTTTTGTAGACGTTTGAATGAAACATTTAATTTTTTAATTCTTTATCCAAATATATATTTGATTCTTGTAAGCAATGTTTCGATTGTTGGAAAATAAATTCTTATTCTTAGACTATAGCATAAATTAAATGCTTCATTCAAACGTCTGGAAAAAAAGTCACATGTTGCATAAAAAATTCTACAATTCACAAAACATCCACTAAAAAATAAGAAGAAGAAAAGAAAAAAAAAAGTAGCAAAAGGAAAAAGAAAAAAAAATTGTTCAAACCCGGGTTTCAAAACACTACACCCCAAACACTGACTTCTGATTCCCAAGCTTCCCAACACTGCATCCCAAACACTGTTTTCTGATTCCCAGGTTTCCTGCACCCCAAACACCGTTTTGTGATTCCCAGAGTTCAGAACCCTCCCAATTTCTGATTCCCAGAGTTCAGAACCCTCCCAAACAATCAGGATTTTGATTCTCAGGGTTCTGAACCCATTGCGGGGGCCAAACACCCCCTTATTGCTCACTTTTCTTTTCTTTTCTTAAGAAATTTCAACATTGTTGATAAAAATAAAACGGGAGACTTAGAAAGACAACTTAAAATATTTGAAGAAATCTGGAGTGTGGGGAAAGATGCAATTTTCTTTTTATAACATAAGTTAAATAGCAACAAAGAAATTAATTAGAGGATACATGTAAAATAATGCATAAATTGTTTTGATAATTGTAATATAAGCATAAATTGTTTTGATAATTGTAATATAATAATGTGTACTCTTAATTTACATTTAATTATTGCTATAAATTAACTAATAACAATTAAATTTAAAGTCAAATCGAGCATAGCTTAATTCGCATCATTTGCATAAAGTTGTGTTCTTGGCTGAGAGATCATAGGTTCAATCATCATATTAATTTCAAATGTGCATTAATTTATTATTATTATTTTAATCAAAATTTAGGAGAGACGCAAAAAAAAATTTAAAACCTTTATTAAAATATTGTTTAATAACATATATGAAATATGAATTAATCAACAATTTGTATGCTTTTTGAGATATGAAATATGGGTAGAGATTTGTATTAATTTCTTAGTATTTTTAATCACAACTTAAATAATTTCAAATATGCAATTAATTTATATGTATCTAATTAATGGAAGGATGGAATATTTTACCTCTTAATCATTAATTTCCAGATATAGTTATTTTATTCATATGAACCGAAGTTATCTTTCCAAATTAAATATATATTATTTTATTCATACAAATTTATTATTTTTTAATCACAATTTAGAAGATATTGAATATTTCAAATATGCATTAATTTTTTTTTAATCACAATTTAGAAGATATGTGTATTTCAAATAATTATTTTTTAATCATAATTTAGAAAATATGAATAAAGATTTTAGAACCTTTATTCAAATATTATTTAATATATTATATAACAAATAATAATAATAATAAATTAAAAAGAGGGAAAAGGAAAAATAAAAAAATTCTCACTATTGTATTATTATATATATAGATAAGACATCATTTCTCGATGGAGCTGCACCCACAAAATACCATCCCAAATTGTACCGTTGATTTTGTTGGCTGATGGCTGATTCAAGCAAGGTATTATCATAGTATCTGCTCATGCCACAAAAACTTCTGCCCTGATATAATTCCTATTTCCCAGTCTTCACTTAGCCAGGTCAAGTATATTTCAATGCGAAGGTCGGAATAGACCGGAGGGACTAATAACTTGCTATAACACGAGCACGGCGTCGACGGGAATGTGCTAGAGTAAGCAACTGATTTTTCCTCCATGTCAAAAACATACCCTAAAAGTTCTTTTTATGCAGCAATGTATACATAGAAATAAAAACACGAGGGAAGAGAGTGAATGTACTGTTCACAGTATTATCTTACTCAATAATATATACCAAATCCAACAATAAATAAAATGTCTTCACTCGGATGTCTGTCGCTCGCTCGCCCGCCTTCCTTCCCCCCCTCTTATATATATCTTTCTTATTTCCCCAATGAATTCAACCAGAGGGTATTTTAAATTTCAAATCACACCAAGATAAATACGAATAATCCCAAACCAATTGCACTAGTAGCATATATCATCTTATTTGACTCAAATCATTCACCTCACCACCCTGGATTATGCCATTCTCGTTCAGGTATTCAACAAATTCATCGATGAGGTATGGCCAAGCACCTTCGGCATCGTAATTTGATAGTGTAGGCTCCACGCTCTACAAATCGGGACACGTAACAAACAAATTAGCACACAACAAATCACGGTATCTGATTTAGGTGTTTGGAGACAAACATAAATTTTAAAAGTTGGGTGAATCAAAATGATTGTTTTTAAAACTTGCAGGAATAAAATTTCATTTTAAAAAACAAAAATCATTCTTACCCTTGCAAACTCCAGAAGTTGAGACCAAGTGTCCCTGGAAATAGCTTTATTATGCCGAGCCTGAATCAAGAAAGATCAAATAAATTATTAAGAATGTATGTATCATTAGAAAACAGAACAAACAACTCTCTGACTTGGAATTTGCAACAGAAAATTCATTCTAAAGGCTTTTTTCTTGGTTGAGTGGAAAAGTCTAGAGACCTTCCATCTCTACGGCAATAATGTGTAATTTTCCCACATTCCTCAGCACAAAGCAAACAAGAAAACTATTGGCTAACTCTTGTGCAGGAAAGATCCTCCGGGTTGCACATTCTATAAATAAAAATTGTTCAAAATAGATCGCTATTGGATAAAATATCAAGAGTGTTATTGCTCTTGCATCCAAAAGATAAATAAGCTCCTTGAGTCAAATTCTAGAGAGTTGTGAAAAAAAAACTTGGGAAAAAACATTTTTACCATAAACTTTCAATTTCATCAAATTGCACCTCAAACTTAGATAAGTGTTGCAATCTTAACCTTAAACTTTAAAAAGTGTTGCAATTTAAACTCCTTGACAAGTTTTCGTTCAAAAGATTGTTAAAAAAAGTATTTTCACAAAGTGTTTAATGAATCATAAAACACAAATATGGTACAAAATTGATAAGATTTTAGAGAAAAACAACAATAAAGCTATTTATTTTTTTTTGTTGAAATTTGTAAATTTTGGCAAGGTTATTCAAGGGTTAATTTGTGCATCAATCAAATTTAATTTTGTGTAAAACTTGATTCTATTGAAATTAGTGAGTTTATGGAGATTTTCACATTATTTTTTGTAAAAATTAGTCCGTGAACTAGCAAAAATTGACTAGAGGGTAAAAATTGCAACACTTATCCAAGTTTAGGGTCCAATTTGATAAAATTGTTGCAACATGGGAAGTTTAGGGGTAAAAAATGATTTTTCCCCAAAAATCTTCATTACAGAGGTCATACCAACAACAGGAAGCTTTGCCCCACACGTTACAGAAGTTAGTCATTTTTTAAATGGACAGATTAGCAACATTACCTGCAAGAACTGACACCAGTGGTCAACCAGGGGCCACTGCTTTTCAGCAAACAGTAACTGCCACATTCCAATTGCAGTGTCCAATGCTAAAGATTTTTGTCCCTAAAACACATAAACCCACTTTAGAAGTGCATGCATTAGGCAGACATTATGCTGGTATCTAACGCACATGCCACTGAAGATAGACAAACAGCTGTAAATAGATGGATCCTCCAGGGAATATTCAAGCCAAGCACGAGTACCTTTTCTTTTGCCCAACCAAATGCGAAGTTGTAAATCTCACGGAACTTTTCTGGACAGACATGAAATCAACATAAACAAATCAGCAAGACAATATCACACAGAATTTTCGTTTCCAATTATACAAGCAAGGGATAATTACAAGTTACAACATGATATTAGCTACAAAAGAAACATACGTTCGTCTTTCAACTCGGAGCGCATAAATGGTATCCTTTCTCGGAACCTCTCCAGAGAATCTATCCTGCCATCATAAATTGAACATTGATACTATGACAAGAATAATTTTGATCCCATGTACTTTATTCTTGTCCGAAAGAATATAACTGCAAATAATTAGTTACCCTAGTGCTTGTAATCCACCAATAAACTCCTGTTTGGAAAACTCACACATTGTGTTTGCCTTCATATGCCAAGAAACAACCAACTGCAGGTAATTGCGACAAGATATTAAAAAAAAGGCTATTAATCAGAAGACGTGCACAAAATCAGTATTTAAACTAAGATTCCTAAAATTCATAGGTGAAAATATCAACCAGATCCACACCTTTCAAATAGATAACCCCATAATTATTCTACCAAATATACAGTGTTAAATGATACTGTGAAGTTGAAACAATCAGCTTCTTTGAACAAAGGTGAAGGAAGCACTTAAAGGGACCTTGAAGTTATTTATGTCAATACCTCTATCAAGCTACTAAATTATAAGAGTGAGAATATTCCTAGCCCATCTCAGATATCTTCCCCAAGATGAAGCTTGACAAGAGTAAACTTTTCAGGAGAACAGTCTATAATTTAACGCCCAATAAAAGGAATACATGCATGTCTAGAATCTAGATCACTCTAGAATGTGATGATAGATAGCATTACGTAATAATTTAATTTACATATGAATGCCTTGTGTAGGAACAATTATTTTTGAAAATCATACCATAACGATATCTTGAGGATCCACCTGCAAAAAATGCATGTGGCGTCAATTCAATAGGTAGAAATAAATAGAACTGCAAATTAATAATTAAGTAGTAATATATATAGCCATCAACTCATCAAGCACATAAAACATAGTTGGACACATAAATCACCTACCTGAAGGTCATTGCAGAGCAGTGAGATACCATCAGCCAATATCATATCAACATATTGATCTGCCAACCATGTTAATAAACTTTGTTACTTTCATGCTCATAGAAAAGAATAAACTTTTTCAGCATGGTTTCACTACTCTTTACAAGTTTACAGGAAGAAAAGAAATCTAGTAATGATAAACAAATATAAAGCTTGCCTTTATATCTGTTATAAAGCTCTTCCAAATGTCTAGAGTCGGTGAATGCTTTAATTTGGGGTTGACTGTAAAATATATCAAAAGCTCCTTCAAGATGCCAATCACTAGCCTTCAGGGCCTGATGAGCAACTTTATCACTGCATGATCAATAAAATGTCAAAATCAATGAAAATATGAGACGAATCAAAATTCATTATTCATACTTCTCTACCTTAATATGAAACAAAACTACAACACTAGTTCACAAGCAGCAAAAGCATTTGTATTGGTTTTACTCACTATTATTTATCATTGATGCAAAAAAAGAACGCATTGCTAGAACTCATTATCCATTTTTATCTAAAGGAAATAGTTATGTTTTCTATACATTAACAAAAAGTACCATCGGCCCATTCCCATTAGAAAAAAAGGAGAAAATCTCTCTAAACCTTTTGAATAAGTAAAAAGGCACCACTAAAATGATTAGTCATGAAAACTCTTAGAAAAGTGAAATAATGAACTCTAATCCAAAGCATACAAGTCAACCATCTTCATCATTAAGCGTAGCAATAAAAATTGCATGAAGAAAAAACTAAACATTTCCCACGGTTGTTAATCAATTTGTTAAGAGATCAGATACGTGCTCATGCGGCTTTACACGTGATAGATTTTTTTGTACACTCCCCCTAACCCTTCTCTTCTTCACTCTGATATTCTGAAACTTTTCTTAAATGCTCGAATACATTCAGGTTCTCCCTTTTAAGAGTTGCAACTTTATGTTTCAAATCAATTTAAGATCAGCTTTCAAAGGCAAAGGAAGACTATTTGGATTTACACAAAAATAATTATTTTATAGGAGATATACAAGGAGACCATTTACAAAAACAAAAATAAAATGACGACATATGGGTTAAGGTTTGAAGAATCCATGATGTGTATAATTTATAATATCTTAATGGGTTCAACTAATAGTTTTTTTTTCCTAATGACCGGGTATCAAAGACCCTACTCCCTACATTATGTTCATGGCCCTCTCAACTAATACTCACGGAGGCTTCACTCACCCTAGAGCTACATCGGAAGACAGGTGTCTTAACTTAATAAACTTCCATACTGGTTTCCAAGACCTTGCGTATCTATCTTTATTAACAATGACAGTCGATCCTTCCAATTAGTAATGTTAACGGCGTTTGAACTGAAGGGGTATCAACTAAGCCCTACAATGTTTGGTGGTCAAAAAACATTAGAGATAATTCAAATCCCAAGAAACTAAAAGATCCAAAGTGAATTATAATTCTCTCGGCAGAGGATGAAAATAAATAATTTATATAAGAATCCACACCAACTTCGACAGTTTCTACATCTTACTTCCATGTCAGTATATGTTATGAGATATCATTGATTTCTTAGTTTATTTTCTTCCCATACATAAGGTCAGTCTGACCTTAGAAGGAAAGCAACCGCACACAAACAGGATCTTCATGCCATAAATTTTAGTAATTAACTTAAAGGAAAGCTAAAAAAGAGTTGATTAGCATACCTTGCACCAGTTATAGCAATAAACTGTTGGAGTTTATCTCGGTGGGCTCTGCTTAGTTTATTCTGTCGAAAACAAATACAAGAAAAGTCATATTATAGAATGGTGGTTTACATGTCTTGGGTGTGTTAGTATAGTACGCATAGAAGTCCACGCAGACGACTGAACATTTCAACAAAAAAAAGTTAATCACGTAGCAGTCACTTAAAAATGGTATAAACAATGGTTAGTCCATGGATCAAACCCCAATCTCAATATGGAATTTCATGCAACCGAAGAAACAGAACTTGATTCGAATTCCCAAGTGAAATGAGTTTCGATCAACAAATAGTATAGAGAAAACAATGTAGTTAACATAAATCCTGGGCTCAGAACCAAAAATTGGAAAAGAATTAAACAACAAAAACCTTGCACAGTTGAAGAAATAAAGGAATGAGTACAAAAATTGAATTAACAATAAGCAAAGAGGACGAAACACTGACCATTTCAGAGGGTAGACTGAAGGCAGTGCGTTCTCCTCGTCGAGAAAGAATTCTAGGGTTGTTTCTGGAAGCTCAAATTCTCTCGGGGCAGTGAGTTCGATTCGATTCTGTTTTTGAATTGTTTTTCAAATTAAACTCAGTTTGGAACATCTAGATTTGGATGAACAGAATAAATCAACGAAACAAAATAAAGCAAAAAAAATCAAAACCTTCAACGGCGCGGCTTACGGGCTGAACCACTATTTCTGAGAGAAATAATTCTGATTGCTCGGGGAGGCGAGAGTGTTCGAAGAAGGGAGGGAGCGGCGACGAGTTTGTCGGGAGGCTGAGACTGCGGCAGCTGAGACTGCAGTAGCTAATGGGAAGGAGGGGCGCTCAACGTGAAATAGGGTTTGGTTTAGAAGAGAAAAAGGTAGGGTGGTAAGAAAAACGCGTGCAAAGGAGAGGAATTCAAGATTTTTATTAGCTTAAATTACAAATTTAGGCTTTGTTTACCTCCTCAGATTTGGCTTGCAATCGTAATCTGATTTTTATTGCGAGTGTTTAAATTTCGTAAGTTTAGTATAATACTCCCTTATTTGAGTATTGTTTAGATTTTTGTGCATACTCTTTGTCGGATCCTAGTGCTATAGCGAACGCTCGTTTTTTGGTTTGTCTACGATTAAAGGTTATTCAAGGATGTGTGTTTTCTTTTTCATAGTTTTCTTCTTCTTCGCTCTCTGGTTTTCCAAGCGTACCTAAACCATTGCACAAATTCAGTTCATGAGTACGAGAATTTGGTGGCGAGTGTATTGACCAAAGGCATGAAAATGTGTGAAATTCTTCAGGCGAATGTGTTGTTGGAAAAGTTTCCTCCTTCCTAGAGTGATTACTGCAATCACTTGAAACACAATAAGAAGGATTTTACTCTGCAAGAACTGATCAATCACATGCGAACTGAAGAATCCAATTGACATAAAGATAAGTTGAATTCGCAGTCCTTAAATTTTGTTAATGTTAACCTAATTGATTCTTCCGTTGCAACAAAAGACAGGTTAAAAAACAAAGAAAAATAGGTTGTTGGAGGCAAACCAACACAAGAAGGGGCACCAATTCAAGGTTGTTGGTGGCAGAATTGAAAAGTCCAAACTGATATGCTATGTGTGGGAAACCGGGACACAAATTATATTAGTGCAACGGGAGGAAAGGAAAGTCGAACCAAAGGCATGTTGCCAATGTTGCTCCACAAATCAATCTTGTTGAGAAGGAAAACATCATCGTTGTTGTGGTCGTAGAGGCTACTCTGGTGGAGAACAAGTGGATTATTGACACTGGAGCCTTAAGACATTTATGCTCAAACTGAGAGTTATTCCACGATTTTCAGGATTCTGCTGATGGCGAGTGTGTCTTCATGGGTAAGCTGAACTACTGCTGGAGTACTTGGAAAAGGGAAATGTTTTTTAAAACTCACATCTGGAAAAACTTTATCCCTCAGTGATACTGTATGTTCCTTCGTTGCGTACGAATTTGGTCTTTGGGAGTCTGTTGAATCAGGTTGGACTTAAGATTGTCTTTGAGGCTAGGAAGGTTATCATCACAAAAATGGTGATTTTGTGGGTAAGTGTCATCTAGTTGATGATCTATTTGTTTTAAACACAATTTATGTTTCTGCTTCCATGAATGAAAGTTATTCTCGTTTTACTTACATCGTTGAATCTGTTGATGTGTGGCATGGTAGACTAGGACATGTGAATGTTGCAGCAATTAAAAGGCTTAAAACCTTGCATATTATTAATGTTTCTGAATCACATGAAAATAATTGATGTTTTGTGTGTATAGAAGCAAAGCATGTAAAAATGTCTTTTAAACTTGTCATGTCTTGATGTATTGAATTACTTGAATTAAATCATTCTGGTCTGGTTGATTTCAAAGACACCACAAAGTAGATGTGGTAAAAAATACTATATATCTTATAGATGATTATTCTAGATATACGAAAATTTACTTATTAAAATCAAAAGATAAAACATGCAGTATGTTTTTAAGTATAAAGCCGAAGTAGAAAACCAACTGGACAAAAGGATAAAAAGGTTAAGATTTGATCGATGTGGTGAATATGATGATAAAACTCTTAAAGAATTTTATGAATCAAATGGTATCATTCATGAGTTTACCGCACCATATTCTCCACAACAAAATGACATAATTGAACGTAAGAATAGATCCTTAAAAGAAATTATGAATGATATGTTATTGAGTTTTAGGTTATCTGATAACTTGTGGGGGGAAGATGTGCTCTCTACTTGTTTTATTCTTAACAGGGTTCCTCACAAAAGGCTGGATAAGAGACCTTACGAGCTTTGGAAAAGTTATTCACCTAACCTCAACACTATTTGAGAATGTGGGGATGTTTAGCTAAGGTAGCATATCCAACATTCAAGAAACCTACGGTAGGATCTAAAACTTTTAACTGTGTATTTATTGGTTATGTTCACAATAGCGTTGCCCATAAATTTATGTGTTTAGTGATAATTCAATTTGTGAATATAGAGATGTATTCTTTGAACACATTTTTCCTTTTATTAAAGTTGTTGATGAGTTAGTCACTACTTCAGGTTTTAAACAATTATCGGTGTTTTTTCCATCAACTATTGATGTTAGTCATGACTATGAACCTAGAAGAAGTAAAAGACAAAAGATTGACAAAACTTTTGATCCTGATTTCTTAACCATTTTTCTAGTTGAAAATTCTAATAAGATAGATGATCAAGAGACCTTAACTTCTGTAGACTCTAGTTTATGGAAAGAAGCAATCAATAGTGAATTGGATTATTTAATTTTGAATCAAACATGAGACTTGGTTGATTTCCTAGGAGAAATAAACTTATTAAGTGCAAATGGATTTTCAAAAGGAAAATTAGACCCAATGGTTCATTGAAAATTGCAAAGCTAGATTAGTGGTTGTCGACTATACTAAAACACAAGGTATTAATTATTTTGGTACATATTCCCTTGTGGCTAAAATATTTGCTATTAGATCTTTCATTATTTTTTTAGGTATTCATGGTATGTTAATACACCAAATGGATGTAAAAATAACATTTTTTAATCGGGATTTAGAAGAGGATATCTATATGACACAACATGAGGGCTTTGTAGTTGTTGGTCACGAGAACAAGGTATGCAAGCTTAGAAAATATCTCTACGGTCTTAAAAAAGCTCTTAAACATGGTATGAGAAATTTAATCATACACTAGTAAAAAATGATTTTAAAGTGAATTCTTCTAACAAGCGTGGTTACTCAAAATTGTTTGGTGTTGATTGTGTGATTATATGTTTGTATGTTGATGACATGCTTATTTGTGGAACAAACTTATATGTCATTAATAATACCAAGCTACTTTTATCCTCACACTTTGAAATGAAAAGATTTAGGTGAGGTCGATATGATACTTGATGTTAAAATAAAGGAAATCGAAATAAGTTTTCATTATGTCAATCACACTACATTGAAAAAATGTTAAAGAGATTTGATTGATTTGATGGTATTCTTGTAAGAACATCTTATGATGCTAATATGAGTCTTAAGAAAAATAAAGGGGATAATGTTTCTCAATCTGAATATGCAAAAATTATAGGTAGAGTTATGTTTTTGGTAAATTATTCTAGACCTGATATTGCATATGTTGTGAATAGATTGAGTAGATATACACATAATCATGATAAAGGTCATTAGATTGCTCTTCGTCGTTTATTGAGGTACCTTAAGGGTACAATAGATCTATGTTTGCACTTTAACATTTTTCCTACAGTGTTAGAAGGTTATTGTGATGCAAATTGGGTAACAGATAATCATGTAGTGAACTCTACTAATGGATATGTGTTCTTATTAGGTGGAGGAGTTATTTCATAAAAATCAACAAAACAGACGTGCATAGCACGATCCACCATGGAATATGAGTTTATAGCTCTCAAGCTGGCAGACAGGACGCAGAATGGTTAAGAAGTCTACTAAGAGACGTACCATTGTGGGGGGCGTCGGTTCCAATATCTCTGCATTGTGATTCACAAGCTGCCATAAGAATTGTCAAAAAAAATAGTGTGTATAACGGAAAGAGAATGCATATACACCTAAGACATAGAGTTCAGAAACAACTGTTAAAGAGTGAAATTATCTTCTTGGAGTACGTGAGGTCCGAGAGGAACTTAGTGGATCCACTCACCAAGGGCTTGCAAAACAAAACTGGGTCAATTTCTACCATTATTATGATATTCCAATCTGATTGGGTTAACAAAGAGAGTAATTATTGAGTCTTCAACATGTATGAGACTCAAATCCTTAAGGTAAATATAATACTTGCATTCTAATCATGATGTATTATATGATTCCATAGTCCTGCCTTTGGGTGGTCTATGTATAGACTTGATGGATAACTTGTAAAAATCAGTCTGACTTAGTTATGTTTATGGTGTATTATATGAATCCATAACTCTTTCTTTGAGTGGTCTATGTATAGACTTGATGGATAACTGTGAAAGTCTTCATAGCTTAGTTTTGAGTGATTTGTCTCTGATAGACTTGATGAAGCATTTAACGTGAATGTGAAGGTGTGGTCGCCTTCTATGAAAGAGTTTAAAGGGTCTATTTCTAAAGCTTTCACGATGACCCGAGGTTTTATGTGCATGACCTTTAATAGCACATGTGTTATTTCTATATCGCGGAATCGAAAAACCCACAAGGATTAAAACGTCTTGTAGGGGGTCTCAACCATAACCGCTAAAAGTGTAAGAGGTAACTCACTGTTTTTTAAAATTGGTTGTTGTCTTACTTCACTGTTTATTAATTCAAATCGAAAGATATTAATGCTTAAGTTTATATTTTCCTTCCTCTACTCATGAACTTTTTCTTTTCTTTTCTTTTTCACAGTCATTCGTAGTGGATTTTTGGGAATGACTTGACCTGAATTCTTCTTGTTTATTCTATAAATACAAAGTTCATTTGTTGTATTTTTACACTGAGCATAAGAGGTTTTTATCGATTTCATCCCTTCTTCATCAAGTGTGTGATTAAGTTGGGAGTTGTGTTAACATTAGAGAGCAATCGACTTATCGACGATTAAGCACCACGGTCATGTCAAGTTTTCTTTCAAGGTAGTGGTATTTTTCCACGATACAACACATTGTTGTCTTTTATGTTGTTCGAATTTGTTCTACACTTAACTATGTGTAAAAATAATCATTTAAAGAAGAATTTAAGTGATTGTTGTGTTTTTTGTGCAAAGTCAGTTGTTAAGCCTAGTTGCGCCCGCAAGATCTGCAAGGTAAAATCACTATACGATCGCAACTCCTCGTTTGATTGTTTTAGCGTGAAACTAGCGGGTCAAAACTGATTTAGCTTAATTCGTCAACCACCCCTAGTCTGACTTCGAGATGAAAGACTAACACTAGTGTGGTGCTAAACCACATGGACTTCGGTGATCAAGTTAGTAATTGAATCGTTATAGTGTTTAAAAAGTAGAGCGAGAGTGATTCCAGCGTACCTTTCCATTTTGCTCCCCTCCCCTATTTGCAGTGAATTGAGGTGTAACAGATATGGCGATATTGAATGAGCCATTTTGGTTGTTACTCAAAACTTCTCACCTAAAAAGAGATGTTACGAACTTAATATCGATTTGTGTAACGGTTCGTAATGATCTTGGATGAATTTAGTGTTGGGTTTTATGTCCTAAAACTCGTGGTTTGTAAACGATAAACATATTTATTACTAATAAAGTGTTATTGAGGTTTATTCAATAAAGTTATTATTGAATATGTGAATTGCTTATTTCATTTTAGAAAACCCTAAATCCAATAAACTAAGATCCATGGCTATAACATGAGTACTTGAACTTTATGTGGAGACATAAAAGTGGATCAAGTTCGAGTAAATAGCCAAAACGGTCTATAGTATACGGATAAGGCTGGATATCTTATCTTGGGGACACTATTGGATGCGGCCCATTTTGTATTTAGTACAAACGATGTGATCCTGAATCGTTCATATGGAGACATGTGGATGAGGGCGTCCTATGCAAAGAGTTTGCATTAGACCAAACCGCGAAATAAGTCACTCTTGCTTTATAACGTTGTTTACTGTTTTAAAGACTGACTATTTCAAAACGATGACCTAGGTAACTTGACCTTAATCCTGAGCTAACTATGAACTCCTGTTTATTCGGGATTATCCTTAGATCTGCATGGGTGAGAGTGGCTCAACAACGCCGACTCAATAAGCCTCCCATTTCAGGGGTAAGACCGGATAGATAGCTGGGGACATAGGGTGCAAGATGGAATTCACTCCTACCCGTCTCTAGGGATAGTAGATAGGTTGTTCCCTTAAGTGCTGACTCCAGGTCTTGAACAAGGGGCCCCACCTTATCATTTGCCCGAGAGGGACTCGGTATAGTGATTAGATCACATACCAATTGGTTTAGTGATTGGATCACAAACCAATTGTTCATTAGAGGATCAGTGGACTTAAGGAGCAAGATGTAATTACGGGGGTAAAACAGATATTTGACCCAACCGTAAATTACGAACAACCTGTGAAGGGTCAACTTACTAATCATGGTTATATCGAGTGGACATAAATATATCTACAGTGAGGAGAGTGCAACTACTAGGCTATAGTGAAATGTCCTGGTAGTTAACGAATGTTGATTAACTAGGTTAAAGAGTTTAATCAGTTAATCTCGGATCGTTGGAGCTCATGATCTGTAGGTCCATGAGGTCCCACTGCTAGCTCATATCGGACTAAACCTTAGAACAGTGTGACGAGTGAATTCGAAGCGTTCGAATTCGAATTAGGGAATAAGTGTTAAATATATGTGATATATTTAACGACATAACGTTCAATTGCGAATTGAACAATAGAGAGAAATGGAGATATTTATATAAGATTTAAATATCGAAAATATGAATAGTGATTCATAATCATGTATATCGAGAATGATCGGGATTATTGTTGGATTTATTGGATATTAAATTTGAATTAATTAATTATTTAATATTAATTTAATTTAATTTAAAACTAATTATTTGAATAATTTGATCAAAGTTAGTCAAAAGTCAAATTGTAGACAATTGACTAAAACTTTGAAAGTCAAAAGTCAAATGTTGACTCCACTAAACCTTGAGAGTCAAGAGTCAATTTGATGATGGAAAAATCCAATTCTTAAGTTAGTGGAAAAATCCAATTCTTGAGTTAGTGGGAAAAACCATTTGTTGGTGTTTTTATGAGTCAAACTTTTTTTCTAAGTGTTCATCCCACATCAAGCCACTAATCCCACTAAATTGAGTGGATTCTACATGGCATCTTATTGTTAACTCAATTTTGCATGTTTTTGCATGTAGTCTTCTATATATACAAAGGGTTAATTAGATTAACTTCTTCTTGGAATTTTGATGAACTTTGAGAATTGTAAAGACAATTTCTCTACCATTCTCTCCAATTCCATCTTCAATTTTTTTAAAAAAAAATTAGTCACTCAAAGGATCCCACAATCCCGTTCTAAGACCGGAGAATAGTCGGGGAGACTCTCGTGGTGGTTCGTGACCGTTACGTTCGAAGATCGGGTTTGGAATCGAGAAGAATTTGAACTTCAAAGGTAACTTCTAAATTATTGTCTTTGATTTTCAAATTACATGCTTTTTCTTTTAAATTAACAAAATAAGAGTACTTAGATCCAACGTTGCTTCCGCTATGCATGCCGAAACTCTTTCAAATGGTATCAGAGCATGCTTTAAGTACTCTTTTTAGGTTAATTTAGAGTTGGTGGGTAGTAATTCATGTGATGAATGCATGTGTGCTAAAATGGAAACTTTTGGTCTTTGGCATCCAATTCTCTTCCAATTTGTAATAATTATTGTAATTGCCTTGTGATGGACTTGAATGTGTTACAAAGAGTGTGTAATTTTTTTAGAGTCATTAGAGTCTATTTTATGATGTAATTTATCAAAATTGGAAGAGGCGTCAAGTGGCGGTTCGGTCCGGTTCGGCGGCGGTTCGTGCAATCCAACAACTTACAAGCGGTTCGAGCCGATTCGAAGTGTTCGGGGGCGGTTCAAGGCTTTTTCCTATTTTATTATTGTAATAATTTAGGTAATTGCTTGTTTAGGATGCCAAAACCAATCCATTTTTAGTGTGGTTTATTTATTTATGCATTGTGAATGTATAGTTTAAATAAACATAATCTTGTGTGCATATTGTATGCCATGTAGATTTAAAATCCCACCATAGGATAAGCATGAAACATGCATTGAAAGTATGTTATAAGTGTTATAATATAAGTATGCATGTTTAGGATTCCATGAGATTTGATATAAGTTGTTATATTTTTGCATGGAATGGTTTTATATAATTGTTATATAAAAGCATGTTAGATGTATGTTATAAGGTTTGTCTGTTTTTTTATAAGTGTTATAAAATGAATTAGACATTAAAACCTATAACAAAGATAAATGCATGCTCATTTAGGGTTAACTACCAAACAATCTCCTGTTTTAATAGTTAAAATAGGTCGATATCTTGTAAAACTTCGGTTACAAGAAAAACTCACCCGGTACGATGTTGTTTAAGGTTGGGGGTATTTAAGTTGACGGTTTACGGAACACCTCCTACCTGGGCATCGAACTGGCGTTTGAGTTTAGCTAACCCGGTTTTATGAGCATGCGTGAGTGATGTGAGGCTTTAAAAGGTTTATCACCTAGACATCATAGGTTAAAATCTAGTATAAACGTTATACTCGGAAAGATTACCTAGACTTAGGATATGTTTTAGTTAGCCAAAATATATGCCTAAGTAAAGTCATACCCAACCGTCTAGAATACTTCAGTGGGAGGAAAAATGTTTTCAGCTCCTGCGTCCCTAAGAGTTCACACCGTGAGATTCATGCTCGGCTTCGAGTCGCCCTGGGAGCGACCTCCAGTAGGAAAGTATTTGCATGAGTCAATAACAAGGTGAATAGGGGAAGTCGTTCATAGTAAGTGGGCGAAGGTTGTGTGTCAACACATCCTACGGTCTCCTCCATTAGGTTGCACCGTGAGATTCCCATGATGCGCCTGCGAGTCTGCCCTGGGAGCGACCACCCCTTAGGAGGGCTGTATCATGGGATTCGGAACACCGCGAACTCCAGAAACGGATAGGGTCTCATAGGTCTGTTTTCAGCATTGTCTTTCCAACTTCGGGAGCTTGTTGATTTCGATCTCTGAGGTCTGAAAATGGAGGGTCACACTTACAAGAATTACTAAGTGTTAGTAACTTCTTGACCAAAGTAAACGATAGTTAAAAGATCTATTGGAATATGAGTTATTCTGGTAATAGTGTTTAGCTGAGATTGTCTCAATTCAAAGGAGGAGTGATAGACTGCCCCTAGGTGGATGTTGCTCTAAACCTTTGTAGTATCGTTGCAATAAAGAATAAATGATGGGTACATTATTACTTTTGCTAAAACTTGATTGAATAATATAAAAGGGTTAATAACAATTTCACTAAATACGATATATTTACTTTTTTCAACATGTCCAACTCAATAGTACAGTTACTAGCTTATGAGAAACTTAACGGGGATAATTACGCAACGTGGAAATCAAATTTAAACACAATACTGGTAATTGATGATCTAAGGTTCGTTTTAACTGAGGAGTGTCCTCCAAACCCCGACACAAATGCAAATCGAAATATTCGGGATGCATATGACAGGTGGACAAGGGCAAATGATAAAGCCCGGGTCTACATTCTGGCCAACATATCTGATGTATTGGCTAAGAAACACGATGGTATGGGTGCTGCCAAAGAGATTATGGAATCTCTGAAGGGGATGTTTGGACAACCGTCCTTCTCCCTTAGGCATGATGCCATCAAGTACGTTTATAACTGTCGCATCAAAGAAGGGACCTCTGTTAGAGAACATGTCCTGGACATGATGGTCCATTTCAATGTGGCAGAAGTAAATGGAGCTGTCATAGATGAGAAGAGTCAGGTCAGTTTTATTCTGGAGTCTCTTCCGAAGAGCTTCCTACAGTTCCGCACAAATGCGATGATGAACAAAATTGAATATAACTCCTAATGACCGCAAAAGCAAGGCTCAAGTTGCAGATAAAGGAAAATGTTTCCACTGCAACGAGAATGGGCATTGGAAAAGAAACTGCCCAAAGTACCTTGCAGAGAAGAAAGCTGAAAATGCAAAACAAGGTAAATATGATTTACTAGTTGTTGAAACATGTTTAGTGGAGAGTGATGACTCTTCCTGAATACTGGATTCAGGGGCCACTAATCATATTTGTTCTTCTTTTCAGGAAACTAGTTCCTGGAGAACGCTTGCGGAAGGCGAGATAACTCTCATGGTTGGAATAGGAGAGGTTGTCTCAACAAAATCAGTGGGAGATTTGAAGTTATTTTTTGGAGATAGATTCATTATATTAGATAATGTGTATCTTTTTCCTGGAATGAAAATGAATCTTGTATCTATCTATTGTTTGTTAGAACAATTATATAAACTATCTTTTGAAATTAATGAAGTGTTCATTACTAAAAGAGGTATTCCTATTTGTTCTGCAAAACTAGAAAACAACTTATATAAGTTAAAACCGACCATATCGAGATGTTTAAAACGGCTGAGACGCGAAACAAAAGGCAAAAAGTTTCTTCAAGTACATATCTTTGGCACTTAAGACTTGGCCATATTAATCTCAATAGGATTGAGAGATTGGTTAAGAATGGTCATCTAAGCAAGTTGGAAGACAACTCTTTACCAGCATGTGAGTCTTGTCTTGAAGGAAAAATGACGAAAAGATCTTTTACTGGAAAAGGTCTTAGAGCCAAAGAATCCTTAGAACTCGTGCATTCGGACCTCTGTGGACCAATGAATGTCAAAGCACGAAGAGGATATGAATATTTCATCAGTTTCATAGATGATTGTTACGTCTCTAAAAGTGACTATTTTAGGACTTATTTGTGTTAGGAAGTTGTGCATTTGTGAGTGTTTTTGATAGGATTTAGCTTAAACCTATGCTTATATATGAGAATTAGAAGAGGGAAGCTAAGTTAGGACTTGTATGCAAAAGGAGAGAAAAAGAATGAAAAACGAAGTTAGAAGAATGAAAACTGTGCATTACGGAGGCATTGCGGAAACATTGCTAAAACCGCAATGTTTCAAGTGAAATCCGTAAGTTGGCTAACCTTTTTCTGTTGTGATCCGATATTTCAGGGATTCGTTCTTTCTCCTCCATCCATTTTGAAGTACGACGTTGAGGATGGATGGTTCTCCTTGGCCTAATCGCACCTGCAGAATACTATAAAAGGAGGTCAAAGAGGAGGGTTTAATCATCATCCGAAAGCGTAGAAGTCTCTTCGCAGCGCAGTCTTTCCCATTCATTCTCTTCTCCGTCTGTTGGTTTGAGAGGTTCAGCTGTTGGAATCGACAATCTGATAGGAAGGAGAGAAGATTCATCTTCTCTTCTGATTGGATTCATCCAAGCAGGGCTTACCTTTCTCTCCCTTCAGCCGAGGCGTCTGCGACGAGGCGATCAAGCTCACTTTACTTGCTTTCTGTCTTTAACTTTTTATTTCCAGCACCGTTTGTTGTTATTTCTTTTCCATTAGTTAGTCCATTCCATTTCGTTGCTTTCTGTCTTTATGTTAGTAACTTTAAGTCTTCATCTGTTCATTCAAACAATTGATTAATCAAAGCACAATTCATCATTTTGCACTTTCTCATTTCCATTTCTGCCTACTGTTTTTCCTTTCTGTTTTGTCTTTAATTCTCTTCTAAGCATGTCTACTTCATCTAATATTTATGTTCTCTCTACATCCATGAGTAACTAAGTAACATAGGGGCATGCTATTGACAAATTTGTAGGCTAAAACACGTGAACCAAGCATGTAGGATAGCTCTCGAATGCATTGATTGTATGTAAGCTTCATCCCACGGGCAATTTCGATTGGCCATCCATTTTGTCCAAAGAACTCCTAACCTCTGGAAGGAGTAAGAGTTCAGAGTCATACACTCATGCTAGCCTCTCAAGGTAACCAGAAAACGACCTAGGAATAGGCGTTTTCCTAGTACAAATCATAACTTACTGCTTTAACAAGATGCTTAAGACCTTACTTGGACATGAGTAAACTAAAGAATCTAATGCATGAAATCGGAAGATACATGAGAATGAGTTAGTTTGATGCATAGTGAGTTGATCCAATGCTTGAGAATCGTGTGAAAATGCCTATAGAGGAGTCGTTAGTAGCCCTTGTTTCTCTATTTTACACACTTTCGCTGTTAGTAACATTGCGGTAAAATTGCTGTTCTCGCAATTCTGTTAAGTTAAAAATTTTGCCTTAGCCATTTTCCTCTTCGTTTATTAATTTCTTCTCTTTACATTTGAGTTTATCATTGACTGACACTTGTTCATGTTGGTATCCTCTATATATTCAGTAGTAAATAGGAACTTTAAAACCAAATCTACCCCATTAAATTCACCCATTCTTACTTAACAACACACTTCGCGAGTAACTAATAATAAATCTCTGTGGGAAAACGAATGAAAAAATACTTACTACTTGCTACAAGATCATGTATGCTTGCATGTTCTGAGTGCTCTCTCTCTCTTATTGCTTATTTCTTTTACACATTGAGCACGCAACAAGTTTTTGGCGCCGCTGCCGGGGATTTAGTTTAGTGAAAACGAAGTTTGTTAAGTTTGAAACACGAAGTTTAATATCTATTGGAACTGATCTTTTTCTCATTTCTTTTGCAGGTACCATTGGGTTAGTTTATGAATGAGCCTTCAAGTAGCGATCTAGAGTTCAATCCTGAGCCTGAGAGATTACTTAGGGCCAGAAATAGAGCTAAGAAACATCTCTTTAACCAACCCTCTATACCTCCAATAATTGCTGAAACCGCAGAGTCTCCGCAATCCTATCAAGAAGAGATGGACAAACCAGTCCCAAATCCGGTACCTACCACTCGCAATCCCATCGAAATAGCGAATGATAAGGATAGTGCCATTCTTTCCTACCTAGTACCTATGCCTGGGGAGCTAAACCCAAGCATAATCCGCCCTGAAATTACTGCCAACTCATTCGAGTTAAAGCCAGTAATGTTCCAAATGTTGTCCACTGTGGGACAATTCTTTGGAGTGAAAAATGAGGATCCCCACAACCATCTTAGAAACTTCCTAGGAGTTAGTGATACCTTTATCATCCCTGGAGTTTCCCAAGAAGCCTTGAGGCTCTACCTCTTCCCTTACTCTTTGAGGGACAAAGCAAAGACGTGGTTAAACTCATTACCCTCTGGATCAGTCCTCAATTGGACAGACTTGGCGGAGAAATTCCTAGTTAAATATTTCCCACCTGATAGGAATTCTACCTTTCGTGATGACATAATCAAGTTCAAACAAGCTGAAAATGAGTCCCTTCACGAAGCTTGGACAAGGTTCAAGGACCTTCTGCTTAAATGTCCACACCATGGCATTCCATGGTGTATTCAAATAGAGGTCTTTTTCAAAGGATGCAACCCCAGCACCAGACAAGTGCTAAACTCATCTGCT
Organism: Herpetospermum pedunculosum; assembly: GCA_028017165.1. Classification (NCBI taxonomy): domain Eukaryota; kingdom Viridiplantae; phylum Streptophyta; class Magnoliopsida; order Cucurbitales; family Cucurbitaceae; genus Herpetospermum; species Herpetospermum pedunculosum. Next base: position 58,002,750 of record CM051526.1, on the reverse strand, counting down.
GGAGGTTCCATGCTTTCCAAAAGTTATAACGAAGCCTATGAGATCCTGGAGAAGATCTCAGCATCTCACTGTAGGTGGTCAGATGATCCAATAGAGCCAAGTAGAGCTCAAAATAAGGACGCACTCAATGCCATGAGTAGCCAAATAAGCGCCCTGACCAACCTAGTTAAACAAATGGCTCAAGCCAATCTCCAAACTAGTGTCAATACCGCCACAACCATGTCAATGGGCACACAACCAAGTCAAGGTGAGACACTAATCTGTGGATTCTGTGGGGAGGGGCACCTGTATGAATACTGCCCTGGGAATCCAGCCTCAGTCTGCTATGTTGGGAGCCAACAGCAGCCCAGGAACAACCCTTATTCCAACACTTACAATCCTGGTTGGAGGAACCACCCAAACCTTTCATGGGGTGGCCAACAGAATGCTAACCAAGCTCCTAACCAGCCAAGACCGAGTGGAACACCTGGTTTCACTCCCCAACATAACCAATCCATGTATCAAAAACCATACAACCAACCAGTAGGGTCATCTGTAGAAAATCTACTCAAAGAGTACATCGCCAAGAATGATGCTACTCTACAAAGCCAGCAAGCTACCCTTAGGAGCCTAGAGAACCAAATAGGGCAACTAGCCAATGAACTCAAAAGTAGGCCCCAAGGTAGACTTCCTGCTGACACTGAGGTGCCAAGGAGAGATGGAAAAGAACAAGTTCAAGCAATTGAACTTAGAAGTGGGAGACCATTGGTAGGCAACATAAAAGAAACTCCAAAGAGAGTAGAGAACAAAGAGTCTAGTGCTCCACTGGAATCTCTGCCAAACCATGGTCTACCCTCACCAAGCACATCAGGAGCAAGGCTGAAGCCAATCATAGAAGAGATAGAAGAAATTCCAAGGCCTCCACCTATCCTGAGGCGACCTGAAGTGCCTGCATATGTGCCACCACCTCCATTTCCTCGAAGGCTAAAGAAAAAACAAGAACAGGAAGTGCACTTTAACAAATTTTTAGAAATTCTTAAACAAGTGCATGTGAATATTCCTTTTGTAGAAGTTTTACAGTCTATGCCCTCTTATGTTAAGTTTTTAAAGGATATAATCACTAACAAGAAGATTATTGGTGAATTTGAAACAGTGAATCTCACTGAGGAGTGCAGTGCCATACTCCAGAACAAGCTACCAAAGAAGGAGAAGGATCCTGGTTCCTTCACCCTACCAGTAGAGCTAGGAGGCAAGCACGTGGGCAGAGCTCTTTGTGACCTGGGAGCCAGCATAAACCTCATGCCCTTATCACTATTCCGCCAGCTAGGAATAGGAGAAGCACGTCCCACCACTGTCACCTTACAACTTGCAGACAGATCCATAGCCTACCCTGAGGGTAAGATAGAGGACATTCTTGTAAAGGTTGACAAGTTTATTTTCCTTGCAGATTTCATCATCCTGGATTATGAAGCAGACAAAGAGGTCCCCATCCTATTAGGCAGACCATTTCTAGCCACAGGTAGGGCCCTGATTGATGTCCAGAAAGGTGAGCTCACCATGAGGGTTCATGATGATGAGGTTAAATTTAGTGTTTTTAAAGCACTGAGGTATCCTTCTGACTCTGAATCTTGTGCTAGCATGGACATTGTAGATTCACTAATGGAAGAACGGCTTGAGCATGAATTATCAACTAAGCATGCCAATGATTATGTGCAATTAGATTTAATTGACTTAAACATAGCTGAAATAATGGACATACCTGTAAATAATCCTCAGCATGTTTGTATGACTACTGATTTAACTGAAAGATCCATGAATCCATTGAAACCATCCATTGAGCATCCACCTATCTTAGAATTAAAACCACTGCCTGAACATCTTAAGTATGCATATTTAGGAAGTAATGATACTCTGCCTGTGATTATTTCATCTAAATTGAGTAAGAAGCATGAGGTTGAGCTGATATTATTACTTAGGCAACATAGAAAGGCTATTGCATGGACTATTGCTGACATTAGAGGCATTAGCCCCTCTTACTGCATGCATAAGATAATATTAGAGGAAGAGCATACACCCCGAGTAGATCACCAACGTAGGTTGAACCCCTCTATGAAAGAGGTAGTTAAGAAAGAAATTATAAAGTGGTTAGATGCAGGTGTAATTTTCCCTATAGCTAGTAGTCAGTGGGTGAGTCCAATACAATGTGTACCTAAGAAGGGGGGGATGACTGTAGTAGTAAATGAGAGCAATGAACTGATTCCAACTAGAACTATTACAGGATGGAGAGTTTGTATGGATTATAGGAAATTGAATAAGGAAACAAAAAAGGATCACTTCCCTCTACCATTCATTGACCAGATGTTAGATAGGATAACTGATAGAGCTTATTACTGCTTTCTAGACGGTTATTCAGGATATAACCAGATCACTATAGACCCTAAGGACCAGGAGAAGACCACTTTCACTTGCCCTTTTGGAACATTTGCCTTTCGCAGAATGCCTTTTGGCTTATGCAATGCACCAGCAACGTTCCAAAGGTGCATGTTGGCGATCTTCTCTGACTTAGATGAATCTATGATAGAGATATTTATGGATGACTTTTCAGTCTTTGGTGATTCATTCACAAACTGTTTAGAGAACTTAGGACAAGTTCTGGCTAGGTGTGAGGAGACCAACTGTTACGTCTCCAAAAGTGACCTTTTTAGGACTTAATTATCTTAGAAAGATGTTCACTCTTAGGTGTTTTTGATAGCATTTAGCCTAAACCTATGCTTAAATATGAGAATTAGAAGAAGGTAGCTAAATTAGGACTTAGGTACAATAGGAAAGAAAAGGGTTGAAAACCGAAGGAAAAGAATGAAAAAACAAGCACTGCGATAGCATTGCGGAAACATTGCGGAGACCGCAATGTTTCAAGTGAAAACCGTAAGTTGACTGATCTTTTTCTGTTAATTTCCGTTATTTCAGGGATTCGTTCTTTCTCCTCCATCCATTCTGAAGTACGACGTTGAAGATTGATGGTTCTCCTTGGCCCAAATGCACCTGCGGATTGCTATAAAAGGGGGTCAAAGTCGAGGGTTCAATCATCATCCGAAAGCGTAGAAGTCTTCTCGCAGCTCCAACTTTTCTCCTGTCGTTCTTTTCTGTCTGTTGGTGTGAGAGTCTCAGCTGTTGGAATCGACAATCTGATAGGAAGGAGAGAAGATTCATCTTCTCTCCCGATTGGATTCATCCAAGCAAAGCTATTCTTTCATCCCCTTCAGCCGAGGCATCTGCAACTAGGCGTTCACGCTCGTTTTTATGCTTTCTGTCTTTATTTCCATTTTCCAGCTTTAGTTTATTGTTGTTTCCTTTCTTGTAACTAGATCAGTCCATTTCGTTGAGTTCTGTCTTTCTGTTATGCACTCTAAATTCCTCTTCTTGTCCAATCAAACAATCAAGTAATCAAAGCATAGTTGTTATTTCACAAGTTTTCCATCTTTTGCTGCTACGGTCTTTCCTTACTGATTTCAGTATATTTCTCTTCTAAGCATGTTTCCTTCATCTCTTATTTCTGTTTATCCCATATCCATGAGTAACTAAGTCACATAGGGGCATGCTAATGACAATACTATAGGCAAAAAAACGTGAACCAAGCATGTAGGATAGCTCTCGAAGCATTGATTGTATGTAAGCTTCATCCCACGGGCAATTTCGATTGGCCATCCATTTTGTCCAAAGAACTCCTAACCTCTGGAAGGAGTAAGAGTTCAGAGTCATACACTCATGCTAGCCTTTCAAGGTAGCCAGAAAACGACCTAGGAATAGGCGTTTTCCTAGTACAAACCATAACTTTCTGCTTTAACAAGATGCTTAAGACCTTACTTGGATATGAGTAAACTAAAGAATCTAATGCATGGAATCAGACGATACATGAGATTGAGTGAGTTTGATGCATAGAGAGTTGATCCAACGCTTGGGAATCGTGAGAAAAAGCCTATAGAGGAGTCGTTAGTAGCCCTTGTTTCTCCATTTCACACACTTTCGCTGTTGCTAAAATTGCGGTAGAATTGCTGCTTCCGCAATTCTGCTTAAGTTACAATTCTGTCTAGCTGTTTTTGTCTTCATTTATTAATCTCGTTTCTTTTCATTTGAGTTTAGCTTTGACTTGCACTTGTTTATGTTGCTACCCTCTACGTATTCAGTAGGAAATAGACAATTTAAAACCAATTTGACCCCATCAAATCCACCCATTCTTTCTTAACTTTACACTTCTCTAGTAACTTATAATAAATCTCTGTGGGAAAACGAATGAAAAATACTTACTACTTGCTATAGGACCATGTATGCTTGCATGTTCTGAGTGCTCTCTCTATCTTATTGCTTACTTATTTTAACACATTGAGCACGCAACACCAACCTAGTCCTTAATTGGGAAAAGTGCCACTTCATGGTGGAAGAAGGGATAGTCCTAGGTCATAGAGTGTCTAGAGCAGGAGTGGAGGTCGATAGGGCCAAGATTGAAATAATAGAGAAGTTGGTAGAACCTCAGAATGTGAAAGCCATTAGAAGTTTCTTAGGTCACGCAGGTTTCTATAGAAGGTTCATTAAGAACTTTTCAAAGATCTCCAAGCCTTTGTGTGAGCTTCTAGAGCTGAATAAGCCATTCATCTTCTCTAAAGAATGTTTCCTAGCCTGGACAAACCTTAAGGAAGCATTAGTCAAAGCACCTATTATAGTAGGACCAAATTGGTCAAAGCCAGTGATGTTCCAAATGTTGTCCACTGTGGGACAATTCTTTGGAGTGGAAAATGAGGACCCCCACAACCATCTTAGAAACTTCTTAGGAGTCAGTGATACATTCATCATCCCTGGAGTTTCCCAAGAAGCCTTGAGGCTATACCTGTTCCCTTACTCTTTGAGGGACAAAGCCAAAACATGGTTGAACTCATTACCCTCAGGATCAGTCCTTAATTGGACAGACTTAGTAGAGAAATTCCTAGTCAAGTACTTCCCACCTGATAGAAATTCTACCTTTCGTGATGACATAATCAAGTTCAAACAAGCTGACACTGAGTCTCTTCACGAAGCTTGGACAAGGTTTAAAGATCTTCTTCTTAAATGTCCACACCATGGCATCCCATGGTGTATCCAAATAGAGGTCTTTTTCAAAGGATGCAACCCCAACACTAGACAAGTCTTAAATTCATCTGCTGGAGGGTCCATGTTGTCCAAGAGTTACAACGAAGCCTATGAGATCTTGGAGAAGATCTCAGCATCTCACTGTAGGTGGTCAGATGATCCAGTTGAGCCAACTAGAGCTCAAGACAAGGATGCTCTAAGTGCAATGAGCAACCAAATAAATGCCCTGACCAACCTAGTTAAGCAAATGGCTCAGGCCAATCTCCAACCAAGTGTCAACACCGCCACAGCCATGTCAATGGGCACCCAACCAAGTCAAGGTGAGACACTTATCTGTGGATTCTGTGGGGAAGGGCACCCGTATGAATACTGCCCTGGGAATCCAGCCTCAGTCTGCTATGTTGGAAGCCAGCAGCAGCCTAGGAACAACCCCTACTCTAATACTTACAACCCTGGTTGAAGGAACCACCCAAACCTGTCATGGGGTGGCCAACAGAATGCTAACCAAAATCCTAACCAACCAAGGCCGAGTGGAACACCTGGTTTCACTCCCCAACATAACCAATCCATGTATCAAAAACCGTACAACCAACCTGTAGGATCTTCTGTAGAAAACTTACTTAAGGAATACATAGCCAAGAATGATGCCACTCTACAGAGCCAGCAAGCTACTCTTAGGAGCCTAGAGAACCAAATAGGGCAACTAGCCAATGAAATCAAAAGTAGGCCCCAAGGTAGACTTCCTGCTGACACTGAAGTGCCAAGGAGAGATGGTAAAGAGCAAGTTCAAGCAATTGAACTTAGAAGTGGTAGACCATTGGTAAGCAACACCAAGGACACACCAAAGAGAGTAGAGAACACCGAGTCTAGTGCTCCACTGGAGTCTCTGCCAAACCAAGGTCCACCACCAACAAGCACATCAGGATCAAGGCTGGAGCCAATCATAGAGGAGATAGAAGAAATTCCAAGGCCTCCACCTATCCTGAGGCGACCTGATGTGCCTGCATATGTGCCACCACCTCCATTCCCTAGAAGGCTAAAGAAAAAACAAGAACAGGAAGTGCACTTTAATAAATTTCTAGAAATTCTCAAGCAAGTGCATGTTAATATTCCTTTTGTTGAAGTTTTACAGTCTATGCCTTCTTATGTAAAGTTTTTGAAGGATATTATAACTAACAAGAGAATAATTGGTGAGTTTGAAACAGTCAATCTCACTGAGGAGTGCAGCGCCATACTCCAGAACAAGCTACCTGTTAAGTCTCTGAAAGTGACTTATTTAGGACCCATTTAGCTTAAGAAGATGTACACATTTAGGTGTTTTTGTTAGCATTTAGCCTAAACCTATGCTTTAATATGAGAATTAGAAGAAGGTAGCTAATATAGGACTTATGCACAATAGGTAGAAAAAGGGGTGAAAACCGAAGAAAAGAATGAAAAAATAACCCTTGCGAATGCATTGCGGAATAATTGCGGTGGCCGCAATTATTCAAGTTAAAACCGTAAGTTGGCTGACATTTTTCTGTTTAGATCCGACTTTTCAGGGATTCGTTCTTTCTCCTCCATCCATTCTGATATATGACGTTGAAGACTGATGGTTCTCCTTGGCCCAATCGCACCTGCAAATTACTATAAAAGGGGGCCAAAGTCGGAGGTTCAGTCATCACTCGAAGCGTAGAAGTCTTTCTGCAGTCCACCCTTTCCACTGTTCTTCCTTTGCCGTCTGTTGGAGTGAGAGTCTAAGCTTTTGGAATCGATAATCTGATAGGAAGGAGAGAAGATTCTTCTTCTCTCTCGATTGGATTCATCCAAGCACGGCTGAATTCTCACCACCTTCATTCGAGGCGACTGCCACAAAGTCTTCAGCAAGCCTTTACTGTTTTCTGCTCTCTTCTTCTCATTCCCATTACTGATCATTGTTGTTCTTAGTTTAGACATTTCAATTATTGCATTTCGTTGTTGTCTGTCTTGGATTCATTCCTTTTAAAGCTTTCCTTTGTCATTCAAACATTTCAAGTTAATCGAAGTAAGTTTCTGCACTTCACAGTTTATGCGTTCTTCTGCTACGGGTTTTGCTTGCTGTTTTACACATATTTCTCTTCTAAGCATGTCTACTTTATCTACCATTTCTGCTCTTTACATATCCATGAGTAACTAAAATCATTTAGGGGCATGCTAATGACAGAACTATAGGCTAAAAAACGTGAGTCAAGTAGGTAGATTAACACTCGAACATTGATTGTATGTAAGCTTCATCCCACGGGCAATTTCGATTGGCCATCCATTTTGTCCAAAGAACTCCTAACCTCTGGAAGGAGTAAGAGTTCAGAGTCATATAATCATGCTAGCCTTTCATGGTAATCAGGAAACGGCCTAGGAATAGGCGTTTCCCTAGTACAAACTAAACACTCCTGCTTTAACAAGATGCTTAAGACCTTACTTTGAAGTCGAGTAAACTTGAGTCTCTCATGCATGGAATCGGACGATACTTGAGATAGAGTGAGTTTGATGTATAGAGAGTTGATCCAAAGCTTGATAATCGTAATAAAATGCCTATAGGATAGTCATTAGTAGCCCTTAATTCACCCTTTTAATCAGTTTCGCTGCCAGTTAATTGCGGAAATATTGCGGTCCACGCAATTCTGCCAAATTTCCATTCTGTTTAGCTGTTTTCCTTCTCGTTTATTAATTCCGTCTCTTATCCTTTGCATCTAATTTCAACTTGCTTTTGTTTATGTTATATCCCTCTACACATTCAGCAAAAATTAGTTAATTAAAAACCAATTTTAACCCATCAAATTCATCCCATCTTTCTTAACATTCACACTTCGCGAATAGCTAAAAACAAGTCTCTGTGGAAAAAACGAATTAAATATACTCACTACTTGCTGTAAGGCCATGTATGCTTGCATGTGCTAAGTGCTCTCTCTACCCTTTTGCATATTTATCTTTACACATTGAGCACGCAACAAGTTTTTGGCGCCGCTGCCGGGGACTTATTTTAAGTGAAAACGAAGTTGTTAAGTTTGAAAAATCAAGTTTATCATTGAGTGAAACTAATCTGTTTCATTTCTTTTGCAGGTGCTATTAAGGTAGTTTATGAGTGAGCGTTCACATAGTGATTTAGAGTTCGATCCTGAACCTGAAAGATCACTTCGAGCTAGGAATAAGGCAAAGAAACGTCTCTTTAAACAACCTCCTATACCTCAAACCACACCTGAAACTAGAGAAATGGGCGATGTAGTTCCAAATCCGGCGCAAGCCATTCGCAACCCCATCGAAATAGCGAATGACAAGGATAGCGCCATCCTTTCATATTTAGTACCTATGCCTGGGGAGCTGAACCCCAGCATAATCCGTCCTGAAATCACTGCCCACTCATTTGAGTTAAAGCCAGTGATGTTCCAAATGTTGTCCACTGTGGGACAATTCTTTGGAATAGAAAATGAAGACCCCCATAATCACCTTAGGAACTTCTTAGGAGTTAGTGACACCTTCCTAATCCCTGGAGTTTCCCAAGAGGCCCTGAGGCTATATCTTTTCCCTTACTCTTTGAGGGACAAAGCCAAAACATGGCTAAATTCTTTACCCTCAGGATCTGTCCGCAATTGGACAGATTTAGCAGAAAAATTCCTAGTCAAATACTTCCCACCAGATAGGAATTCAACTTTTCGTGATGACATCATAAAATTCAAACAAGCTCCAAGTGAGTCTCTTCACGAAGCTTGGACACGATTCAAAGACCTCCTCATTAAATGTCCACACCATGGCATTCCATGGTGTATCCAAATAGAAGTCTTCTTTAAAGGATGCAACCCCAGCACCAGACAAGTCTTAAATTCATCTGCTGGAGGTTCCATGTTGTCCAAGAGTTACAACGAAGCTTATGAGATCTTGGAGAAGATCTCAACATCTCATTGTAGATGGTCAGACGATCCTGTAGAGCCAACTAGAGCTCAAGACAAGGATGCTCTAAGCGCCATGAGCACCCAAATAAATGCCCTGACCAACTTAGTTAAGCAAATGGCTCAGGCCAATCTCCAAACCAGTGCCAATACCGCCACAGCCATGTCAATGGGCACTCAACCAAGTCAAGGCGAGGCACCAATCTGTGGATTCTGTGGGGAAGGGCACCCTTATGAATACTGCCCTGGGAATCCATCCTCGGTCTGCTATGTAGGTAGTCAGCAGCAGCCTAGGAATAACCCCTACTCACAAACTTACAACCCTGGTTGGAGAAACCACCCTAACCTGTCATGGGGTGGCCAACAAAACGCTAACCAAAATCCTAACCAACCAAGGCCGAGTGGAACACCTGGTTTCACTCCCCAACATAACCAGTCAATGTACCAAAAGCCTTACAATCAACCTGTAGGATCTTCTGTAGAAAACCTACTCAAGGAATATATAGCTAAGAATGATGCTACTCTTCAGAGCCAGCAAGCTACTCTTAGGAGCCTGGAAAACCAAGTAGGCCAATTAGCCAATGAACTTAAAAGTAGGCCCCAAGGTAGACTCCCTGCTGACACCGAGGTACCAAGGAGAGATGGCAAGGAACAAGTTCAAGCAATTGAACTCAGGAGTGGAAGACCATTGGTGAGCAACACAAAGGACACACCAAAGAGAGTAGAGAACACTGAGTCTAGTGCTCCACTGGAGTCTCTGCCAAGCCAAGGTCCACCACCGACTAGCACATCAGGAGCCAGGCTTGAGCCAATTGTAGAGGACGTAGAAGAAATTCCAAGGCCTCCACCTATCTTAAGGCGTCCTGACGTGCCTGCATATGTGCCACCACCTCCATACCCTCGAAGGCTGAAGAAGAAGCAGGAACAGGAAGTTCATTTTAATAAATTTTTAGAAATACTTAAGCAAGTGCATGTGAACATTCCTTTTGTAGAGGTTTTACAGTCTATGCCTTCATATGTAAAGTTTTTGAAGGACATTATTACTAACAAAAAAATAATTGGTGAGTTTGAAACAGTAAACCTCACCGAGGAGTGCAGTGCCATCCTCCAAAACAAGCTGCCCAAGAAGGAGAAGGATCCTGGTTCCTTCACCTTACCTGTAGAACTTGGAGGCAAGCACGTGGGCAGAGCGCTTTGTGACCTGGGCGCCAGCATAAATCTCATGCCCCTGTCCCTATTCCGCCAGTTGGGAATAGGAGAAGCACGTCCAACTACTGTCACTTTACAACTAGCAGACAGATCCATCGCATATCCAGAAGGTAAGATTGAGGATATTCTAGTTAAAGTTGACAAATTCATTTTCCTTGCAGATTTCATTGTCCTGGACTATGAGGCAGACAAGGAGGTACCCATCCTGCTAGGTAGACCATTTCTAGCCACAGGTAGGGCACTAATAGACGTGCAAAAAGGTGAGTTAACTATGAGAGTTCATGATGAAGAGGTAAAATTTAGTGTTTACAAAGCTTTAAAATATCCCTCTGATTCTGAGTCTTGTGCTAGCATGGATGTTGTTGACTCACTAATGGAAGAACAATTAGAGCATGTACTGTTAACTAAGCATGCTAGTGAATATGTACAAATAGATGTAGATGATCTAAATGTAGCTGACATAATGAACATGCCTGTAAATAACCCTCAGCATGTATGTATGAATATAGATTTAACTGATAGAACTATTAACCCTCTGAAGCCCTCCATTGAGCATCCACCTATTCTAGAACTGAAACCACTACCTACTCACCTCAAATATGCATATCTAGGAGATAATGACACACTGCCTGTAATTATTTCTTCTAAGCTAAGTGAACAGCATGAGGTTGATTTAATTTTACTGCTTAAGCAACATAGGAAGGCTATAGCATGGTCTATTGCTGATATTCGAGGCATTAGCCCTTCTTATTGTATGCACAAAATTATTCTAGAGGAAGAACACACACCTAGGGTAGATCACCAGCGTAGGTTAAACCCCTCTATGAAAGAGGTAGTGAAGAAAGAAATAATAAAGTGGTTAGATGCAGGAGTAATTTTCCCCATAGCTAGTAGCCAGTGGGTGAGCCCCATCCAATGTGTACCTAAAAAGGGGGGAATAACTGTGGTAGTCAATGAGAATAACGAACTGATTCCAACAAGGACTGTCACAGGGTGGAGGGTATGTATGGATTACAGAAAACTAAATAAAGAAACTAAAAAAGACCACTTCCCCATACCGTTTATTGACCAGATGCTAGACAGAATAGCTGGTAGAGCCTACTACTGTTTCCTAGATGGCTATTCAGGCTACAATCAAATAACTATAGACCCTAAAGATCAAGAGAAGACCACCTTCACTTGCCCTTTTGGAACGTTTGCCTTCCGCAGAATGCCTTTTGGCTTATGCAATGCACCGGCAACTTTCCAGAGGTGCATGATGGCAATCTTCTCTGAGTTGGATGAGTCCATGATAGAAATATTCATGGATGACTTCTCAGTCTTTGGGGACTCATTTAAAACCTGTCTAGAAAACCTAGGACAAGTCCTGACTAGGTGTGAGGAGACTAACCTAGTCCTGAATTGGGAAAAGTGCCATTTTATGGTAGATGAAGGGATTGTCTTAGGACATCGAGTGTCAAGGGCGGGTGTAGAAGTGGATAGGGCAAAAATCGAGGTCATAGAGAAGTTGGTAGAGCCCCAGAATGTCAAAGCCATTAGAAGCTTCTTAGGGCATGCTGGCTTCTATAGAAGGTTCATCAAGGACTTTTCTAAGATAGCCAAGCCCTTGTGCGAGCTTCTAGAGCTAGGTAGACCATTTATCTTCTCTAAGGAGTGTGTAATAGCTTGGAAAACCCTTAAGGAAGCACTGGTCACAGCACCAATTATAGTAGGACCAAATTGGGATCTCCCATTTGAGATGCTATGTGATGCCAGTGACTATGCTGTAGGAGTCATGTTAGGACAGAAGATTGACAAGCTCACACATCCTGTCTATTATGCTAGCAAGACCTTGAATGAGGCCCAATGTAACTATACAACTACAGAGAAAGAGATGCTTGCTGTAGTATTTGCTTGTGAAAAATTTAGGAACTATATTGTAGGAACTAGGACCATTGTATATACTGACCATTCTGCTTTAAAATATCTGATGAGGAAGGCTGATGCTAAGCCTAGATTGATTAGATGGGTGTTATTGCTGCAGGAATTTGATTTGGACATTCGGGACAAGAAGGGTTGTGAAAATGTGGTTGCAGATCACCTGTCTCGATTGCAGCACAATTGCGAAAAAATTGCGGACCCCGCAATTTCTGATGCTTTTATAGATGAACATATCTTTGCTTTAACTCATCGTGATAACGATGAGGAACCTTGGTTCGCTGACATTGCTAACTTCCGTGCAGCACAGGTATTACCAGTGTTCAAGGGAGGACAAGAGAAGAAGAGGTTCCTCCATGAAGCAAGGAAATTCATCTGGGATGACCCCATACTTTACAGGACCTGTGCTGATGGGTTGTTGAGGAAGTGTGTTACAGCTGCTGAAGCGAAGTCTGTGCTGCAGCACTGTCATTCATCTCCTTATGGTGGACACTTTGGTGGACAAAGGACAGCTGCCAAGGTATTTCAAAGTGGCTACTACTGGCCAACAATCTTTAAGGACGCCCACAACTATGCCCACAACTGTGACGAATGCCAAAGGACAGGTAATCTCAGTCGCAAGGATGAGATGCCCCTCACCTACATCTTAGAGTTGGAGCTCTTCGATGTGTGGGGCATTGATTTCATGGGACCCTTCCCTCCATCATCAGGTAACCTGTACATCTTAGTAGCAGTAGACTACGTGTCAAAGTGGGTAGAAGCTAAGGCATGTCCTAATAATGATGCTAAGACAGTCACTAATTTCTTGCATAGGCACATTTTCACTAGATTTGGGACTCCTCGTGCTATCATTAGTGATGAGGGGTCACATTTCATTAATAAAGCTATGGAGAAGATATTGGCTAAATATAACATTAGGCATAGAGTAGCTACTCCCTATCACCCACACTCAAATGGTCAAGCTGAAATTTCAAATAGGGAAATTAAGAACATCCTAGAGAAGGTAGTCAAACCTAATAGGAAAGACTGGTCATTTAAGCTTGAGGATGCACTTTGGGCTTATAGAACAGCATATAAGACACCTCTAGGAATGTCTCCCTATAGGTTGGTATATGGCAAGGCTTGCCACTTGCCACTTGAGTTGGAGAACAAGGCATTTTGGGCCATGAAAGAATTAAATTTTTGTGTGAAGGATGCAGGGACATTAAGATCTTTACAGCTGCATGAACTTGATGAGCTTAGGCACATGGCCTATGAGAATGCCAAGATGTACAAAGAAAAGACAAAAATATGGCATGACAGTAGACTCAGGATCAAAGATTTTAAGAAAGGCCAACTTGTACTGTTATTTAACTCACGATTAAAGCTATTTCCAGGCAAATTAAAGTCTAGATGGTCGGGTCCATTTGTTGTTACTAATGTCTTTATTCATGGTGCAGTAGAGATAAAAAACTTGCAGCAAGGACAGCCATTTATGGTCAATGGTGCTAGGTTGAAGCACTACTATGAGGAGGGGGATGTGAAGACTCTCTCGACCTTCCTCCTACATGAAGCATGAAGTTAGAAACGAGAGAGAACGAGTGGTTACTGTGCTCGTTTAGTCAAGGCCAATGCCTTAGTTTATTTTTTCTGTTTTTTCGATGATCGTTTGTACGTTTTGTGGTGTAATTTTAATTGCGTATTTAATGTTTGTTTTGTTTGTTTTTGTAGGGAATCGAAAGAGGGGATCAAGGGGAGTAAATCGCACTTTAAAAATCAAGAATCGGTTGGGCCGAATGAAAGATACGGGCGATCAAAGTTGGGATTTATTATGAAATATTGTCCCTAGAATTGCGCAAAAATTGCTGACTCCGCAAAAAGAGCCGTTGGGATTTTATTTTCCGTTGCTTTTATATCCGTTGGAAGCCGCTCGATCGTTACGATTATCTCTCTCTTTGCTCTCCAAATCTTCAGCGATTCTCTCCATCTCTGATTCTTCTCTCAAGATCTTCAAGATTTAGCTATGGTTTCCACTAGGGCTGAGAGATCCGCCGCCAAGAAGAAGGCCGACGACGCAGCTGAAGCGGCTGCAAGGGAAGCGCTTCTCACCCTTGCTGATCAGGGTGCTGTACGCACTGGCCGTCTCGGCAAGCTTCCTATTCGTAGGAAGAAGTGGAGAGTGGTCACTGAGATCCCTGCTGGCCCATCTGAGCCAGTGGGCACGCCCACGAAGCGCCGGTGGACTGTCAAGACTGCCGCCGGACCAAGCAAATCCAAGACTCCCTCTGTGGCGAGTCAAGAAACTGATCGTGCAGCCCACGAGTCAGCCAAGGAAGGGTCGTCGCCGTCTGTGTCACCTGCGCGCAGTCCTCTCCCATCTGAACCAGTGCCAAGCACAGAATCATCACCGCCTGCGCAGAGCGCCGAGTCATCTCCAGCACCTCAGAGTGCTGATCTACCACCTGCGGATGTGCAGAGTCCTGAGCTGCCGTCTTCACCATGGAGTTCTGCGCATACCCCATCAGCAGAGCACAATTCTCCACGGCCTGATCCGGAATTCCCTTATGGGGATTACCAAGAATCCACGCAAGGCAGTGGAGAGGCAGAAGAAGAAGAAGTCTTCTCTCCCATGAGAGAAGACAGCCCTGATGAGCCTGCACAGCAGGATGATTCTATGAAGGAGACGTTGGGGGCCTGTTTCCCACAACTCCAGGCAAAGCTGAAAAAGAAAAAGAAGGCCAAGCTTGTCAAGGCCAAGAAATCCAAGAAACTCAAGAAGAAGAAGGCCAAGCGAGTGCCTTCAGCAGACAAAGACAGTGCTGAGCCTTCACTCAAACGCCTCAAGGTGGAGGCTACTGAATCTTCCAAGCCAGCCGATAAGGGGAAGGCTAAACTCTACCCTGAGGATGAACCTCCATCAGTGAGGTATGTCTCATCCGATGCCGAATCCAGGGGTGTGGAGCTGAGGAAAAGGGACCTGTTGCACGAGAAGGGGTTCCTTGATCGACTTGCTGACCTGCCGCAGTTCTTGCGCGCAGGGGTGATCAACCATGGCTGGGAGGAATTCTGCCGACCTCCCAATCCAGCATACACGAGCATGGTGTATGACTTCTATGCCAACGTGCTCAGCCCTGAGGATGGCCTATCTGTGGTCAGAGGGGTGGAGGTTGATTTCTCAGCCAAAGCCATTAATGAAGCATTTGGTCTAAGGGGCCAGCCTCACACAGATTACGCACGGATAGTTGATGAACCGACCGAGGCTGTGCTGGAAGAAGCCATCCGCACCATTGGCCAGCCTGAGGCCTCCTGGACAGTCTCACGCAATGGGCGGCACACGCTCATGAGTGCCAACCTCACGGCTAAGGCAGCTGTGTGGTTTTCATTCGTAAGAAGAAGACTCTCCCCGGTGACTCATGAGACTACAATTAACCAGAGCCGTTCGCTGCTGGTTTATGCTATAATGAGAGGTCTCACGATCAACGTGGGAGAGGTCATCACTGCTGCCATAGCCGAGTGTGCTAAGAAGGGTAAGGGACCATTATTTTTTCCAAACACTATAACCAAATTGTGTTTGCTTGCAGGGGTTCCCACCGAGCGCTTGGAGCAGCAGCTGCCCTACACAGGCCATCTGGAGTTGCCTGCACACCTAAGGCTGAGAAGAAAGGGCAACATGGAGTTTGAGTTGGATAGGCTGGCGGCTGAACAGTCCCTATCCATGGCCTGCTTGATGGACATGCAGAGGAGAATGGCTCAATGGGCCAACTATGCGCAGGCGAGGGACAGAGAAGTTGCAGACCAGTTGGGGTGCATCTTCCCAGACTTCCCTACCAACCTCCTTACTCCATGGGTGCCCCCACGACCAAGGCAACCAGATGAGGATGATGAGAATTGAGTGCTGGTTTGAAGAGCACTAGAGGGAGTATTACTGATCCCTCAAGAAACAAAAGACAATTTTCCTGCTTTTTGATAGAGTAATGTATATTATGCTGTTTTGTGGTTAAGTTTTGATCTGTTTTGGATGTTTAGTTTTATGTTTTTCCTTTTGCTTAGGATAGTCTGATGTTAGTTGATTAGGTAGGATAGTTTAGTTTTATTTTTAGGATGCATGAGTAACGGGAAAAAGCATGCTAGGGGCCTGAGTTAATGTTAAATCTGCCCAGATTGTATTGCGAAATAATTGCGGTTCCCGCAATTTTTGTGACTGATTGCATGTTTTTGATTGCCCGTTTAGTTAGGCTGTGATCTGTTAAAATTCTATCTTTTGCTGCTAGCATGACTACCTTATATAGCTGATCTTGAAGCATGCTGGATGAGTGTCATAAGACACCCTTTGATAGTTTAAATTTGCCTCTGAATAGTGCTCAGCATGCATAAACCATAAGGCCTTAAACCTGCCTGTTATGTTCAAATTTTCTGCTGCTGGGATAGTTGCTTCTAGAATGTTTTGCCTATGCCTAGGATGTTTAGATTCTCTTTGTTTTACTTTAGACTAGATGCTTCTAGGATAAGTTTGGGGGTGTGCCACCTCAAACACTCATTGGGGACAATGAGTAGTTGAAGTTTGGGGGAGGCCACCCTAGGCCTAGGAACATTCCTCTCTTCCTTAGGACATAAGCATTCTTCTTCTCCTAAAAAAAAAAAAAAAAAAAATAATTGTGATAAATAGAATAAAGAGGGGAGTCTCTCTCAAGTTGTTGAGTAATCAGTGCCAAGTGTGTAAACCACAAGTGGCATTGCATCAAAAGGCAAACCAAGGAGAGACTCCACCTAAGTAAAAAAGAAAAAAAGGAGAAATAGGGGAAGAAGAATGTATGCTTAGGAGTTATAATCTTGTGGCTTAGATGTCCTATGAAAAAAGAACTCTGATCCTTAATGAGCTAAGCACAAGGTTGTAGCTTTTAGGTTTGTCTAGGGAGATGAATGTTTATCCAATGTAGTGATGCCAGGGTTTAGGTTGTTCTCTATAAAGTACCACTGTCACTGTTAATACTAAGACTGGCATGACTCTAAGGAATCCTAGACACATTAAAAATAAGCTAGAAGCATGTACTGAGTCTGGAGTAAAGCTTGGTAGAATTTGAAACCTTAGGGATAGTAGCATGATATCATAGAAGTAGTTAGATCAGTAGTAGGGGGTTAACAAAAGCAGTGGGTATAGTAGGCAGGTGAAGCCAGAAGAGGCTAGACAAGAGGTTAGTTCTAAACTTAGGAGTGTGTCACAGGACAGCATTGCTATAGACAAAATATAAGGGAGTCAGTGGGTAGTTAAAGAAGTAGAAACAGCAGCCTAAGTAAGTCCTTAGTATGCTTGAGGACAAGCAAAGCCTTAAGTTTGGGGGTGTGTTAAGTCTCTGAAAGTGACTTATTTAGGACCCATTTAGCTTAAGAAGATGTACACATTTAGGTGTTTTTGTTAGCATTTAGCCTAAACCTATGCTTTAATATGAGAATTAGAAGAAGGTAGCTAATATAGGACTTATGCACAATAGGTAGAAAAAGGGGTGAAAACCGAAGAAAAGAATGAAAAAATAACCCTTGCGAATGCATTGCGGAATAATTGCGGTGGCCGCAATTATTCAAGTTAAAACCGTAAGTTGGCTGACATTTTTCTGTTTAGATCCGACTTTTCAGGGATTCGTTCTTTCTCCTCCATCCATTCTGATATATGACGTTGAAGACTGATGGTTCTCCTTGGCCCAATCGCACCTGCAAATTACTATAAAAGGGGGCCAAAGTCGGAGGTTCAGTCATCACTCGAAGCGTAGAAGTCTTTCTGCAGTCCACCCTTTCCACTGTTCTTCCTTTGCCGTCTGTTGGAGTGAGAGTCTAAGCTTTTGGAATCGATAATCTGATAGGAAGGAGAGAAGATTCTTCTTCTCTCTCGATTGGATTCATCCAAGCACGGCTGAATTCTCACCACCTTCATTCGAGGCGACTGCCACAAAGTCTTCAGCAAGCCTTTACTGTTTTCTGCTCTCTTCTTCTCATTCCCATTACTGATCATTGTTGTTCTTAGTTTAGACATTTCAATTATTGCATTTCGTTGTTGTCTGTCTTGGATTCATTCCTTTTAAAGCTTTCCTTTGTCATTCAAACATTTCAAGTTAATCGAAGTAAGTTTCTGCACTTCACAGTTTATGCGTTCTTCTGCTACGGGTTTTGCTTGCTGTTTTACACATATTTCTCTTCTAAGCATGTCTACTTTATCTACCATTTCTGCTCTTTACATATCCATGAGTAACTAAAATCATTTAGGGGCATGCTAATGACAGAACTATAGGCTAAAAAACGTGAGTCAAGTAGGTAGATTAACACTCGAACATTGATTGTATGTAAGCTTCATCCCACGGGCAATTTCGATTGGCCATCCATTTTGTCCAAAGAACTCCTAACCTCTGGAAGGAGTAAGAGTTCAGAGTCATATAATCATGCTAGCCTTTCATGGTAATCAGGAAACGGCCTAGGAATAGGCGTTTCCCTAGTACAAACTAAACACTCCTGCTTTAACAAGATGCTTAAGACCTTACTTTGAAGTCGAGTAAACTTGAGTCTCTCATGCATGGAATCGGACGATACTTGAGATAGAGTGAGTTTGATGTATAGAGAGTTGATCCAAAGCTTGATAATCGTAATAAAATGCCTATAGGATAGTCATTAGTAGCCCTTAATTCACCCTTTTAATCAGTTTCGCTGCCAGTTAATTGCGGAAATATTGCGGTCCACGCAATTCTGCCAAATTTCCATTCTGTTTAGCTGTTTTCCTTCTCGTTTATTAATTCCGTCTCTTATCCTTTGCATCTAATTTCAACTTGCTTTTGTTTATGTTATATCCCTCTACACATTCAGCAAAAATTAGTTAATTAAAAACCAATTTTAACCCATCAAATTCATCCCATCTTTCTTAACATTCACACTTCGCGAATAGCTAAAAACAAGTCTCTGTGGAAAAAACGAATTAAATATACTCACTACTTGCTGTAAGGCCATGTATGCTTGCATGTGCTAAGTGCTCTCTCTACCCTTTTGCATATTTATCTTTACACATTGAGCACGCAACACTACCCAAGAAGGAGAAGGATCCTGGTTCCTTCACCTTACCTGTAGAGCTAGGAGGCAAGCACGTGGGCAGAGATCTTTGTGACCTGGGAGCCAGCATAAACCTCATGCCCCTATCACTATTCCGCCAGCTTGGAATAGGGGAAGCACGTCCAACCACTGTCACTTTACAACTAGCAGACAGATCCATTGCATACCCTGAAGGGAAGATTGAGGATATTCTTGTAAAGGTTGACAAATTTATTTTCCTTGCAGATTTCATTATCCTGGATTATGAAGCAGACAAGGAGGTCCCCATCCTGTTAGGTAGACCATTCCTAGCCACAGGTAGGGCACTAATAGATGTCCAAAAAGGTGAGCTCACTATGAGGGTTCATGATGAAGAGGTGAAATTTAGTGTTTATAAAGCCTTAAGGTACCCCTCTGACTCTGAATCTTGTGCTAGCATGGACATTGTTGATTCACTAATGGAAGAACAATTGGAGCATGAATTGTTGATTAAGCATGCTAATAACTATGTAGGATTAGAATTAACTGACTTAAACATAGCTGAGATAATGGACATACCTGTAAATAACCCTCAGCATGTTTGTATGAATATTGACTTAACTGAAAAATCTTTGAATCCATTAAAACCATCCATTGAGCATCCACCTGTCTTAGAATTAAAACCTCTCCCCACTCACCTCAAGTATGCATATCTAGGAAGTAATGATACTTTGCCTGTAATTATTTCTTCTAAATTAAGTGAAAAGCATGAGGTTGAACTGATTTTACTACTTAAGCAACATAGGAAGGCTATTGCATGGACTATTGCTGACATTAGAGGCATTAGCCCTTCTTATTGCATGCATAAGATTATACTAGAGGAAGAACATACACCTAGAGTAGATCACCAACGTAGGCTGAATCCCTCTATGAAAGAGGTAGTTAAGAAAGAAATAATTAAATGGTTAGATGCTGGTGTAATCTTCCCCATAGCTAGTAGTCAGTGGGTGAGCCCTATACAATGTGTACCTAAGAAGGGGGGGATGACTGTGGTAGTCAATGAGAACAATGAACTGATTTCGACTAGGACTATCACAGGGTGGAGAGTTTGCATGGATTATAGGAAACTAAATAAAGAGACCAAAAAAGATCATTTCCCTCTACCATTCATTGACCAAATGTTAGACAGAATAGCTGGTAGAGCCTACTACTGTTTCTTAGACGGTTACTCAGGGTATAATCAGATCACTATAGACCCTAAGGACCAAGAGAAGACTACCTTCACTTGCCCTTTTGGAACTTTTGCCTTTCGCAGAATGCCTTTTGGCTTATGCAATGCACCGGCAACTTTCCAAAGGTGCATGTTGGCAATCTTCTCTGATTTGGATGAATCCATGATAGAGATATTCATGGATGATTTCTCAGTCTTTGGGGATTCCTTTACCAACTGTCTAGAGAACTTAGGACAAGTCTTGGCTAGGTGTGAGGAGACCAACCTAGTCCTAAATTGGGAAAAGTGCCATTTCATGGTGGATGAGGGGATTGTCTTAGGTCATAGAGTGTCAAGGGCAGGTGTAGAAGTTGACAGGGCAAAAATTGAAATAATAGAGAAATTGGTAGAACCCCAAAATGTCAAAGCCATTAGAAGTTTCTTAGGGCACGCTGGTTTCTATAGAAGGTTCATTAAGGACTTTTCTAAGATCTCCAAACCTCTATGTGAGCTTCTAGAGCTAAATAAACCATTTATTTTCTCTGAAGAGTGTGTCCTAGCGTGGAAAACCCTTAAGAAAGCACTAGTCACAGCACCTATTATAGTAGGGCCTAATTGGGATCTTCCCTTTGAGATGTTATGTGACGCCAGTGACTATGCTGTAGGGGTTATGTTAGGACAGAAGATTGACAAATTAACACACCCTGTCTATTATGCTAGTAAGACACTTAATGAGGCACAATGCAACTACACAACCACTGAGAAAGAGATGCTAGCTGTAGTGTTTGCTTGTGAGAAATTTAGGAACTATATTGTAGGCACTAGGACAATCGTGTACACTGACCATTCTGCTTTGAAGTACCTTATGAGGAAGGCTGATGCTAAGCCTAGGTTGATTAGGTGGGTACTGCTGCTGCAAGAGTTTGATCTAGACATTAGAGATAAGAAAGGAAGTGAAAATGTGGTTGCGGATCATCTTTCTAGATTGCAGCATAATTGCAAAAAAATTGCGGAACCCGCAATTTCTGATGCTTTTATTGATGAACATGTCTTTGTATTGACTCATCGTGATAACGATGAGGAACCTTGGTTTGCTGACATTGCTAACTTCCTTGCATCACAGGTACTACCAACTTTCAAGGGAGGACAAGAGAAGAAGAGGTTCCTTCATGAGGCAAGGAAATTCATATGGGATGACCCCACCCTTTACAAAACATGTGCTGACGGCTTGCTAAGGAAGTGTGTTTCAGTTACTGAGGCGAAGTCTGTGCTGCAGCACTGCCACACAGCTCCTTATGGTGGACACTTTGGTGGCCAAAGAACAGCTGCAAAGGTATTTCAGAGTGGCTACTATTGGCCAACGATCTTCAAGGATGCTCACAACTATGCCCACAACTGTGATGAATGCCAAAGGACAGGTAACCTCAGTCGCAAGGATGAAATGCCTCTCACTTACATCTTAGAGTTGGAGCTCTTTGATGTGTGGGGCATTGACTTCATGGGACCATTTCCCCCATCATCAGGTAACCTTTACATATTAGTGGCAGTAGACTATGTATCCAAGTGGGTAGAAGCCATAGCATGTCCCAATAATGATGCCAAAACAGTAATAAAATTCTTGCATAGGCACATTTTTACTAGGTTTGGAACACCACGTGCTATCATTAGTGATGAGGGGACACATTTCATTAATAAAGCTATGGAGAGAGTGTTGGCTAAGTATAACATTAGACATAGAGTAGCCACTCCCTATCACCCACACTCGAATGGTCAGGCTGAAATTTCTAATAGGGAGATTAAGAACATCCTAGAAAAAGTGGTCAAACCTAATAGAAAGGACTGGTCATTTAAACTCGAGGATGCACTTTGGGCGTATAGGACTGCATATAAGACACCCCTAGGTATGTCTCCTTACAGACTCGTGTATGGTAAAGCTTGTCATCTTCCATTCGAGTTAGAAATTAAGGCATTTTGGGCACTAAAAGAGTTGAATTATTGCGTGACCGATGCGGGAACGTTGCGGTCTCTGCAATTACATGAGCTTGATGAGCTTAGACATATGTCTTATGAAAATGCCAAAATGTATAAGGAAAAGACCAAGATTTGGCACGACAGTAGACTTAGGATTAAGGACTTCAAGAAAGGCCAACTTGTTTTATTATTTAACTCACGATTGAAATTATTTCCAGGCAAACTTAAGTCTAGATGGTCAGGTCCGTTTGTAATTACTAATGTGTTTGTTCATGGTGCCATTGAGATAAAGAACCTGCAGCAAGGACAACCATTCATGGTTAATGGTGCAAGATTGAAGCACTACTATGAGGAAGGGGATGTGAAAACTCTCTCGGCCTTCCTCTTGATTGAAGCGTAAAATTAAGAACGAGAGAGGACGAGTGTTTGCTGTGCTCGTCAATATGAGGCTCATGCCTTAGTTTATTTTTTTTGCGATTTTCCGGTTATCGTTTGTGTATCTTTTTGTATGATTTTAATTACGAATTTGATGTTGATTTTATTTCTTTTTGTAGGGAATCAATAGAGGGAATCAAGGAGATTAAATCCAGCTAAAAAAATCAAGAAGATATTGGGCCAAATCAAAGATACGGTTGAGCAAAGATTGACATTTCAATGAAAATATCTCCAACGGTCACTAGGATTGCGCTGGATTTGCAGAGTCCGCAAAAATATAGCCGTTGGGATTTTTCCGTTTTCTTTATATCCGTTGAGACGCGCGTTGATCTTTACGATTTCCCAAGTATCTGAACTCCAAGAAAGCTGCTTTTCTCTTCATCTGTGATTCCTCTCTCCAAAACTCCACAATTCAACAATGGTGCTAACAAGAGCCGAACGATCTGCGTCCAAGAAAAGGGCTGATGAAGCTGAAACGGCTGCGAAGGAAGCACTGCTTGCCTTGGCTGAGGCTGATGCTGCGCGAACCGAACGACTTCACAAACTTCCGATTCGCAAGAAGAAGTGGAAGGTCGTCACAGAGATACCTGCTGGACCCTCTGAACCAGCAGGCACGCCCAGGAAGCGCAAATGGAGTATGGCTGTGGCCGAGGAAGAAATCAAGAACAAGACTCCCTCTGTGGAGAGTCAAGAATTGGGCCAGCCATCCCACGAGACAGCCGAGCGCAGCCCTTCGCCATCTCCACCGGTTCAAAGCCCTGAGCTCTCTTCATCACCGCCAGCGCAGAGCCCTGAGCTGCCTTCTTCACCGCAGAGTTCTGCACAGACCCCTACAGCAGCACAGAGCACCACTCCTTCGCACACTTCCCCCCGGCCTGACCCTGAATTCCCATATGGGGAGTACCAAGAATCAACGCAGGGCAGTGGGGAAGCTGAGGAAGAAGAAGTCTTCTCTCCGTTGAGGGAGGCCAGCCCTGAGAGTCCTGCGCAGCAGGATGATTCCATGGAAGAAACACTGGGGCTTGCCTCCAGCAGATCACCACCAAGGCAAGGCTGAAGAAGAAGAAGGCTGCCAAGATTATTAAGGCCAAGCGGTCCAAGAAGTCAAAGAAGAAGAAGGCCAAAAGGGCACCTTCCTCAGAGAAAGAGAGCGCTGAGCCGTCGCTCAAGAAGCTCAAGATTGAGGCTGCGGAGTCAGCCAAACCAAAGGACAAAGGGAAGGCCAAGCTTTACCCTGAAGATGAGCCTCAATCAGTGAGGTACGTGTCCTCTGACGCTGAGTCCAGAGGCATTGAGCTGAGGAAGAGGGAGTTGCTGCACGAGAAGGGCTTCCTCGACAGACCTGCTGACCTGTCGCAGTTCTTGCGCACAGGAATTACAAATCATGGATGGGAGGAGTTGTGCAGACCACCCACTCCAGCTTACACAAGCATGGTGTATGACTTTTACGCCAATGTGCTTAATCCTGAGGATGGCCTGTCTGTGGTCAGAGGGGTGGAAGTGGACTTCTCAGCAAAGGCGATCAATGAGGCCTATGGCCTCAAAGGCCAAAAACATACGGACTACGCAAGGATTGTTGATGAGCCTACTGATGCTGTCCTGGAAGAGGCCATTCGGACCATTGGCCAGCCTGAAGCATCCTGGACCGTGTCACGCAATGGGAGGCACACTCTCATGAGTGCCAACCTCACAGCTAAGGCGACTGTATGGTTTTCCTTCGTGAGAAGGAAACTATCCCCAGTGACTCATGAGACCACCATCAACCAGAGCAGATCGCTGCTGGTCTATGCAATCATGCGAGGTCTCACGATCAACGTGGGTGAAGTCATGTCAGCTGCCATTGCTGAGTGCGCCAAGAAAGGTAAGGGTCCATTATTTTTCCCTAATACTATAACTAAACTCTGCTTGCGTGCAGGGGTTCCCATTGAGCGAATGGAGCAGCAGATGGCTTACACAGGCCACTTGGAGCTCCCTGCTGGTTTGAGGCTAAAAAGGAAGGGGAACATGGAATTCGAGCTGGATAGGTTGGCTGCTGATCAGTCGCTGTCCATGGCTTGCCTGATGGATATACAGAAGAGGATGGCTCAATGGGCCACTTATGCACAGGCACGGGACAAGGAAGTTGCTGACCAACTTGGATGCATCTTCCCTGATTTTCCCACGAATCTCCTGACTCCATGGGTGCCTCCAAGACCAAGAAGGAGTGATGATGAGGAAGATGTCTAAGTGCTAGTTTGAGGAGCACCAAAAGGGAGTATTGCTGTTCCCTTTGAATAAACAAGAAAAAAAAAATCAAACTGTTTTTATGAACCATGTGAATTATGCTGTGTTAGTTAATATTTTGATCTGTTTTAGTTGCTTAGTTTTAAGTTTTTAAATTGTTTAGGATAGCCTGCTGCTAGCTGATTAGGTAGATTAGTTTAGTTTCATTTTTAGAGAGCTTGAATGACTGGAAAAAGCATGCGTAGGGGCCTTAAACACTGATATATCTGCCCTGACTTTATTGCGAAATAATTGCGGAACCCGCAATTTTTATTACTGAATGCATGTTTTGGACTGTCTGTTTAGCTAGGTTGGTTCTGTTTAAATTCTATCTTTTGCTGCTATCATGACTACCTTATATAGCTTATCTTAAAGCATGCTGGATGAGTGTCATAGGACACCCTTTGATAGTTTAAATTAACCTCTAAAAAGCTCAGCATGCGTAGCTGTAAGTCCTTGCCTGTCTGTTTTCTCAATTTTCTGCTGCTGTGATATTTTCTTTTAAAATGTTCTGTCTATGCCTAGGGTTTTTTCGATTCTCTTGGTTTTACCTTAGACTAGATGCTTCTAGGACAAGTTTGGGGGTGTGCCACCTCAGACACTCATTGGGGACAATGAGTAGTTGAAGTTTGGGGGAGGCCACCCTAGGCCTAGGAACATTCCTCTCTCCCTTAAAACATAAGCATTCTTCTTCTCCTTTAAAAAATGATGAGCTGAAAAGAGAAAATGAAAAAAAAAGAATAAAGGGGGGAGTCTCTCTTAGGTTGCTGAGTAATCAGTGCCAAGTGTGTAACCCACAAGTGGCGTTGCATCAAAAGGCAACCAAAGGAGAGGTTCCACCAAAGTAAGAAAGAAAGAAAAAGAAGAAATAGGGAAGAAGAATGTATACCTAGGAGTTGCAACTTTGTGGCTTAGATGTCCTGTTTAAAAAGAACTCTGATCCTCAATTAGCTAAGAGCAAAGTTGTAGCTTGTAGGGTTGTTTAGGGAGATGAGTGTATATCCAATGTAGTGATGCCAGGGTTTAGGTTGATCTCTAAAAGTACTACTGTCACCGTTAATACTAAGACTGGCATGACTCTAAGGAATCCTAGGTAGCTCATAAGTATAAACTAGAAGCATGTACTGAGTCTGGGGTAAAGCTAGGTAGAATTTGAGACCTTAGGGATAGTGGCATGATATGACAAAAGCAAGTAGATCAGTTGTAGGGAGTTAATAAAAACAGTAGGAGTATTAGGCATGCGAAATCAGAAGAAGCTAGATGAGAGGGTAGTTTTAAGCTTAGAAGTGTGTCACAGGACAACACTGCTGTAGATAAGAATATAGGGGAGTTAGTAAGTGGTTAAAGAAGAAGAAACAGCAGCCTAGGAAAGTCCTTAGATTGCTCGAGGACAAGCAAAACCTTAAGTTTGGGGGTGTGTTACGTCTCCAAAAGTGACCTTTTTAGGACTTAATTATCTTAGAAAGATGTTCACTCTTAGGTGTTTTTGATAGCATTTAGCCTAAACCTATGCTTAAATATGAGAATTAGAAGAAGGTAGCTAAATTAGGACTTAGGTACAATAGGAAAGAAAAGGGTTGAAAACCGAAGGAAAAGAATGAAAAAACAAGCACTGCGGAAACATTGCGGAGACCGCAATGTTTCAAGTGAAAACCGTAAGTTGACTGATCTTTTTCTGTTAATTTCCGTTATTTCAGGGATTCGTTCTTTCTCCTCCATCCATTCTGAAGTACGACGTTGAAGATTGATGGTTCTCCTTGGCCCAAATGCACCTGCGGATTGCTATAAAAGGGGGTCAAAGTCGAGGGTTCAATCATCATCCGAAAGCGTAGAAGTCTTCTCGCAGCTCCAACTTTTCTCCTGTCGTTCTTTTCTGTCTGTTGGTGTGAGAGTCTCAGCTGTTGGAATCGACAATCTGATAGGAAGGAGAGAAGATTCATCTTCTCTCCCGATTGGATTCATCCAAGCAAAGCTATTCTTTCATCCCCTTCAGCCGAGGCATCTGCAACTAGGCGTTCACGCTCGTTTTTATGCTTTCTGTCTTTATTTCCATTTTCCAGCTTTAGTTTATTGTTGTTTCCTTTCTTGTAACTAGATCAGTCCATTTCGTTGAGTTCTGTCTTTCTGTTATGCACTCTAAATTCCTCTTCTTGTCCAATCAAACAATCAAGTAATCAAAGCATAGTTGTTATTTCACAAGTTTTCCATCTTTTGCTGCTACGGTCTTTCCTTACTGATTTCAGTATATTTCTCTTCTAAGCATGTTTCCTTCATCTCTTATTTCTGTTTATCCCATATCCATGAGTAACTAAGTCACATAGGGGCATGCTAATGACAATACTATAGGCAAAAAAACGTGAACCAAGCATGTAGGATAGCTCTCGAAGCATTGATTGTATGTAAGCTTCATCCCACGGGCAATTTCGATTGGCCATCCATTTTGTCCAAAGAACTCCTAACCTCTGGAAGGAGTAAGAGTTCAGAGTCATACACTCATGCTAGCCTTTCAAGGTAGCCAGAAAACGACCTAGGAATAGGCGTTTTCCTAGTACAAACCATAACTTTCTGCTTTAACAAGATGCTTAAGACCTTACTTGGATATGAGTAAACTAAAGAATCTAATGCATGGAATCGGACGATACATGAGATTGAGTGAGTTTGATGCATAGAGAGTTGATCCAACGCTTGGGAATCGTGAGAAAAAGCCTATAGAGGAGTCGTTAGTAGCCCTTGTTTCTCCATTTCACACACTTTCGCTGTTGCTAAAATTGCGGTAGAATTGCTGCTTCCGCAATTCTGCTTAAGTTACAATTCTGTCTAGCTGTTTTTGTCTTCATTTATTAATCTCGTTTCTTTTCATTTGAGTTTAGCTTTGACTTGCACTTGTTTATGTTGCTACCCTCTACGTATTCAGTAGGAAATAGACAATTTAAAACCAATTTGACCCCATCAAATCCACCCATTCTTTCTTAACTTTACACTTCTCTAGTAACTTATAATAAATCTCTGTGGGAAAACGAATGAAAAATACTTACTACTTGCTATAGGACCATGTATGCTTGCATGTTCTGAGTGCTCTCTCTATCTTATTGCTTACTTATTTTAACACATTGAGCACGCAACACCAACCTAGTCCTTAATTGGGAAAAGTGCCACTTCATGGTGGAAGAAGGGATAGTCCTAGGTCATAGAGTGTCTAGAGCAGGAGTGGAGGTCGATAGGGCCAAGATTGAAATAATAGAGAAGTTGGTAGAACCTCAGAATGTGAAAGCCATTAGAAGTTTCTTAGGTCACGCAGGTTTCTATAGAAGGTTCATTAAGAACTTTTCAAAGATCTCCAAGCCTTTGTGTGAGCTTCTAGAGCTGAATAAGCCATTCATCTTCTCTAAAGAATGTTTCCTAGCCTGGACAACCCTTAAGGAAGCATTAGTCAAAGCACCTATTATAGTAGGACCAAATTGGGACCTTCCCTTTGAGATGTTATGTGATGCAAGTGACTATGCTGTAGGGGTTATGCTAGGACAAAAGATTGACAAACTAACACACCCTGTATACTATGCTAGTAAGACACTTAATGAGGCAGAATGTAATTACACAACCACGGAAAAGGAGATGCTAGCTGTAGTATTTGCTTGTGAGAAGTTTAGGAATTACATTGTAGGCACTAGAACAATCGTGTATACATATCACTCTGCACTAAAATACCTTATGAGGAAGGCTGATGCGAAGCCTAGGTTGATTAGGTGGGTATTGTTGCTGCAAGAGTTTGATCTGGACATTAGAGATAAGAAAGGCTGTGAAAATGTGGTTGCGGATCATCTTTCCAGATTGCAACATAATTGCGATAACATTGCGGAAACCGCAATTTCTGATGCCTTTATCGATGAACATGTCTTTGTATTAGCACATCGTGATAACGATGAGGAACCTTGGTTTGCTGACATTGCTAACTTCCTTGCCTCGCAGGTACTACCAACTTTCAAGGGAGGACAAGAAAAGAAGAGGTTCCTGCATGAAGCTAGGAAGTTCATATGGGATGATCCTACACTTTACAAGACATGTGCAGATGGTTTGCTGAGGAAGTGTGTGTCAGCTGCTGAGGCGAAGTCTGTGCTGCAGCACTGCCATACATCCCCCTATGGTGGACATTTTGGTGGCCAAAGGACAGCTGCAAAGGTGTTCCAGAGTGGCTACTATTGGCCCACGATCTTCAAGGATGCCCACGAATACGCCCACAGCTGTGATGAGTGCCAGAGAACAGGTAACCTTAGTCGAAAGGATGAGATGCCTCTCACTTACATCTTAGAGTTGGAACTCTTTGATGTGTGGGGCATTGATTTCATGGGACCATTTCCCCCATCATCAGGTAACCTTTACATACTTGTAGCTGTAGACTATGTATCTAAATGGGTAGAGGCCATAGCATGTCCAAACAATGATGCCAAAACAGTCATTAAGTTCCTTAATAGACATATTTTTACTAGGTTTGGTACACCTCGTGCTATAATTAGTGATGAAGGAACACACTTCATTAATAAAGCTATGGAGAAAGTGTTGGCTAAATATAATGTTAGACATAGAGTAGCCACCCCTTATCACCCACATTCGAATGGCCAAGCTGAAATATCAAATAGGGAGATTAAAAACATACTCGAAAAAGTGGTCAAACCCAATAGAAAAGATTGGTCGTTTAAACTCGAGGATGCACTTTGGGCATATAGGACTGCATATAAGACACCCCTAGGTATGTCTCCTTATAGACTTGTGTATGGCAAAGCATGTCACTTACCATTCGAATTAGAAATTAAAGCATTTTGGGCCTTAAAAGAACTGAATTATTGCGTGACCGATGCGGGAACATTGCGGTCTCTGCAATTACATGAGCTTGATGAGCTTAGACATATGTCTTATGAAAATGCTAAAATGTATAAGGAAAAGACCAAGATTTGGCATGATAGTAGACTTAGGATTAAGGACTTTAAGAAAGGCCAGCTTGTCTTATTATTTAACTCACGGTTGAGATTATTTCCAGGAAAACTTAAGTCCAGATGGTCAGGTCCTTTTGTGATAACTAACGTGTTTGTTCATGGTGCAATCGAGATTAGGAACCTGCAGCACAGGCAACCGTTCATGGTTAATGGTGCACGATTGAAGCATTATTATGAGGAAGGGGATGTGAAGACTCTCTCGGCCTTCCTCTTGACTGAAACGTGAAAATAAAACCGAGAGAGGACGAGTGATCACTGTGCTCGTCCATGCGAGGCTATTGTTGCGTGCTCAATGTGTAAAGATAAATATGCAAAAGGGTAGAGAGAGCACTTAGCACATGCAAGCATACATGGCCTTACAGCAAGTAGTGAGTATATTTAATTCGTTTTTTCCACAGAGACTTGTTTTTAGCTATTCGCGAAGTGTGAATGTTAAGAAAGATGGGATGAATTTGATGGGTTAAAATTGGTTTTTAATTAACTAATTTTTGCTGAATGTGTAGAGGGATATAACATAAACAAAAGCAAGTTGAAATTAGATGCAAAGGATAAGAGACGGAATTAATAAACGAGAAGGAAAACAGCTAAACAGAATGGAAATTTGGCAGAATTGCGTGGACCGCAATATTTCCGCAATTAACTGGCAGCGAAACTGATTAAAAGGGTGAATTAAGGGCTACTAATGACTATCCTATAGGCATTTTATTACGATTATCAAGCTTTGGATCAACTCTCTATACATCAAACTCACTCTATCTCAAGTATCGTCCGATTCCATGCATGAGAGACTCAAGTTTACTCGACTTCAAAGTAAGGTCTTAAGCATCTTGTTAAAGCAGGAGTGTTTAGTTTGTACTAGGGAAACGCCTATTCCTAGGCCGTTTCCTGATTACCATGAAAGGCTAGCATGATTATATGACTCTGAACTCTTACTCCTTCCAGAGGTTAGGAGTTCTTTGGACAAAATGGATGGCCAATCGAAATTGCCCGTGGGATGAAGCTTACATACAATCAATGTTCGAGTGTTAATCTACCTACTTGACTCACGTTTTTTAGCCTATAGTTCTGTCATTAGCATGCCCCTAAATGATTTTAGTTACTCATGGATATGTAAAGAGCAGAAATGGTAGATAAAGTAGACATGCTTAGAAGAGAAATATGTGTAAAACAGCAAGCAAAACCCGTAGCAGAAGAACGCATAAACTGTGAAGTGCAGAAACTTACTTCGATTAACTTGAAATGTTTGAATGACAAAGGAAAGCTTTAAAAGGAATGAATCCAAGACAGACAACAACGAAATGCAATAATTGAAATGTCTAAACTAAGAACAACAATGATCAGTAATGGGAATGAGAAGAAGAGAGCAGAAAACAGTAAAGGCTTGCTGAAGACTTTGTGGCAGTCGCCTCGAATGAAGGTGGTGAGAATTCAGCCGTGCTTGGATGAATCCAATCGAGAGAGAAGAAGAATCTTCTCTCCTTCCTATCAGATTATCGATTCCAAAAGCTTAGACTCTCACTCCAACAGACGGCAAAGGAAGAACAGTGGAAAGGGTGGACTGCAGAAAGACTTCTACGCTTCGAGTGATGACTGAACCTCCGACTTTGGCCCCCTTTTATAGTAATTTGCAGGTGCGATTGGGCCAAGGAGAACCATCAGTCTTCAACGTCATATATCAGAATGGATGGAGGAGAAAGAACGAATCCCTGAAAAGTCGGATCTAAACAGAAAAATGTCAGCCAACTTACGGTTTTAACTTGAATAATTGCGGCCACCGCAATTATTCCGCAATGCATTCGCAAGGGTTATTTTTTCATTCTTTTCTTCGGTTTTCACCCCTTTTTCTACCTATTGTGCATAAGTCCTATATTAGCTACCTTCTTCTAATTCTCATATTAAAGCATAGGTTTAGGCTAAATGCTAACAAAAACACCTAAATGTGTACATCTTCTTAAGCTAAATGGGTCCTAAATAAGTCACTTTCAGAGACTTAACACACCCCCAAACTTAAGGCTTTGCTTGTCCTCAAGCATACTAAGGACTTACTTAGGCTGCTGTTTCTACTTCTTTAACTACCCACTGACTCCCTTATATTTTGTCTATAGCAATGCTGTCCTGTGACACACTCCTAAGTTTAGAACTAACCTCTTGTCTAGCCTCTTCTGGCTTCACCTGCCTACTATACCCACTGCTTTTGTTAACCCCCTACTACTGATCTAACTACTTCTATGATATCATGCTACTATCCCTAAGGTTTCAAATTCTACCAAGCTTTACTCCAGACTCAGTACATGCTTCTAGCTTATTTTTAATGTGTCTAGGATTCCTTAGAGTCATGCCAGTCTTAGTATTAACAGTGACAGTGGTACTTTATAGAGAACAACCTAAACCCTGGCATCACTACATTGGATAAACATTCATCTCCCTAGACAAACCTAAAAGCTACAACCTTGTGCTTAGCTCATTAAGGATCAGAGTTCTTTTTTCATAGGACATCTAAGCCACAAGATTATAACTCCTAAGCATACATTCTTCTTCCCCTATTTCTCCTTTTTTTCTTTTTTACTTAGGTGGAGTCTCTCCTTGGTTTGCCTTTTGATGCAATGCCACTTGTGGTTTACACACTTGGCACTGATTACTCAACAACTTGAGAGAGACTCCCCTCTTTATTCTATTTATCACAATTATTTTTTTTTTTTTTTTTTTTAGGAGAAGAAGAATGCTTATGTCCTAAGGAAGAGAGGAATGTTCCTAGGCCTAGGGTGGCCTCCCCCAAACTTCAACTACTCATTGTCCCCAATGAGTGTTTGAGGTGGCACACCCCCAAACTTATCCTAGAAGCATCTAGTCTAAAGTAAAACAAAGAGAATCTAAACATCCTAGGCATAGGCAAAACATTCTAGAAGCAACTATCCCAGCAGCAGAAAATTTGAACATAACAGGCAGGTTTAAGGCCTTATGGTTTATGCATGCTGAGCACTATTCAGAGGCAAATTTAAACTATCAAAGGGTGTCTTATGACACTCATCCAGCATGTTTCAAGATCAGCTATATAAGGTAGTCATGCTAGCAGCAAAAGATAGAATTTTAACAGATCACAGCCTAACTAAACGGGCAATCAAAAACATGCAATCAGTCACAAAAATTGCGGGAACCGCAATTATTTCGCAATACAATCTGGGCAGATTTAACATTAACTCAGGCCCCTAGCATGCTTTTTCCCGTTACTCATGCATCCTAAAAATAAAACTAAACTATCCTACCTAATCAACTAACATCAGACTATCCTAAGCAAAAGGAAAAACATAAAACTAAACATCCAAAACAGATCAAAACTTAACCACAAAACAGCATAATATACATTACTCTATCAAAAAGCAGGAAAATTGTCTTTTGTTTCTTGAGGGATCAGTAATACTCCCTCTAGTGCTCTTCAAACCAGCACTCAATTCTCATCATCCTCATCTGGTTGCCTTGGTCGTGGGGGCACCCATGGAGTAAGGAGGTTGGTAGGGAAGTCTGGGAAGATGCACCCCAACTGGTCTGCAACTTCTCTGTCCCTCGCCTGCGCATAGTTGGCCCATTGAGCCATTCTCCTCTGCATGTCCATCAAGCAGGCCATGGATAGGGACTGTTCAGCCGCCAGCCTATCCAACTCAAACTCCATGTTGCCCTTTCTTCTCAGCCTTAGGTGTGCAGGCAACTCCAGATGGCCTGTGTAGGGCAGCTGCTGCTCCAAGCGCTCGGTGGGAACCCCTGCAAGCAAACACAATTTGGTTATAGTGTTTGGAAAAAATAATGGTCCCTTACCCTTCTTAGCACACTCGGCTATGGCAGCAGTGATGACCTCTCCCACGTTGATCGTGAGACCTCTCATTATAGCATAAACCAGCAGCGAACGGCTCTGGTTAATTGTAGTCTCATGAGTCACCGGGGAGAGTCTTCTTCTTACGAATGAAAACCACACAGCTGCCTTAGCCGTGAGGTTGGCACTCATGAGCGTGTGCCGCCCATTGCGTGAGACTGTCCAGGAGGCCTCAGGCTGGCCAATGGTGCGGATGGCTTCTTCCAGCACAGCCTCGGTCGGTTCATCAACTATCCGTGCGTAATCTGTGTGAGGCTGGCCCCTTAGACCAAATGCTTCATTAATGGCTTTGGCTGAGAAATCAACCTCCACCCCTCTGACCACAGATAGGCCATCCTCAGGGCTGAGCACGTTGGCATAGAAGTCATACACCATGCTCGTGTATGCTGGATTGGGAGGTCGGCAGAATTCCTCCCAGCCATGGTTGATCACCCCTGCGCGCAAGAACTGCGGCAGGTCAGCAAGTCGATCAAGGAACCCCTTCTCGTGCAACAGGTCCCTTTTCCTCAGCTCCACACCCCTGGATTCGGCATCGGATGAGACATACCTCACTGATGGAGGTTCATCCTCAGGGTAGAGTTTAGCCTTCCCCTTATCGGCTGGCTTGGAAGATTCAGTAGCCTCCACCTTGAGGCGTTTGAGTGAAGGCTCAGCACTGTCTTTGTCTGCTGAAGGCACTCGCTTGGCCTTCTTCTTCTTGAGTTTCTTGGATTTCTTGGCCTTGACAAGCTTGGCCTTCTTTTTCTTTTTCAGCTTTGCCTGGAGTTGTGGGAAACAGGCCCCCAACGTCTCCTTCATAGAATCATCCTGCTGTGCAGGCTCATCAGGGCTGTCTTCTCTCATGGGAGAGAAGACTTCTTCTTCTTCTGCCTCTCCACTGCCTTGCGTGGATTCTTGGTAATCCCCATAAGGGAATTCCGGATCAGGCCGTGGAGAATTGTGCTCTGCTGATGGGGTATGCGCAGAACTCCATGGTGAAGACGGCAGCTCAGGACTCTGCACATCCGCAGGTGGTAGATCAGCACTCTGAGGTGCTGGAGATGACTCGGCGCTCTGCGCAGGCGGTGATGATTCTGTGCTTGGCACTGGTTCAGATGGGAGAGGACTGCGCGCAGGTGACACAGACGGCGACGACCCTTCCTTGGCTGACTCGTGGGCTGCACGATCAGTTTCTTGACTCGCCACAGAGGGAGTCTTGGATTTGCTTGGTCCGGCGGCAGTCTTGACAGTCCACCGGCGCTTCGTGGGCGTGCCCACTGGCTCAGATGGGCCAGCAGGGATCTCAGTGACCACTCTCCACTTCTTCCTACGAATAGGAAGCTTGCCGAGACGGCCAGTGCGTACAGCACCCTGATCAGCAAGGGTGAGAAGCGCTTCCCTTGCAGCCGCTTCAGCTGCGTCGTCGGCCTTCTTCTTGGCGGCGGATCTCTCAGCCCTAGTGGAAACCATAGCTAAATCTTGAAGATCTTGAGAGAAGAATCAGAGATGGAGAGAATCGCTGAAGATTTGGAGAGCAAAGAGAGAGATAATCGTAACGATCGAGCGGCTTCCAACGGATATAAAAGCAACGGAAAATAAAATCCCAACGGCTCTTTTTGCGGAGTCAGCAATTTTTGCGCAATTCTAGGGACAATATTTCATAATAAATCCCAACTTTGATCGCCCGTATCTTTCATTCGGCCCAACCGATTCTTGATTTTTAAAGTGCGATTTACTCCCCTTGATCCCCTCTTTCGATTCCCTACAAAAACAAACAAAACAAACATTAAATACGCAATTAAAATTACACCACAAAACGTACAAACGATCATCGAAAAAACAGAAAAAATAAACTAAGGCATTGGCCTTGACTAAACGAGCACAGTAACCACTCGTTCTCTCTCGTTTCTAACTTCATGCTTCATGTAGGAGGAAGGTCGAGAGAGTCTTCACATCCCCCTCCTCATAGTAGTGCTTCAACCTAGCACCATTGACCATAAATGGCTGTCCTTGCTGCAAGTTTTTTATCTCTACTGCACCATGAATAAAGACATTAGTAACAACAAATGGACCCGACCATCTAGACTTTAATTTGCCTGGAAATAGCTTTAATCGTGAGTTAAATAACAGTACAAGTTGGCCTTTCTTAAAATCTTTGATCCTGAGTCTACTGTCATGCCATATTTTTGTCTTTTCTTTGTACATCTTGGCATTCTCATAGGCCATGTGCCTAAGCTCATCAAGTTC
Organism: Herpetospermum pedunculosum; assembly: GCA_028017165.1. NCBI lineage: Eukaryota > Viridiplantae > Streptophyta > Magnoliopsida > Cucurbitales > Cucurbitaceae > Herpetospermum > Herpetospermum pedunculosum. The sequence goes on along the minus strand of CM051526.1, from coordinate 57,966,642 downwards.
ATGCAGCTGTAAAGATCTTAATGTCCCTGCATCCTTCACACAAAAATTTAATTCTTTCATGGCCCAAAATGCCTTGTTCTCCAACTCAAGTGGCAAGTGGCAAGCCTTGCCATATACCAACCTATAGGGAGACATTCCTAGAGGTGTCTTATATGCTGTTCTATAAGCCCAAAGTGCATCCTCAAGCTTAAATGACCAGTCTTTCCTATTAGGTTTGACTACCTTCTCTAGGATGTTCTTAATTTCCCTATTTGAAATTTCAGCTTGACCATTTGAGTGTGGGTGATAGGGAGTAGCTACTCTATGCCTAATGTTATATTTAGCCAATATCTTCTCCATAGCTTTATTAATGAAATGTGACCCCTCATCACTAATGATAGCACGAGGAGTCCCAAATCTAGTGAAAATGTGCCTATGCAAGAAATTAGTGACTGTCTTAGCATCATTATTAGGACATGCCTTAGCTTCTACCCACTTTGACACGTAGTCTACTGCTACTAAGATGTACAGGTTACCTGATGATGGAGGGAAGGGTCCCATGAAATCAATGCCCCACACATCGAAGAGCTCCAACTCTAAGATGTAGGTGAGGGGCATCTCATCCTTGCGACTGAGATTACCTGTCCTTTGGCATTCGTCACAGTTGTGGGCATAGTTGTGGGCGTCCTTAAAGATTGTTGGCCAGTAGTAGCCACTTTGAAATACCTTGGCAGCTGTCCTTTGTCCACCAAAGTGTCCACCATAAGGAGATGAATGACAGTGCTGCAGCACAGACTTCGCTTCAGCAGCTGTAACACACTTCCTCAACAACCCATCAGCACAGGTCCTGTAAAGTATGGGGTCATCCCAGATGAATTTCCTTGCTTCATGGAGGAACCTCTTCTTCTCTTGTCCTCCCTTGAACACTGGTAATACCTGTGCTGCACGGAAGTTAGCAATGTCAGCGAACCAAGGTTCCTCATCGTTATCACGATGAGTTAAAGCAAAGATATGTTCATCTATAAAAGCATCAGAAATTGCGGGGTCCGCAATTTTTTCGCAATTGTGCTGCAATCGAGACAGGTGATCTGCAACCACATTTTCACAACCCTTCTTGTCCCGAATGTCCAAATCAAATTCCTGCAGCAATAACACCCATCTAATCAATCTAGGCTTAGCATCAGCCTTCCTCATCAGATATTTTAAAGCAGAATGGTCAGTATATACAATGGTCCTAGTTCCTACAATATAGTTCCTAAATTTTTCACAAGCAAATACTACAGCAAGCATCTCTTTCTCTGTAGTTGTATAGTTACATTGGGCCTCATTCAAGGTCTTGCTAGCATAATAGACAGGATGTGTGAGCTTGTCAATCTTCTGTCCTAACATGACTCCTACAGCATAGTCACTGGCATCACATAGCATCTCAAATGGGAGATCCCAATTTGGTCCTACTATAATTGGTGCTGTGACCAGTGCTTCCTTAAGGGTTTTCCAAGCTATTACACACTCCTTAGAGAAGATAAATGGTCTACCTAGCTCTAGAAGCTCGCACAAGGGCTTGGCTATCTTAGAAAAGTCCTTGATGAACCTTCTATAGAAGCCAGCATGCCCTAAGAAGCTTCTAATGGCTTTGACATTCTGGGGCTCTACCAACTTCTCTATGACCTCGATTTTTGCCCTATCCACTTCTACACCCGCCCTTGACACTCGATGTCCTAAGACAATCCCTTCATCTACCATAAAATGGCACTTTTCCCAATTCAGGACTAGGTTAGTCTCCTCACACCTAGTCAGGACTTGTCCTAGGTTTTCTAGACAGGTTTTAAATGAGTCCCCAAAGACTGAGAAGTCATCCATGAATATTTCTATCATGGACTCATCCAACTCAGAGAAGATTGCCATCATGCACCTCTGGAAAGTTGCCGGTGCATTGCATAAGCCAAAAGGCATTCTGCGGAAGGCAAACGTTCCAAAAGGGCAAGTGAAGGTGGTCTTCTCTTGATCTTTAGGGTCTATAGTTATTTGATTGTAGCCTGAATAGCCATCTAGGAAACAGTAGTAGGCTCTACCAGCTATTCTGTCTAGCATCTGGTCAATAAACGGTATGGGGAAGTGGTCTTTTTTAGTTTCTTTATTTAGTTTTCTGTAATCCATACATACCCTCCACCCTGTGACAGTCCTTGTTGGAATCAGTTCGTTATTCTCATTGACTACCACAGTTATTCCCCCCTTTTTAGGTACACATTGGATGGGGCTCACCCACTGGCTACTAGCTATGGGGAAAATTACTCCTGCATCTAACCACTTTATTATTTCTTTCTTCACTACCTCTTTCATAGAGGGGTTTAACCTACGCTGGTGATCTACCCTAGGTGTGTGTTCTTCCTCTAGAATAATTTTGTGCATACAATAAGAAGGGCTAATGCCTCGAATATCAGCAATAGACCATGCTATAGCCTTCCTATGTTGCTTAAGCAGTAAAATTAAATCAACCTCATGCTGTTCACTTAGCTTAGAAGAAATAATTACAGGCAGTGTGTCATTATCTCCTAGATATGCATATTTGAGGTGAGTAGGTAGTGGTTTCAGTTCTAGAATAGGTGGATGCTCAATGGAGGGCTTCAGAGGGTTAATAGTTCTATCAGTTAAATCTATATTCATACATACATGCTGAGGGTTATTTACAGGCATGTTCATTATGTCAGCTACATTTAGATCATCTACATCTATTTGTACATATTCACTAGCATGCTTAGTTAACAGTACATGCTCTAATTGTTCTTCCATTAGTGAGTCAACAACATCCATGCTAGCACAAGACTCAGAATCAGAGGGATATTTTAAAGCTTTGTAAACACTAAATTTTACCTCTTCATCATGAACTCTCATAGTTAACTCACCTTTTTGCACGTCTATTAGTGCCCTACCTGTGGCTAGAAATGGTCTACCTAGCAGGATGGGTACCTCCTTGTCTGCCTCATAGTCCAGGACAATGAAATCTGCAAGGAAAATGAATTTGTCAACTTTAACTAGAATATCCTCAATCTTACCTTCTGGATATGCGATGGATCTGTCTGCTAGTTGTAAAGTGACAGTAGTTGGACGTGCTTCTCCTATTCCCAACTGGCGGAATAGGGACAGGGGCATGAGATTTATGCTGGCGCCCAGGTCACAAAGCGCTCTGCCCACGTGCTTGCCTCCAAGTTCTACAGGTAAGGTGAAGGAACCAGGATCCTTCTCCTTCTTGGGCAGCTTGTTTTGGAGGATGGCACTGCACTCCTCGGTGAGGTTTACTGTTTCAAACTCACCAATTATTTTTTTGTTAGTAATAATGTCCTTCAAAAACTTTACATATGAAGGCATAGACTGTAAAACCTCTACAAAAGGAATGTTCACATGCACTTGCTTAAGTATTTCTAAAAATTTATTAAAATGAACTTCCTGTTCCTGCTTCTTCTTCAGCCTTCGAGGGTATGGAGGTGGTGGCACATATGCAGGCACGTCAGGACGCCTTAAGATAGGTGGAGGCCTTGGAATTTCTTCTACGTCCTCTACAATTGGCTCAAGCCTGGCTCCTGATGTGCTAGTCGGTGGTGGACCTTGGCTTGGCAGAGACTCCAGTGGAGCACTAGACTCAGTGTTCTCTACTCTCTTTGGTGTGTCCTTTGTGTTGCTCACCAATGGTCTTCCACTCCTGAGTTCAATTGCTTGAACTTGTTCCTTGCCATCTCTCCTTGGTACCTCGGTGTCAGCAGGGAGTCTACCTTGGGGCCTACTTTTAAGTTCATTGGCTAATTGGCCTACTTGGTTTTCCAGGCTCCTAAGAGTAGCTTGCTGGCTCTGAAGAGTAGCATCATTCTTAGCTATATATTCCTTGAGTAGGTTTTCTACAGAAGATCCTACAGGTTGATTGTAAGGCTTTTGGTACATTGACTGGTTATGTTGGGGAGTGAAACCAGGTGTTCCACTCGGCCTTGGTTGGTTAGGATTTTGGTTAGCGTTTTGTTGGCCACCCCATGACAGGTTAGGGTGGTTTCTCCAACCAGGGTTGTAAGTTTGTGAGTAGGGGTTATTCCTAGGCTGCTGCTGACTACCTACATAGCAGACCGAGGATGGATTCCCAGGGCAGTATTCATAAGGGTGCCCTTCCCCACAGAATCCACAGATTGGTGCCTCGCCTTGACTTGGTTGAGTGCCCATTGACATGGCTGTGGCGGTATTGGCACTGGTTTGGAGATTGGCCTGAGCCATTTGCTTAACTAAGTTGGTCAGGGCATTTATTTGGGTGCTCATGGCGCTTAGAGCATCCTTGTCTTGAGCTCTAGTTGGCTCTACAGGATCGTCTGACCATCTACAATGAGATGTTGAGATCTTCTCCAAGATCTCATAAGCTTCGTTGTAACTCTTGGACAACATGGAACCTCCAGCAGATGAATTTAAGACTTGTCTGGTGCTGGGGTTGCATCCTTTAAAGAAGACTTCTATTTGGATACACCATGGAATGCCATGGTGTGGACATTTAATGAGGAGGTCTTTGAATCGTGTCCAAGCTTCGTGAAGAGACTCACTTGGAGCTTGTTTGAATTTTATGATGTCATCACGAAAAGTTGAATTCCTATCTGGTGGGAAGTATTTGACTAGGAATTTTTCTGCTAAATCTGTCCAATTGCGGACAGAGCCTGAGGGTAAAGAATTTAGCCATGTTTTGGCTTTGTCCCTCAAAGAGTAAGGGAAAAGATATAGCCTCAGGGCCTCTTGGGAAACTCCAGGGATTAGGAAGGTGTCACTAACTCCTAAGAAGTTCCTAAGGTGATTATGGGGGTCCTCATTTTCTATTCCAAAGAATTGTCCCACAGTGGACAACATTTGGAACATCACTGGCTTTAACTCAAATGAGTGGGCAGTGATTTCAGGACGGATTATGCTGGGGTTCAGCTCCCCAGGCATAGGTACTAAATATGAAAGGATGGCGCTATCCTTGTCATTCGCTATTTCGATGGGGTTGCGAATGGCTTGCGCCGGATTTGGAACTACATCGCCCATTTCTCTAGTTTCAGGTGTGGTTTGAGGTATAGGAGGTTGTTTAAAGAGACGTTTCTTTGCCTTATTCCTAGCTCGAAGTGATCTTTCAGGTTCAGGATCGAACTCTAAATCACTATGTGAACGCTCACTCATAAACTACCTTAATAGCACCTGCAAAAGAAATGAAACAGATTAGTTTCACTCAATGATAAACTTGATTTTTCAAACTTAACAACTTCGTTTTCACTTAAAATAAGTCCCCGGCAGCGGCGCCAAAAACTTGTTGCGTGCTCAATGTGTAAAGATAAATATGCAAAAGGGTAGAGAGAGCACTTAGCACATGCAAGCATACATGGCCTTACAGCAAGTAGTGAGTATATTTAATTCGTTTTTTCCACAGAGACTTGTTTTTAGCTATTCGCGAAGTGTGAATGTTAAGAAAGATGGGATGAATTTGATGGGTTAAAATTGGTTTTTAATTAACTAATTTTTGCTGAATGTGTAGAGGGATATAACATAAACAAAAGCAAGTTGAAATTAGATGCAAAGGATAAGAGACGGAATTAATAAACGAGAAGGAAAACAGCTAAACAGAATGGAAATTTGGCAGAATTGCGTGGACCGCAATATTTCCGCAATTAACTGGCAGCGAAACTGATTAAAAGGGTGAATTAAGGGCTACTAATGACTATCCTATAGGCATTTTATTACGATTATCAAGCTTTGGATCAACTCTCTATACATCAAACTCACTCTATCTCAAGTATCGTCCGATTCCATGCATGAGAGACTCAAGTTTACTCGACTTCAAAGTAAGGTCTTAAGCATCTTGTTAAAGCAGGAGTGTTTAGTTTGTACTAGGGAAACGCCTATTCCTAGGCCGTTTCCTGATTACCATGAAAGGCTAGCATGATTATATGACTCTGAACTCTTACTCCTTCCAGAGGTTAGGAGTTCTTTGGACAAAATGGATGGCCAATCGAAATTGCCCGTGGGATGAAGCTTACATACAATCAATGTTCGAGTGTTAATCTACCTACTTGACTCACGTTTTTTAGCCTATAGTTCTGTCATTAGCATGCCCCTAAATGATTTTAGTTACTCATGGATATGTAAAGAGCAGAAATGGTAGATAAAGTAGACATGCTTAGAAGAGAAATATGTGTAAAACAGCAAGCAAAACCCGTAGCAGAAGAACGCATAAACTGTGAAGTGCAGAAACTTACTTCGATTAACTTGAAATGTTTGAATGACAAAGGAAAGCTTTAAAAGGAATGAATCCAAGACAGACAACAACGAAATGCAATAATTGAAATGTCTAAACTAAGAACAACAATGATCAGTAATGGGAATGAGAAGAAGAGAGCAGAAAACAGTAAAGGCTTGCTGAAGACTTTGTGGCAGTCGCCTCGAATGAAGGTGGTGAGAATTCAGCCGTGCTTGGATGAATCCAATCGAGAGAGAAGAAGAATCTTCTCTCCTTCCTATCAGATTATCGATTCCAAAAGCTTAGACTCTCACTCCAACAGACGGCAAAGGAAGAACAGTGGAAAGGGTGGACTGCAGAAAGACTTCTACGCTTCGAGTGATGACTGAACCTCCGACTTTGGCCCCCTTTTATAGTAATTTGCAGGTGCGATTGGGCCAAGGAGAACCATCAGTCTTCAACGTCATATATCAGAATGGATGGAGGAGAAAGAACGAATCCCTGAAAAGTCGGATCTAAACAGAAAAATGTCAGCCAACTTACGGTTTTAACTTGAATAATTGCGGCCACCGCAATTATTCCGCAATGCATTCGCAAGGGTTATTTTTTCATTCTTTTCTTCGGTTTTCACCCCTTTTTCTACCTATTGTGCATAAGTCCTATATTAGCTACCTTCTTCTAATTCTCATATTAAAGCATAGGTTTAGGCTAAATGCTAACAAAAACACCTAAATGTGTACATCTTCTTAAGCTAAATGGGTCCTAAATAAGTCACTTTCAGAGACTTAACAGCTATGCCTTAGTTTATTTTTTGCTATTTTTTCGGTTACGATTTGTGTATATTTTTGTGTAATTTTTATTACGAATTTGATGTCGATTTTATTTCTTTTAATAGGGGATCGATAGAGGAAATCAAGGAGATGAATCCAGGATTAAAAATCGGGGAAGATATTGGGCCAAATCAAAGATTGAGTTGAGGAAATATAGGCATTTGAAACGAAGAAATCTCCAACGGCCATTTAATTGCGAAAGATTTGCTGAATCCGCAACAGAAATAGCCGTTGGGATTTTCATCATTACAAATAGCCGTTAGAATAGCGTTGGCCCATACGCTTCCCTCATTCACTGAACTTCAAGAAATCTCTCTCCTTCTTCCTCTGCAATCCCTCTTTCCAGATTCCTACGATTCCACCATGGTGCTAACAAGAGCTGAGAGGTCTGCGTCCAAGAAGAAGGCCGACGACGCTGAAATAGCTGCGAGAGAGGCACTCCTTGCCTTGGCAGATGCTGAAGCCGCACGAACCGAGCGCCTTCCCAAGCTCCCTGTCCGCAGGAAGAAGTGGAAGGTGGTGTCGGAGATCCCTGCTGGGCCATCTGAACCAGCAGGAACGCCCAAGAAAAGGAAGTGGAAGGTGACTGTGGCCGACGCAGCGATCAAGAAGAAGACTCCCTCTGTGGAGAGTCAAGAAAGTGGCCGTCCATCCTACGAGACGGCCAGGCAAAGCCATTCTCCATCTCCACCAGCGCGAAGCCCTGAACCTTCTCCATCTCCGCAGAGCTCTGAACACTCTCCACCGCCGCAGAGCCCTGAAGCATCACCCATCTCCCAGACGCCTGAACCTGAAATTCCAGATGAAGAGCATCAAGAATCGGCGCAGGGCGGTGAAGAAGCTGAAGAAGAAGAGGTCTTCTCTCCTTTGAGGGAAGTCAGCCCCGAGAGCCCAGCACAGGGGATGATTCGATGGATGAGACATTGGGGGATTGCCTCCAACAGATCACAACCAAGGCGAGATTGAGAAAGAAATCCACCAAGGGTGTCAAGGCCAAACGGCCAAAGGCTTCGAAGAAGTCCAAGAAAAAGAAAGCCAGGAGTGAGCCCTCTCTGAAGAAGCTCAAGATCGAGGCTGCTGAATCAGCCAAACCAAAGGACAAGGGGAAAGCCAAGCTGTACCCAGAAGATGAGCCTCAATCTGTGAGGTATGTGTCCTCTGATGCTGAGTCAAGAGGCACCGAGTTAAGGAAGAGGGACCTACTCCATGAGAAGGGGTTCCTCGACGCGCTAGCAGACCGCCGCAATTCTTGCGCGCAGGGATCACCAATCACGGCTGGGAGGAGCTGTGCAGACCACCCGTCCCCGCCTATTCCAGCATGGTGTATGATTTCTACGCCAACTTGATGAACCCTGAGGATGGCCTATCTGTGGTCAGAGGAATTGAGGTGGATTTCTCAGCGAAGGCAATCAATGAAGCCTATGGCCTCAAGGGTCAAAAACACACTGATTATGCAAGGATCATTGATGCGCCAACTGAGGCAGTCCTGGAGGAAGCGCTGAGGATCATTGGCCAACCTGAGGTAGCGTGGACGATTTCGCGCAATGGGAAGCACACGCTGATGAGTGCTACCCTCACAGCCAAGGCAGCTGTCTGGTTCTCATTCGTGCGGAGGAGGTTGTCACCAGTGACCCACGAGACCACCATCAACCAAGGCAGATCGCTGCTGGTCTATGCGATCATGAGGGGCCTCACAATCAACGTTGGTGAGGTCATTGCAGCCTCAATCGCAGACTGCGCCAAAAAGGGTAAGGGTCCACTATTCTTTCCCAATACAATCACTAAGCTTTGCTTACGTGCAGGGGTACCAATCGAGCGGATGGAAAGGCAGCTGGCCTACACGGGGCACCTGGAGCTGCCTACAGGCCTGAGGATGCGAAGGAAGGGGAACATGGAGTTCGAGTTAGACGGCCTGGCTGCTGCTCAATCCCTCTCTATGGCCTGCCTGATGGACTTGCAGAAGAAGATGGCGCAATGGGCCACATATGCGCAGGCAAGGGATAAAGATGTTGCTGACCAATTAGGCTGCATCTTTCCTGAGTTCCCCACGGACCTACTGACTCCATGGGCGCCTCCAAGACCACGGAGGGATGATGATGATGAGGACATCTGAGTGCTAGGCTGATTAGCACTCAAGGGAGTATTTCTGTTCCCTACAAGAAAAAAAATCAAACTGCTTTTTCGTAAACTGTGTGAATGCTGTTATTTTGGAATCAATTTTGATCTGTTTTTAGTTCTTTATTTTTGCTGTTTAGAATTGCTTAGTATAGTTTGATGGTAGCTGAATAGGTAGATTAGTTTAGTTTCCTTTTTGTATAGCTTAAATGACTGGAAAGAGCATGCATAGGGGCCTTAATCACTGATTTATCTGCCCTGTATCCATTGCGAAATAATTGCGGAATCCGCAATTTTTATTAGTAAATGCATGTTTTTGACTGACTGTTTAGCTAGGCTGGTTCTGTTTAAATTTTGTCTTTTGTTGCTAGCTTGACTGCCTTATATAGTCTATCTATAAGCATGCTGGATGAGTGTCATAGGGCACAATTGATAGTTTAAATTAGCCTCTTAAAAGTGCTCAGCATGCGTAGCTTTAAGTCCTTCCCTGCCTGTTTTTATAAATTTCTGCTGCTGTGATGTTTGCTTTGGGAATGTTCTGTCTATCCCTAGGGCTTTTTAGATTCTCTTTGTTTTACCCTAGACTAGATGCTTCTAGGACAAGTTTGGGGGTGTGCCAACTCAGACACTCATTGGGGACAATGAGTAGTTTAAGTTTGGGGGAGGCCACCCTAGGCCTAGGAACATTCCTCTTTCCCTTAAAGCATAAGCATTCTTCTTCTCCTTTACAAAAAAAAAAAAAAAAAAAAAATGAACTGAAAAAGAAAAATGAAAAATAGAATAAAGAGGGGTGTCTCTCTTGCTGAGTAATCAGTGCCAAGTGTGTAACCCACAAGTGGCATTGCATCAAAAGGCAACCAAAGGAGAGGCTCCACCTAAGTAAGAAAGAAAAAAAGGAAGAAATAGGGAAGAAGAATGTATAACTAGGAGTTGCAACTTTGTGGCTTGGGTGTCCTGAATAAAAATGAACTCTGATCCTCAATTAGCTGAGCACAAAGTTGTAGCTTGTAGGGTTGTTTAGGGAGATGAATGTATGTCCAATGTAGTGATGCCAGGGTTTAGGTTGTTCTCTAAATGTACTACTGTCACTGTTAATACTAAGACTGGCATGACTCTAAGGAATCCTAGGTAGCTCAAAAGTAAAACTAGAAGCATGTACTGAGTCTGGGGAAAGCTAGGTAGAATTTGAAACCTTAGGGATAGTTGCACGATATGACAGAAGCGAGTAGATCAGCTGTAAGGAGTTAATGAAACAGTAGGATCATTAGGCATGCGAAGTCAGAAGAAGCAAAGTAAGAGGGTAGTTGTAAACTTAGAAGTGTGTCACAGGACAGCACTGCTATAGATAGGAATTTAGGGGAGTCAGCAAGTGGTTAGATAAAATAGCAGCCTAAGTAAGTCCTTAGATTGCTCGAGGACGAGCAAAACCTTAAGTTTGGGGGTGTGTTACGTCTCCAAAAGTGACTATTTTAGGACTTATTTGTGTTAGGAAGTTGTGCATTTGTGAGTGTTTTTGATAGGATTTAGCTTAAACCTATGCTTATATATGAGAATTAGAAGAGGGAAGCTAAGTTAGGACTTGTATGCAAAAGGAGAGAAAAAGAATGAAAAACGAAGTTAGAAGAATGAAAACTGTGCATTACGGAGGCATTGCGGAAACATTGCTAAAACCGCAATGTTTCAAGTGAAATCCGTAAGTTGGCTAACCTTTTTCTGTTGTGATCCGATATTTCAGGGATTCGTTCTTTCTCCTTCATCCATTTTAAAGTACGACGTTGAGGATGGATGGTTCTCCTTGGCCTAATCGCACCTGCAGAATACTATAAAAGGAGGTCAAAGAGGAGGATTTAATCATCATCCGAAAGCGTAGAAGTCTCTTCGCAGCGCAGTCTTTCCCATTCATTCTCTTCTCCGTCTGTTGGTTTGAGAGGTTCAGCTGTTGGAATCGACAATCTGATAGGAATGAGAGAAGATTCATCTTCTCTTCTGATTGGATTCATCCAAGCAGGGCTTACCTTTCTCTCCCTTCAGCCGAGGCGTCTGCGACGAGGCGATCAAGCTCACTTTACTTGCATTCTGTCTTTAACTTTTTATTTCCAGCACCGTTTGTTGTTATTTCTTTTCCATTAGTTAGTCCATTCCATTTCGTTGCTTTCTGTCTTTATGTTAGTAACTTTAAGTCTTCATCTGTTCATTCAAACAATTGATTAATCAAAGCACAATTCATCATTTTGCACTTTCTCATTTCCATTTTTGCCTACTGTTTTTCCTTTCTGTTTTGTCTTTAATTCTCTTCTAAGCATGTCTACTTCATCTAATATTTCTGTTCTCTCTACATCCATGAGTAACTAAGTAACATAGGGGCATGCTATTGACAAATCTGTAGGCTAAAACACGTGAACCAAGCATGTAGGATAGCTCTCGAATGCATTGATTGTATGTAAGCTTCATCCCACGGGCAATTTCGATTGGCCATCCATTTTGTCCAAAGAACTCCTAACCTCTGGAAGGAGTAAGAGTTCAGAGTCATACACTCATGCTAGCCTCTCAAGGTAACCAGAAAACGACCTAGGAATAGGCGTTTTCCTAGTACAAATCATAACTTACTGCTTTAACAAGATGCTTAAGACCTTACTTGGACATGAGTAAACTAAAGAATCTAATGCATGAAATCGGAAGATACATGAGAATGAGTTAGTTTGATGCATAGTGAGTTGATCCAATGCTTGAGAATCGTGTGAAAATGCCTATAGAGGAGTCGTTAGTAGCCCTTGTTTCTCTATTTTACACACTTTCGCTGTTAGTAACATTGCGGTAAAATTGCTGTTCTCGCAATTCTGTTAAGTTAAAAATTTTGCCTTAGCCATTTTCCTCTTCGTTTATTAATTTCTTCTCTTTACATTTGAGTTTATCATTGACTGGCACTTGTTCATGTTGCTATCCTCTATATATTCAGTAGTAAATAGGAACTTTAAAACCAAATCTACCCCATTAAATCCACCCATTCTTACTTAACAACACACTTCGCGAGTAACTAATAATAAATCTCTGTGGGAAAACGAATGAAAAAATACTTACTACTTGCTACAAGATCATGTATGCTTGCATGTTCTGAGTGCTCTCTCTCTCTTATTGCTTATTTCTTTTACACATTGAGCACGCAACAATGATTATTCAAGGTACGGTTATGTTTACCTAATGCATCATAAGTCCGAAGCTCTTGAAAAGTTCAAGGAGTATAAGGCTAAAGTTGAGAACTTATTAGGTAAAACAATTAAGACACTTCGATCAGATCGAGGTGGAGAGTACATGGACCTGAGATTCCAGGACTATTTGATAGAACATGGAATCCAGTCACAACTCTCTGCACTTAGTACGCCTCAGCAAAACGGTGTATCAGAGAGAAGAAACAGAACCTTGTTAGACATGGTTCGATCGATGATGAGCTATGCTCATTTGCCTGATTCGTTTTGGGGATATGCAGTAGAGACTGCTGCCTACATTTTGAACAATGTTCCCTCTAAAAGTGTTACTGGAACACCTTATGAGTTATGGAGAGGGCGTAAAACTAGTTTACGTCACTTCAGGATCTGGGGATGCCCAACACATGTGTTGGTGCAAAGCCCTAAGAAATTGGAACGTCGTTCAAAAGTATGTTTATTCATAGGCTACCCAAAAGAATCGAAAGCTGGATACTTCTTTGATCCAGAAGAAAATAAAGTATTTGTATCGACAAATGCTACTTTTCTCGAAGAAGATCACATGAGAGATCATCAACCTCGTAGTAAACTAGTATTGCGTGAAATTTCTAAAGAAGCTACAGATAGATCAACAAGAGTTGTTGATGAGATTGGTCCCTCAACAAGAGTTGTTGATGAAGCTAATACTTCTGATTACTCACATCCATCTCAAGAGTTGAGAGTGCCTCGACGCAGTGGGAGGGTTGTGCAACAACCTGACCGTTACATGAGTTTAGTAGAAACTCAAATCATCATACCAGATGATGGAATAGAGGATCCATTGACCTATAAACAGGCAATGAATGATGTTGACAAAGATCAGTGGATCAAAGCCATGGACCTCGAAATGGAGTCGATGTACTTCAATTCGGTCTGGGAACTGTAGATCAACCAGATGGGGTAAAACCTATTGGTTGTAAATGGATCTACAAAAGGAAACGAGACCAAGCTGGTAAGGTACAAACCTTTAAAGCTCGATTAGTGACAAAAGGGTTATACCCAGAGAGAGGGGGTAGACTATGATGAAACTTTCTCTTCTGTTGTCATGTTAAAATCAATTAGAATACTCTTGTCCATTGCCACATATTATGATTATGAGATTTGGCAAATGGATGTCAAGACAGCCTTTCTGAATGGCAATCTTGAATAAAGTATCTATATGTCTCAACCAGAGGGGTTTATAATACAGCATCAAGAACAAAAAAGTTTGTAAGCTTAAACGATCCATTTATGGGTTGAAAAAAGCATATAGATGCTGGAATATAAGGTTTGATACTGCGATCAAATCTTATGGTTTTGAACAAAACATTGACGAACCTTGTGTTTACAAGAAGATTGTCAAAACATCTGTAGCATTCCTCGTGTTATATGTCGATGATATCTTACTCATTGGGAATGATGTAAGATGCCTGACTGACGTCAAGAAATGGCTAGCAACTCAATTCCAAATGAAAGATTTGGGAGAAGCTCAATATATTCTTGGGATCCAAATAGTTCGGAACCGCAAGAATAGAACATTAGCCATGTCTCAAGCATTCTATATTGACAAGATGTTGTCAAGATATAAGATGCAGAATTCCAAGAGGGGTTTGCTACCCTTCAGGCATGAAATTCACTTGTCGAAGGAACAGTGTCCTAAGACACCTCAAGAAGTTGAGGATATGAGACGCATGCTGATCGATTTACAAATGCTCTCACGGCTAAAGTGTTTGAGGGTCACCTAGTGAGACTAGGACTACGAGATGTATAATTTAGGACAAGTGGGAGAAAACTATGGGTATGTGATGCCCTAGTTTATTGTATTTATTTCTCATTCTGAAAAACTCAACATTATGTATTAAATGAAACTTACCCTAAAATTATTGAGTACTACGTATAGTTTAATCTTCTTTTTAGTTCAATAATTTTGATCCTTAATTATAATTTTTTAACGACACAATCTCTATATATAACAAAAAGCCAAAACTTATGACGATATTTTAAAAAAAAATATTGAGTGTATTGTTATATTGAAATTGGGATAAAAAAAAGTGTTAAAATATAAAATATATGGGCCAAAACTAACATTTTTTTAAGTTATAAGCATCAAAATGACATATTAAAATGGACAAAAACTAAAAATATAAAGTCCAAAATAATCATTTTGAAAGTAGGGGATAATGAACAAAAAAAAAATTAAAAGTGTTCAGATATGCAATCTCAAATCATCGATTTTAGTTTATCAACTTTAAAATATCTTGATTTAATCCCTAAATTTGGCATACGACTTATTTAGCTTTTACCCTCAATTCATTTATTTACTCATTTATTTAACGAGAACCCAAATTCATTTAGAAAATTGAAATTTGACCTACAATTATAGCTTAAAACATTTATATATTAATTACTAATTAGGTAAACAAATGAAAAAAAAATGTGCTCATGTTAAATGATTTATTTAAAACATTAAAGGTAAATATTTAAATATTTTTTTTTATATAAATTCTAAGAGCAATCAAGCACAAAATAATTGTAAATTTAGCAAAGTTTAAAACATTTTGTAAATATAGCAAAAAATGAGTGGCTATCACCGATAGACTCTATCGTTGATATATGACTATCACTGATAGACTTCTATGAGTGATAGACTACTATCACTGACAAAATTCTATAAAAAACTAAGTCTATCAACGATAGACTTCTATCAGCGATAAACCATACCATCCGTGATAGAAATTGTCATATCCGCAATTTTAAAAAAAAATTTATTTTTAATTATATTACTCTAAATTGACCTTTGTTACAATTTTCCTAAATTCTAATAGCTAAAAATGTAATATTTAAAATTTTAAAAAATAAGTAATAAGAAAAGTTCAAAAGATTTAATTAAGAATTAAATATAAAAGTTAGGTTAAATTATAAATTAAATTATTGAACTTTTAAATTTGTGTTTAATAGATTCTTTAAACTTTAAAAAGTGTCTAGTAATTCTTACACTTTTAATTTTATATGTCTAATGAGTTTTTAAACTTTAATTTTGTATCTAATATGTTTTTACAATTTTAAAATGTTTAATAAATCGTTGAAATTTCAATTTTGTGTTTAATACAATTTTTTTTTTTTTTTTAAAAAAACAAATCTACCGATGTAATAGACTCAAGTTCTATTTTAGATAAAATTCAATTTTGTATCGAATAGAGCATGATTATTTTTCTAAAAAATGTCCAATAAATTAATGACGTATTGTAATATATATAACCTAAAAATTATTTCAATTATAGATTAAAGAGCTCAATAATTAAAAGTATCCGACATTAGTTGGCCTGTGAATGTATTTGGTAAGAGTTGGGATTTATTAAAGTTACTTACATCACGGAAACCCACTACTTGAATAGAAGGGATATTTTTATTTTATTTTATTTATTTTTTTTTATTTTTTTTTTTTTTTATAAAATGTTGGGGTGGGGGATTGAACCTAGGATTTCATGGTCTCTAGGCGGTACATCATGCCGTTGAGCTATGCTCTTGTTGGCATTTTATTTATTTATTTATTCTATAATAAAAAAAATAAAAAATAAAAAACTTCTCTTATCTTGATCTTTTTAGTTCTAGCCACCGTTAGAATATATATATATATATATATAAAATATTTCAGTTATCTTGATACCATACTAAAAGTTATAGATTCAAATTTGTGCTCCAACATGTTATTAAATTAAAAAAAGCTTGAATTATTAATAAAATAAATTTGTGGGAATTGAACTCCTGACGTGTTAGTGAGACACAACTTTATTGTCAATTGAACTAAGCTCGATCTAAAATTTGAATGATAATAATGCATTTAAATTTACGCATTCGTGCATGGTTGTGCGCTCACTCACTCTTTACACCAAGTAGTTTTGATAACATCATGTATGTATTTTACAAATTATATTTATACGTTTTCTTTATTTTAACAAAATTAATACACGTGATTTCATCCTATTTTGGCATGCATTTAATAAGTTTTCAAATAATGGTAACATTAAAGTTAATTAATATTACAAATATATGTAGGCTTAAAATTATTATTTGACAAAAAAAAAAAAAATAAATAAAAATAAAATAAAAAAATAAAAAATAAAAAAATTGGTTAGGATATATTTAGGGCTGGTTGCACACCCAAACTAATTACAAATTTAGCAAACTTTAAAATGTTTTGCAAATATGGCAAAAAAACCCGTTTCTATCACTGAGACTTTATTATATCACTGATAGACTTCTATCAGTGATAGACTATTATCTCTGATAGACTATTATCACTGACAAAAATCTATAAAAAGTTGAGGTGATCAGCGATAGACTTCTATCAGTCATAAGATATCAGCGATAAAAATTGCTATATCTACAAAAAAAATTTAAAAACATGCTATATTTGCAAACAATAAGTCTTAAATTGTCATTTACTACAATTTTTCATATATTTATATCATGTTTCAATCATTCTTTTTGTTTGAAAATTTTAATTTTGAACATAATTCAACTAGTTAAAACATATATTAACATATATTATAACTAAAATGTAAGAAGTTCGAATCACATTCTCCTTCTTAAAAAAAAATAATAATAATAAAAAAAGAGTTTATATTGGATTCATCAATTCAATTCACTCAAACCATTATAAAAAGTATGATAATGAAACTACTCAAAAAGGAATGGTTTCAAATAATATGAAAATCCACCCACTTTAGAATACTTAATAAATGTATAATAAATAAGGAGACCCCACCTGAAATAATATATGAATAATTGACCTATAAGCCTATACTATCACTTGAAAGAAAATTAGAATGATATTTTCTAATTAATTATTTTTGTAATTCCATATGATCATCACAAGTTCAACAATTTCTTGACATAAAATCCCCAATTGAAATAACTTGATACATTAAAAGATAAAATTAAAAACAAAATCTAAAATATATCAGAAAAATTAGAAAGCAATTTGTCTATAAACATTGGTATCATATAAACTACACCAAATAACAACAATATGCTTCGCGGATATCCCTATATATATATTTTGCTAGTCTACTCCGCCGCGGCCGCCGCCGACAACTTCAGTTCTCTCCGAGAGCGAGAGAGAAGAAGCAATAGAAATGAAAGTGGAGGAAATATATACCTGGAATTTGGAAATATTGCGATTAGATGTAGATGTGAAGTTGAAGGACGAAGGTGAAGAGGCAAATTAGAGCGAAGAAGATGAGGGAGTGGATGAAAATGGAGGCGCCGCTGGTTTGGAAGTTGCCGAACTGAACAAATCGGTGGTGGCCAGGGACCTGAAACAGAAGGCCTGGTGATAGCAGAAGAAACAGAACCACTGATACAAAAACTGGGCCCCAATCCGCCATCGTTTTCTTTGGTCTTTCCTTCTTCCCTTTGCTTTTTTTGTTTTTTTGGTTTCTGACTCATCGAATGCTCCTTGCTCACTGCTTTTTATATTGGGTGGATCTCAAAAGTCACAAATTTTGGTTGGAATTGAAAATCAATATTAATTTGGGAATGACACTACACGCTCCACACCATGTGTACTTTTGGGATATCCGTTTCATCACCGGACTGCAAATGTTATGACTTATCGTCAAAGAAAATCATATTAAGTCGCCACGTTATTTTTTATGAAACTCAATTCCTTTTTGCTAAGATGCATAATATGTCTCCTCACACATAATTTTTTTTTGGATGATGTTGTATTTCTTCATATACTACACCATTTGGTCTCCCCAAATAACCACGTTCACCAACACCCACCTATCCTCCCTCTCCAACTCCCCATGACCATCCTACCAGCAACCCAACATCGCCCGAGCCAAACACCTCAAGCCCACCAATCGTGACCCAGTCTCCCGTCCAACCCTCTCATTTTTCAGGTCACATACTAGTTACTCGAAGTCAACATGAGATTTTAAACCAAACACCATGTTACCAAATCACCCTACCTCGTGACCCCGTGTCCGCCCTTAATGACCCGAATTGGAAATTGACTATGGACGATGAATATAATGCTCTTATTAAAAATAAGACGTGAGATTTGGTACCTCGTCCACCTAATGTTAATGTAATTCGTTCTATGTGGATTTTTCGATATAAAGAACATTCTGATGGTTCTTTTGAGAGAGATAAAGCCCGTCATATATGTGATGACAAAAATCAACAGGTTGGAGTGGATTGTGGCGACACTTTTAGCCCAGTGGTCAAACTAGCAACTATTCAGCCTGTTCTCAGTTTGTCTCCCTCTAAAGCATGACCTATTCACCAACTTGATGTAAAGAATGCGTTCTTACATGGTGAACTTAAGAAAATCGTATACATGGATCAATCCCTGAGTTTTCGGGACCCAACACATTCATACTATGTTTGTTTGCTGCAGAAATCTTTGTATAAGTTTAAACAAGCACCTCACGCCTGGTACACATGATTTACAAACTATGTTTTCACTATTGGATTCTCTCATAGTAAATCTGATCATTCTCTCTTCATCTATCGTAAAGGTCCGAACATGGTCTACATCCTTAATTATTAAGGGTGTAAATGGGTTGGGTTGGAGGGTTTTTCAACCCAACTCGAAATTTTCGGGTTGGTGAATTTCCAACCCAACCCTTTAATTTTTGGGTTGGGTTGGCGGGTTGACCTTTTTTTAATTAATTTTTTTATTTGATTTTTTAATTACTTAAAATTCAACATTTCAGTCCACAATCTGTTTGGTTGCTAAGAAAATTGGAGGGAAAATGTGAGAAAGCAAAAAGGTTGTTAAAATGAACTAACTCACCATCTACAAAAAGGCATTCTTCCCAGATTATCGAAGGTTGAGGCCAATCAAGATCTGAGGACTTCAAGAACACGGAGCGACCTTGAAAACGAACAAGATGGGCATATTCTATAACCCAAAATGTTTTGTCCAGAATTGTTTCAGATATGCATATTCTTTGGAAGTTTTATGTATTTGGAAAATCACTTGCCAAACATTCTTTTGTCAAAGATAGAAACTTAAATTTTGTGGTTAAATGATATCTATAGAGATTATATTGTGTAGGAAATGGTAGATTTCCAATTTCACATTAACATTACACAAAATGTTTGGTTGCTAAGAAAATTTGGGGGAAAAGGTGAGTACGCATAATCAAAACAAAAACAAAAAAACTAGACAACCAAACAGAAAATCCCAAGAAAAATCTTCATATTCTAACCGTGGAGAAATTTGAAAAAAAACTGGGTAATTAGACAAATGAGCAAAAAGTAAACAGACCCAAATACTAGTTATAATCCTCATAATATTCACAATAAAAACAGAACAACAAAAAAAACAAAAAGTAGAAATGGGTTCTTCTTCTAAACTAAAAAAAAAAAAAAAAAAAAACTTTAAATTTCATCATCTTCCTACCTTCTTCTTCATCTTCAACAAACAAAGAAAAGTTTTATTTTTTTCAACAATGGCTTGGCTGGGCGAGAGAATCCTGCTAGAGAAATGAGGTAGAACTTCGACGGAGAGCAGGTCGACTGCGAGATGCGACGGAGACGGAGGGCGACAGAGTCGAGGAGATCTACGAGAGACAGAGAGAGACGAGAACTGCGAGAGAGGCGGCTGAGAGAGGAGATCGCAGCGACGAAGGCGGAGATGGAGGGCGGCAGAGTTGAGGAGATCTACGAGAGAGGCGACTGAGAGAGGAGATATGCGAGAGAAACACGAAGGGCGGGAGGAGATTCGAGGGGAGGAGATCAAGGGAGGAGATTTGAGGGGAGGAGATGAGGGGTCTAAAGTCAAAACCCTAAAGGAATGAAAAATATATATATATATATATATATATATATATATATATATATTTTTGTTGGGTTTTATGTCCTAAAACTCGTGGTTTGTAAACTGAATGTATATTCTATTTTGCAATAAAGTTGTTATTGAGTTTTATTCAGTAAAGTTGTTATTGAATAAAGTCAATTGTGTTTACTTTTAACCTAACTCCAATAAACAAAGAATCCATGGCTATAGATTGTATACTTGAACTTCATGTGTGACATGATTGTGGATCAAGTTCAAGTAATAGCCAGAACGGTCTATAGTATAGGGATAAGGTTAGGTACCTTATCCTGGGGACACTATTGGACGCGGCCCGCTTTGCATAGTACAAACGATGTGATCCGAAATCGTTTATGTTGAGACATGCGAGTGGGGGCGTCCTGTGCAATGAGTTTGCATAAGACTGAACCGCGAAACAAGTCGCTCTTTCTTTATAACTCCGTTTACTGTAAAGACCGACTTTTTCATATGATGACCTAGGTAACTCGATCTGAATCCTGAGCACGCTATGAACTCCTGTTTATTCAGCCTTATCCTTTGACTTGTATGGGTGAGAGTGGCCCGAGATCGCCGACTCAATAAGCCTACCATCTTGGGGATAAGACTGGGTAGGTAGCTGGGAATATAGTCCTGCGAGATGGAATTCACTCCTATCCGCCATGAGGGATTAGTAGAGAGGTTGTTCCGTTAAGTGCTGACACCGAGTCTTGAACTAGGGATCCCACCCTCTCATTGGCCCGAGAGGGACTTGGTATAGTGATGAGATCACATACCAATCGGTTTGGTGGTTGGACCACAAACTAATAGTTCATTAGAGGATCAGTGGGACTTAAAGAACAAGATGTAATTACGGAGGTCAAACAGTTATTTTGACCCAGCTGTAATTACGAACGACCTGTGAATGATCGACTTACTGATGATGATTATATCAAGAGGACATAAATATATCTAGACTTTAGTTGAAAATGTACTGTTGGTTCCTAGCTTTAAAAGGAACCTTGTATCTATCTCTTGTTTACTTGAACATTTGTATAAAGTATCTTTTGATTTTAATGAAGCGTTCATTAGCAAAAGAGGTGTACATATATGTTCTGTGAAACTTGAAAACAACTTGTATGTGTTAAGACCAACAGAGGCAAAAGATATTTTGAACACCGAGATGTTTAAAACAGCTAAGACTCAAACTAAAAGGCAGAAACTTTCTCCAAGTACCTATCTTTGGCACTTGAGACTAGGCCACATTAATCTCAATAGGATTGGGAGATTGGTTCAGAGTGGTCTCCTAAATCGATTAGAGGACAACTCTTTACCACCATGTGAGTCTTGTCTTGAGGGCAAGATGACCAAACGATCTTTTTCTGAAAAAAGATCATAGGTCCAAAGAAACTCTAGAGCTTGTACATTCAGACCTTTGTGGTCCGATAAATGTTAAAGCACGGGGAGAGTATGAATATTTCATCAGCTTCATTGATGATTATTCTAGGTACGACTATCTTTACCTAATGCATCATAAGTTCGAAGCTCTTGAAAAGTTCAAGGAGTATAAGGCAGAGGTTGAGAACACATTAGGTAAAACGATTAAAACACTCCGATCAGATCGAGGTGGAGAGTATATGGATTTAAGATTCCAGGACTATATGATAGAACATGAAATAGTATCCCAACTCTCAGCGCCCGGAACACTGCAGCAGAACGACGTGTCCGAAAGGAGAAATAGAACCCTGTTAGACATGGTTCGATCTATGATGAGTTATGCTCAACTGCCTAGTTCGTTTTGGGGATATGCGGTAGAGGCTGCTGCATATATTTTGAACATGCTTCCCTCTAAAAGTGTTTTGGAAACACCTTATGAGTTGTGGAGAGGGCATAAGCCAATGAAAGAACACATGCATGCTCTCAAGCGTATTGTGCATTACTGTAACGCCTGAGTTTAGGATGTGTACATGAATGAACTGTGAATGAGAGGGATCCTGAGGATCCAGAAGTATGGTTAAGAAAAGACTTAAAAGAATTGATAGCTACTACCTATGTCGACAACGTGCACCTTCCTTTTTGGTGGCTCAATCATAGGAACTCAAAAGTTAAACGTGATTGACTTGGAAAAATTCTTGGTTGGGTGGCCTCTTGGGAAATTTCCAATGGGCATGTGAGTGAGGACAAAATATGCTGAAATGACTAACGTGACCAGGTCGCAAGGGATGCATGGGAATGCTGGGACCATCAAGTGACGAATTCGGATTTCGAATCCTGGGCCTTGAGCGTTACAGATGGTATCAGAGTAGAACCTCTCCTAGTAAAATGTGGTTCGGAGACGAACCAAAGCGAAAGTTGGTGGGCATGTAACGCCCGAGTTCAGGAATGGTACATGAACGAACCGAGATCACATCTGAATGAGAGAGATCCTGAGGATTCATAAGTCAGGAAAGATAAAATAATGCTTTTATTTATGTTTTGGAAAAAAAATAGAAACATAAACAAGACTCTTGATTTTGTTATTTTCAAACTTTCAACACAATTTTGGAAACACTTCTTAAAAATGAAAAACAAGAAAGAGGAACAATTACCAAACGACTCCTAAATTCTTGAGTCTGAATTAAAACAATTGTATGATCACCTTTGGTTTGTCTTTCCTTGTGAGTTCTGTCATTTTCAAATTATGGTAGCTACCTCACCGAGTGAAGTAGAAGAGGAAAATTTATTGACAGTGCACATAAATTTAGGACATATTTGGGAATGATTGTATAAATAATGATATTAGTGAAAAATGATTTGTTTATAAGTATTTATTAATAGTCAATTTCATATAATCATTTTATTTAATGGTTGA
Organism: Herpetospermum pedunculosum; assembly: GCA_028017165.1. NCBI lineage: Eukaryota > Viridiplantae > Streptophyta > Magnoliopsida > Cucurbitales > Cucurbitaceae > Herpetospermum > Herpetospermum pedunculosum. The sequence goes on along the minus strand of CM051526.1, from coordinate 57,943,607 downwards.
TTTTTCACTTTTAAAAGTTATTTTCATACCATCAAAATTGAGTTTGAATGATTAAAGACATGTTTGAGGATGATTTTGAACATGACAAATGTGATTATAACCACATCAAAATCACTCTCAATCACTCCCTTATTCTAAAATGGTCGATTGCTGATATTAAAAGTGTTAGTCCATCTATTTGTCATGCATAAAATATTGATGGAAATTATTCTTAAACAATTAATTAAGCTCCGAAAGAGATTGAATCTAGCATTGAAAGAGTGGTAAAACTGAGACTTAAAGCCTTAATGTGGCTAGAGGAAATCTCACCTGACTTTCAAGTGCTTCAACGGTAAAATTTGTTGATTGAGGAAAGAGGTGACTTGCAAAATGGAGAAAACTACACACGCTTCGATGCTTAATTCAGATCAAAGAAAAAAAATGTAGCAAGCGTAAGTTTAGAGAATTATGAGAACTAAATTGGACTTACTGTTCATTAGAGTTATCATCTTCTATTTATATAAGCTTGATCTAGGATTCCCTTTTCTTCTTAAGAGAATGAGTTGTTCTAGAGTTCTTTCAAATCATGACCAACTCAGCTTTTGAGCTATTAGGCCCAAAAGCTAGTTAGCTAGTTGAGTCTGATTGGTCCAATGGTTAGTGAACATGAGATTATTTGAGCAAGTCCACTTATATCTTAGATATTTTTCCCCTCATCTTCTATCGAGCTTTGATCTATTTTGTCAGGTCCAAATTTACCCATAAAATTAAGCCCTCATTTCTAAGTTGGGATTCGTGGTTCAACTTCTAGTTTATATGAGTTGGACACATGGAGTTCAATTTAGGAGTACAATTTTTCTAGTTTGTTTTTTTATGCATGGCCTATGTCCCACTGTAGTAGGGTGCTTTTGGACATTCAAATTTTAGCCCCTCATCAGGATGGCTTTTGATATTGTTTTTTTTTTTTTGTTACTTTTTTTTTTTTGTCTTGAAATGACCTATAAATCATTTGAGCCGATTTTCTAGCTCTTTATGACTTTAAATAATTAATTCTCTGAGGTGTGCCTCAGACACTTGTTTTGGAATAACCCATCAAACTATTTAGGCTCATTTTTGGCTTTTCAGAACTATGATTTATAATTCTCTAAAGCATGCCTTATCTTATTATCCTCCTAATGACCTATCGTGTCTCTTTCCGACCGATTTTGGGCTTTCTTAGATTTAATTTCTCAAGGGTAGTTCCTAGATTATACTTGGAATGACTCCTCATGTCTCTTTGGCAAAAATCCAATGTAGGCCATAAATTATCTTTAGAATGACCCAAGATGCCTCTTGGGCTGATTTTAGGTTTTCTTAGGTTGAAGTGCTCTAGGCCATAAATTATCTTTATAATGACCCATCATGCTTCTTTCGGGAAGATTTTAGGCTTTCTTAGATTTTATTGTTCTAGGGTGATTCCTAGATTATCCTTAGAATGACATATCATGTCTTTTCGGTAGAGTTTTAACCTACTAGACAACAAATTGTGTTTACTATTTTTAGCGCTTATAGTCCGTTCGCAAGGGTAGGTACGTGTATATACACATGGTAGTCTGCGGGGCGCCCAATTGGTCGGATATACACGTGTACATACCTCTATCTGAACTTAACGGGAAGATAACACCACCACAAACCGTTAAGTCCAAAACCACTAAACGAAATTATTTTTGATTTTTTGATTTTTGATTTTATTTTAAGAGTAATTAATTCTAAAATATGAAATAGTCGACAAATAGTTGGGTTATAATAGACATAACGAAACGTGAACCCTCCTCCCTAGAATCACTATAGACATAGAGTACAACTAGTTTAAATATTTAGGCGTTTTTTTCATTTTGAGTTATTTAATTTAGATAAGTGTAGATTATTATGTTAAGGAATGAATTGAGGGAGAGGGTGTAAGATTTTTGGTTGAGGGGAATTTTAAGGATATAGATTGGAGTATTTGGATTTTAAAGGAAAATAAAAATAGATTGAGAATTGGTATATGAGGATGATGAAGGAATGAGAATTAAGAGGAAGGGGATATTGAGAAGAATGTTTAATTTTAATTAGTGGATAAATGAAAAGGTGTGGTAATGGTTGGGGTGTGTCCGTTTATATACTCTACCAAAGGTGTGCATGGCAGCCCCATTTCAAAGGAATATGCGGAGGGATCAGTGCCGCCTACCACATAACGAAAAAAACGGAAAATCACCCGACAAACAAAATCTGGTCTTCAATAATTTAATTTAAAAAGTAATTAATTGTGAAATAAGAAATAGGAAAAAAAGTTTATAATGGGAAACAAAGAATAACAACTCTCTCCCTATAATTACTCTAGACATCAACTGCAAATCATTTTTATATTTAGAAATTTTCCATTTTCACCGTTTAAAATTAGACATTCTTCTCAATATCTCTTGCTTTAAGGTAGTTCCTAAATGATTCTTAGAATTATCTATCATGCATGTCTGACAAAGTTATGAGCTTTTTTAGATTTAAGTGCTCTACGGTAGGCCCCAAATTATCCATAGAATGACTCATCACGTAGTATTTCTTAGGTTTAAGTACTCTAGGCACTAAATTATCTTTAGAATGACCTATTGCTAAATCAATATGTTTACTCTTTGTTTTGTCATAGTTTTTCATTAGAACAAGATGTATTTATACAAAGGAAATGTTAACCCAATTTCCATTTTAGGTATGTAATAAAATAAAGACATAAATGTAAATATATAACTACTAAGGATAGATATTCCCTAATACCCTCCCTCAAGTTGGAGCATGAAAGATCACAAATGCCCAACTTCAAAATAAAGTGGGAACAAGATAAAAAAATCTGCAGCTTCCGAACGAGGGTCGATGTTGCAAACTTCGATGCTCATTGCATCTTCAATTTTCCAGGAGCCTACAAACGCTGGTTGGTACCCCAATCTTCAAGTCGATGCCAACATGGTATCTTTAAATTTATGCGAGATATCGCATCATCGCTTTGACCATGCAATATAAAAAACAAATTGCGAGCCTCCGAAAGCGGGTCGGTGCTCTTCATATTTGCAAACCCACACGTTTGCGCAGCTTTTGTTTCAGATTTTTTTTTCTTCTTCTTCTTCTTTTCTTCAATCTGTTGCAACCCAATCTTCACTCACAAACAAACCAAACTAAGATTGTTTGGAGATTTGATCAAATACCATATGCAAGGGAGGAGAGATAGTACCTTCGACAAACGGGCGACAGACAACCAAAAACAGGCGGTGGAAGGTCGAACTTCTTCAGATCTTCGACGGCGACGACGATGACTGGTTCAAATCTGTAAACGCGTTGGAGCTCCTCCTGATCTCGAGGAGCCTACGGTGGCGGCGCGCAATGTTGTGCGGCGGCGAGTCCTTCCCCTCGGGCGAACGGGCAGAACACTCAGAATTGAAAATGAGCTCCCAAATCTAGATTTTTTTTTTTTTTTCAATCCTCTTGGATTTTGTCATTAAAATAGGTTGTATTTATACAAAGAAAATGTTAAACCTAATTTCTATTTTATATATGCAATAAAATAAAGACATTAATATAAATATATAACTACCTAGGATATATTCTCTAATACCTATCATTCTTGTTTCACGCACATCTTAGACACATTATTTTTTAAGCAGATTTTAGACTCGCTTAGATATTAGTAAAATGATAGTAAAATGATGTGTATCTCAAGAGATGATATTAATTTTTTTTTTGACAGACATTATTTTTTTTATATATTTTTATATCGATGTACATATAATATAAATGATTGTTTAGGTAATGTCCCACATTACCATTAAGGGTATTTTCGTAATTTTCTATTATTGTTTGTTTGTTCATTTCATATATTAATAACTTATTGAATTTGTATTTAGTTATTTATCTATTAGGAGAGTCAAATGTTTATGCATAAAAGGTTAATTAACAAAGAATGTAACTTTAAATTGGAAGTATGATGTGATCTTATAAGTATAGTGAATTGTAACTTTTACCATAAGTTGTATTATTTTATAAACTATTTTACTACAACGTAATAAAAGAAGTAAAAATATAATATTTGACCTTTACATTTCATCTTTTATCTTAGTCAAAGTAAGTAGACAAAAGATGATGAAAATAGTCATTTTACTTATTAAGTTCTTTAATCTTAGTTAGATTTTCTTAAGACATCTTTTAGACTTTCACCCAAGGGTCATTAGGAATTTATGTGGGTGAGTTGAAGAGTCAAATGACATGTTGTAAGACCTCTTGGATGTTCATAAAAAGAGAAGGGGAAACACTTGGTTGCTTCAAATTCCAATGAACTTTACTCTTAAGTTCTATGTGTCCTTTCATTGTCATTCCAAAATTGTCTAAAGAAATCTCCAAGGTTTTCTCTCTAGCACCTATTCTAATCTCGTAAATCTCATCTTGAGAAAGGATCACTTGTTTTCCAAGTTGTTTCAAGTGTTGTTCTTGGATTTTACAAGATCGTTCATCAGTTGCACCAAATCGGTAAGAAATGAGTTATTTTCCATCTAGTTTCGTAGTGAATCTTTCTTGATACTTTTCATATATCCTAAACATGTTCATACCTATCTTTTTCTAAGGTATTCCAGCATCATTTGAATCTAATTAGTTGCTGGAAATTTTCCTCCATTCATCGTTTACGGTAGAGAGGAAAAACACACCACCGGTAAGCCTCTTTTTCTCTATTATTTGAAATCGTTTAGGGGTTCTCATGGAAAATTTTAGGTGTTGTTTTAGATCTAAAAAGTGTTGATTTTGGTGCTGAAAATCAGAATTAAAATGTTTGAAAAAAATAATCTTTAAAATTGCTCTATAATGGTGTTTATCGGTTTACGCTATTTCCTAGTTCTAGCTCGAAATTGATTGATATAGAAGTTTAATTACATTTGTTTTGAATTTTTTTTATCATGTCCAGTAGCATAAAGTAAGTTTAAATATATTTTCAAAGAGTTCAAATTAACTTTCATGATCATATTTTCATAGGACTTAAAATCGGTAAAAACTAGTACAATTTGTGTTTTCAAATTTTTAATGAATTCTATGAAGCAGTAAATTATTTTAATGTATTTTTTATCTATAAATCAGAGCTTAATATGTTCACAAAAAGTATCTTATGAGTTTTGAATATTAATTTTATGATTAATATTAACTATGTGAATTAATATGCAAATTAGGTTAGCTAGTAAAGTTAGTGTGTTTTAGCTAGTGGATGAAGTTTCTTTAGCAAAACTAAATTTAAGTTAGACCTAATTTAATTTGTGTCATATGTTTTTTAGAAAGCTTTAAAGGATTTAGATTTGAAGCTTGAGGTAAGTGATTTTATCATAAGTAGCCGAATTGTTTGTTGTATTGTATAGTTGTGATGTTTGATTAATCTTTTTATTGTGGTATTGATTGTAAGTAAGTTATATTATATTGTTTTAATATATACTTGATTGATTTGTTGTTTTATGATATTTGATGTCTTGCAAAGTATGTTATGTAATGTTATTTTTGTATGGTTCTACATTTCACATGATCTATGTTACTTTGATTGGTTAGTGAAGCATGCTTAGGTTGAGTATGACATATATGTGTTACATTACATTCATGGAGTCAAGTAAGTAGAGTCATGGAGTTAGGGAAGAATATGTTAGGCATGAAATACCCAAATTAAGCAGTTATGTTATGCAACTAGATGTATGATATGACAAGTATGGTTTCTGCTAACGGGCTGGGCCCTAGGAAACAAAATTAGTTCATGTTAATGATAATTATAAGGGGCATGCAATTACCTTATGAATATTACATGCGGAATTGACGGTCATGGTATGGGGTATTTCTGCTTAGCATGGCGCCAAATCAAGGATATAAGTATGTATGTAAGAATATGTAAACAAGTACAAGTATGTTAAGGTAGATTGTTTCATAGTCTACATGTTAGGATGTGATATGTAAGCATGTTGTGTGTGTTTGAGCATGAAAGTTAACGAATATATCTACAGTGAGGAGAGTGCAACTCTCGGACTATAGTGGAGTCTCCGGGAGTTAACGAATGTTGATCGTTTCGGGTTAAAAGAGTTTTGACCGAATGATCTCGTATCGTTGGAGCTCATGATCTATAGGTCCTTTAGGTTCTCCTGGCTAGCTCGGATAAAGCGGTATAGCAGGGCTATAGGGTAGAACTCGGAGAAATCCGAATTCGGGTTTGTTGTTCGAGGTTTTATGTATTTAAATATGATTTAAATATTGACCGGTGGAAAATATGAATTTTGATTCATATATTGGATTAGTCGGTTTTCGGAAATCGGGCTTAGTGGATAGTTTATTATAATATTAATATTTGATATTAATATTAATAATAATTATTATAATTAAAATTGTTTTAATTATATTAATAATTTATAATATTAATAATTATTTATAATTATTATTATTATTATTATTAAGAATCCACTATGGAGCCATGCATTGTGCATGGGCTCCATGTGGATTCCATTTATTCACTAACATACTACATTTTTTGGGTTTTGGAAACTTTCCAAGTAAAAGGGAATTGACTTCATTCTCAAGCTCTTTCTCACTCTTTGGTTTTCACTCAACCGAACTTACATCTTCAAGAGTTGAAGAAGAAGTTCTTGGTTGTTGCTTGAGTTTGATGATGTTTTGAAGCTTTGGACATTTGAATATTAGAGGTTTGTTCTTTGGAAGAACTCCAAGTAAGTGTAAAGTTGTTTATACTTATTCCTCTAATTTTGAATTTCAATTGTTGAAATTCATGAGTTTGTTGTTTGAGTTCTTCATGTTCTTGATGAATTGTTCATCAAGTTCTTGGTAAACTCATATCAAAACTCATCCAAGCTTCATCACCTTCTTCCTCCCTCTCAACAAAACCCCTTAGCTCAAGGAGTCCCACTACTCTGCTATTAAGCCCGAAAATAGTTGGGACTACTCTAAGGGTGGTCCTCGTTGGTGCCCGTGCTGAGTTCGTGACTGGAGGAGACGTAGAGATCGAGGGGGCATTAGAGGTGTTGAGGTAGACGAGAAGACGAACGTCAAAATAAGGTATTTTTGTCAATATATACCGGTGTATATATGATATATACCGGTACTTTTTCAAAGAGTTCTCTTCGCTGGAAAATATACCGGTGGTATATAATATTTACCGGTGGTATATATAATATTTACCGGTGGTATATATAATATTTACCGGTGGTATATATGGTATATACCGGTGATATATAGCGGTGATATATATCGGTGGTATATATATTATTTACCCGTGATATATATATACCGGTCAGTATTTCCTCGGTATAATATATACCGGTGATATATTTACCGGTGATTTTTACCGGTGGCTTTTACCGGTCAACTTTTTCTGTTGACTTTTACTGGTCGGTTTACCGGTGGAGAGGGGTTTTACCGGTGGACTCGAATTCAAGAATTTTTCTAAGTGTTAGAAATCTATCTTCAATTCTTAGTTCATTCCTTATTGATTGCTTAAGGTCCTCAACCAGTTTTAGGGTTTTACTTTAAGCCCTTCTTCCGCTGCGCCTCTGGTCGAGGGTCGGGACCCTCGCAGTTGGTTGAGTGGGGGTTCCAGCAACATCTACCTCTCGTGGAGTTTGCATATAATAATAGTTTCCAGACTACAATTGGGATGACACCATTTGAAGCTTTTTATGGAAAGAAATGTAGATCACCAGTCCATTGAGACGAAGTGAGGGAGCGGAGTTTATTGGGACCAGAGTTAATTCGAACTACTAATGAAGCTATTCAATTGATTCGTAAGAGAATGCAAACAACACAAAGTAGACAAAAAAAGTTATGCTGATAGTAGAAGAAAGGATTTTGAGTTCGAAGTAGGAGATCATGTGTTCCTTAAAATAGCTCCAATGAAAGGTGTTTTTCGGTTTGGTACGAAAGGGAAATTTAGTCCTCGATATATCGGACCGTATGATATTTTGGAACGCATTGGTCCAGTGGCGTATCGACTAGCATTGCCACCAAACCTGCCGACAGTACATAATGTGTTCCACGTGTCAATGCTACGAAAGTATGTATCGTCCCCTTTCAATGTGTTGGATCTTGAGCCGCTTCAGTTGAATGAAGATCTTTCTTATGAAGAGAAACCTATATGTATTATTGCTAAAGAGACAAGGAAGCTAAGAAATAGGGAAATTCCTTGGGAGAAAGTCTTGTGGAGGAATCACTCAGTAGCTGCTGCGACTTGGCAATTTGAGAAGGATATTATAGAAAAATACCCGGACCTACATTACGAGGATCAAGTAACTTTCGAGGACGAAAGTTCTTTTAAGGGGGTAGTTTGTAATGTCCCACATTACCATTAAGGGTATTTTCGTAATTTTCTATTATTGTTTGTTTGTTATGATTGTTATAATTAGAGAAGTTCATTTCATATATTAATAACTTATTGAATTTGTATTTAGTTATTTATCTATTAGGAGAGTCAAATGTTTATGCATAAAAGGTTAATTAACAAAGAATGTAACTTTAAATTGGAAGTATGATGTGATCTTATAAGTATAGTGAATTGTAACTTTTACCATAAGTTGTATTATTTTATAAACTATTTTACTACAACGTAATAAAAGAAGTAAAAATATAATATTTGACCTTTACATTCCATCTTTTATCTTAGTCAAAGTAAGTAGACAAAAGATGAGGAAAATAGTCATCTTACTTATTAAGTTCTTTAATCTTAGTTAGGTTTTCTTAAGACATTTTTAGACTTTCACCCAAGGGTCATTAGGAATTTATGTGGGTGAGTTAAAGAGTCAAATGACATGTTGTAAGACCTCTTGGATGTTCATACAAAGAGAAGGGGAAACACTTGGTTGCTTCAAATTCCAATGAACTTTACTCTTAAGTTCTATGTGTCATTTCATTGTCATTCCAAAATTGTCTAAAGAAATCTCCAAGGTTTTCTCTCTAGCACCTACTCTAATCCCGTAAATCTCATCTTGAGAAAGGATCACTTGTTTTCCAAGTTGTTTCAAGTGTTGTTCTTGGATTTTACAAGATCGTTCATCGGTTGCACCTAATCGGTAAGAAATGAGTTGTTTTCCATCTAGTTTCGTAGTGAATCTTTCTTGATATTTTTCATATATCCTAAACATGTTCATACCTATCTTTTTCTAAGGTATTCCAGCATCATTTGAATCTAATTAGTTGCTGGAAATTTTCCTCCATTCATCGTTTACGGTAGAGAGGAAAAACACACCACCGATAAGCCTCTTTTTCTCTATTGTTTGAAATCGTTTAGGGGTTCTCATGGAAAGTTTTAGGTGTTGTTTTAGATCTAAAAAATGTTGATTTTGGTTCTAAAAATCAGAATTAAAATGCTTGAAAAAAACAATCTTTAAAATTGCTCTAAAATGGTGTTTATCGGTTTACGCTATTTCCTAGTTCTAGCTCGAAATTGATTGATATAGAAGTTTAATTACATTTGTTTTGATTTTTTTTTATCATGTCCTATAGCATAAAGTAAGCTTAAATATATTTTCAAGGAGTTCAAATTAACTTTCATGATCATATTTTCATAGGATTTAAAATCGGTAAAAACTAGTACAATTTGTGTTTTCAAATTTTTAATGAATTCTATGAAGTAATAAATTATTTTAATGTATTTTTTATCTATAAATCAGAGCTTAATATGTTCACAAAAAGTATCTTATGAGTTTTGAATATTAATTTTATGATTAATATTAACTATGTGAATTAATATGCAAATTAGGTTAGCTAGTAAAGTTAGTGTGTTTTAGCTAGTGGATGAAGTTTCTTTAGCAAAACTAAATTTAAGTTAGACCTAATTTAATTTGTGTCATATGTTATTTAGAAAGCTTTAAAGGATTTAGATTTGAAGCTTGAGGTAAGTGAATTCTATCATAAGTAGCCGAATTGATTGTTGTATTGTATAGTTGTGATGTTTGATTAATCTTTTTATTGTGGTATTGATTGTAAGTAAGTTATATTATATTGTTTTAATATATACTTGATTCATTTGTTGTTTTATGATATTTGATGTTTTGCAAAGTATGTTATGTCATGTTATTTTTGTATGGTTCTACATTTCACATGATCTATGTTACTTTGATTGGTTAGTGAAGCATGCTTAGGTTGAGTATGACATATATGTGTGTTACATTACATTCATGAAGTCAGGTAAGTAGAGTCATGGAGTTAGGAAGAATATGTTAGACATGAAATACCCAAATTAAGCAGTTATGTTATGCAGCTAGATGTATGATATGACAAGTATGGTTTCTGCTAACGGGCTGAGCCCTAGGAAACAAATTTAGTTCATGTTAATGATAATTATAAGAGGCAATTACCTTATAAATATTAAATGCGGAATTGACGGTCATGGTATAGGGTATTTCTGCTTAGCATGGCGCCAAATCAAGGATATAAGTATGTATGCAAAAATATGTAAGCAAGTACAAGTATGTTAAGGTAGATTGTTTCATAGTCTACATGTTAGGATGTGATATGTAAGCATGTTGTGTGTGTTTGAGCATGAAGGTTCCTTATGATAGGAACCACTTACAATGTATTTTTATACTACCTCTCGTGGTTTTATATTTTTCAGATAGCCATGTAGATGATGGTGAATTCATCGAGGATGATTTTGGCATTGAAGAGGAAGAACCATGAGATGTGCCCGAAATTTTAAGCTTAACTATTTATGATCACAACTTTAGTTTATATTTATTTCATTTATAGACACTGTTTTATAATTTTCGCTGCTATAGATAAACTTTAAGTTTTATTTAAGTTGTTAAGACTTATGATTATGAAATTTAGATTTTTATTTAAAAAGAAAATTATGCGTTATGAGTAATTATCCCATTTTAAGTTAATTAATTATATATAAAATTTGGAGTCATTACAATTTATGACTTAAATAATTATTTTTTTAATATTTTATTAAGAAATTACGATATTTCAACAAATTTATGGGATATCCATGATTTATTTTGGAATATTTGTTAATGTACCCAAAAATTTGATATCAATATTGACATCGTCATCATTCTAATTGTTGGAATGCCTTAAATTTATTATGACCATCTCGTCAGTTATTCTCGCAATTCAGATAAGATTCGGACCGCCACTTCTCTGAAAGCATGGTTCTTGCCTCCCTCCTTGGAGCTCGTCCCTTCCTTGGGTGATCCCTTGCTCTCACGTTCGAGTATTTGCTCGATTTTTTGAGGATTCGTTCCCTGTTTCTGCGGCTGAGAAGCCTCAAGCTCCGCCCCCTTACTCAACCTCTATAAAAAAAAAAGTCATTTTCCCTTCTTATAATAATAAGGTCAGCTCTAGAACCGACGAGATTGTCCAATCCTATCTTTCCAGGAAGTCAGTCATTGACCCAATTCTAGATCATCTTCTGGAATCGTATAACTGTCAAAAGTGAGTGACTGTTCATCGGAACTGTTATAGTCAGAATACTCATAAATCTCGCGTTCCCGCTGGACACGTGTTAGCTGTAAGAAGTATGGTTCCGAAAGTGACTTCGGTTCGCCAGTTCAGGCTCAACTCCTCGCTTTACGTTAGCGGACCCACAGGTCGGGTCGGGGCTCCGCGCTCTTTCTTTCTGTGTGGGACGATGCCGGGGAGAGAAGGGAATGCGTCGAGGCGGCGAACCCATTGCTCGAGATCCGATAGCATGCAGCAACTAGTTGTAAGAAAGAGGGGGAGGAGAAAGATATATAGAAAGTGTGCAGTGAGGGTGGTTGTAAATCACTAGGTAGCCAGTCTTTACTTAACTCGTCTCAAGCAATGCCCAAAGACTCTCATGCCTTTCTTTGTTGGACCAACCCAACCGGCGATTTCCGACAAGTCTTTCTTCATTTTTCGAGCAAGAAGCGGAACTACAAGAAAGTCGTGTGAAGTTTAGCTTGCTTTAGCAGCCACGTGATGATTCGACGTTCGTGGTAGGCGTAGGAGCTGGGCGAAGTGGTAGCGAAGCTTTGGTGGTGATGCAAGTGCACGGTGAGCGTAGTAGCCCCCTCGGGCATGCTCTTTGTACAACCAAGACTGGTCGGTACGGAGTCTTGCTACCCGATCAACGAGTCGGGGTCCAGAGGCGAAGCGCCCTAATGGAGGTATGGGGGCAACGTCCCTAAAGGAAAAATCTGATTTAGGTTTTTAATTATTTATTTTGGGCTTTGGCCCATTTTGTATTAGGTCATTAGAAGGTTGTCATATATAAACCTTTTAATGACTTCAGCCGCCTCTATCGGTCACTTTGTAATTCTCTCTTATTTCGTAATGATATTGCTCTCACTTCTGCCCGTGGACGTAGCTATAGTGAACCACGTAAATCTGTGTCATTTTCTTTTGCGTTTATTTATTTTTTGTTATTGATTTATGGTAACACTAATATATATATATATATATTTTTTTTTTTTTAAGGAATGACAATGTGGAGTTCTCTTCCTACATAAATTTTGTGTATTCTTGTTTTATTTCTTAAAGTTACTTCAAATTTTCTATTTGGTTTCACCTTTACTAAACTGTAATACTTATTGTGTTTTGTTCAAAATTTATTCAATAGGGACTTTAATTAGATTTTTTTTCAAATATAGGGACTAGACAGAAAAAATATTGGAGTTTATAGACATTATAAACATCTAGACAAAAAATAAAACTTATAATTTAACTAAAAATCAGTAAAATGACTTTTTTATTTAAAAATTAAAAATTCAAGAGGATAATTTAATTTTCTAAACGTTTAGGATAAGTATAAAATTTAAACATTAAAATTAATTCTTGAAATTAAGACGTCATTAAATTGAAAGAGTTTGACATTAGTTAGCCTGTCAATATATTTGGTAGGAATTAAGATTTATTAAAGTAATTTGCAACCCCAAAACGCAATGCGTTGAATTGAATCCCCTCTTGATTAAAATGAATATGACAAATTACATTCCATCATCTATATATTTTACAAATTATATATGCACAATACTTTAATTGAACTAATACTTTAATTACTAATACATGGAAGCTGTGCTATTTTGACTATCTTATATTAAACAAGCCATTAATACTAGTTACATTAAAATTATTACTAAATTTTAACAAAAAAAAAAAATAATATTTTTTAGATTTCTTTTGAGAATATAATAAGTTTTAGATTTAATAATTTATTTACATTATTTGATATAATATAAAAATTGGCACCTAACATTCACTATCATTTTCCAATTTTATATTATTACTTAAAAAAAAAAAAAAAACTTTGAATTTTGTATTTAGTGTATCCATTATTTATTTAACTTTTTAAAAAATCAATTTATTTCAAGAACGGATTACATAAATAGCAATCAAATCTAAAATAAAAACAAATATAATAAAATATAAAATATTTTACAAATATGACAAAAAAATTAGTGATTATCACTCATATCCATCGATAAAATGACTATCACTGATAGACTACTATCAATGATAACACAAAATTTTATAAAAAGATAGGGATATATTAGTAGTTATCAGTGATAGTCATTGATTTGCTATCAGACTATCATCAATAGAAGACTATTCGTGTTAAAAATTATCATATTTACAATTTTTTAAAAAAAAAAATTATATTTTTAATTATTTTACTCCAACAATTTTCCTTACTTCAATCAAGTGAAGCATGTAAGTTTACGAAAGTATAGATGAGACTATGGGTAGATATCCACATCAAATAATACAAAAATACACCCACATGCAACACTTGCAATAATTAACTTGAGGAGACATCTAAAAATAATAATAATTAACTCTAGAAACGCATGAACTAAATTAAAAAAGAAAAAAGAAAAATTGATCTACATCTATCATTTGACCTAAATTTCTTCATCTTTTACTATATTATTTGAACAAATTAAAGCAAAATTAAAAAGGGATAAAAAAAAAATTGAGTGACTAAGGGAGAGAAGGGAAAATATCAAAATTTACTTAGAATTTGACGATTTATATCAATTTTTATTTTAAAACTTTGATAAATGTTGCAATTTTTACATTAAATTTTAATAAACGTTACAATTTTTATATTTTCATAAATTTTAATTTGAACCATTGTCAATAAAAATATTATCATATGCAAATATAAAACATATATTAAGTACAAAATTAATGAAGTTGGAAAGAAAAATGAAACTATAGCTTAATTTATGAGTTTTTTTTAAGATTTATTTAACCATATGAATCATTTGACTTAATGTTGTGCAAAGCTATTTAGTGAGTTTTGGAAAATTATAATTTGAATTTAGTACAAATTGTACCTATGATAAAAATTGTAGACATTACAAAGTTTTAGGTGATCAAAATTAAAACAATTGACCAAAATTCAGAGATAAAATCGAGAGCGAAAGAAACAACACGAAAGAGAAAGTAGCGAATAAAAAACAAAGAGTATAGAATGCGAACACAATCTCACATCGAAAAAAAAGTCACAACAGGTGAACGACTACATCATCAAAGTGATTTAAAGCGAAACTAAAAGATAATTCATACGAACTTAAGTCCAAAGATCGGGTTACAAGTAAGAATTCACACAATCGAAATCGAAATCGAAGTTAAGGAAACCTGAAAATACATAAAAGATGAAATTGAAATAGAGCGATTTGATGATGATCAGACGTAGATATGAAGGTGAATGACGAGAGTGAAGAGACAAAAAAGAGCAAAGAAGATGAGAGAATGAAGAAAAATGGAGGTTGCGCTGGTTTCGAAGTTTCCGAATTCTAGGAACTTATCGGCGCCATGGACTTGAAACAGAAGCCCCGGTGATAGCAGAATGAACAAAATCACTGCAACAACGACTGGCCCCCAATCCGCCATTGATCTTTTTCTCTTTGCTTATGCTTCTTGCTCTTGCTTTTTATTTTCGCTTTCCTTCTCTACAATAGCGTTTTATATTTGTCTCATCTACCAAACATGACAAAACCTCCATTTTAAACTACTTTTTTTCTAATCAATTTTCATTTTTTTTTAATCTTAGTAATGAAGTCTTTTTAATTTATAAATAGATTTAGATACGTGGGTATATTTTTTTTTTTTTTTTTTTAGTATGTATGACACAACTTGAAATTATGTGAACTGAATTATTATAATTCAGTCTAGGTTTGGTCAACCGACTATTATAACTCACATCAATAAATAATATTTATTATTCATAACTATTATAATCTATCGATTATAATAATTCACTCAGCAACACCGTTTGATATATTTTGGGTCTCTTTTCAATACATATTTATTTGTTTTACAAAATTAGGTTTCTTACTTTAAATTTGAGATAAAAAGAAGAAAGGGAACTCATTTATGTTTCTTTGTTTTCAATAATAATAATAAAAAAGAACATAAATTAAAAAGGATTACTGGCATAAATAGTAATTATGGCAAAAAATAATGATAAGTATAACAAAAATATAATTTTTTTTTTTGTAAATATGACAAAAAAAATGAGTGAAAGTTATTGATAGACAGACAACTGCTATCACTAATAGTTATCGAAATTTTTTTATAAAAATATAAAAGTGTATTAGTAGGTATCAGCGATAAAAAATGTCATATTTACAAATATTTTTAAAAATTGTTATATTTATAATTATTTTAGCCTAATACGAAATAGCTAGGAAATGAGAAATAAAATATAGGAAATAGAAATATATCAAACTGGTCTTCGTTTCTTATTTTTTGTTCTGATTTTTATTTTTTTTAAACATAAATAAAAATCATTCTTTTATCATTTTTACTTATGAAAAGCATAATTTTTTTAAAAATTAAATATAAAACAATAACTTTGAATTTTTTATTTTAAAATTTTAATTTTCATATAGACCTTTATTTTTTTAATTTAAAATTTGAAAGAATAAAAAATAAAAAAGACTTACCAAACATCATTTTCTCCCAATAAAATATAACAATAAGCAAGAAATAATATTTAGTAAATGAGTAAAGGGCCCTACTATTCTCGAAAATAAGACTTTTCAATTTTGTTTTTGTAAGAAATTTCAATGAAATAGTTACATTTTAAAATTAATTTTATGTACTTTTATCTCATTTAAAAGACCGAGCAAGACTTTTTTTAAAGAAATTAGTTTACTAGTGGTAATCCAAAATGTCTTGTCTTATTCAATTCTAAGAAGAAGACAAAAATAAAATAATAAGGATGTTATTTAGGATTTTTTTTCTTACTAATTTATAAATAAGATGGAGGAGGAATAACTAAAATGAAATAGTTGAAATGAAATAGTTGAACACAATTAACTTAATGAAAATAGCTAATACAATTAACTTAATAAAAAATAGGTAAAAATTATATTTAGTATAATCCTTAAACTATATTGAGACTGAAATAATGAGATTTAATCGGTTAAAAAATCAAATCAACTAAAAAAAAGTTGATTTTAAGAGAGAAAAAATAGTTGGGAAGAAAAAACGTAATAATTAGTAAACCGTTGAAAATATTTGAAATAATTTGAATTAAACTGGTTATTTTTTAACGTGTGAAATGATGTTGGCGATAAAACAAAAATCCGACCTGACACCCTTTCTATTGCCCAATATACACTAACTCGATGAACACGACAATGAACCCCATAAAAAGATAAGCAGTCGCACCGAAACAAATATATATATATTGAAAAATACACATAATAGGTTCAAAACACAAGGAACAAAGAAACATGTATACATACATATAGACAGATAGATTTCAATTCCCATCAAGTTTAGTTTAAAGTGCAGAAATTAAATTTAAACAAAATAAGGATTAGTTTTAAGATGGATGGAAACTACAAAACTGATAAAAATGATAAAAAAAAAAAAAAAAAACCCCATTCAGACGGATTAAAACGATGACCTAGGATAAGTAGTATGTGCTGAAAAATACACTATTGATTAAAAGAATGACCTAAGGAAGTAGTATATATTGAGACATACACCTAATAATAATTAGTATATATTGTAAAATACCTTTATAAAAAATGGTAGATAGTGTAGTTAGAAATTGAAAGTACACTCTTACTTGGTATATATAGGAAAATATATTTGACAAAAAGTGTAAATAGTGTACCCAAACAAATTATATATAGAAAAATACATTTGTCAAAAAATGTAAATAGTGTACCCAAACAAAATATATATAGGAAAATACTAGGGGAAAAGATAAATACTAATAAGTTTAAAAACAAGAAAAACGGGTAGATGTAACTAATTACACACTTGACTTTCAAAGTCGACCTCTGTTTTTTTCGATGGTTCAACTTCACTAAAATAAGCCACTCAGATCCTCAAACTCGTCTTCAAGCTTTGATATCCTTCCAGTAACAAAAAAATAAAAAAGACAGACTTTAGTTTCTGTACATTCTGATTATAAAACAAATTTACCAAACATGTATCTCTCATCTATTCAAGAAATAAAGAAACATATATGCTATAGACAAACAAATTCAATTCCCATATAGTTTCCTTTCTTTCGAAAGGAATCTGACATTTTTACTAATGATGTTGCACATTTGAGTAATTTGATTTTACTGTTTGTCTGTTTTTTTCTTTTCAACTAACTACTTTTAGAGAGTGCATTGTCGTTGTTGGCTACTATCTGATTATTCATCTTCGTCCTCGTCTTCTTGATTCTGATTGACATTCTCAACTTCGTCGTCGTCTGTTGTTGATTCAGTTTGTTGGCTTTCTTCTTGTCCGCCCATCATGTGCATCAGTAGTTCTCCGAGTTGTAGATCATAATCTAGATTAGTTGCATTGTCGACGACTTCTTGAAAAACTATAGGATGAATGGCATCTGGTCGTTTGTGAGAGAGAAATGAGACGTGGGTGAGAAGAAGACGACAATTGGACGAGAATAGAATGAAGAAATGAAGTAAAAAATCTTTTAAAATTCCAATTTTAAAGAGTCTAAAATCAATCCCATATTTTTAATGATTTGTAGGGTAGATAATGTTTTTGGAAAAAATCTAGGAGGGGAGATACTTTGATTTTTTTGGTTGGTTGTTAGGATATTAAAAAAAAAAAAAAAAAAAAAAAAAAAATTAAATTTCGGTTAGATGAGCTGGTAAATAACGTTATCTACTAGCAGCATAAACTATATATAAAGTATTTTTTCTCACCCCTTAAAATCTAGTTAGTTATTGGATGCAAATAGAAAAGCTTTCCTTTCAATTTTTGTAATGTAGCTATTTATTTATCACAATTCTCCTATAAATAAAGTATTTTTAATAAATAGTCACACTACCATGACCACGATTTGAATAGACCACGATTTGAGATGAAAGGCCGATACTCGATCAAATTTTAAAACCTCGATCCGAAAAGACAGAAGGATGGAAAGTATGACGGTAGTTCATCCGCCGAAAACTACCGAACCGATGAGATCTTAGACTTGAGAATTGTTGCGATTCTTCTAAAATTCGGATGATGCTAATAAGGACAACAGACCCTCCACCTATTTCTAGGTTGGATATTGTCCAAGACCTCATATCAATTGAGATAATTGTCTTAACTTGTATACCATAGATCTATCTCTCCCTCAACTAATGTGAGACTTTGTCAGCACTCTCAATATCTTTCGCATCCGATTGAATTGCTAACTCCTTAGTCATACTGCTACTACTCACCTCGATTTTATTGTTGGAGTTCATCACCATATCGATAAATCGTTGATCCGTCAAATTTCTATGTAGTACACGATTTACGCACGATCAAAAATCACGATTTACCGTAAAACTCGTGTCATGGTACACGATTTAACTACCATATTTTTTTAAATAGTTTCAAAACTACTCTGTTTCGGTAATTATTTATTAAAAAATACATTATTTATAATAAAAAATAATTTATTTATTACTATTATTTTTTTAGTACAATAAAGATAAAGAGTGACAATAAAACTAAACATTTAGGAAGTTCCTACGGACAACAGTGACACCTATGGAGGGTGGTCTCTTCAAACTAGATTTCAGAGTGTTTAAAGATTCGTGCATGACGTACCATGTCGTTGGCTGCAGTTGAAATAATCCGCATTGATGTTTCGAGATGATTGTATCCTCAAAAACTTGTATTTCATTCATATGTAACAACCTCGACCCATCAAAAGTTTCTAAAGAATCAAAAAGTCTGTTTACACCCAAAGATGATGCAAACCAACATCGATGGCCTTAGAAAGGTTGTCAGATATAGCGTTATTATTGCCTCAGCCAGTTCAACTAAAACCTCCTCATAAGTCAGCATAGGGTCACCTGAACAATTTTTAACAATAGCACCTAATCTCACATTGAAAGCAGTTGCTACGCTAGTCATTGTCTGTCCTAGCACGTCGTCTAAGAGTGCTTCTTTCCAACTCTTCATCAAGTCCAAATTTTTGCTCTGGATACCAATGGTGTCATGTACAAGATGGTTCTATCGTTTTTAAGAATGAAGATGTGGAATTCAGGTTGGACAATAAAATATTAAAATATTGTTAAATCATTAGTAACCTTAGGTAGAAAATTTGTAAAATCAATGGTGTCAAGATGGAATCCCAACCCACCACTATTTGTAAAATCAATATTAAAAAAAGTGAAAAGAAAAATCTTCGTCAATTGAAGATTCAATGAAATATAAAAATGGCATTAAGAAGAATCAATTTACGTATAAAAAAAATTGATTAAAATCATTGAGCTTCACTTAGCTTACGCTAGCTAACGTGGAGATGGAGAGGAATAGGGACAGATGCTAATATATATAAAATTTGGAAAGGTCACAAATTAAAAGAAAAACTAAAATGATTATATATTTATGTAGATGCATATATTTTGAACTTTTGTCTTCTTCCTTTTTGGCTCCATTCTTGAAAAAGGATTCGAGCTGACTGCCGTGGTCTTCCTCTAAACTTGAAGTGAAAAGTGAAAACGAAAGTGGAAAATTCTTTGTGGAAAATTCTTTTGCTTTCGCGTCTAGATTGGTATCCTCAACCTATTTTCACTTTATTTTCGCTTTCGACTTAAATCTTCATGATTTTATCAATCTTCTTCAATAAAAGTATCACACACTTAGTCTCCTCTCAGAACAAATTTATTTGTCCGAATCACACTTGCTCTTAATGGACAACAAACTCTCTACCTAGCTATCTCCCCATTAATATAATATTGTCCATTTTGAGTCTAAACTCATAACTTTATTTTTGGTTCAACCCAAAAGACCTCATACAAATGGAGATGTTGTCCTCCACTTATATACCTATGATCTTTCCTTTTTCGTAATCAATATGGTACTTTATAAACACATATTTTACAATTCTAAATTAATTTGATTATTAGGCTTCTCAAAATGAAAAATAAGGGAGCGTTTGGTCTAAGAAGTTAAAGTTGTTTAGTCTAGAATTGTGATGTTTAATCTGGAGAGTTTTGAAGTATGTGTGTTGGGAGCACGAAGTTTAAGACAATACCTCACATTATTTTTACCTTTTTTATTATTATTATTATTATTATTATTATTATTATTATTATTATAAGATTCAGATATTTTGTTTTTATTAATGTATGTATGTTTTACATTTTTTTTAAGAAAAAAAAAAAAAATAACACATCACTTTTCATATTTATTTGTTAATGATTTTTTTTTTTTGACAACATGTTGGGGATTGAACATATGACCTCATAGTCACTAGGCGATACATCATGCCATTGAGCTATGCTCTTGTTAAGGACTTCTTCCAATAAATTTTAAGAATGCGATTTTTGCTTCTTATTTTATATGTATCCGTCACAAATTTCTTTGGAGATAACAAAAATAATTTTGACTACAATATTTCACATTATTTATTCAATATCACTCACATTAATTATTCATTCTATTTGAATAGTTTTGAAATAAAAGAGAGTAATACAATAGTGTGGTAATTATTACATGTGAATTTAAAAGATTTTAATCCATTAATTTAAACGGA
This sequence comes from Herpetospermum pedunculosum, assembly GCA_028017165.1. NCBI lineage: Eukaryota > Viridiplantae > Streptophyta > Magnoliopsida > Cucurbitales > Cucurbitaceae > Herpetospermum > Herpetospermum pedunculosum. Next base: position 57,922,636 of record CM051526.1, on the reverse strand, counting down.
TCCAAATAAGTAGATGTTTTTATTTCTCTCCATGGTAAGTATACTGAATTTGGTTTAAGTACTAATTTGAATTGAACAGCCTAATTTATATTTAAAATAATAAAAATAGATTGAATTGCATTTTTAGTTCTTCTACAATTTTTGTTTAAATTATGTTTTTTTTTTTTAAATAATTAAAAATACTGTGGGAGGGAGAGAGGGGAAGAGAGAAATGTATTGCCTTAAAAAATTGAGACAGACTTAAATAGTAACTACTGTTGAATGGGGAGTTGATATTTTTTACCTAAGTTCAACAAGTCGTAGGCCAAACGGGGAGTTAACTTCTCTCACAACTCTTTCTTCAACAAATCCTTGAGCCAAACACCCCTAAGTAAGTAAAAATTAACATATAAAACCCGTCTTCTTAATTTTTCATGACCTCGGTTTTAATATGTTAGTTTGTTTTCCTTTATTATCCTTCTCACAAGTGTCAATCTTTAAAGATAGTTTTAACTAAGCATTTCACTCAAATCGTTTGATAGGTATGGTTTGATAACCATTTCATTTTTAGTTTTCTATTTTTTAAATTTAGGTTTGTTTTCTCTTAATTTCTTTAGGATGAATTACACTTTTCTAAGAGGAACATTTAGATTCTTAGTCAAATTCAAAAAATAAAAGCTATTTTTTTTTTTCTTTTCTAGCTTTTTAAAATTGACTTGATTTTTTAAAACATTGGTAGTAAACTAGTTAAAAAGAAAGTTAGAGGTGGAGAGTAGTTTTTATAGGCTTAATTTTCAAAAATCAAATGGTTATCAAACGGGGTCTTAATTTTTAATTTTTGGTTTTTTGTTTTTTATTTTTGAAAATTAATTTTATAAACCATATTTCACGTATAAATTTCTTTATTTTGTTATCCTACCAATATTTTAAAAAAGCAAGCCAAATTTTGAAAACTAAAAAAAATAGATTTTTTTTGTTTTTTGTTTTTGAAACATAACTAAGAATCCAAATGTTTCTTAATAAAAGTGAAAACTATAGTAATAAAATTAGGAGAAAACAAGTCTAAATTTTAAAAATAGAAAACTAAAATCAAAATGGTTATCAAACGGGGTCTAAATTATTTTCATGAATCTTACGTTTTAGAATTAATGAAATTAATGAAACTTGATTTAAGTTGCATGTCTAAAGATTCAAGTAAGTAATTTGGCCAACTTATTTGTCAATAATGGAGCAAGAAACTAGTTATCATCTCATAGTTTTCTTTATCATCAAGGTAACCTATCTATTGTGAGTGCAACCAAAATTTCAAATTAGTTAGGAAATAAAAAGATTACGTGTATATAGGTAAGAGATAATATCTCCCTTGCAATAAGACCTTTTGGATGAAACTAAAAACAAAGTTATGAGAACGTAGGTCCAAAGTAGACAATATCATATTAATGTGGAGATATGTGAATGTCCGTTGTCCCTAACAAGTTGTATCAGAGTCATGCCTCCCTAACTTAACCATATTGATGTGGAGATATGACTATTTAAGGGGAGATTTTGTGGTCTTAAAAAATGGGAAGATCATAGGTATATAACTAAAGGACACCATCGTCCACTTGGACAATATCATACTAATGTGAAGTTACATTATTCCCGACACTATCTCTAGCTATTAATCCCTTGGAGTTGACCTCAATTTAATTTTGAGTTTTTAGTGGCGGTAGTTGAGGTTCCTAAACCTAGGGGGTATTGCTTCAATTTTACCCAAAGTTTCTTATCATTCTAAATGGTTCTAGGTGTCCATCATTCAACACAAGACACTAGTTAATTACATACGTTTCTTTGATGGGATAAAAATACCATTCTAAGGATCAATTATCCTCATTTATGTGAACACGATTAAATTAAGTTGTAAATGTTATAAAAAAACAAGTGACCAACCATTTTTAACATAAAAATTAAGAAGTAAAATCTCACACGAACCAAAATCTCCACTATAATTAATAATGAGCTATGCAAGTTCTTCTTCAAATCACAACTAAGACATAAACATATCGCTTAAAAGGTAATTAATTTGGACAAATAACACTATATTCCAAGAGAGAATAAAAATTTCACACTTAAAATTGGCACCCGATTAACTACCCATAAAATTGGCACACAACTACTCCTTGTAACTTGACTGGTAGGCAACTTCAATTTTTTTTTTAATGAACATGATATCAAAATTTCAGTTCAATTAAACCACTAATCACTACAAGAATCTTGATTTCTCTCGATGCATAAAAATCGTAAAGAAAAGTCAGAAAATCGTCGAGAGAAATTTTTTCGACATAAATAAAATTGTCGGTAAAATTCGTCGGGAGAACCTCTCTCGACGGTTTTTTGTGCACCTTCGAGAGAAGTGGTTCTCTCAACGATTTGTGTCAACCGTCGAGAGAAACACTTCTTTCAACGGTTTTACCAAAACCATCGAGACAAGTCGTCCCTTAACTAAACTAACTTAAACCGTTGAGAGAAGTGCTTCTCTCGACGAATTTGAAAAATCGTCGGCATTTCTTCAAGTCATTTTTTTGCCCTTTTTCTTTTCTCATATCTCACTATTTTGTTTCTTTCATTATTTGAATGCACACCCTTATAATTTGAAGCTTATTATACCTAAATAAATTGAACACAAAATTATAAAAAAGTACACACTTATAATGATCCAAAATTGTTCTTACAATTTGTTTGTTGAATGTTTAAAATTAAGCTTACATTAATTAATATTGAGAAAATTGTCATTCAATCTTGTCAACTTCATTTAATGTAGCTAGCTTTCGAGAATAACATCGACCCAAACCATCTGAAAAAAAGAAAATCAATAACTCATTAGAACATACACCAAAAAAAAAAGAAGTTACCTAAAATTTTCAAAACTTAGTCACATAACATATTTAGAACTCAACTATTATGCATATTATATATATATATATATATAAACCAAAGAAATGACAACTATAACAATCAAAAAAATTCCCTCTTCCCCTCCTTTTCTCTAGAACTCAATTATCATGCATGCCAAAGCGAGCATGGCTCAACGGGCATAAATTTGTGTTGATGACCAAAAGGTCTGTGGTTCGAATCCCCACACCCCCAATGTACTCCAAAAAAAAAAAAAAAAATTATAATGCATTATATACACACACGAAGTTAATCACAACTAGAACACTTATAACAACACGCATAGAAACTAAATTTACCTAACACTTTCCAAAGTTAGGCAACTATCATGCATTAATTATATATATATAAACCAAAGAAATGACTGTTAGGAAATTGTGAAGCCCAAACAAATCTTCTAAGCCCAATTAACCCCCATTAAGCAAAGAATTCAATTGGCTCAATTGAAGGTTAATTTTTATTGGTTTAGTTATAGGTGGCTTACAAATTATAACATTAAAGAAAGAAAGGGCGGTGATTTTTCTTTAAAAAGTAACTTGAGTGTTTCAGTCCATCAATCAACTAAAAAGGAAGGAAAATCGTGGATCTTTCATTTCTCTATAATTTTCTATTTTTGTTTCCTATTTGAGACAGTGAGTGAGACAGTGAGCCACTGAGAGAAGAAGGAATTTATGTGGTTTGTTTGAGCGGTTTCCTTTTTTGTTGTTGATCCCAAGCTATCAGGTTGTGATACTTGGAAGTCAATAGTTATTGTTGAGCTATTGAGGGTAGTTTGTAGCGTTGAGTTGAGGGCTTATTGTAATCTCCATTATAGTTGAACCTGCAGTTGCAGAAGACTGGACGTAGTCCCGAGATCGGGGCGAACCAGTATAAATTACGGTGTTGTTCTCTCTTTCCCTTATCTTTATTATTGTATTTTGTGATCGATAACTTATTTGGTTCTTACCTGTGAAGTGAGAACGTGAGATATAATATTGTTGTTATTCCACGTTATTTATATCTCGCGTATTTTTCCCAACAAGTGGTATCAGAGCTTTTGGTTCATAAATCATGGGAGCAACGAATCCAAAGAGTTTCGAAGGAGTCACAAAATTTGATGGGGGAAATTTTGGATATTGGAAGATGCAGGTGAAGGATTTTTTAACCTGCAAGAAATTGCACAAGACATTGAAGGAGAGACCGAAAGAGATGTCAGATGGAGATTGGGAAGATCTTGATGAACAAGCAGTTGCAAACATCAGAATGTGTTTGACAATGGAAGTTGTTAGTCTTGTAGCCAACGAGACTACCGCAATCAAGCTAATGGAAGCGCTTACAAACAGGTACGAGAAATCGTCTGCTAATAGTAAAGCATATCTTCTTAAGAAATTTTTTAACATGCAAATGGCTGAAGATGCATCTGTAAATTTCTATATCAATGAGGTTACCACTTTCGTAAATCAGTTAAAGTCTGTTAAGATAGATTTTACTGATGAAGTATACGCTATTCAGTTATTAATGTCTTTACCTGAAAGTTGGGAAACGATGAAGACAGTTGTGTCTAATTCGGTAGGAGAAAATATTCTGAAGTTTTCAGGGGTTTGTGATTTAGCTCTAGCTGAAGAAATTCGTAGAAAGAGTAGTGGTAGAGAGTCATTGTTACGTCTCCAAAAGTGACCTTTTTAGGACTTAATTATCTTAGAAAGATGTTCACTCTTAGGTGTTTTTGATAGCATTTAGCCTAAACCTATGCTTAAATATGAGAATTAGAAGAAGGTAGCTAAATTAGGACTTATGTACAATAGGAAAGAAAAGGGTTGAAAACCGAAGGAAAAGAATGAAAAACAAGCATTGCGAAAGCATTGCGGAAACATTGCGGTTCCCGCAATGTTTCAAGTGAAAACCGTAAGTTAACTGATCTTTTTCTGTTAATTTCCGTTATTTCAGGGATTCGTTCTTTCTCCTCCATCCATTCTGAAGTACGACGTTGAAGATTGATGGTTCTCCTTGGCCCAAATGCACCTGCAGATTACTATAAATAGGGGTCAAAGTCGAGGGTTCAAGCATGATCCGAAAGCGTAGTAGTCTTCTCGCAGTCCATTTTTCTCCTGTTTTCCTTTGCCGTCTGCTGGTTTGCGAAGCTAAGCTGTTGGAATCGATAATCTGATAGGAAGGAGAGGAGATTCTTCTTCTCTCCCGATTGGATTCATCCAAGCAAGGCTGACCTGATGGAGCGCATGTAGCGCAGCGGAAGCGAGACGGATCATTGGCACTCTAATTTCATCAATTTAGCTAAATAAGAAACATGCACAAAGCTTTGAAATAAAAGGAATTAGAACACATACCTCTTGTAGTTCTAAAGACTTCTCTTCCAAAGCTCAAATCTCCTCACGAACCCTTCGAAGCTTCCCTCGAACTCCTCGAGAACCACCTCCGGTAGTCCCGCTATCCTCGGGCCGAGCAACGGAGTGGTGGGACTCCTTTATGAAAGAAAAAGTTTGGAAGAAGAAGATGGGAAGATGAAAGTGATGAGGATTTTGTGAGAAGAAGTCTAACACTTAGCTTTCTAATTTCTCAAGTAACATGAACTCTTCATGCTCATCCAACATTCAAACTCTTTGAAATTTCATCAACCTCAAACCATTTGAACTTCATCCAATTTATAGGCAATTCACATGCAACAAAGTCTTTACTTAGCATGACACCTCAAATTGGATGGATTAGTCTTCAACCAAGTGTTCCAAAATTGATGAGTTTATATGCATGTTGTTGGTGATTCACAATCCACTTCACAACTTGGATAAACCCACTCAACTTGGATAAATCCACTCAACATGGATAATTCCACTTTGACTTATAATCACACTTGTAATATTTTGTCATTTTAAAATTAATTCATAATTAATTTTAATAAGCAAAATAAATTATAATTAATTAAACTTTTTAATTAATTAATATTATTATTTAATTCAATATCAAATATTAATTAAATAATAAGACTAATCTCGGTTTCTTAAACCGAATCATCACACATGAATCCCTATTCATGTTTTACACCGATCCCATATTTAAATCATATTTAAATATGTCCATCATTCTTCCAAAACCGAATTTCAATAAATTCAAATTCTTTTTCTCTCATATTGTTACACGGCTTAATCCGAGCTAGCCAGGAGAACCTAAAGGACCTACAGATCATGAGCTCCAACGATACGAGATTAACCGGTCAAACTCTTTAACCAAGCTAACCAACATTCGTTAACCCCCGGAGACTCCACTAAAGTCCAAGGGTTGCACTCTCCTCACCGTAGATATATTTCTGTCCTCTTGATATAACCATCATCAGTAAGTCGATCCTTCACAGGTCGTTCGTAATTACAGCTGGGTCAAAATAACCGTTTTACCCCCGTAATTACATCTTGTTCCTTAAGTCCCACTGATCCTCTAATGAACTATTGGTTTGTGGTCCAACCACCAAACCGATTGGTATGTGATCTCATCACTATACCAAGTCCCTCTCGGGCCAATGAGAGGGTGGGATCCCTAGTTCAAGACCTGGAGTCAGCACTTAAGGGAACAACCTCTCTACTAATCCCTCAGAGCGGGTAGGAGTGAATTCCATCTCGCAGGACTATGTTCCCAGCTACCTACCCGGTCTTATCCCCAAGATGGTAGGCTTATTGAGTCGGCGATCTCGGGCCACTCTCACCCATACAAGTCAAAGGATAAGCCCGAATAAGCAGGAGTTCATAGCGTGCTCAGGATTCAGATCGAGTTACCTAGGTCATCATATGAAAAAAAAAATCGGTCTTTACAGTAAACGGAGTTATAAAGAAAGAGCGACTTGTTTCGCGGTTCAGTCTTATGCAAACTCATTGCATAGGACGCCCCCACTCACATGTCTCCACATGAACGATTTCGGATCACATCGTTTGTACTATACAAAGTGGGCCGCGTCCAATAGTGTCCCCAGGATAAGGTACCCAACCTTATCCCTATACTATAGACCGTTCTGGCTATTACTTGAACTTGATCCACAATCATGTCATACATGAAGTTCAAGTATACAACCTATAGCCATGGGTTCTTTGTTTATTGGAGTTAGGTTAAAAGTAAAAACAATTCATTTTATTCAATAACAACTTTACTGAATAAATCTCAATAACATCTTTATTGCAAAATAGAATATATATTCAGTTTACAAACCACGAGTTTTAGGACATAAAACCCAACAAACTCCCACTTGGACTAAAACGTCAGTGGAGTATTACATGCTGGATGAGAAAAAATGGAATATTAAATATTTCCTAGGCTTTTCTCCCACTATCCTACTGTACAACTCGTAGTCCTAGACTCACTAGGTGCCCCTCGAACACTTTAGCCGTGAGGGACTTTGTAAACGGATCAGCAATATTGTGCTCTGAGGCGATCTGCATGACGATCACGTCTCCTCGATGCACTATCTCCCTGATGAGATGATATTTCCGCTCAATGTGCTTTCCACGCTTATGGCTTCGTGGTTCTCTCGAATTTGCCACAGCACCAGTATTATCACAATAAAGTGTGATAGGCAAATTCATATTTGGAACAACTTCCAAATCCGTCAAGAACTTTCTAAGCCATACAGCCTCTTTCGCAGCTTCGCAAGCCGCGACATACTCAGCTTCCATGGTGGAGTCAGCAATACAACCTTGCTTTATACTCCTCCATACTATTGCCCCTCCGTTAAGAGTGAACACTGATCCCGATGTGGATTTCCTCGAATCCTTATCGGTTTGAAAATCAGAGTCAGTGTATCCTGTAAGGATCAAATCCTTCGCGCCATACACGAGCACATAGTCTCTCGTTCTCCGAAGATACTTGAGGATGTGTTTAACGGCAGTCCAATGATCATATCCTGGATTGGACTGGTACCTACTGACAATTCCCACTGCATAGCATATGTCGGGTCGTGTACATAACATGGCGTACATCAAACTACCGACTGCTGATGCATAGGGAATTCGTCTCATATCCTCAACTTCTTGAGGTGTCTTAGGACACTCTTCCTTTGACAATTGAATTCCATGCCTGAAAGGTAAAGAACCCTTCTTGGAATTCTGCATCGAATATCGTATCAACACCTTGTCGATATAAGATGCTTGAGACAGCGCTAGCGTTTTGTTCTTACGATTCCTTACGATTTGAATCCCTAGAACAAACTGAGCCTCTCCCAAATCTTTCATTTGGAATTGGGTCGCTAGCCATTGCTTAACGTCAGTCAGGAACCCTACATCATTCCCAATGAGTAGGATATCATCTACATATAAGACTAAGAAAGCTACAACAGAATTGACTATTTTCTTGTAGACACAAGGTTCGTCAACATTCTGTTCAAAGCCATAAGATTTGATCGCAGTATCAAACCTTATATTCCAAGATCTAGACGCTTGCTTCAACCCATAAATGGATCGATTAAGCTTGCAAACCTTTTGCTCTTGACCCTGAATTATGAACCCCTCTGGTTGAGCCATATAGATACTCTCTTCAAGATTGCCATTCAGAAAGGCTGTCTTGACATCCATTTGCCAAATTTCATAATCATAAAACGTGGCAATGGACAAGAGTATTCTAATCGACTTTAACATGGCAACAGGGGAGAAGGTTTCTTCATAGTCCACCCCTTCCCTCTGGGAATAACCCTTTGCCACAAGTCGAGCCTTAAAGGTTTGCACCTTACCGGCTTGGTCTCGTTTCCTCTTGTAGATCCACTTGCAACCGATAGGTCTTTCACCATCAGGTTGCACTACAAGATCCCAGACCGAATTGAAGTACATCGACTCCATTTCGAGGTCCATGGCTTTAAGCCACTGGTCCTTGTCTATGTCATTCATTGCCTGTTTAAAGGTCAATGGATCCTCAACGCCGTCATCAGGTATGACGACCTGGGTTTCCGTTAAACCCATGTAGCGGTCGGGTTGTCTCACATCCCTCCCACTACGTCGAGGTATTCTCAACTCTTGAGAAGGACCAGCCTGATCAACAACTCTTGTTGACCCATCTGTAGCTTTCCTGGAAAGTTCGGTCAAAACAATTTTGCTCGAAGGTTGATGATCTCTCATGTGGTCTTCCTCTAAGAACGTGGTGTTTGTCGATACAAGCACCTTGTCCTGTTGAGGATCGTAAAATAGACCACCTTTCGTTTCCTTGGGGTAGCCTACGAATAGGCATAATTTTGAACGATGTTCCAACTTCTTTGGATTGGGCACCAACACATGTGCCGGACACCCCCAAATTCTGAAGTGACGTAAACTACCTTTACGCCCTCTCCATAACTCATAAGGTGTTTCTGAAACACTCTTAGAGGGAACCATGTTCAAAATATATACAGCAGCCTCTACTGCATATCCCCAAAACGAACTAGGCAGTTGAGCATAGCTCATCATAGATCGAACCATGTCTAACAGGGTTCTATTTCTCCTTTCGGACACACCGTTCTGCTGCGGTGTTCCGGGCGCTGAGAGTTGGGATACTATTCCATGTTCTATCATATAGTCCAGGAATCTTAAATCCATATACTCTCCACCTCGATCTGATCGGAGTGTTTTAATCGTTTTACCTAATGTGTTCTCAACCTCTGCCTTATACTCCTTGAACTTTTCAAGAGCTTCGGACTTATGATGCATTAGGTAAAGATAGCCGTACCTAGAATAATCATCAATGAAGCTGATGAAATATTCATACCCTCCCCGTGCTTTAACATTCATCGGACCACAAAGATCTGAATGTACAAGCTCTAGAGTTTCTTTGGACCTATGACCTTTTTCAGAAAAAGATCGTTTGGTCATCTTGCCCTCAAGACAAGACTCACATGGTGGTAAAGAGTTGTCCTCTAACTGATTTAGGAGACCACTCTTAACCAATCTCCCAATCCTATTGAGATTAATGTGGCCTAGTCTCAAGTGCCAAAGATAGGTACTTGGAGAAAGTTTCTGCCTTTTAGTTTGAGTTTGAGCTGTTTTAAACATCTCGGTGTTCAAAATAGCTTTTGCCTCTGTTGGTCTTAACACATACAAGTTGTTTTCAAGTTTCGCAGAACATATATGTACACCTCTTTTGCTAATGAACGCTTCATTAAAATCAAAAGATACTTTATACAAATGTTCAAGTAAACAAGAGATAGATACAAGGTTCCTTTTAAAGCTAGGAACCAACAGTACATTTTCAAGTAAAATGAAACTATCTCTATATAACAACTTGACAGCTCCCACTGCCTTGGCTGAGACAACCTCTCCTGTTCCAACCCTGAGAGTTATCTCACCTTCAGCAAGCAACTGCCAGGAGCTAGTTTCCTGGAAAGAAGAACAAACATGGTTAGTGGCTCCTGAATCCAGTATCCAGGCAGAACTATCATGTTCCACTAAACATGTTTCAACAACGAGTAAATCATATTTACTTAGTTGTTTCTTCTCAGCTTTGCTCGCCATGAGGGTATCATGATAGACCGATGAGGACGGTTGTCCAAACATCATCTGTAATGAATCCATGATCTCCTTAGCGGAGACCATTACCTCATGCTTCTTAGCTAACACATCGGATGTGCTGGCCAAGATGTAGGCTCGGGCTTTATCATTAGCCCTAGTCCACCTGTCAAATGCATCTCGAACAGTTCGAGTTGCAGATGAGCTAGGAGGGGGAGGACATTCCTCTGTTAAGACAAACCTAAGATCATCGATAACAAGAATCGTATTCAAGTTCGATTTCCAGGTCGTGTAGTTATCGCCGTTTAGTTTATCAGAAGCTAGTAATTGGATAAACGAGCTAGACATGCTGAAAAGAATGAATTCTATTAGTGAATTGAACTTAACCTATTTTTAACAACCAATCAAGAATTTTAGCAAAAGTAATAATGTACCCAAAAAATCATTATTAATTTGCAACGATACTTCAGTGAGTCAGAGCAACCGCTACCGAGGGGCAGTCAATCACTCCTTCACTGAACCAAGACATTCTTGACTAAATGCTAATACTTGAATAACTCATATTCCTATAGCACTTTAGTTATCGCTACTTCGGTCAAGAATCTACTAACAACTTAGTAATCCTTGTAAGTGTGACCCGCCATTTTCAGAACTCAGAGGTCGGCCCCAACAGTGCAACCGAATGGAAATGTCAGAGTTGGGAATGGACCTAAGAGACCCTATCCATTTCTGGAGATTGAGTTGTTCCGACTCCCATGAAACGGCCCTCCGAATGGACGGTGCTACTATGGGCAACCAGCAGGCGGAACATGGGAATCTCACGGTTCAACCTAATGGAGGAGACCGCAGGATGTATTGACATACTTCCTTCTCCCACTTACTATAAATACTTTCTCCATTCACCTTGCTCTTGATTTATGCAAACACCATCCGAATGGGGATGCCCTATTGACATCACGAGGCCGAGCATAAATCTCACGGTGTGAACTTTGCGGAGAACGTAGGAGGAGATTGATATATCACATATACCTTCTCAACACCACTACTAAGTATTTTAGAATGGTTTGGGTATAGTTTTACTTAGGCATTATCCGGCTAAGACAATAAAACCTAAGTCTAGGTAGAACATACTTTTACCTAAGATGTCTAGGTGATAAACGTTTTATAACCTTACACCTCTCACGTGCATGCTCATAAAGCCGGGTTAACTTAACTCAAGTACCGGATCGATCCCCAGGTAGGAGGTGTTCCGTAAACCGTCATCTTAAATACCTCCAACCTTAGTGCAGGATCAAACCGGGTGAGTTCTCTCGTAACCTTAGCTTTACAAGATATCGACCTATTTTAACTATTAAAACGAATCGATACTAAATTCCTAATCGCATTGGAATTCTTTAACCCTTAGTGAGCATGCATTTATCTTTGTTATAGATTTTAAATGTCTATCTCATTTTACAACGCTTTATAAAACAAAGACATTCTATAACATGCTTCCTAAGCTAGAATATAACCATTACATTCAATTTATAACATGCTTCCCAAGCAAGAATATAACAATTATATTCAACTAAGGCAACTATGTTGTATGTTTAATTTCACAATTAATATAACACTTATATTAATTTTACTTTTAAACAAGCAACATCCAATTCATAAATTAATATAACACTTATATTAATTCTCATGAATTAACCATGCATACTATACAACATAACACTTATATTATACTTTCAATGCATGCAACATGCTTCCTATGGTGGGATTTGAAATCTATATGGCATACTTTATGCACATACAAGATACTTTAATTAAAACATACATTCACAATGCATAATTAATTAAACACACTAAAGTGGACCGGTTTTGGCATCACGGACAAGCAAGCAACTACATTATTACAATAATAATTCATCAACTAAGTTGAGACGCTTCCGAACCCTTCGAACCGCCACGAACCAGCTTGAGTTTGCTTGAACCGGCCAAAACAAACAGCAACTTCAAAACTTCAACAAAAACTGAACCGGTCCATAACAGCTGTCCCGACTTCAATAGCCCGTAACTGGACCAATACCGACCCGAACTGGACCAAACGAACGCTGAACCGGACCTCCAGAGGGTGAAGAACAAGGAACCGGTCTGACTTTCAGTGAACCGGACCGCCCGAGGACCGAACCGGACCGTTTCTTCCACCTTGCGCTGAACCGGTGTTGTGCTGGAATTTTGCAGAAAAAAAACAGCAAAAAAACAGCATGCTGTTTTTTTCGACACCCGAGCTTCTGTCTTTGAATTGAAAGCCTATATGGACTCTAATGACTCCAAATTTTTTACAGACTCTTCTTCACACATTAAAGCCCATACACGCCCGGGCAATTACAAAACAAAGTACAAATAAAAGCTCAAAAAAAAATGCCAAAACCGGAATCACACTTTAGACGCCCAGAAAAATAATTTCTAAAACAAATACCCACCGAGCTTAAATTGATGCAAATTGAGTGACCAAAAAACGCTCTGATACCAATTGATGGAGCGCATGTAGCGCAGCGGAAGCGAGACGGATCATTGGCACTCTAATTTCATCAATTTAGCTAAATAAGAAACATGCACAAAGCTTTGAAATAAAAGGAATTAGAACACATACCTCTTGTAGTTCTAAAGACTTCTCTTCCAAAGCTCAAATCTCCTCACGAACCCTTCGAAGCTTCCCTCGAACTCCTCGAGAACCACCTCCGGTAGTCCCGCTATCCTCGGGCCGAGCAACGGAGTGGTGGGACTCCTTTATGAAAGAAAAAGTTTGGAAGAAGAAGATGGGAAGATGAAAGTGATGAGGATTTTGTGAGAAGAAGTCTAACACTTAGCTTTCTAATTTCTCAAGTAACATGAACTCTTCATGCTCATCCAACATTCAAACTCTTTGAAATTTCATCAACCTCAAACCATTTGAACTTCATCCAATTTATAGGCAATTCACATGCAACAAAGTCTTTACTTAGCATGACACCTCAAATTGGATGGATTAGTCTTCAACCAAGTGTTCCAAAATTGATGAGTTTATATGCATGTTGTTGGTGATTCACAATCCACTTCACAACTTGGATAAACCCACTCAACTTGGATAAATCCACTCAACATGGATAATTCCACTTTGACTTATAATCACACTTGTAATATTTTGTCATTTTAAAATTAATTCATAATTAATTTTAATAAGCAAAATAAATTATAATTAATTAAACTTTTTAATTAATTAATATTATTATTTAATTCAATATCAAATATTAATTAAATAATAAGACTAATCTCGGTTTCTTAAACCGAATCATCACACATGAATCCCTATTCATGTTTTACACCGATCCCATATTTAAATCATATTTAAATATGTCCATCATTCTTCCAAAACCGAATTTCAATAAATTCAAATTCTTTTTCTCTCATATTGTTACACGGCTTAATCCGAGCTAGCCAGGAGAACCTAAAGGACCTACAGATCATGAGCTCCAACGATACGAGATTAACCGGTCAAACTCTTTAACCAAGCTAACCAACATTCATTAACCCCCGGAGACTCCACTAAAGTCCAAGGGTTGCACTCTCCTCACCGTAGATATATTTCTGTCCTCTTGATATAACCATCATCAGTAAGTCGATCCTTCACAGGTCGTTCGTAATTACAGCTGGGTCAAAATAACCGTTTTACCCCCGTAATTACATCTTGTTCCTTAAGTCCCACTGATCCTCTAATGAACTATTGGTTTGTGGTCCAACCACCAAACCGATTGGTATGTGATCTCATCACTATACCAAGTCCCTCTCGGGCCAATGAGAGGGTGGGATCCCTAGTTCAAGACCTGGAGTCAGCACTTAAGGGAACAACCTCTCTACTAATCCCTCAGAGCGGGTAGGAGTGAATTCCATCTCGCAGGACTATGTTCCCAGCTACCTACCCGGTCTTATCCCCAAGATGGTAGGCTTATTGAGTCGGTGTTGCGTGCTCAATGTGTAAAGATAAATATGCAAAAGGGTAGAGAGAGCACTTAGAACATGCAAGCATACATGGTCTTACAGCAAGTAGTGAGTATATTTAATTCGTTTTTTCCACAGAGACTTGTTTTTAGCTATTCGCGAAGTGTGAATGTTAAGAAAGATGGGATGAATTTGATGGGTTAAAATTGGTTTTTAATTAACTACTTTTTGCTGAATGTGTAGAGGGATATAACATAAACAAATTAAAGTTAAAACTAGACCTAAAGGACAAGAGATGGAATTAATAATCGAGGAAGAAAACAGCTAAACAGAATGATAAAAAGGCAGAATTGCGAGGACCGCAATGTTTCCGCAATTAATTAGCAGCGAATCTGATTAAAATGGGGGATTAAGGGCTACTAATGACTATCCTATAGGCATTTTATTACGATTATCAAGCTTTGGATCAACTCTCTATACATCAAACTCACTCTATCTCAAGTATCGTCCGATTCCATGCATGAGAGACTCAAGTTTACTCGACTTCAAAGTAAGGTCTTAAGCATCTTGTTAAAGCAGGAGTGTGCAGTTTGTACTAGGGAAACGCCTATTCCTAGGCCGTTTCCTGATTACCATGAAAGGCTAGCATGATTATATGACTCTGAACTCTTACTCCTTCCAGAGGTTAGGAGTTCTTTGGACAAAATGGATGGCCAATCGAAATTGCCCGTGGGATGAAGCTTACATACAATCAATGTTCGAGTGTTAATCTACCTACTTGACTCACGTTTTTTAGCCTATAGTTCTGTCATTAGCATGCCCCTAAATGATTTTAGTTACTCATGGATATGTAAAGAGCAGAAATGGTAGATAAAGTAGACATGCTTAGAAGAGAAATGTGTGTAAGACAGCAAGCAAAACTCGTAGCAGAACAAGGTAGAACTGTGAAATGCAGAAACTTACTTCGATTACTTTAAGTGTTTGAATAACAAAGGAAAGCTTTAAAAGACTGAATCCAAGACAGACAACAACGAAATGCAGTAATTGAAATGACTAAACTAAGAACAACAATGATCAGTAATGGAAATGAGAAGAAAAGAACAGAAAACAGTAAAGGCTTGCTGAAAACTTCGTGGCAGTCGCCTCGAATGATGGTGATGGGAATTCAGCCGTGCTTGGATGAATCCAATCGAGAGAGAAGAAGAATCTTCTCTCCTTCCTATCAGATTATCGACTCCAAAAGCTGAGAACCTCACTCCAACAGACGGCAAAGGAATTTAGAGAGAAATGGTGGACTGCGAGAAGACTTCTGCACTTCGAATTGCCTCCTGAACCTCCGACTTTGACCCCCTTTTATAGTAGTTTGCAGGTGCGTTTGGGCCAAGGAGAACCATCAATCTTCAACGCCATATATCAGAATGGATGGAGGAGAAAGAACGAATCCCTGAAAAGTCGGATCTAAACAGAAAATGATCAGCCAACTTACGGTTTTAACTTGAATAATTGCGGTCACCGCAATTATTCCGCAATTCATTTGCAATGCTAACTTTTTCATTCTTTTCTTCGGTTTTCAACCCTTTTTCTACCTATTGTACATAAGTCCTTTATTAGCTACCTTCTTCTAATTCTCATATTAAAGCATAGGTTTAAGCTAAATGCTAACAAAAACACCTAAATGTGTACATCTTCTTAAGCTAAATGGGTCCTAAATAAGTCACTTTCAGAGACTTAACACACCCCCAAACTTAAGGCTTTGCTTGTCCTCAAGCATACTAAGGACTTACTTAGGCTGTTGTTTCTACTTCTTTAACTACCCACCGACTCCCTTATATTTTGTCTATAGCAATGCTGTCCTGTGACACACTCCTAAGTTTAGAACTAACCTCTTTATCAAGCTCTTCTGACTTCACCTGCCTACCATACCCGCTGCTTTTGTTAACCCCCTACTACTGATCTAACTACTTCTATGATATCATGTTATTATCCCTAAGGTTTCAAATTCTACCAAGCTTTACTCCAGACTCAGTACATGCTTCTAGCTTATTTTTAATGTGTCTAGGATTCCTTAGAGTCATGCCAGTCTTAGTATTAACAGTGACAGTGGTACTTTTAGAGAACAACCTAAACCCTGGCATCACTACATTGGATATACATTCATCTCCCTAGACAAACCTAAAAGCTACAACCTTGTGCTTAGCTCATTAAGGATCAGAGTTCTTTTTTTTCATAGGACACCTAAGCCACAAGATTATAACTCCCAAGCATACATTCTTCTTCCCCTATTTCTCCTTTTTCTTTCTTTTTTACTTAGGTGGAGTCTCCCCTTGGTTTGCCTTTTGATGCAATGCCACTTGTGGTTTACACACTTGGCACTGATTACTCAGCAACTTGAGAAAGACTCCCCTCTTTATTCTATTTTTCACTTTTTCTATTTATCACAAAAAATTTTTTTTAGGAGAAGAAGAATGCTTATGTCCTAAGGAAGAGAGGAATGTTCCTAGGCCTAGGGTGGCCTCCCCCAAACTTCAACTACTCATTGTCCCCAATGAGTGTTTGAGGTGGCACACCCCCAAACTTATCCTAGAAGCATCTAGTCTAAAGTAAAACAAAGAGAATCTAAACATCCTAGGCATAGGCAAAACATTCTAGAAGCAACTATCCCAGCAGCAGAAAATTTGAACATAACAGACAGGTTTCAGGACTTATGGTTTATGCATGCTGAGCACTATTCAGAGGCAAATTTAAACTATCAAAAGGTGTCCTATGACACTCATCCAGCATGCTTCAAGATCAGCTATATAAGGTAGTCATGCTAGCAGCAAAAGATAGAATTTAACAGATCACAGCCTAACTAAACGGACAGTCCAAAACATGCTATCAGTCACAAAAATTGCGGGAACCGCAATTATTTCGCAATTCAATCTGGGCAGGTTTAACATTGATGCAGGCCCCTAGCATGCTTTTTCCTGTTACTCATGCAATCTAAAAATAAAACTAAACTATCCTACCTAATCAACTAACATCAGACTATCCTAAGCAAAAGGAAAAACATAAAACTAAACATCCAAAATAGATCAAAATTTAACCACAAAACAGCATAATATACATTACTCTATCAAAAAGCAGGAAAATTGTCTTTTGTTTCTTGAGGGATCAGTAATACTCCCTCTAGTGCTCTTCAAACCAGCACTCAATTCTCATCATCCTCATTTGGTTGCCTTGGTCGTGGGGGCACCCATGGAGTTAGGAGGTTGGTGGGGAAGTCCGGGAAGATGCACCCCAACTGGTCTGCAACTTCTTTGTCCCTCGCCTGCGCATAATTGGCCCATTGAGCCATTCTCCTCTGCATGTCCATCAAGCAGGCCATGGATAGGGACTGTTCAGCCGCCAGCCTATCCAACTCAAACTCCATGTTGCCCTTTCTTCTCAGCCTTAGGTGTGCAGGCAACTCCAGATGGCCTGTGTAGGGCAGCTGCTGCTCCAAGCGCTCGGTGGGAACTCCTGCAAGCAAGCATAACTTTGTGATGATGTTGGGGAAAAATAACGGCCCCTTACCCTTTTTTGCACACTCAGCTATGGCAGCAGTGATGACTTCTCCCACGTTGATCGTGAGACCTCTCATTATAGCATAAACCAGCAGCGAACGGCTCTGGTTGATTGTAGTCTCATGAGTCACCGGGGAGAGTCTTCTTCTGACGAATGAAAACCACACAGCTGCCTTAGCCGTGAGGTTGGCACTCATGAGTGTGTGCCGCCCATTGCGTGAGACTGTCCAGGAGGCCTCAGGCTGGCCAATGGTGCGGATAGCTTCTTCTAGCACAGCCTCAGTCGGCTCATCAACTATCCGTGCATAATCTGTGTGAGGCTGGCCCCTTAGACCAAATGCT
This sequence comes from Herpetospermum pedunculosum, assembly GCA_028017165.1. Lineage (NCBI taxonomy): Eukaryota > Viridiplantae > Streptophyta > Magnoliopsida > Cucurbitales > Cucurbitaceae > Herpetospermum > Herpetospermum pedunculosum. Next base: position 57,904,437 of record CM051526.1, on the reverse strand, counting down.
TCATTGATGGCCTTGGCAGAGAAATCAACTTCCACCCCTCTGACCACAGATAGGCCATCCTCAGGGCTGAGCACGTTAGCATAAAAGTCATACACCATGCTCGTGTATGCTGGATTGGGAGGTCGGCAGAATTCCTCCCAGCCATGGTTGATCACCCCTGCGCGCAAGAACTGCGGCAGGTCAGCAAGTCGATCGAGGAACCCCTTCTCGTGCAACAGGTCCCTCTTCCTCAGCTCCACGCCCCTGGATTCAGCATCAGACGAGACATACCTCACTGACGGAGGTTCATCTTCAGGGTAGAGTTTAGCCTTCCCCTTATCGGCTGGCTTGGAAGATTCAGCAGCCTCCACCTTGAGGCGTTTGAGCGAAGGCTCAGTACTGTCTTTGTCTGCTGAAGGCACTCGCTTGGCCTTCTTTTTCTTCAGTTTCTTGGCTTTCTTGGCCTTCTTCTTGGCCTCCTTCTTCTCCCTCTTAATGTGGATCTGTTGTAGGCAGGCCCCCAACGTCTCCTCCATGGAATCATCCTGCTGTGCGGGCTCATCAGGGCTGTCTTCTCTCATGGGAGAGAAGACTTCTTCTTCGCCAGCATCTCCACTGCCTTGCGTGGACTCCTGATAATCCCCATAAGGGAATTCAGGATCAGGCCGTGGAGAGTTGTGCTCTGCTGATGGTGTATGTGCAGAACTCCATGGCGAAGACGGCAGTTCAGGACTCTGCACAGCCGCAGGTGGTAGATCAGAACTCTGAAGCGCTGGAGATGACTCGGCGCGCTGCGCAGGCGGTGATGATTCTGTGCTTTGCACCGGTTCAGATGGGAGAGGGCTGCGCACAGGTGACACAGACGGCGACGAACCTTACTTTGCTGACTCGTGAGATGCACGATCAGGTTCTTGACTCTCCACAGAGGGAGTCTTGGCGATGGTTCGTTCGGCGGCAGTCTTGACAGTCCACCGGCGCTTCTTTGGCGTGCCCACTGGCTCAGATGGCCCAGCAGGGATCTCAGTGACCACCCTCCACTTCTTCCTACGAATAGGAAGCTTGGAGAGACGGCCAGTGCGTACAGCACCCTCATCAGCAAGGGCGAGAAGCGCTTCCCTTGCAGCCGCTTCAGCTGCGTCGTCGGCCTTCTTCTTGGCGGCGGATCTCTCAGCCCTAGTGGAAACCATTGTCGAATCTTGGAGGTTTGGAGAGAGAGATCAAAGGTGGAGAGAATCGCAGAAATCTTGGAGAGCAAAGAATGAGAGGATCGTATCAATCGGGCGCCTTCTAACGGCTATAAAAGCAACGGAAAAATCCCAACGGCTCTTTTTGCGGATCCAGCAATTATTGCGCAATTCTAGGGACAATATTTCATAACAAATCCAAACTTTGATCGCCCGTATCTTTCATTTGGCTCAACCGTTTCTTGATTTTTAAAGTGGGGTTTACTCCCCTTGATCCCCTCTTTCGATTCCCTACAAAAACAAATAAAACAAACATTAACTACGCACTTAAAAATACCTCACAAAACATACAAACGATCATCGAAAAAAACAGAAAAAATAAACTAAGGCATTGGCCTTGACTAAACGAGCACAGTAACCACTCGTTCTCTCTCGTTTCTAACTTCATGCTTCACGTAGGAGGAAGGCCGAGAGAGTCTTCACATCCCCCTCCTCATAGTAGTGCTTCAACCTAGCACCATTGACCATAAATGGCTGTCCTTGCTGCAAGTTTTTAATCTCTATGGCACCATGAACAAAGACATTAGTAATAATAAATGGACCTGACCATCTAGACTTTAATTTGCCTGGAAATAGCTTTAATCGTGAGTTAAATAATAATACAAGTTGGCCCTTTTTAAAGTCTTTGATCCTGAGTCTACTGTCATGCCATATTTTTGTCTTTTCCTTGTACATCTTGGCATTCTCATAGGCCATGTGCCTAAGCTCATCAAGTTCATGTAGCTGTAAAGATCTTAATGTCCCTGCATCCTTCACACAAAAATTTAATTCTTTCATGGCCCAAAATGCCTTGTTCTCCAACTCAAGTGGCAGGTGGCAAGCCTTGCCATACACCAACCTATAGGGAGACATTCCTAGAGGTGTCTTATATGCTGTTCTGTAAGCCCAAAGTGCATCCTCAAGCTTGAAAGACCAGTCTTTCCTATTAGGTTTGACTACCTTTTCTAGGATGTTCTTTATCTCCCTATTGGAAATCTCAGCTTGGCCATTTGAGTGTGGGTGGTAGGGAGTAGCTACCCTATGTCTAATGTTATATTTAGCCAATAATTTCTCCATAGCCTTATTAATGAAGTGTGACCCCTCATCACTAATGATAGCACGAGGAGTCCCAAATCTAGTGAAAATGTGTCTATGCAAGAAGTTAGTGACTGTTTTAGCATCATTATTAGGACATGCCTTAGCTTCTACCCACTTTGACACGTAGTCTACTGCTACTAAAATGTACAGGTTACCTGATGATGGAGGGAAGGGTCCCATGAAATCAATGCCCCATACATCAAAGAGCTCCAACTCTAAGATGTAGGTGAGGGGCATCTCATCCTTACGACTGAGGTTACCTGTCCTTTGGCACTCGTCACAGTTGTGGGCATAGTTGTGGGCGTCCTTAAAGATTGTTGGCCAGTAGTAGCCACTTTGAAATACCTTGGCAGCTGTCCTTTGTCCACCAAAGTGTCCACCATAAGGAGATGAATGACAGTGCTGCAGCACAGACTTCGCTTCAGCAGCTGTAACACACTTCCTCAACAACCCATCAGCACAGGTCCTGTAAAGTATGGGGTCATCCCAGATAAATTTCCTTGCTTCATGGAGGAACCTCTTCTTCTCTTGTCCTCCCTTGAACACTGGTAATACCTGTGCTGCACGGAAGTTAGCAATGTCAGCGAACCAAGGTTCCTCATCGTTATCACGATGAGTCAAAGCAAAGATATGTTCATCTATAAAAGCATCAGAAATTGCGGGGTCCGCAATTTTTTCGCAATTGTGCTGCAATCGAGACAGGTGATCTGCAACCACGTTTTCACATCCCTTCTTGTCCCGAATGTCCAAATCGAATTCCTGCAGCAATAACACCCATCTAATCAATCTAGGCTTAGCATCAGCCTTCCTCATCAGATATTTTAAAGCAGAATGGTCAGTATATACAATGGTCCTAGTTCCTACAATATAGTTCCTAAATTTTTCACAAGCAAATACTACAGCAAGCATCTCTTTCTCTGTAGTTGTATAGTTACATTGAGCCTCATTCAAGGTCTTACTAGCATAATAGACAGGATGTGTGAGCTTGTCAATCTTCTGTCCTAACATGACTCCTACAGCATAGTCACTGGCATCACATAGCATCTCAAATGGGAGATCCCAATTTGGTCCTACTATGATTGGTGCTGTGACCAATGCTTCCTTAAGGGCTTTCCAAGCTACTACACATTCTTTGGAAAAGATGAATGGCCTACCTAGCTCTAGAAGCTCACATAGAGGCTTGGCTATCTTAGAGAAGTCCTTGATGAACCTTCTATAGAAGCCAGCATGCCCTAAGAAACTCCTAATAGCTTTGACATTCTGGGGCTCTACCAACTTCTCTATGACCTCTATTTTTGCCCTATCCACTTCTACACCTGCCTTTGACACTCTATGTCCTAAGACAATCCCTTCATCTACCATAAAATGGCACTTTTCCCAATTTAGGACTAGGTTGGTTTCTTCACACCTAGCCAGGACTTGTCCTAGGTTCTCTAGACAGGTTTTAAATGAGTCCCCAAAGACTGAGAAGTCATCCATGAATATTTCTATTATGGACTCATCCAACTCAGAGAAGATTGCCATCATGCACCTTTGGAAAGTTGCCGGTGCATTGCATAAGCCAAAAGGCATTCTGCGGAAGGCAAACGTTCCAAAAGGGCAAGTGAAGGTAGTCTTCTCTTGATCCTTAGGGTCTATAGTGATTTGATTATAGCCAGAGTACCCATCTAAAAAACAATAGTAGGCTCTACCAGCTATTCTGTCTAGCATCTGGTCAATAAATGGTAGGGGGAAATGGTCTTTTTTAGTTTCTTTATTCAGTTTTCTGTAATCCATACATACTCTCCACCCTGTGACAGTCCTAGTTGGAATCAGTCCGTTGTTCTCATTGACTACCACAGTTATTCCCCCCTTTTTAGGTACACATTGGATGGGGCTCACCCACTGGCTACTAGCTATGGGGAAAATTACTCCTGCATCTAACCACTTTATTATTTCCTTTTTCACTACCTCTTTCATAGAGGGGTTTAACCTACGCTGGTGATCTACCCTAGGTGTGTGCTCTTCCTCTAGAATAATTTTGTGCATACAATAAGAAGGGCTAATGCCTCGAATATCAGCAATAGTCCATGCTATAGCCTTCCTATGTTGCTTAAGCAGTAAAATTAAATCAACCTCATGCTGTTCACTAAGCTTAGAAGAAATAATTACAGGCAGTGTTTCATTCTCTCCTAGATATGCATATTTGAGGTGAGTTGGTAGTGGTTTCAGTTCTAAAATAGGTGGATGCTCAATGGAGGGCTTTAACGGATTTACAGTTCTATCAGTTAAGTCCATAGTCATACATACATGCTGAGGTCTATCTACAGGCATATTCATTATGTCAGATACATTCAGATCATCTACATCTAATCCTACATATTCGTTAGCATGCTTGGTTAATAATACATGCTCTAATTGTTCTTCCATTAGTGAGTCAACAACATCAATGCTAGCACAAGACTCAGAATCAGAGGGATACCTTAAAGCTTTGTAAACACTAAATTTTACCTCTTCATCATGAACCCTCATAGTTAACTCACCTTTTTGCACGTCTATTAGTGCCCTACCTGTGGCTAGAAATGGTCTACCTAGCAGGATGGGAACCTCCTTGTCTGCCTCATAGTCCAGGACAATGAAATCTGCAAGGAAAATAAATTTGTCAACTTTAACTAGAATATCCTCAATCTTACCTTCTGGATATGCGATGGATCTGTCTGCTAGTTGTAAAGTGACAGTAGTTGGACGTGCTTCTCCCATTCCCAACTGGCGGAATAGGGATAGGGGCATGAGATTTATGCTGGCGCCCAGGTCACAAAGCGCTCTGCCCACATGCTTGCCTCCAAGTTCTACAGGTAGGGTGAAGGAACCAGGATCCTTCTCCTTCTTGGGCAACTTGTTTTGGAGGATGGCACTGCACTCCTCGGTGAGGTTTACTGTTTCAAACTCACCAATTATTCTTTTGTTAGTAATAATGTCCTTCAAAAACTTTACATATGAAGGCATAGACTGTAAAACCTCTACAAAAGGAATATTCACATGCACTTGCTTAAGTATTTCTAAGAATTTATTAAAATGAACTTCCTGTTCCTGCTTCTTCTTCAGCCTTCGAGGGTATGGAGGTGGTGGCACATATGCAGGCACGTCAGGACGCCTTAAGATAGGTGGAGGTCTTGGAATTTCTTCTACCTCCTCACTGATTGGCTCCAGCCTGGCTCCTGATGTGCTAGTTGGTGGTGGATCTTGGCTTGGCAGAGACTCCAGTGGAGCACTAGACTCAGTGTTCTCTACTCTCTTTGGTGTGTCCTTTGTAATGTTCACCAATGGTCTTCCACTCCTAAGTTCAATGGCTTGAACTTGTTCTTTGCCATCTCTCCTTGGTACCTCGGTATCAGCAGGGAGTCTACCTTGGGGCCTACTTTTAAGTTCATTGGCTAATTGGCCTATTTGGTTTTCCAGACTCCTAAGGGTAGCTTGCTGGCTCTGAAGAGTAGCATCATTCTTAGCTATATATTCCTTGAGTAGGTTTTCTACAGAAGATCCTACAGGTTGGTTGTATGGTTTTTGGTACATTGACTGGTTATGTTGGGGAGTGAAACCAGGTGTTCCACTCGGCCTTGGTTGGTTAGGATTTTGGTTAGTGTTTTGTTGGCCACCCCATGACAGGTTAGGGTGGTTTCTCCAACCAGGGTTATAGGTGTTGGAGTAGGGGTTATTCCTAGGCTGCTGCTGACTACCTACATAGCAGACTGAGGATGGATTCCCAGGGCAGTATTCATAAGGGTGCCCTTCCCCACAGAATCCACAGATTGGTGCCTCGCCTTGACTTGGTTGAGTGCCCATTGACATGGCTGTGGCGGTATTGGCACTGGTTTGGAGATTGGCCTGAGCCATTTGCTTGACTAAGTTGGTCAGGGCATTTATTTGGGTGCTCATGGCGCTTAGAGCATCCTTGTCTTGAGCCCTAGTTGGCTCTACTGGATCGTCTGACCATCTACAGTGAGATGCTGAGATCTTCTCCAAGATCTCATAAGCTTCGTTGTAACTCTTGGACAACATGGAACCTCCAGCAGATGAATTTAAGACTTGTCTGGTGCTGGAGTTGCATCCTTTAAAGAAAACTTCTATTTGGATACACCATGGAATGCCATGGTGTGGGCATTTAATGAGAAGGTCTTTGAATCTAGTCCAAGCTTCGTGAAGAGACTCATTATCAGCTTGTTTAAACTTTATGATATCATCACGGAAGGTTGAATTCCTATCAGGTGGGAAGTATTTGACTAGGAATTTTTCTGCTAGATCTGTCCAATTGCGGACAGATCCTGAGGGTAACGAGTTCAACCATGTTTTGGCTTTGTCCCTCAAAGAGTAAGGGAAAAGATATAGCCTAAGGGCCTCTTGGGAAACTCCAGGGATTAGGAAGGTGTCACTAACTCCTAAAAAGTTCCTAAGATGGTTGTGGGGGTCCTCGTTTTCTATTCCAAAGAATTGTCCCACAGTGGACAACATTTGGAACATCACTGGCTTTAACTCGAATGAGTGGGCAGTGATTTCAGGACGGATTATGCTGGGGTTCAGCTCCCCAGGCATAGGTACTAGATATGAAAGAATGGCACTATTCTTGTCATTCGCTATTTCGATGGGGTTGCGAATGGCTTGTGCCGGATTTGGAACTAGATCGCCCATTTCTTTAGTTTCAGGTGTGGTTTGAGGTATAGGAGGTTGTTTAAAGAGGCGTTTCTTTGCTTTATTTCTAGCTCGAAGTGATCTTTCAGGTTCAGGATCGAACTCTAAATTACTATGTGAACGCTCACTCATAAACTACCTTAATAGCACCTGCAAAAGAAATGAAACAGATTAGTTTCACTCAATGATAAACTTGGTTTCTTAAACTTAACAACTTCGTTTTCACTTAAAATAAGTCCCCGGCAGCGGCGCCAAAAACTTGTTGCGTGCTCAATGTGTAAAGATAAATATGCAAAAGGGTAGAGAGAGCACTTAGAACATGCAAGCATACATGGTCTTACAGCAAGTAGTGAGTATATTTAATTCGTTTTTTCCACAGAGACTTGTTTTTAGCTATTCGCGAAGTGTGAATGTTAAGAAAGATGGGATGAATTTGATGGGTTAAAATTGGTTTTTAATTAACTACTTTTTGCTGAATGTGTAGAGGGATATAACATAAACAAATTAAAGTTAAAACTAGACCTAAAGGACAAGAGATGGAATTAATAATCGAGGAAGAAAACAGCTAAACAGAATGATAAAAAGGCAGAATTGCGAGGACCGCAATGTTTCCGCAATTAATTAGCAGCGAATCTGATTAAAATGGGGGATTAAGGGCTACTAATGACTATCCTATAGGCATTTTATTACGATTATCAAGCTTTGGATCAACTCTCTATACATCAAACTCACTCTATCTCAAGTATCGTCCGATTCCATGCATGAGAGACTCAAGTTTACTCGACTTCAAAGTAAGGTCTTAAGCATCTTGTTAAAGCAGGAGTGTGCAGTTTGTACTAGGGAAACGCCTATTCCTAGGCCGTTTCCTGATTACCATGAAAGGCTAGCATGATTATATGACTCTGAACTCTTACTCCTTCCAGAGGTTAGGAGTTCTTTGGACAAAATGGATGGCCAATCGAAATTGCCCGTGGGATGAAGCTTACATACAATCAATGTTCGAGTGTTAATCTACCTACTTGACTCACGTTTTTTAGCCTATAGTTCTGTCATTAGCATGCCCCTAAATGATTTTAGTTACTCATGGATATGTAAAGAGCAGAAATGGTAGATAAAGTAGACATGCTTAGAAGAGAAATGTGTGTAAGACAGCAAGCAAAACTCGTAGCAGAACAAGGTAGAACTGTGAAATGCAGAAACTTACTTCGATTACTTTAAGTGTTTGAATAACAAAGGAAAGCTTTAAAAGACTGAATCCAAGACAGACAACAACGAAATGCAGTAATTGAAATGACTAAACTAAGAACAACAATGATCAGTAATGGAAATGAGAAGAAAAGAACAGAAAACAGTAAAGGCTTGCTGAAAACTTCGTGGCAGTCGCCTCGAATGATGGTGATGGGAATTCAGCCGTGCTTGGATGAATCCAATCGAGAGAGAAGAAGAATCTTCTCTCCTTCCTATCAGATTATCGACTCCAAAAGCTGAGAACCTCACTCCAACAGACGGCAAAGGAATTTAGAGAGAAATGGTGGACTGCGAGAAGACTTCTGCACTTCGAATTGCCTCCTGAACCTCCGACTTTGACCCCCTTTTATAGTAGTTTGCAGGTGCGTTTGGGCCAAGGAGAACCATCAATCTTCAACGCCATATATCAGAATGGATGGAGGAGAAAGAACGAATCCCTGAAAAGTCGGATCTAAACAGAAAATGATCAGCCAACTTACGGTTTTAACTTGAATAATTGCGGTCACCGCAATTATTCCGCAATTCATTTGCAATGCTAACTTTTTCATTCTTTTCTTCGGTTTTCAACCCTTTTTCTACCTATTGTACATAAGTCCTTTATTAGCTACCTTCTTCTAATTCTCATATTAAAGCATAGGTTTAAGCTAAATGCTAACAAAAACACCTAAATGTGTACATCTTCTTAAGCTAAATGGGTCCTAAATAAGTCACTTTCAGAGACTTAACAGTCGGCGATCTCGGGCCACTCTCACCCATACAAGTCAAAGGATAAGCCCGAATAAGCAGGAGTTCATAGCGTGCTCAGGATTCAGATCGAGTTACCTAGGTCATCATATGAAAAAAAAAATCGGTCTTTACAGTAAACGGAGTTATAAAGAAAGAGCGACTTGTTTCGCGGTTCAGTCTTATGCAAACTCATTGCATAGGACGCCCCCACTCACATGTCTCCACATGAACGATTTCGGATCACATCGTTTGTACTATACAAAGTGGGCCGCGTCCAATAGTGTCCCCAGGATAAGGTACCCAACCTTATCCCTATACTATAGACCGTTCTGGCTATTACTTGAACTTGATCCACAATCATGTCATACATGAAGTTCAAGTATACAACCTATAGCCATGGGTTCTTTGTTTATTGGAGTTAGGTTAAAAGTAAAAACAATTCATTTTATTCAATAACAACTTTACTGAATAAATCTCAATAACATCTTTATTGCAAAATAGAATATATATTCAGTTTACAAACCACGAGTTTTAGGACATAAAACCCAACATGACCTTTCTCATCCTTCATTCGAGGCGGCTGCAACGAGACATTCAAGCTTGTTTTACTGCTTTCTGCTCTTCATTTCCGTTTTCCAGCTTTGTCTTGTTGCTGTTTCTTTTCTAGTAGCTAGTTTAGACTATTTCGTTGTGTTCTGTCTTGCTGTTATCTACTTTAAAGCTTTCATTTGTTGAGTCAAACAATCAAGTAATCAAATCTCAATTCTTCACTTCACGGTTTCTCGCCTTTACATTTTACTGCTTTCCCTTACTGTTTTGTCTTTAAATTCCTTCTAAGCATGTCTACTTCTTCTCTTGCTTCTGTTCTGTTTACATCCATGAGTACCTAAGTCACTTAGGGGCATGCTAATGACAACACTATAGGCTAAAAAACGTGAATCAAGCATGTAGGATAGCTTTCGAAGCATTGATTGTATGTAAGCTTCATCCCACGGGCAATTTCGATTGGCCATCCATTTTGTCCAAAGAACTCCTAACCTCTGGAAGGAGTAAGAGTTTAGAGTCATACCATCATGCTAGCCTTTCAAGGTAACCAGGAAACGGCCTAGGAATAGGCGTTTCCCTAGTACAAACCATATCTTTCTGCCTTAACAAGATGCTTAAGACCTTACTTTGAGTTGAGTAAACTAAAGAATCTAATGCATGGAATCGGACGATACATGAGATTGAGATAGTTTGATGCATAGTGAGTAGACCCAGTGCTTGAGAATCGTATAAAAATGCCTATAGGATAGTCATTAGTAGCCCTCAATTCACCCATTTACACACTTTCGCTGTTTTTATAATTGCGGTAAAATTGCTGTCTCCGCAATTCTACTTAAGCTTAAATTCTGTTTAGCTGTCTTTGCCTTCATTTATTAATCTCGTCCCTTTTCATTTGAGCTTAGCTTTAACTTGTTCTCGTTTATGTTGCTACCCTTTACACATTCAGCAAGAATTAGACAATTAAAAACCAATTTTACCCCATCAAATCCACCCTTTCTTTCTTAACAAAACACTTCGCGAATAGCTAAAAATAAATCTCTGTGGGAAAACGAATGAAATATACTTACTACTTGCTATAAGATCATGTATGCTTGCATGTTCTGAGTGCTCTATCTCTCTTATTGCCTAATTATTTCAACACATTGAGCACGCAACAAGTTTTTGGCGCCGCTGCCGGGGATTTATTTGAGTGAAAACGAAGTTTGTTAAGTTTGAAACACCAAGTTTATTATCTATTGAAACTAATCTAGTTTCATTTCTTTTACAGGTACTAGTTGGGTTAGTTTATGAGTGAGCATTCAAGTAGTGATCTAGAGTTCAATCCTGAGCCCGAGAGACTATTTAGAGCCAGAAATAAAGCCAAGAAACGTCTCTTTAACCAACCCTCTATACCTCAAATAATTGCGGGAACCACAATTCCTCCGCAATTGTCTCAAGAAGAAATGGCTGGAATAATTCCAAATCCGGTACCTGTCACTCGCAATCCCATCGAAATAGGGAATGACAAAAATAGTGCCATTCTCTCATACCTAGTACCTATGCCTGGGGAGCTGAACCCCAGCATAATCCGTCCTGAAATCACTGCCAACTCATTTGAGTTAAAGCCAGTGATGTTCCAAATGTTGTCCACTGTGGGACAATTCTTTGGAGTAGAAAATGAGGACCCCCACAACCATCTTAGGAACTTCTTAGGAGTCAGTGATACCTTTATCATCCCTGGAGTTTCCCAAGAAGCCTTGAGGCTATATCTGTTCCCTTACTCTTTGAGGGACAAAGCCAAAACATGGTTGAACTCATTACCCTCTGGATCTGTCCTTAATTGGACAGACTTAGTGTTGCGTGCTCAATGTGTAAAGATAAATATGCAAAAGGGTAGAGAGAGCACTTAGAACATGCAAGCATACATGGTCTCACAGCAAGTAGTAAGTATATTTCATTCGTTTTTTCCACAGAGACTCATTTTTAGCTATTCGCGAAGTGTGATTGTTAAGAAAGATGGGATGAATTTGATGGGGTAAAATTGGTTTTTAATTATCTACTTTTTGCTGAATGTATAAAGGTATATAACATAAACAAATGCAAGTTGAAACTAGACTTAAAAGACAAGAGATGGAATTAATAAACGAGGAAGAAAACAGCTAAACAGAATGAAAATCTGGCAGAATTGCGAGGACCGCAATGTTACCGCAATTAAATAACAGCGAAACTGAGTAAATGGGTGAATTAAGGGCTACTAACGACTATCCTATAGGCATTTTATTACGATTCTCAAGCATTAGACCAACTCTCTATACATCAAACTCACTCTATCTCAAGTATCGTCCGATTCCATGCATTAGAGTCTTAAGTTTACTCGACTTCAAAGTAAGGTCTTAAGCATCTTGTTAAAACAGGAGTGTTTAGTTTGTACTAGGGAAACGCCTATTCCTAGGCCGTTTCCTGATTACCATGAAAGGCTAGCATGATTATATGACTCTGAACTCTTACTCCTTCCAGAGGTTAGGAGTTCTTTGGACAAAATGGATGGCCAATCGAAATTGCCCGTGGGATGAAGCTTACATACAATCAATGATTCGAGAGCTATCCTACATACTTGATGCACGTTTTTTTAGCCTATAGTTCTGTCATTAGCATGCCCCTAAGTGGCTTAGCTACTCATGGATATATGGAGAACAGAAAGGGTAGATAAAACAGCCATGCTTAGAAGAGAAATGTGCTTAAAACAGCCAGACAAACCCGTAGCAGAAAAAGGTGGAAACTGTGAAATGCAGAATTGTACTTTGATTACTTTGAGTGTTTGAATGATAAAGGGAAGCTTTGAAAGAAATGAATCCAAGACAGACAACAACGAAATGCAGTAAGTAAAATACTAAACTAAGAACAACAATAATCAAACTGGAAATAAGAAGAAGAACGACAGAAAAGCAGTAAAGGGTGCTGAAAAGCTTCGTTGCAGACGCCTCGAATGGAAGGGATGAGAGGTTAGCCTTGCTTGGATGAATCCAATCGAGAGAGAAGAAGAATCTTCTCTCCTTCCTATCAGATTATCGATTCCAACAGCTGAGACTCTCACTCCAACAGACGGCAAAGGAAAACAGAGAGAAATGATGGACTGCAAGAAGACTTCTGCGCTTCGAATGATTATCAAACCTCCGACTTTGGCCCCCTTTTATAGTAGTTTGCAGGTGCGTTTGGGCCAAGGAGAACCATCAATCTTCAACGTCATATATCAGAATGGATGGAGGAGAAAGAATGAATCCCTGAAATTACGGAAATTAACAGAAAAAGATCAGTCAACTTACGGTTTCCACTTGAATAATTGCGGTCACCGCAATGTTTTCGCAATTCATTCGCAATGCTCATTTTTTTCATTCTTTTCCTTCGGTTTTCAACCCTTTTTCTACCTATTGTACATAAGTCCTATATTAGCTACCTTCTTCTAATTCTCATATTAAAGCATAGGTTTAGGCTAAATGCTAACAAAAACACCTAAAAGTGTACATCTTCCTAAGCTAAATGGGTTCTAAATAAGTCACTTTCAGAGACTTAACACACCCCCAAACTTAAGGCTTTGCTTGTCCTCAAGCATACTAAGGACTTACTTAGGCTGCTGTTTTATCTTCTTTAACTACTTACCGACTCCCCTATATCCCTATCTCTAGCAGTGCTGTCCTGTGACACACTTCTAAGTTTAGAACTAACCTCTTTATCAAGCTTCTTCTGACTTCACCTGCCTACTATACCTGCTGTTTTTATTAACCCCCTACTACTGATCTAGCTACTTTTATGACATCATGCCACTATCCCTAAGGTTTCAAATTCTACCAAGCTTTACTCCAGACTCAGTACATGCTTCTAGCTTTATTTTTAATGTGTCTAGGATTCCTTAGAGTCATGCCAGTCTTAGTATTAACAGTGACAGTGGTACTTTTAGAGAACAACCTAAACCCTGGCATCACTACATTGGATATACATTCATCTCCCTAGACAAACCTAAAAGCTACAACCTTGTGCTTAGCTCATTAAGGATCAGAGTTCTTTTTACATAGGACATCTAAGCCACAAGATTATAACTCCCAAGCATACATTCTTCTTCCCTATTTCTCCCTTTTTCCTTTTTTACTTCGGTGGAGTCTCTCCTTGGGTTGCCTTTTGATGCAATGCCACTTGTGGTTTACACACTTGGCACTGATTACTCAGCAACTTGAGAGAGACTCCCCTCTTTATTCTATTTTTCACTTTTTCTATTTATCACAATTTTTTTCTTAGGAGAAGAAGAATGCTTATGTCCTAAGGAAGAGAGGAATGTTCCTAGGCCTAGGGTGGCCTCCCCCAAACTTCAACTACTCATTGTCCCCAATGAGTGTCTGAGGTGGCACACCCCCAAACTTGTCCTAGAAGCATCTAGTCTAAAGTAAAACAAAGAGAATCTAAAAATCCTAGGCATAGGCAAAACATTTCTAAAAGCAATTATTCCAACAGCAGAAAATTTGAACATAACAGACAGTTTTAAGGACTTACGGTTTATGCATGCTGAGCACTATTCAGAGGCGAATTTAAACTATCAAAGCGTGTCCTATGACACTCATCCAGCATGCTTTAAGATCAGCTATATAAGGTAGTCATGCTAGCAGCAAAAGATAGAATATAACAGATCATAGCCTAACTAAACAGACAGTCCAAAACATGCAATCAGTCACAAAAATTGCGGGAACCGCAATTATTTCGCAATTCAATCCGGGCAGATTTAACATTGATTCAGGCCCCTAGCATGCTTTTTCCTGTTACTCATGCATCCTAAAAATAAAACTAAACTATCCTACCTATTCAGCTAACATCAGACTAGACTAAGCAAAAGAAAAAACATAAAACTAAACATTAAAAACAGATCAAAAATTGAACAAAAAAACAGCATAATTCACATTATCTATCAGAAAGCAGAAAATTGTTTTTGTTTTCTAAGGGAACAGCAATACTCCCTTCAGTGCACTTCAAACCAGCACTCAATTCTCGTCATCCTCATCTGGTTGCCTTGGTCGTGGGGGCACCCATGGAGTTAGGAGATTGGTAGGGAAGTCCGGGAAGATGCACCCCAGCTGGTCTGCAACTTCCTTATCCCTTGCCTGCGCATAGTTGGCCCATTGAGCCATTCTCCTCTGCATGTCCATCAAGCAGGCCATGGATAGGGACTGTTCAGCAGCCAGCCTATCCAATTCAAACTCCATATTCCCCTTTCTTCTCAGCCTCAGGTTAGCAGGCAGCTCCAAATGGCCTGTGTAAGGCAGCTGCTGCTCCAAGCGCTCGGTGGGGACTCCTGCAAGCAAACATAGCTTGGTTATGGTATTAGGGAAAAACAAGGGTCCCTTACCTTTCTTTGCGCATTCAGCAATGGCAGCTGACATGATCTCCCCTACATTGACCGTGAGACCGCGCATGATGGCATAGACCAGCAGTGATCTACTCTGGTTGATTGTTGTCTCGTGGGTCACAGGGGACAGCTTTCTCCTCACAAAGACAAACCAAACAGCTGCCTTTGCTGTCAGATTGGCACTCATTAAGGTGTGCCTCCCATTGCGTGAGACAGTCCACGCTGCTTCAGGCTGGCCAATTGTGCGAATGGCCTCTTCCAGCACTGCCTCAGTCGGCTCATCAACTATCCGTGCATAATCTGTATGAGGTTGGCCCTTGAGACCAAATGCTTCATTGATGGCCTTGGCTGAGAAATCTACTTCTACCCCTCTGACCACAGACAGGTGATAGCTCCAAAATAGAGCTATCTTAATGTCCCTAATTCTAGCTAAAACCATGATATATATTGATTAAAATGCTTCCTTGTAGGTGATTTCATGGTGAAGAGCTCGGGAAGTCCATTGATGATTTTCGGGGCTAAAAAGGTCATTTAACATGTTTCGGGAAGTGTTCGGGTCAAAACGATAGGCCAAACGGAGCTCGGGAGCCAAAACGACCCAAAAGTGGGCTAAGAGCCGAGAGGGCAGCGCCCAGGCGCCCAACGAACGCAGCACGCGCGCGCGCCCGCGCGCGCCGCTCGCAAGCACCGCACGCCCGCGCCCAGACGGCCAGACGCGCGCGCGCCCGCGCGCGCCGCCTCGCCTCGCGCCCGCGCGCCAGCCCGCTCCGCCTCGCCCATGTCCGCGCGCGCCCGCGCGCCCACGCCCGCTCCGCCTCGCCCATGCCCGCGCGCCCACGCCCGTGTCCGCCTCGCCGTGTCCGCGCGCGACAGCGTCGAGACGCTGGCCGAGCGTCTCGACGCTCCGAACTCTGAAGCGTGCATTTGAAGATCCACCCGAGAGCAAGCGTCGAGCGCAAGCGTCTCGACGCTCGCTCGACGCCGCGCAGCGTCTCGACGCCGCCCCGCGCGCGCGCGCCTGCCAACTTAGGGCACAGCGTCGAGACGCTGGCCTAGCGTCTCGACGCTACGAGCTTAAAAGGCGTGAAACCTTCGGTTTTGCAGCTAACTTTTCATTCTTCTTCTTCCCCAAGCTTCTCCTCTCGGTTCCAAGGCGATTTTTCCACCATTTTTGTACTTCTTCTCCTTCTTGTGCATGATTCCAAGCACTTCCATGGTGGATTGGAGTAATCCAACCTCCATGGAAGGCTAAACCAAGGTATGTGCTTGATTTTGAGTATGGGTTTGTAAGTTTTGGATGTTTGGGGAGATTTTTCCCTTTTGCAAATGTTGAGAAATTAGTTTGATTAATGCATCTCTTGCTTGTTCTTCATCAAATTCTAGCATGTGTAGCTAAATTAGATTGACGCTCTAATTCTTATGCATGATAGAGGGCTAAAGGTTGGGACGTATAATTGCCCATACCGCTAGGTAGCACGGGTCTAAGCATGGCTAATTAGTTCGGCCCAAAGTGACATTGGTAAACTGAATTAATTAACGTTTTCATGTTAGGCTTAAGGCAAGAGAGAAACCGGTTTAGTCTTAGGATTAGGCCGTCGCAATGTTCCCGTCACTAGCACGTAATCGATTTAGGGGTCGCTACCTTAGATAGATTTTTGGCTAAGTTTAATTAGAATTGCACGCTTCTAATTAATTCCTTTGGGTCGTTTGAGTTAGGAATAACTAAATGAATTATGTGCATGAATTAGCTAACGCGTAAATCGTATCAATGATCCGAACATCCATAACGAGCAATTCCATTTCTCGAAGTTAAGCACAACCGTTTAATTTTTGCACGTTGTCATTTAATTTTCCGTTAGCATAATTAGGAGCTCCCTTCCCCCAAAACCAAATTACTATTCTTTAATTTGTGCATTCTTTTATTTCTAGCAAATTAGACTTAGTTAGATTAGATTTCTTATTTCCCTGTGGATCGACCCCGTTGCCACTTAGCTACAAATAGCTCGGTGTATCGGGTTTATAAATTGTATTTTGGCAAGCCTCGACAGCTTGAATTTGGAGTACCCCAAAAGTACCTCTACCAAAATTGGCGCCGTTGCCGGGGATTTAATTAATTTAGTTTAGTTAAGTTTAGTTTGTTGGTTTTAAAAAAAAATTTCTTTACTTTTTGTACAGTTTAATTCTTTTGTATTATTTTACGCGTTTTGTTTGAGTTTTTGGAGCGCAGCATTCTTTGAAAATTCAAAAGAAGCGCCAAGATGAAGGTCGGGGGTAATTATGAGCATCAAAGTACCTTGAGGGAGCTTGCATCATCTGAGCTAGGCCGGAACACATCGAGTATCTCGTATCCGGTAGCTACAGGTAATTTTGAACTTACAGCTGGTCTGATTAACTTATTACCTTCTTTTTGTGGTAATACAGATGAGGATCCCGTCAGACACCTCAAGGCATTCCAGATGGTGTGTGCGTCGTTCAGAACCGATGACATCACCGCAGATCAACTCCATCTCAGGACCTTTCCCTTCACCTTGAAGGAGAAGGCGAGAGACTGGATACTTTACCTACCGACCGGATCCATCACGACTTGGAAGGAGTTGAATAGGGCGTTCTTAGAAAGGTATTTTCCTGCGAAAAAGGCCGCCGCCCTCAGAAAGGAGATATTGAAAATTGAGCAAGGAGCTGAAGAGAGCGTTCTTGAGTGCTGGGAGAGGTTTGGTCGATTATGCGAGGATTGCCCCAATCATCAAATAGCCGAACAGTCCCTCATTCAGGGTTTTTACTACGGTTTGCTTCCCCAAGGGCAGCAGATGATAGACGCCGCTAGTGGAGGCTCGCTCATGGATAAGACACCCACCGAAGCTAGAGCTTTAATTTCCAACGTTGCTAGAAGCATGGAATTGGGTGCAGATAAAGACAAGGAGAATGCTCGCCTGAGAAGGGACGTGGACGAACTTAAGGCTCAACTTTTTGAAGTAAGTAGTGCTATTCTTGCTTTGAAAAATAACTCACAGCCCCGTCTTTCTGTTTCAAGTAGATCCTTGGAAGAAATGCTTGAATCACAACATAAGGAAACTCGAGAGCAGTTTCAAACTCTGAGCGATGCAGTGATTCAAGTGAGTATGAGGTTGACAGTGATTGAGCACCAGAACGCGGAGAGCGCTAGTGCCGTCACTTTGAGAAGTGGGAAGCAGCTTCCCACGAGTACCCCGCCGGTGGAAGTCGATCATGGCCACGTCGAGCCACAGACAGAAAATCCCGAACCACGGTGGCATGGGGTAAATTTTGATCCTACATGTACTAGAGTTTATGTGCCTAAGGCTCCTTTTCCTAGCAGGTTAGCGAGACCGCCTAAGGAGGACTACGAGAAGGAGTTCCTGGACACATTCAAGAAAGTAGAGATCAACATCCCTCTGTTGGACGCCCTGAAGGAAATCCCGAGGTACGCCAAGTTCCTCAGGAAAATTTGCACCAACCAGAGGAGGACAAAGGAGAGTGAACGCGTCGTGGTAAGTGAGAACGTCTCTGCAGTGATCACAAAGAACTTACCGGTTAAATGCGGCGATCCAGGTATGTTCTCTCTCCCTTGTAAGATTGGAGGTATGCATATTAGAAGAGCAATGCTCGATCTAGGAGCCTCCATTAGCGTTATGCCGTATTCCATTTATCAGAAACTGAATCTGAAAGGAATGAATAAAACAGGAACAGTTATTCAACTTGCTGATAGAACTTCTGTGCATCCTTTAGGAATTATTGAAGATGTGTTAGTGCAAGTTAATGAATTAATTTTTCCTGTTGACTTTTATGTTCTGAAAATGGATGAAAATTATTCCTCTTCGCATGCTTCGATCTTATTAGGTAGGCCCTTTATGAAAACTGCTAAAACTAAAATTAATGTGGATAAGGGCATATTATCTGTTGAGTATGGCGGAGAGGTTGTTGAGATGCATTTGCCCGATGTAGAAGAGCATGTTGATGATGTATTCTCTCTTTGTCAAATAGATACATTTGAATCTGTAGCTCATAATGAATGCATGACTGTTGAGGATGGGGATGACCCATTATTTTTAACTGATCTTTTTGATGATTATGAGTTGCATGAGCCATCCTTGACTGAATTTTGTGATTCATCTGTTTCTACTTTGACAACTGTTGAGAACCCTGCTAATCTACTTCCTTCCATTTTACCTTGCACTACCGAAAATGAAATGATTAATCAACCCATGCTAGATTTAGAACCACCGGTTAATGTTGAGTCGCATGCTGTTTTTGATGAGCTTAAAATGAATGACTTGCATGAATCTGGTTCTACTTTGCAATTGGTTGATAATTCTTATGTGCACCCCTTGGAAAAGGTGGAAGATGTTTTGGGCAAAGTAAATGACCCGTTCTTTCCTGCTGATCCTTACGCTTTAAGAATGCATGAAAATTTCTCTCATATTTTTGCATCAATTTTAGGGGATCAACCCTTTACAAAACCTGTTAAATTTAAAATTGATGTTGCATGTGCGCAGAAGGCGCGAGAGAAAGAACTGTTCATGGATTTTCGCAGGAAAGAGGTGATTAGGAAGATGGATGGGGCATCTTCCAAGTTCGATTATGGATGAGTGGTCAAGAGAATACAGTCGAGCAATCGACTTTAAAAATTTGCGCTTCTCGGAGGCACCCGAGCTTGGACTGTAATTCAGTTATTTACTGCTTTGCTTTTGTTTATATTAGCTTTTGAATTTTTTGTTTGTTTTCTTGTTTTCTTAGGAGAAAAGGTGGAATGGCCGACAATTCGAGAGTATATGGGAAGACGATGGTGCACATCTCCACCCGTCAGCTCCATAAAATTCAGGGGAGGTTTTCTGTTCCCTTAGAATTTTATTGTTTTTATAGTTGAATGCATTGGGGACAATGCATGTCTTAAGGTGGGGGGTGGAGTTTGTTGATAAAAATACGACTTCTTAGTAGTTGTCGGGCATATGTATACTCTGATGGTTAGATTAGAATCTGAATGCATGTTGTCCAATGAGGACGGTCTGTGATTTGCTTGTGAACACTCCGTATTTGCATGATTCGAAAATTTGACGGTGTATGCACATTTTGAGCCTATTTTAAAAAAAATTTCTGTTATTTCCCTACATTCACTGAGCACATAGCACTCTTATCCTCAGTTCTGTAGGTCTAGACTGATCTTATTTTTGTCTGAAACCTTGTTGTCACCCCGAAAGGTACCATTAGGGAGGCTTGACGTGTTAGAAGTGGTAATAACTCATTTGTTGTATAGCCTAGCTATTGCCTAAAAAAAAGTGTTAGCATGAAAAAAAAAAAAAAAATAATAAAAACTCTAGAGTTGCTCCTCCTTCTTGTGTTGCCCGTGTAACCAGGGGCGATCGTGTAACCCACGGTTGTCACTACATGAAAGGGGAACTAATAGAAGTGAGCAATAGTCCTTAAAAACGTGAAGCTAAATTTGGTTTGACGTGTTAGGCTCTCTTGGAGAAAAATAAAAAAAAATGGTTCAAAGAAAAATGGGTACAAAGTACTCAAAGAAAAGAATAAAAATTAGGCCTTATGTTTTGTTGCTATTCCTATCACTAAAAGCCGTTAGACTGTTCTTATCGCCATAAGTAGGGGGGAAAACGAGTTATAGGACTATATAAGGTTATTCCGGGCTTGCGTGAGCTAGGTTGAGAGGTGCTAAGCACACACACACGTAAGGGAATAAGAGTTTAAATTTTGAAATGATTTCAACTTTTGCATGCTTTTGATGGTTTTGAATTTACTACAAGTACCTTGTTTCACAAGCATTGAGATTAGAGTCCAAGCATGCATTTAATTCTTTGGAGATTATTTAGAGTATACCTTGCTCGAGGACTAGCAAGATTTAGGTCGGGGGTATTTTGATAGCTCCAAAATAGAGCTATCTTAATGTCCCTAATTCTAGCTAAAACCATGATATATATTGATTAAAATGCTTCCTTGTAGGTGATTTCATGGTGAAGAGCTCGGGAAGTCCATTGATGATTTTCGGGGCTAAAAAGGTCATTTAACATGTTTCGGGAAGTGTTCGGGTCAAAACGATAGGCCAAACGGAGCTCGGGAGCCAAAACGACCCAAAAGTGGGCTAAGAGCCGAGAGGGCAGCGCCCAGGCGCCCAACGAACGCAGCACGCGCGCGCGCCCGCGCGCGCCGCTCGCAAGCACCGCACGCCCGCGCCCAGACGGCCAGACGCGCGCGCGCCCGCGCGCGCCGCCTCGCCTCGCGCCCGCGCGCCAGCCCGCTCCGCCTCGCCCATGTCCGCGCGCGCCCGCGCGCCCACGCCCGCTCCGCCTCGCCCATGCCCGCGCGCCCACGCCCGTGTCCGCCTCGCCGTGTCCGCGCGCGACAGCGTCGAGACGCTGGCCGAGCGTCTCGACGCTCCGAACTCTGAAGCGTGCATTTGAAGATCCACCCGAGAGCAAGCGTCGAGCGCAAGCGTCTCGACGCTCGCTCGACGCCGCGCAGCGTCTCGACGCCGCCCCGCGCGCGCGCGCCTGCCAACTTAGGGCACAGCGTCGAGACGCTGGCCTAGCGTCTCGACGCTACGAGCTTAAAAGGCGTGAAACCTTCGGTTTTGCAGCTAACTTTTCATTCTTCTTCTTCCCCAAGCTTCTCCTCTCGGTTCCAAGGCGATTTTTCCACCATTTTTGTACTTCTTCTCCTTCTTGTGCATGATTCCAAGCACTTCCATGGTGGATTGGAGTAATCCAACCTCCATGGAAGGCTAAACCAAGGTATGTGCTTGATTTTGAGTATGGGTTTGTAAGTTTTGGATGTTTGGGGAGATTTTTCCCTTTTGCAAATGTTGAGAAATTAGTTTGATTAATGCATCTCTTGCTTGTTCTTCATCAAATTCTAGCATGTGTAGCTAAATTAGATTGACGCTCTAATTCTTATGCATGATAGAGGGCTAAAGGTTGGGACGTATAATTGCCCATACCGCTAGGTAGCACGGGTCTAAGCATGGCTAATTAGTTCGGCCCAAAGTGACATTGGTAAACTGAATTAATTAACGTTTTCATGTTAGGCTTAAGGCAAGAGAGAAACCGGTTTAGTCTTAGGATTAGGCCGTCGCAATGTTCCCGTCACTAGCACGTAATCGATTTAGGGGTCGCTACCTTAGATAGATTATTGGCTAAGTTTAATTAGAATTGCACGCTTCTAATTAATTCCTTTGGGTCGTTTGAGTTAGGAATAACTAAATGAATTGTGTGCATGAATTAGCTAACGCGTAAATCGTATCAATGATCCGAACATCCATAACGAGCAATTCCATTTCTCGAAGTTAAGCACAACCGTTTAATTTTTGCACGTTGTCATTTAATTTTCCGTTAGCATAATTAGGAGCTCCCTTCCCCCAAAACCAAATTACTATTCTTTAATTTGTGCATTCTTTTATTTCTAGCAAATTAGACTTAGTTAGATTAGATTTCTTATTTCCCTGTGGATCGACCCCGTTGCCACTTAGCTACAAATAGCTCGGTGTATCGGGTTTATAAATTGTATTTTGGCAAGCCTCGACAGCTTGAATTTGGAGTACCCCAAAAGTACCTCTACCAACAGGCCATCCTCAGGGCTGAGCACATTAGCGTAGAAATCATACACCATGCTCGTGTATGCTGGATTAGGCGGTCTGCAGAATTCCTCCCAGCCGTGGTTGATCACCCCTGCGCGCAAGAACTGCGGCAGGTCAGCAAGTCGGTCGAGGAATCCTTTCTTGTGCAACAGGTCCCTCTTCCTCAGCTCAGCACCCCTGGACTCAGCATCAGATGAGACATACCTCACTGACGGAGGTTCGTCTTCAGGGTAGAGTTTAGCCTTCCCCTTATCTGCTGGTTTGGATGATGCAGCAGCCTCCACCTTGAGGCGTTTGAGCGAAGGCTCAGTACTCTCTTTGTCCGTCGACGGCACCTTCTTGGCCTTCTTTTTCTTCAACTTCTTGGCCTTGTCAATTCTGGCCTTCTTCTCCTTCTTGAGCCTGGCCTTGATGTTGAGTTGCGGGAAGCATGCCCCCAACGTCTCCTCCATGGAATCATCCTGCTGTGCAGGAACATCAGGGCTGTCTTCCCTCATGGGAGAAAAGACTTCGTCTTCCCCAGCATCTCCACTGCCCGGCGTGGACTCTTGATAATCCCCATATGGGAATTCAGGATCAGGCTGTGGAGAGTTGTGCGAGGGCGTGGGATTGTGCTCTGCTGATGGTGTCTGCGCAGAACTCAGTGGCGAAGATGGTGGTTCAGGACTCTGCGCTGCTGCAGGTGTCGGATCAGAACTCTGAGGTGCTGGAGACAACTCGGGGCTCTGTGCAGGCGGTGACGACTCTGCGCTTGGCACTGGTTCAGATGGGAGAGGGCTGCGCGCAGGTGATGCAGACGGCGACGAACCTTCTTTGGCTGACTCGTGGGATGCACGATCAGTTTCTTGACTCTCCACAGAGGGAGTCTTTGCTGTGCTTGGTTCGGCGGCCGTCTTGACACTCCACCGGCGTTTCTTGGGCGTGCCCACTGGCTCAGATGGACCAGCAGGGATCTCAGTGACCACCCTCCACTTCTTCCTACGAATAGGAAGCTTGGGAAGAGGACCGGTGCGAACGGCACCATCGTCTGCAAGGGGGAGAAGCGCTTCCCTTGCAGCCGCTTCAGCTGCGTCATCAGCCTTCTTCTTGGCTGCAGATCTCTCCGCTCGTGTGAACACCATTGCTGAGGCTTGAAGATCTTGGGAGAAGAATCAAAGATGGAGAGAATCGCTGAATTCTTGGAGAGCAAAGAGAGAGATAATCGTAACGATCGAGCGCCTTCCAACGGATATAAAGGCAACGGATAAAAATCCCAACGGCTCTTTTTGCGGATCCAGCAATTCCAGCGCAATTCTAGGGATATTATTTCATTGAAATCTCCAACTTTGCTCGTCCGTATCTTTTATTTGGCTCAACCGTTTCTTGATTTTTAAAGTTGGATTTACTCTCCTTGATCCCCTCTTTCGAATCCTTGCACAAACAAATAAAACAAACATTAAATACGCAATTAAAATTACACCACAAAACATACAAATGATAACCGGAAAAACAGAAAAAATAAACTAAGGCATTGGCCTTGACTAAACGAGCACAGTAACCACTCGTTCTCTCTCGTTCTTTTTGTCATGCTTCAGTCAAGAGGAAAGCCGAGAGAGTCTTCACATCTCCTTCCTCATAGTAGTGCTTCAACCTAGCACCATTGACCATAAATGGCTGGCCTTGCTGCAAGTTCTTTATCTCTATTGCACCATGAACAAAGACATTAGTAATAACAAATGGACCCGACCATCTGGACTTTAATTTGCCTGGAAATAACTTTAATCGTGAGTTAAATAAGAGTACAAGTTGGCCTTTCCTAAAGTCTTTGATCCTGAGTCTACTGTCGTGCCATATTTTGGTCTTTTCTTTATACATTTTGGCATTCTCGTAGGCCATATGCCTAAGCTCATCAAGTTCATGTAGCCGCAAAGATCTCAATGTCCCCGCATCCTTTACACAGAAATTCAATTCCTTCATGGCCCAAAATGCTTTGTTTTCTAACTCAAGTGGCAAGTGGCAAGCCTTGCCATACACCAACCTATAGGGAGACATGCCTAGGGGTGTCTTATATGCTGTTCTATAAGCCCAAAGTGCATCCTCAAGCTTAAATGACCAGTCTTTTCTATTAGGTTTGACTACCTTTTCTAGGATGTTCTTTATCTCCCTATTGGAAATTTCAGCTTGGCCATTCGAGTGTGGGTGATAGGGAGTAGCTACCCTATGTCTAATGTTATATTTAGCCAATACTTTCTCCATAGCCTTATTAATGAAATGTGACCCCTCATCACTAATGATAGCACGAGGGGTCCCAAATCTAGTGAAAATGTGCCTATGCAAGAAGTTAGTGACTGTTTTAGCATCATTATTAGGGCATGCTTTGGCTTCTACCCACTTGGACACGTAGTCTACTGCTACTAAAATGTAGAGGTTACCTGATGATGGAGGGAATGGTCCCATGAAATCAATGCCCCACACATCAAAGAGCTCCAACTCTAAGATGTAGGTGAGGGGCATCTCATCCTTGCGACTGAGGTTACCTGTCCTTTGGCACTCATCACAGCTGTGGGCGTAGTTGTGGGCATCCTTGAAGATTGTTGGCCAATAGTAGCCACTCTGAAATACCTTCGCAGCTGTTCTTTGACCACCAAAGTGTCCGCCATAAGGAGATGAGTGGCAGTGCTGCAGCACAGACTTCGCTTCAGCAGCTGAAACACACTTCCTCAACAACCCATCAGCACAGGTTCTGTAAAGTGTGGGGTCATCCCAGATGAATTTCCTTGCTTCATGCAGGAACCTCTTCTTCTCTTGTCCTCCCTTGAACACTGGTAATACCTGTGATGCACGGAAGTTAGCAATATCAGCAAACCACGGTTCCTCATCGTTATCACGATGAGCCAAAGCAAATACATGTTCATCTATAAAAGCATCAGAAATTGCGGTCTCCGCAATTTTTTCGCAATTGTGCTGCAATCGAGACAGGTGATCTGCAACCACATTTTCACAACCTTTCTTGTCCCGAATGTCCAAATCAAATTCCTGCAGCAATAACACCCATCTAATCAATCTAGGCTTAGCATCAGCCTTCCTCATAAGATATTTTAAAGCAGAATGGTCAGTGTATACAATTGTCCTAGTGCCTACAATGTAATTTCTAAATTTTTCACAAGCAAATACTACAGCAAGCATCTCTTTCTCAGTAGTTGTATAATTACATTGAGCCTCATTCAAGGTCTTGCTAGCATAATAGACAGGGTGTGTCAGCTTGTCAATCTTCTGTCCTAACATGACTCCTACAGCATAGTCACTGGCATCACATAGCATCTCAAATGGGAGATCCCAATTTGGTCCTACTATGATTGGTGCTGTGACCAGTGCTTCCTTAAGGGTTTTCCAAGCTACTACACATTCTTTAGAGAAGATAAATGGTCTATTTAGCTCTAGAAGCTCGCACAGAGGCTTGGCTATCTTAGAAAAGTCCTTAATGAACCTTCTGTAGAAGCCAGCGTGCCCTAAGAAGCTTCTAATGGCTTTGACATTCTGGGGCTCTACCAACTTCTCTATAATCTCTATTTTTGCCCTATCCACTTCTACACCTGCCCTCGACACTCTATGTCCTAAGACAATCCCTTCATCTACCATAAAATGGCACTTTTCCCAATTTAGGACTAGGTTGGTCTCTTCACACCTAGCCAGGACTTGTCCTAGGTTGTCTAGACAGGTTTTAAATGAGTCCCCAAAGACTGAGAAGTCATCCATGAATATTTCTATCATGGACTCATCCAACTCAGAGAAGATTGCCATCATGCACCTTTGGAAAGTTGCCGGTGCATTGCATAAGCCAAAAGGCATTCTGCGGAAGGCAAACGTTCCAAAAGGGCAAGTGAAAGTGGTCTTCTCTTGATCCTTAGGGTCTATAGTAATTTGATTATAGCCTGAATAGCCATCTAAGAAACAATAGTAGGCTCTACCAGCTATTCTGTCTAGCATCTGGTCAATGAACGGTATAGGGAAATGGTCTTTTTTAGTTTCTTTATTTAATTTTCTGTAATCCATACATACCCTCCACCCTGTGACAGTCCTTGTTGGAATCAGTTCGTTGTTCTCATTGACTACCACAGTTATTCCCCCCTTTTTAGGTACACATTGGATGGGGCTCACCCACTGGCTACTAGCTATGGGGAAAATCACTCCTGCATCCAACCACTTTATTATTTCCTTCTTCACTACCTCTTTCATAGAGGGGTTTAGCCTACGCTGATGATCTACCCTAGGGGTGTGCTCTTCCTCTAGTATAATTTTGTGCATGCAATAAGAAGGGCTAATGCCTCGAATATCAGCAATAGTCCATGCTATAGCCTTCCTATGTTGCTTAAGCAGTAAAATTAAATCAACCTCATGCTGTTCACTTAGCTTAGAAGAAATAATTACAGGCAGCGTATCATTATCTCCTAGATATGCATATTTGAGGTGAGTAGGTAGTGGTTTCAGTTCTAAAACAGGTGGATGCTCAATGGAGGGCTTTAACGGATTTATAGTTCTATCAGTTAAATCTATATTCATACATACATGTTGAGGTTTATCTACAGGCATATTCATGATGTCAGATACATTCAAGTCAGCTACATCTACTTGTACATATTCACTAGCATGCTTGGTTAACAGTACATGCTCTAATTGTTCTTCCATTAGTGAGTCAACAACATCCATGCTAGCACAAGACTCAGAATCAGAGGGATACCTTAAAGCTTTATAAACACTAAATTTTACCTCTTCATCATGAACCCTCATAGTTAACTCACCTTTTTGAACATCTATGAGTGCCCTACCTGTGGCTAGAAATGGTCTACCTAGCAGGATGGGGACCTCCTTGTCTGCCTCATAGTCCAGGACAATGAAATCTGCAAGGAAAATGAATTTGTCAACTTTAACTAGAATATCCTCAATCTTACCTTCTGGATATGCGATGGATCTGTCTGCTAGTTGTAAAGTGACAGTAGTTGGACGTGCTTCTCCTATTCCCAACTGGCGGAATAGGGACAAGGGCATGAGATTGATGCTGGCGCCCAGGTCACAAAGCGCTCTGCCCACGTGCTTGCCTCCAAGTTCTACAGGTAAGGTGAAGGAACCAGGATCCTTCTCCTTCTTGGGCAGCTTGTTCTGGAGGATGGCACTGCACTCCTCGGTGAGGTTTACTGTTTCAAACTCACCAATTATTTTTTTGTTAGTAATAATGTCCTTAAAAAACTTTACATAAGAAGGCATAGACTGTAAAACCTCTACAAAAGGAATGTTAACATGCACTTGCTTAAGTATTTCTAAAAATTTATTAAAGTGAACTTCCTGTTCCTGCTTCTTCTTAAGCCTTCGAGGGTATGGAGGTGGTGGCACATATGCAGGCACATCAGGACGCCTTAGGATAGGTGGAGGCCTTGGAATTTCTTCTACCTCCTCAACAATTGGCTCTAGCCTGGCTCCTGATGTGCTAGTTGGTGGTGGACCTTTGTTTGGCAGAGACTCCAGTGGAGCACTAGACTCAGTGTTCTCTACTCTCTTTGGTGTGTCCTTTGTGTTGCTCACCAATGGTCTTCCACTCCTAAGTTCAATTGCTTGAACTTGCTCTTTGCCATCTCTCCTTGGTACCTCGGTGTCAGCAGGGAGTCTACCCTGGGGCCTACTTTTAAGTTCATTGGCTAATTGGCCTATTTGGTTCTCTAGGCTCCTAAGAGTAGCTTGCTGGCTCTGAAGAGTAGCATCATTCTTAGCTATATATTCCTTGAGTAGGTTTTCTACAAAAGATCCTACAGGTTGATTGTAAGGTTTTTGGTACATTGACTGGTTATGTTGGGGAGTGAAACCAGGTGTTCCACTCGGTCTAGGTTGGTTAGAATTTTGGTTAGTGTTCTGTTGGCCACCCCATGACAGGTTAGGGTGGTTTCTCCAACCAGGGTTGTAAGTATTGGAGTAGGGGTTGTTCCTAGGCTGCTGCTGGCTTCCTACATAGCAGACTGAGGATGGATTCCCAGGGCAGTATTCATAAGGGTGCCCTTCCCCACAGAATCCACAGATCAGTGCCTCGCCTTGACTTGGTTGGGTGCCCATTGACATGGCTGTGGCGGTATTGGCACTGGTTTGGAGATTGGCCTGAGCCATTTGCTTAACTAGGTTGGTCAGGGCATTTATTTGGGTGCTCATGGCGCTTAGAGCATCCTTGTCTTGAGCCCTAGTTGGCTCTACTGGATCGTCTGACCACCTACAATGAGATGTTGAGATCTTCTCCAAGATCTCATAAGCTTCGTTGTAACTCTTGGACAACATGGAACCACCAGCAGATGAATTTAGAACTTGTCTGGTGCTGGGGTTGCATCCTTTAAAGAAGACTTCTATTTGGATACACCATGGAATGCCATGGTGTGGACATTTAATGAGAAGGTCTTTGAATCTTGTCCAAGCTTCGTGAAGAGACTCACTTGGAGCTTGTTTGAATTTTATGATATCATCACGAAAGGTAGAATTCCTATCAGGTGGGAAGTATTTGACTAGGAATTTTTCTGCTAAATCTGTCCAATTGCGGACAGATCCTGAGGGTAAAGAATTTAACCATGTTTTGGCTTTGTCCCTCAAAGAGTAAGGGAAAAGATATAGCCTCAGGGCTTCTTGGGAAACTCCAGGGATTAGGAAGGTGTCACTAACTCCTAAGAAGTTCCTAAGGTGGTTATGGGGGTCCTCATTTTCTATTCCAAAGAATTGTCCCACAGTGGACAACATTTGGAACATCACTGGCTTTAACTCGAATGAGTTGGCAGTGATTTCAGGACGGATTATGCTGGGGTTCAGCTCCCCAGGCATAGGTACTAAATATGAGAGGATGGCGCTATCCTTGTCATTCGCTATTTCAATGGGATTGCGAGTGACAGGCACCAGGTTTTGATTTACTCCAGCCATTTCTTCTTGAGGTAATTGCGGAGGACTTGTAGTCTCTGCAATGATTGGAGGTAAAAGGGTTTGTTTAAAGAGACGTTTCTTGGCTCTATTCCTAGCTCTAAGTAATCTCTCGGGCTCAGGGTTGAACTCTAGATCACTAGATGGAGTCTCATTCATAAACTACCCTAAATGGTACCTGAAAAAGAAATGAAGATGGATCAAATTCAATGGAAAATACTTTGATGTTTCAGACTTAACAAACTTCGTTTTCACTTAAAATAAGTCCCCGGCAGCGGCGCCAAAAACTTGTTGCGTGCTCAATGTGTAAAGATAAATATGCAAAAGGGTAGAGAGAGCACTTAGAACATGCAAGCATACATGGTCTCACAGCAAGTAGTAAGTATATTTCATTCGTTTTTTCCACAGAGACTCATTTTTAGCTATTCGCGAAGTGTGATTGTTAAGAAAGATGGGATGAATTTGATGGGGTAAAATTGGTTTTTAATTATCTACTTTTTGCTGAATGTATAAAGGTATATAACATAAACAAATGCAAGTTGAAACTAGACTTAAAAGACAAGAGATGGAATTAATAAACGAGGAAGAAAACAGCTAAACAGAATGAAAATCTGGCAGAATTGCGAGGACCGCAATGTTACCGCAATTAAATAACAGCGAAACTGAGTAAATGGGTGAATTAAGGGCTACTAACGACTATCCTATAGGCATTTTATTACGATTCTCAAGCATTAGACCAACTCTCTATACATCAAACTCACTCTATCTCAAGTATCGTCCGATTCCATGCATTAGAGTCTTAAGTTTACTCGACTTCAAAGTAAGGTCTTAAGCATCTTGTTAAAACAGGAGTGTTTAGTTTGTACTAGGGAAACGCCTATTCCTAGGCCGTTTCCTGATTACCATGAAAGGCTAGCATGATTATATGACTCTGAACTCTTACTCCTTCCAGAGGTTAGGAGTTCTTTGGACAAAATGGATGGCCAATCGAAATTGCCCGTGGGATGAAGCTTACATACAATCAATGATTCGAGAGCTATCCTACATACTTGATGCACGTTTTTTTAGCCTATAGTTCTGTCATTAGCATGCCCCTAAGTGGCTTAGCTACTCATGGATATATGGAGAACAGAAAGGGTAGATAAAACAGCCATGCTTAGAAGAGAAATGTGCTTAAAACAGCCAGACAAACCCGTAGCAGAAAAAGGTGGAAACTGTGAAATGCAGAATTGTACTTTGATTACTTTGAGTGTTTGAATGATAAAGGGAAGCTTTGAAAGAAATGAATCCAAGACAGACAACAACGAAATGCAGTAAGTAAAATACTAAACTAAGAACAACAATAATCAAACTGGAAATAAGAAGAAGAACGACAGAAAAGCAGTAAAGGGTGCTGAAAAGCTTCGTTGCAGACGCCTCGAATGGAAGGGATGAGAGGTTAGCCTTGCTTGGATGAATCCAATCGAGAGAGAAGAAGAATCTTCTCTCCTTCCTATCAGATTATCGATTCCAACAGCTGAGACTCTCACTCCAACAGACGGCAAAGGAAAACAGAGAGAAATGATGGACTGCAAGAAGACTTCTGCGCTTCGAATGATTATCAAACCTCCGACTTTGGCCCCCTTTTATAGTAGTTTGCAGGTGCGTTTGGGCCAAGGAGAACCATCAATCTTCAACGTCATATATCAGAATGGATGGAGGAGAAAGAATGAATCCCTGAAATTACGGAAATTAACAGAAAAAGATCAGTCAACTTACGGTTTCCACTTGAATAATTGCGGTCACCGCAATGTTTTCGCAATTCATTCGCAATGCTCATTTTTTTCATTCTTTTCCTTCGGTTTTCAACCCTTTTTCTACCTATTGTACATAAGTCCTATATTAGCTACCTTCTTCTAATTCTCATATTAAAGCATAGGTTTAGGCTAAATGCTAACAAAAACACCTAAAAGTGTACATCTTCCTAAGCTAAATGGGTTCTAAATAAGTCACTTTCAGAGACTTAACACTTAGCAGAGAAATTCCTAGTCAAATACTTCCCACCTGATAGGAATTCTACCTTTCGTGATGACATAGTTAAGTTCAAACAAGCTGATAATGAATCTCTTCACGAAGCTTGGACAAGGTTCAAAGATCTTCTTCTTAAATGTCCACATCATGGCATCCCATGGTGTATCCAAATTGAGGTCTTTTTCAAAGGATGCAACCCCAGCACTAGGCAAGTCTTAAATTCATCCGCCGGAGGCTCCATGTTGTCCAAGAGTTACAACGAGGCCTATGAGATCTTGGAGAAGATCTCAGCATCTCACTGTAGGTGGTCAGATGATCCTGTTGAGCCAACTAGAGCTCAAGACAAGGATGCTCTAAGTGCAATGAGCAGCCAAATAAATGCCCTGACCAACCTAGTTAAGCAAATGGCTCAAGCCAATCTCCAAACAAGTGTCAACACCGCCACCGCCATGTCAATGGGCACCCAACCAAGTCAAGGTGAGACACTTGTCTGTGGATTCTGTGGGGAAGGGCACCTGTATGAATACTGCCCTGGGAATCCAGCCTCAGTCTGCTATATTGGAAGTCAGCAGCAGCCTAGGAACAACCCCTATTCCAATACTTACAACCCTGGTTGGAGGAACCACCCAAACCTGTCATGGGGTGGCCAACAAAATACTAACCAAAATCCTAACCAACCTAGACCGAGTGGAACACCTGGTTTCACTCCCCAACATAACCAGTCCATGTATCAAAAACCATACAACCAACCTGTAGGATCTTCTGTAGAAAACTTACTCAAGGAATACATAGCTAAGAATGATGCTACTCTTCAAAGCCAGCAAGCTACTCTTAGGAGCCTAGAGAACCAAATAGGCCAATTAGCCAATGAACTCAAGAGTAGGCCCCAAGGTAGACTCCCTGCTGACACCGAGGTGCCAAGGAGAGATGGTAAAGAGCAAGTTCAAGCAATTGAACTTAAAAGTGGTAGACCATTGGTGAGCAACACAAAGGACACACCAAAGAGAGTAGAGAACACTGAGTCTAGTGCTCCACTGGAGTCTCTGCCAAACCAAGGTCCACCATCAACTAGCACATCAGGAGCCAGGCTAGAGCCAATTATTGAGGAGATAGAAGAAATTCCAAGGCCTCCACCTATCCTAAGGCGACCTGACATGCCTGCATATGTGCCACCACCTCCATATCCTCGAAGGCTTAAGAAGAAGCAGGAACAGGAAGTGCATTTTAATAAATTCTTAGAAATTCTTAAGCAAGTGCATGTCAACATTCCTTTTGTAGAAGTTCTACAGTCTATGCCTTCCTATGTAAAGTTTTTGAAAGATATTATTACTAACAAAAAAATAATTGGTGAGTTTGAAACAGTAAACCTCACTGAGGAGTGCAGTGCCATACTCCAAAACAAGCTGCCCAAGAAGGAGAAGGATCCTGGTTCCTTCACCTTACCTGTAGAACTTGGAGGCAAGCACGTGGGCAGAGCGCTTTGTGACCTGGGCGCCAGCATAAACCTCATGCCCCTATCACTATTCCGCCAGTTGGGAATAGGAGAAGCACGTCCAACCACTGTCACTTTACAATTAGCAGACAGATCCATTGCATACCCAGAAGGTAAGATTGAGGATATTTTAGTAAAGGTTGACAAGTTTATTTTCCTTGCAGATTTCATTATCCTAGATTATGAAGCAGACAAGGAGGTCCCCATCCTATTAGGCAGACCGTTTCTTGCCACAGGTAGGGCCCTGATCGACGTCCAAAAAGGTGAGCTCACTATGAGGGTTCATGATGAAGAGGTAAAGTTTAGTGTGTATAAAGCTTTAAGGTACCCCTCTGACCTTGAATCCTGTGCTAGCATGGACGTAGTAGACTCCTTAATGGAAGAACAATTGGAGCATGTATTACTAACCAAGCATGCTAATGAATATGTAGGATTAGAATTAGCGGACTTAAACATAGCTGAGATAATGGACATATCTGTAAATAACCCTCAGCATGTATGTATGAATATAGAATTAACTGATAGATCCTTAAATCCTTTAAAGCCATCCATTGAGCATCCACCCACTTTAGAATTAAAACCACTGCCCACACACCTCAAGTATGCATATTTAGGAAATAATGATACACTGCCTGTAATTATTTCTTCTAAGCTAAGTTAACAGCCTGAGGTTGATTTAATTTTACTACTTAAGCAACATAGGAAGGCTATTGCATGGACTATTGCTGATATTAGAGGCATTAGCCCTTCTTATTGTATGCATAAGATCACATTAGAGGAAGAACATACACCCCGAGTAGATCACCAGCGTAGGTTGAACCCCTCTATGAAAGAGGTAGTTAAAAAGGAAATAATAAAATGGTTAGATGCTGGGGTTATTTTTCCTATAGATAGTAGTCAGTGGGTGAGCCCTATACAGTGTGTACCTAAAAAGGGTGGGATGACTGTGGTAGTCAATGAGAACAATGAACTGATTCCAACTAGGACTGTCACAGGGTGGAGAGTATGTATGGATTATAGGAAACTAAATAAAGAGACCAAGAAAGACCATTTCCCTCTACCATTCATTGACCAAATGTTAGACAGAATAGCTGGTAGAGCCTATTACTGTTTCCTAGACGGTTATTCAGGGTATAACCAGATCACTATAGACCCCAAAGACCAAGAAAAGACTACCTTTACTTGCCCTTTTGGAACATTTGCCTTTCGCAGAATGCCTTTTGGCTTATGCAATGCACCGGCAACATTCCAAAGGTGCATGTTGGCAATCTTTTCTGATTTGGATGAGTCCATGATAGAAATATTCATGGATGATTTCTCAGTCTTTGGGGACTCCTTTACCAACTGTCTAGAGAATTTAGGACAAGTCCTGGCTAGATGTGAAGAGACTAACTTAGTCCTTAATTGGGAAAAGTGTCACTTCATGGTGGATGAGGGGATTGTCTTAGGTCATAGAGTGTCAAGGGCAGGTGTAGAAGTTGACAGGGCAAAGATAGAAATCATAGAGAAGTTGGTAGAGCCTCAGAATGTCAAGGCCATTAGAAGTTTCTTAGGGCATGCTGGCTTCTATAGAAGGTTCATTAAGGACTTTTCTAAGATAGCCAAGCCTCTGTGTGAGCTTCTAGAGCTAAATAGGCCATTCATCTTCTCTAAGGAATGTTTAGGAGCTTGGAAAACCCTTAAGAAAGCGCTAGTCACAGCACCTATTATAGTAGGGCCAGATTGGGATCTCCCATTTGAGATGTTATGTGATGCTAGTGACTATGCTGTAGGGGTTATGTTAGGACAGAAGATTGACAAGCTAACACACCCTGTCTATTATGCTAGTAAGACCTTGAATGAGGCTCAGTGTAATTATACAACTACTGAGAAAGAGATGCTTGCTGTAGTGTTTGCTTGTGAGAAATTCAGAAACTATATTGTAGGCACTAGGACAATTGTGTACACTGACCATTCTGCCTTAAAGTATCTCATGAGGAAGGCTGATGCTAAGCCTAGGTTGATTAGGTGGGTGTTATTGCTGCAGGAATTTGATTTGGACATTCGAGACAAGAAAGGATGTGAAAATGTGGTTGCGGATCACCTTTCTCGATTGCAGCACAATTGCGAAAAAATTGCGGAACCCGCAATATCTGATGCTTTTATTGATGAACATATCTTTGTTTTGACTCATCGTGATAACGATGAGGAACCTTGGTTTGCTGACATTGCTAACTTCCTTGCATCACAGGTATTACCAGTTTTCAAGGGAGGACAAGAGAAGAAGAGGTTCCTTCATGAAGCAAGGAAATTCATATGGGATGACCCCACACTTTACAAAACATGTGCTGACGGCTTGCTAAGGAAGTGTGTTTCAGCTGCTGAGGCGAAGTCTGTGCTGCAGCACTGTCACACAGCTCCTTATGGTGGACACTTTGGTGGCCAAAGAACAGCTGCAAAGGTATTTCAGAGTGGCTACTATTGGCCAACAATCTTCAAGGATGCCCACAACTATGCCCACAGCTGTGATGAATGTCAAAGAACAGGTAACCTCAGTCGAAAGGATGAGATGCCTCTCACCTACATCTTAGAGTTGGAGCTCTTTGATGTGTGGGGCATTGACTTCATGGGACCATTTCCCCCATCCTCAGGTAACCTTTACATTTTGGTGGCAGTAGACTATGTGTCCAAGTGGGTAGAGGCCATAGCATGTCCTAATAATGATGCTAAAACAGTCATAAAATTCTTGCATAGGCACATTTTTACTAGGTTTGGGACACCTCGTGCTGTCATTAGTGATGAGGGGACACATTTCATTAATAAGGCTATGGAGAGAGTGTTGGCTAAGTATAACATTAGACATAGAGTAGCCACTCCCTATCACCCACACTCGAATGGACAGGCTGAAATTTCAAATAGGGAGATTAAAAACATCCTAGAAAAAGTGGTCAAACCTAATAGGAAAGACTGGTCCTTTAAGCTTGAGGATGCACTTTGGGCATATAGGACAGCATATAAGACACCCCTAGGTATGTCTCCTTACAGGCTTGTATATGGTAAAGCTTGTCATCTTCCATTTGAGTTAGAGATTAAGGCATTTTGGGCACTAAAGGAGTTGAATTATTGCGTGACCGATGCGGGAACGTTGCGGTCTCTGCAATTACATGAGCTTGATGAGCTTAGGCAAATGTCTTATGAAAATGCCAAAATGTATAAGGAAAAGACCAAGATTTGGCACGATAGTAGACTTAGAGTTAAGGACTTTAAGAAGGGTCAACTTGTCTTGTTGTTTAACTCACGGTTGAAACTATTTCCAGGGAAACTTAAGTCTAGGTGGTCAGGTCCATTTGTGATTACTAATGTGTTTGTTCATGGTGCCATAGAGATAAAGAACTTGCAGCAAGGCCAACCATTCATGGTTAATGGTGCAAGATTGAAGCACTACTATGAGGAAGGAGATGTGAAGACTCTCTCGGCCTTCCTCTTGACTGAAGCGTGACAACGAGAACGAGAGAGGACGAGTGATTGTTGTGCTCGTCAACATAAGGCTCATGCCTTAGTTTATTTTTTGCGATTTTCCGGTTATCGTTTGTGTGTTTTGTTGTATGATTTTAATTACGAATTTGATGTTGATTTTATTTCTTTTTGCAGGGAATCAATAGAGGGAATCAAGGAGAGCAAATCCAGCTTTAAAAATCAAGAAAATATTGGGCCAAATAAAAGATACGGATGAGCAAAGATTGACATTTAGATGAAAAAAAATCCCTAAAATTGCGCTGGATTTGCAGGATCCGCAAAAATATAGCCGTTGGGATTTATTCGTTTTCTTTATATCCGTTGGAAGGCGCTTGATCTGTACGATTCTCTCACTCTCTGAATTCCAAGAAAACTGCGATTCTCTTCATCTTTGATTCTTCTCTCCAAGCCTCCAAGATTCAACAATGGTGTTCACAAGGGCTGAAAGATCTGCGGCCAAGAAGAAGGCTGACGACGCTGAAACGGCTGCGAGAGACGCACTGCTTGCCTTGGCTGAGGCTGACGCTGCGCGAACTGAACGCTTACCCAAACTTCCGATTCGCAAGAAGAAGTGGAAGGTTGTTACTGAGATCCCTGCTGGGCCCTCTGAACCAGCAGGCACACCCAAGAAGCGTAGGTGGAGTTTAGCGGTGGCCGCTGAACCGAGCAAAGAAAAGACTCCCTCTGTGGAGAGTCAAGAAACTGATCGTGTGTCCCACGATTCAGCCAAGAGGAGTGCCTCGCCACCTGCACCACCAGCGCACAGCTCTTCCCCATCACCGCCAGCGCAGAGCCCTGAGCAGCCGTCTTCACCACAGAGTTCTGCACAGACACCTACAGCAGAGCAAACAACCACGCCGTCGCACACTTCCCCACGGCCTGACCCTGAATTCCCATATGGGGAGTACCAAGAATCAACGCAGGGCAGTGGGGAAGGTGAGGAAGAAGAGGTTTTCTCTCCGTTGAGGGAAGCCAATCCTGAGAGCCCTGCGCAGAAGGATGATTCCATGGAAGAGACGCTGGGGGCGTGCCTCCAGCAGATCGCCATCGAGGCAAAGCTCAAGAAGAAGAAGGCCAAGATTCTCAAGGCCAAGCGATCCAAGAAGCTGAAGAAGAAGAAGGCCAAGAAGGCGCCTTCATCAGAAAAAGAGAGCACTGAGCCATCGCTCAAAAGACTCAAGGTTGAGGCTGCAGAGTCAGCCAAGCCAGCAGACAAAGGGAAGGCCAAGCTTTACCCTGAAGACGAACCTCAGTCAGTGAGGTATGTGTCCTCTGACGCTGAGTCCAGGGGCGTTGAGCTGAGGAAGAGGGAGCTGCTGCACGAGAAGGGCTTCCTCGACAGACCTGCTGACCTGCCGCAGTTCTTGCGCGCAGGAATTATAAATCATAGCTGGGAGGAGTTGTGCAGGCCACCCAATCCGGCTTACACGAGTATGGTATATGACTTCTACGCCAACCTGCGGAATTCTGAGGAGGGGCTTTCTGTGGTTAGGGGAGTAGAAGTGGACTACTCAGCAAAAGCCATCAACGAAGCCTATGGCCTCAAGGGCCAAAAACATACTGACTATGCGAGGATCGTTGATGAGCCTACTGAGGCAGTGCTGGAGGAGGCCATTCGAACCATTGGCCAGCCTGAAGCAGCGTGGACTGTATCACGCAATGGGAGGCACACCCTCATGAGTGCCAACCTCACAGCTAAGGCGGCTGTATGGTTTGCCTTTGTAAGGAGGAAGCTGTCCCCCGTGACTCATGAGACCACCATCAACCAGAGCAGATCGCTGCTGGTTTATGCCATCATGCGAGGTCTCACGGTCAACGTGGGTGAAGTCATGTCAGCCGCCATTGCTGAGTGCGCTAAGAAAGGTAAGGGACCACTGTTTTTCCCTAATACCATCACTAAACTCTGTTTGCTTGCAGGGGTTCCCATTGAGCGAATGGAGCAGCAAATGGCTTACACGGGCCACTTGGAGCTGCCTGCTGGCTTGAGGCTGAAGAGGAAGGGGAATATGGAGTTCGAACTGGATAGGTTGGCTGCGGATCAGTCATTATCCATGGCGTGCCTGATGGATATGCAGAAGAGGATGGCTCAATGGGCCACGTACGCGCAGGCACGGGACAAGGAGGTTGCAGACCAACTTGGGTGCATCTTCCCTGACTTCCCCACAAATCTCCCGACTCCATGGGTGCCTCCACGACCACGACAACCTGATGAGGATGAAGACATCTGAGTGCTGGTTTGAATTGCACTGAAGGGAGTATTGCTGTTCCCTTAGGATAAATGAAAAATAAAATAAAAAACAAACCTGCTTTCTGATAGACCATGTGAATTATGCTGTTTTTAGTACAATTTTGATCTGTTTTAGATGCTTAGTTTTATGTTTTTAAAATTGCTTAGTATAGCCTGTTGTTAGCTGACTAGGTAGGATAGTTTAGTTTTATTTTTAGAGAGCTTGAACGACTGGAAAAAGCATGCTTAGGGGCCTTAATCACTGTTATATCTGCCCTGACTTGATTGCGAAATAATTGCGGTACCCGCAATTTTTATTACTGAGTGCATGTTTTGGACTGTCTGTTTAGCTAGGCTGTGATCTGTTTAAATTCTTTCTTTTGCTGCTATCATGACTACCTTATATAGCTTATCTAAAGGCATGCTGGATGAGTGTCATAGGACACCCTTTGATAGTTTAAATTAACTTCTAAACAGCTCAGCATGCACAGCTTTAAGACCTTATCTGTCTGTTTTTTTTAAAATTACTGCTGCTGTGATATTTGCTGTTCGAATGTTTTGTCTATACCTAGGGCTTTAGATTCTCTTTGTTTTAACTTAGACTAGATGCTTCTAGGACAAGTTTGGGGGTGTGCCACCTCAAACACTCATTGGGGACAATGAGTAGTTGAAGTTTGGGGGAGGCCACCCTAGGCCTAGGAACATTCCTCTCTCCCTTAAAACATAAGCATTCTTCTTCTCCTCTCTTAAAAAAAAAAAAATTAATAGAAAAAGAATAAAAGGGGAGTCTCTCTTAGGTTGCTGAGTAATCAGTGCCAAGTGTGTAACCCACAAGTGGCGTTGCATCAAAAGGCAACCAAAGGAGAGGCTCCACCAAAGTAAGAAAGAAAGAAAAAAGAAGAAGTAGGGAAGAAGAATGTAAACCTAGGAGTTGCAACTTTGTGGCTTAGATGTCCTATTTAAAAAGAACTCTGATCCTCA
The DNA here is from genome assembly GCA_028017165.1 of Herpetospermum pedunculosum. Lineage (NCBI taxonomy): Eukaryota > Viridiplantae > Streptophyta > Magnoliopsida > Cucurbitales > Cucurbitaceae > Herpetospermum > Herpetospermum pedunculosum. Next base: position 57,864,861 of record CM051526.1, on the reverse strand, counting down.
AATTAGCTAGGCACAAAGTTGTAACTTGTAGGGTTGTTTAGGGAGATGAATGTATATCCAATGTAGTGATGCCAGGGTTTAGGTTGTTCTCTTAAAGTACCACTGTCACCGTTAATACTAAGACTGGCATGACTCTAAGGAATCCTAGACAATTTAAAAATAAAGCTAGAAGCATGTACTGAGTCTGAGGTAAAGCTAGGCAGAATTTGAAACCTTAGGGATAGTGGCATGATATGACAAAAGCAAATAGATCAGTTGTAGGGAGTTAATGAAAACAGAAGGAGTATTAGGCAGGCAAAGTCAGAAGAAGCTAGATAAGAGGGTAATTTTAAGCTTAGAGGTGTGTCACAGGACAGCAGAGCTATAGATAGGGATATAGGGGAGTTAGTAAGTGGTTAAAGAAGAGGAAACAGCAGCCTAGGAAAGTCCTTAGATTGCTCGAGGACAAGCAAAACCTTAAGTTTGGGGGTGTGTTACGTCTCCAAAAGTGACCTTTTTAGGACTTAATTATCTTAGAAAGATGTTCACTCTTAGGTGTTTTTGATAGCATTTAGCCTAAACCTATGCTTAAATATGAGAATTAGAAGAAGGTAGCTAAATTAGGACTTATGTACAATAGGAAAGAAAAGGGTTGAAAACCGAAGGAAAAGAATGAAAAACAAGCATTGCGAAAGCATTGCGGAAACATTGCGGTTCCCGCAATGTTTCAAGTGAAAACCGTAAGTTGACTGATCTTTTTCTGTTAATTTCCGTTATTTCAGGGATTCGTTCTTTCTCCTCCATCCATTCTGAAGTACGACGTTGAAGATTGATGGTTCTCCTTGGCCCAAATGCACCTGCAGATTACTATAAATAGGGGTCAAAGTCGAGGGTTCAAGCATGATCCGAAAGCGTAGTAGTCTTCTCGCAGTCCATTTTTCTCCTGTTTTCCTTTGCCGTCTGCTGGTTTGCGAAGCTCAGCTGTTGGAATCGATAATCTGATAGGAAGGAGAGGAGATTCTTCTTCTCTCCCGATTGGATTCATCCAAGCAAGGCTGACCTTTCTCATCCTTCATTCGAGGCGGCTGCAACGAGACATTCAAGCTTGTTTTACTGCTTTCTGCTCTTCATTTCCGTTTTCCAGCTTTGTCTTGTTGCTGTTTCTTTTCTAGTAGCTAGTTTAGACTATTTCGTTGTGTTCTGTCTTGCTGTTATCTACTTTAAAGCTTTCATTTGTTGAGTCAAACAATCAAGTACTCAAATCTCAATTCTTCACTTCACGGTTTCTCGCCTTTACATTCTACTGCTTTCCCTTACTGTTTTGTCTTTAAATTCCTTCTAAGCATGTCTACTTCTTCTCTTGCTTCTGTTCTGTTTACATCCATGAGTACCTAAGTCACTTAGGGGCATGCTAATGACAACACTATAGGCTAAAAAACGTGAATCAAGCATGTAGGATAGCTTTCGAAGCATTGATTGTATGTAAGCTTCATCCCACGGGCAATTTCGATTGGCCATCCATTTTGTCCAAAGAACTCCTAACCTCTGGAAGGAGTAAGAGTTTAGAGTCATACCATCATGCTAGCCTTTCAAGGTAACCAGGAAACGGCCTAGGAATAGGCGTTTCCCTAGTACAAACCATATCTTTCTGCCTTAACAAGATGCTTAAGACCTTACTTTGAGTTGAGTAAACTAAAGAATCTAATGCATGGAATCGGACGATACATGAGATTGAGATAGTTTGATGCATAGTGAGTAGACCCAGTGCTTGAGAATCGTATAAAAATGCCTATAGGATAGTCATTAGTAGCCCTCAATTCACCCATTTACACACTTTCGCTGTTTTTATAATTGCGGTAAAATTGCTGTCTCCGCAATTCTACTTAAGCTTAAATTCTGTTTAGCTGTCTTTGCCTTCATTTATTAATCTCGTCCCTTTTCATTTGAGCTTAGCTTTAACTTGTTCTCGTTTATGTTGCTACCCTTTACACATTCAGCAAGAATTAGACAATTAAAAACCAATTTTACCCCATCAAATCCACCCTTTCTTTCTTAACAAAACACTTCGCGAATAGCTAAAAATAAATCTCTGTGGGAAAACGAATGAAATATACTTACTACTTGCTATAAGATCATGTATGCTTGCATGTTCTGAGTGCTCTATCTCTCTTATTGCCTAATTATTTCAACACATTGAGCACGCAACAGTCATCTACTACGAGATCAGCTTTAGCTTTGACTAAGGGTAAAGAATTTATGAAACCGAGTAGTAGTGGAAAGAAGTGGGGAAATAGGAATAAGGATGTAAATTTCTATATCAATGAGGTTACCACTTTGGTAAATCAGTTAAAGTCTGTTAAGATAGATTTTACTGATGAAGTATACGCTATTCAGTTATTAATGTCTTTACCTGAAAGTTGGGAAACGATGAAGACAGTTGTGTCTAATTCGGTAGGAGAAAATATTCTGAAGTTTTCAGGGGTTTGTGATTTAGCTCTAGCTGAAGAAATTCGTAGAAAGAGTAGTGGTAGAGAGTCATCTACTACGAGATCAGCTTTAGCTTTGACTAAGGGTAAAAATTTATGAAACCGAGTAGTAGTGGAAAGAAGTGGGGAAATAGGAATAAGGATGTAAATTTCTATATCAATGAGGTTACCACTTTGGTAAATCAGTTAAAGTCTGTTAAGATAGATTTTACTGATGAAGTATACGCTATTCAGTTATTAATGTCTTTACCTGAAAGTTGGGAAACAATGAAGACAGTTGTGTCTAATTCGGTAGGAGAAAATATTCTGAAGTTTTCAGGGGTTTGTGATTTAGCTCTAGCTGAAGAAATTCGTAGAAAGAGTAGTGGTAGAGAGTCATCTACTACGAGATCAGCTTTAGCTTTGACTAAGGGTAAAGAATTTATGAAACCGAGTAGTAGTGGAAAGAAGTGGGGAAATAGGAATAAGGATGTAAATTTCTATATCAATCAGGTTACCACTTTGGTAAATCCGTTAAAGTCTGTTAAGATAGATTTTACTGATGAAGTATACGCTATTCAGTTATTAATGTCTTTACCTGAAAGTTGGAAAACGATGAAGACAGTTGTGTCTAATTCGGTAGGAGAAAATATTCTGAAGTTTTCAGGGGTTTGTGATTTAGCTCTAGCTGAAGAAATTCGTAGAAAGAGTAGTGGTAGAGAGTCATCTACTACGAGATCAGCTTTAGCTTTGACTAAGGGTAAAGAATTTATGAAACCGAGTAGTAGTGGAAAGAAGTGGGAAAATAGGAATAAGGAGATAGAATGCTTTTACTGTCACAAAATAGGTCACTATAAAAGTCAGTGTAGAAAACTAAAAGAGGATCAGGAAAGGAAGCATGAGGCAAACATAGTTGATGATGCCGATGCATGTGTCTGTGTTGGAAGTGACACAAAAAGTTTTAATAATTCATCTGAGTGGATTTTAGACAGTGCAGCGTCAGTTCACATAACTTCAGATAGAAGTTTGTTCACATCCTTCACAAGAGGATGTCATGGTTTAGTGAGAATGGGTGATGGCAGAGTCTCCAAAACCAGTGGGATTGGGGATGTTAGTCTGAAGTTAGAATGTGGTAGTGTTCTGATATTGCATGATGTCAGGTTTGTGCCTAGAATGAAGATGAATCTCATCTCTATTGGCAAGTTGACAGATGAAGGCTACAGGTGTGAGTTTGGCAGTCGCCAGTGTAAACTCATACTGGGATCCCAGGTAGTGGCAGTTGGCCACAGAAAATCTACATTGTACAGATGTCAGTTGAATGTTGTCAAATGATCAAAGAGACAGTGGATGCCAGTTAAAGCTGCAGATGGTTGTTTTAGAGGTGAGCCAGCAGCATTGATAGCCAAGTTTGATCAGTTAGATCATGATCCTTCAATTCAAAAACAATTGGGAAGTTCAGAAGAGAAAGTTGATGGCTATTGTCAACCCTCAATTGTCAGACGCTCGAACGAATTGAAGAAGTCGCTGAGGCGAGTGGAGGCATCGAAGTGGAAGGCCAGAGCAGTTTCTAAGGTCAAAGGAAAAGTCTCTAGTTTGGCAACAGGTTTGAATAGAAGATTAAAACCCTTCTCAAAATATATTTTCTTCAAGAACAGTGATTCAGGGTTGAAGAAGATGTCAGTTGTCACCACTTAGCTGAAGTGAGAGTACGTGTCTGTCTTTTCGTCGGGAAGATAGATCCACGTAGCGAGCCCATTCCTCAAGGCGAGCACAGATGCACTACAGTTACTTTCTGATGGTTACCTGTCTTTTGTAATTTTTGTTATTTTACAGGTTTTTTGTTGAACCTTGGAGTTTGGCAAGAAGATCAGAAATAACAGTTGTAGTGGGAGTAGATCCTTGGAGTTTGCCAAGATGACCAGTTTTCGTTGCAGTGGGAGGCAAGATCGTTGTTTTGTCTTCAAGTGGGAGATTGTTAGGAAATTGTGAAGCCCAAAGAAATCTTCTAAGCCCATTTAAAGCCCAATCAACCCCCATTAAGCAAAGAATTCAATTGGCTCAATTGAAGGTTAATTTTTATTGGTTTAGTTATAGGTGGCTTACAAATTATAACATTAAAGAAAGAAAGGGGCGGTGATTTTTTTTTTAAAAGTAACTTGAGTGTTTCAGTCCATCAATCAACTAAAAAGGAAGGAAAATCGTGGATCTTTCATTTCTCTATAATTTCCTTTTTTTGTTTCCTATTTGAGACAGTGAGTGAGACAGTGAGCCACTGAGAGAAGAAGAAGGAATTTATGTGGTTTGTTTGAGCGGTTTTCTTTTTTGTTGTTGATCCCAAGCTATCGGGTTGTGATACTTGGAAGTCAATAGTTATTGTTGAGCTATTGAGGGTAGTTTGTAGCGTTGAGTTGAGGGCTTATTGTAATCTCCATTATAGTTGAACCTGCAGTTGCAGAAGACTGGACGTAGTCCCGAGATCGGGGCGAACCAGTATAAATTACGGTGTTGTTCTCTCTTTCCCTTATCTTTATTATTGTATTTTGTGATCGATAACTTATTTGGTTCTTACCTGTGAAGTGGGAACGTGAGATATAATATTGTTGTTATTCCACGTTATTTATATCTCGCGTATTTTTCCCAACAATGACAGCTATAAAAATCAAAACAATTCTCTAGGCATCAAATTAACTAAACTTACATAAAGTTAAGTTCATTCTCAGAATCCATAAATTTGAGACATTTTTGTTCCCTTCCTTTTAGGCATCATTTTCTTTCCTAAAATTGACTTTCTAACGAGCTTAGCATTGTTCCTCAAAGTTATGATATGAGTTTAGCATTCTAAATTGAAGCGATATTTCAAACTTCAAGGAGAAGTCATCCATTTTCATCCAAAGCCAAGAAAGTAAAAGCTGAACAAAATTTCAGCAACTTGGAAGCTGAAAAAACAGGGTCACATTAAACCCTAGAATATGTTCGAAGATCTCAAAATGATCTTCCAGTTCCGACATGGACCCGATGAAATTGAATTCTTCGTGAAGATGTGGAGTACCAACGGCTAGACGGTCTTCAGACGTGTCCTCGACAACTTGGCGGTTGTTCGGTCTCTGCTTTTGGGACCCACCATATTGTCATTTATATGCCGATGATCGATCCAAATGTGCTCACTCATCCTTGAAGAGCTCATGGAGTACATGAAAGCAAAACTCAAGAATGATGAGACCTCTTTAGGGGACAAAAGTTTTCTTTTCCAACCTGAGATTCTCTTTTTTTGAAGGGGACAGACTTGCCGGCAACCAACTAAACTCCTTGTCCGGTTCAGTCATATGAAAAAAAAAAAAGGGACGTCCCGCCAGCTGTCTTCTCTTCCTATCGAGCAAGAAAAGGCCCCTTCCTATATCGAGAGATAGGCTAAGGCGTGACCTGCACCGAGTTGGTGGCTGACTGAACGTTTTCCTAGATCCTCTATCTCGAATGAAAAATGAGTCTTCTCCCCTCCACGAGAAGAAATCCGGACGACCGTCAATCGAAAGCTCAAAAAGAAACGTGTTTTTTCCTCTGAATTTATCTCTCATTCGCGGAGGTTTCAAAGTTGTAGAATATTCCCAAAGCATTTGCAATGAAGTATATGAATGAAGAATTTGTAACCATACAATTTCAAATTTTGGAGGGTAGATGTTGGCCCATGTTATACAAATGGAGCAAAAGTCGTAATATTGAGTATGCATATATTGCTAGTGGATGGAAGAATTTTTCCCAACAAAATCACTTGAAATGAGACATTGGATTCTTTCAAATGATAAAAAAAGACCATTTTTTACATTTTTTATTCACTTTACAAGAAACTTCTTCCTCTCCCTCTCCTCCCATTTCACCAAATATCAACAAAAATTCCTCATTCAAAGTCAAATTTCACCCCCAAAAGCTACAAATGCTCGGTTCTGGTAAGCAAAAAATAATAGTTAACACTATTTATTATGTGATCTTTGTTCATAATAATAGAATGTTCCTTTGACATTGGCGGATAATCATCTCTCCAACAATGAAGAGTGCAAAACTTGTAATGGACAACAAGAAATGGAAGGTGAAGATAAAACATTACGAGAGGTGCATCATGTTGGGAGTGCAAGGAGTACGACCAAAGTCCCACATCGGTTAGGAGAGGGGAAGATCATGGGCATATAAGGGACAACATTCTCCATTGGTATGAGGCCTTTAAGCCATGCGGGTTATGTGGGTTATGCCCAAAGTGGACGATTATCAGAGCCGTGCCCCCAAACCTAGCCGTGTGATGAAATCATCAAGTGCCGAACAAAGGAGATACCAATGTGGAGGTCCGATTATCAGAGTCGTGCCCCCAAACCTAGCCGTGTGATGAAATCATCAAGTGCCGGACAATATCATACCAATGTGGAGGTTCGATTATCAGAGTCGTGCCCCCAAACCTAACCGTGTGATGAAATCATCAAGTGCCGAACAAAGAAGATACCAATGTGGAGGTCCGATTATCAGAGTCGTGCCCCCAAACCTAGCCGTGTGATGAAATCCTCAAGTGCCGAACAAAGGAGAGCCTCCAAGGTGTAGTCATTGACATAAGATCCGTGGTGCAACCTAGATATGAGTATCTAAATGGATGAGATCCGAGAGGGGAAAAATATGGTTGGTATGAGGCCTTTTGGGGTGACCAAAAGCAAAGCCATGCGGGTTATGCCCAAAGTGGACAATATCATACCAATGTGGAGGTCTGATTATCCTTATCAAGTGGTATAAGAGCCTTGCCCCCAAACCTAGCCGTGTGATGAAATCTTCAAGTGCCGAACAAAGGAGAGCCTCCAAGGTGTAGTCATTGACATAGATTCGTGGTGCTAGAAGGGCCTAGATAAGTCTATCTAGACGGATATGTCGTGGTGTCGGAAGGGCCTAGATATGAGTATCTAGCCTAGATAAGTCTATCTAGACGGATATGTCGTGGTGGCGGAAGGGCCTAGATATGAGTATCTAGCCTAGATAAGTCTATCTAGACGGATATGCCGTGGTGCCGGAAGGGCCTAGATATGAGTATCTAGCCTAGATAAGTCTATCTAGACGGATATGCTGTGGTGCCGGAAGGGCCTAGATATGAGTATCTAGACGGATATGAATGACTATTTGAGGGGAGGCTCGGTGGTACTTCGTTCGAGGGGAGGATTGTTGGGAGTCCAAGGAGTACGACCAAAGTCCCACATCGGTTAGGAGAGGGGAAGATCATGGGCATATAAGGAAGGATAACATTCTCTATTAGTATGGAGGCTTTTTGGGTGACCAAAAGCAAAGTCATGCGAGTTATGCCCAAAGTAGACAATATCATACCAATGTGGAGGTCCGATTATCCTTATCACATCAGATTGTCAGGTGGGTGGCCCAATTTTTTTTTTTGGGAAAATGGTTTGGAAAATGGAGATTCTTGTTTCTTCAAGTTGGTCAGCAAGACTGAATCCTGTTGTGTTTTTAAAGTTCAAATTTTCAAGAAACATTCCACTTCAATTTCTAATTCCGACGGAATTCGTAGTGGTATTTGTTCAACTAACTTTGTTGTTATTTACATCTGTTGCGTGCTTAATGTGTAAATAAAAATGCAATGTGAGAGCACTCAGAACATGCAAGCATACATGGTCTTGTAGCAAGTAATAAGTATTTTTTCATTCGATTTCCCACAGAGATTTATTCTTAGTTACTTACGAAGTGAGATGCTAACTTAGAAAAGGTGGTTTAGATGGGGTAGAATTGGGTTTAATGTGTCTAACTAATAAAGAGAGTGCAAGATATGCAAGCATAAACAAGAGCAAGTAAAGAGATTAACTTGAATGTAGGAGAAAAAGAATTGCTGAGAGAGCAATTATCTAGCAATAAAATCGCAAAGCAAAAGAAAGCTGGAAAAATGGCTAAGGCAAAAAGTGAAACTGGAAGAATTGCGCAGACAGCAATTTTCTCGCAATTCTGCAGCAACGTTTTAAGGGTAAGTTGTGGAAACAAGGGCTACTAACGACTCCTCTATAGGCTTTTTCATACGATTCTCAAGCAGTAGATCAACTCATCATGCATCAAACTAACTCATTCTCATGTATCTTCCGATTTCATGCATTAGATCCTTTAGTTTACTCATGTCCAAGTAAGGTCTTAAGCATCTTTTTATAATAGTGAGTTTAATGATTTGTACTAGAAAAACGCCTATTCCTAGGTCGTTTTCTGGCTACCATGGAAGGCTAGCATGAATGCACGACTCTGAACTCTTACTCCTTCCAGAGGTTAGGAGTTCTTTGGACAAAATGGATGGCCAATCGAAATTGCCCGTGGGATGAAGCACACATACATTCAATGCATATTGAAGCTAACCTACATGCTTGATTCACGTATTTCTACCTATAGACTTGTCATTAGCATACCTTTATGTGGTTTAGTTACTCATGGATGATATGGAGTTGGACAGATTAGAAGGATAAAACATGATTCAAAGCAAACGGAAAGTAAAAGGGAAAACAAAAAGCAATAAAAAGCTTGCAATGTGGGTAAATGATTCCTCTATTACGTGAGATTCAAAGCTTAATGTGCAACGATTACTAAACGGGAAAGACTAAATGATTGAAGACGAATTGAAATGCAGTAGCAAATAGAAGTAAATGACAGAAGACAGTAAAGAAAATAAGAGACAAAAAGCAGTAGAAAGCAATCTAAAGTGTGTGCGTGAACTCCTCGCCGCAAACGCCTCAGATGAAGGGCGAAGGTGAGCTTGTTTGGGGATGAATCCAACCAGAAGAGAAGAAGGATCTTCTCTTCTTCCTCTCAAATTATCGATGCCAACAGCTGAAACCTTCACGCCAACAAACGGGAGAAGAAATAGGGAAGAAACCGCGTTGAGATGGGAGTTCTACGCTTCTCGAGTGTGTTTCAACCTTCCACTTTGCCCTCCTTTTATAGTGTGCTGCAGGTACGATTGGGCCAAGGAGAACCATCCATTCTAAACGTCGTATCTCTACGTGGCAGCAGGAGAACGAATGGGCCCCTGAAAGATCGGAACAAAACAGAAATCGGTTAGACAACTTACGGATTTCACTTAAAACATTGCGGTTTTAGCAATGTTTTCGCAATGCTTCCGCAATGTGCAATTTTTCAATTCTTTAACTTCGTTTTTGGTTCTTTTTCTTTCCTTTTGCATATAAGTCCTAATTTAGCTTCATTCTTCTAATTTTCATATATAAGCACAAGTTCAAGCTAAATCCTACCAAAAACACTTACGAATGCACAACTTTCTATCACAAATAAGTCCTAAAATAGTCACTTTTGGAGACGTAACACACCCCCAAACTTAAGGTTTTGCTCGTCCTCGAGCAATATAAGGACTTACTTAGGCTGCTGTTAACCTCCCTAACCACTTGCTGACTCCCTTAAATTCACTATCTATGGCAATGTTGTCTTGTGACACATTTCTTAGTTTAAAACCAACCTCTCATTTTGCTTCTTCTGGCTTCTCTCGCCTTATACTCCTACTGTTTTATTAACTCCCTATCTGCTGATCTATCTGCCTCTGTCATTAAGCTCATTGTGCAACTATCCCTCAATTTCAAATTCTGCCTAGCTTTACCTTAGACTCAGTACATGCTTCTAATGTTTTTTCTTTTTGAGCTACTTAGGATTCCTTCGAGCCATGCCAGTCTTAGTATAAACCAGTGACAGTAGTACATTCATAGAACAACCTAAACCCTGACATCACTACATTGGATATACATTCATCTCCCTTTAACAAACCTATAAGCTATAACCCCGTGCTTAACTAATTGAGGATCAGAGTTCTTTTATTGAGGACACCTAAGCACAGAGCTAAAACTCATAGGCATACATTCTTCTTCCTTATTTTTTCCTTTTTCCCTTCTTTCTTTGGTGGAGCCCCTCCTTATTCTATTTTCATTTTTTTTTTTTTAGTTCATCATTTTTTCCCATGGAGAAGAAGAATGCTTATGTTTAAAAGGGAGAGAGGAATGTTCCTAGGCCTAAGGCTGCCTCCCCCAAACTAAAACTTCTCATTGTCCCCAATGAGAGTCTGAGGTGGCACACCCCCAAACTTGTCCTAGAAGCATCTAGTCTAGGGCAAAACAAAGAGAATCGAAAAGTCCTAGGCATAGAACGAACTTTCCTAAAGCAAATAACACAGCAGCAGAATCTTATAAAAACAGTCAAGTAGGGCTTAAAGAGATGCATGCTGAGCAATTTAAGGGAGCTAATTTAAACTATCAAAGGTGTTCTAAGACACTCATCTAGCATGCTTACAGATAGGTCATATACGGTAGTCAAACAAGCAGCAGAAGGACAAAATTGAAACAGAACCAGCCTATTAAACAGTCAGACAATAGCATGCGATAACTAACAAAAATTGCGGAATCCGCAAAAATTTCGCAATAAACCTACAGGGCATATGTAACAGTGAACAAGGCCCCTTTTGCATGTTATTTCCAGTCATCTACAACTACTCAAAACAGTAAAATAAACGAAGCTAACTACTCAGAAACCATCAACCTAACTACACTACTCTAAACAATCAAAAGAACAATTAAAACAGATTATGTATTGGATTCAAAACAGAGGTCACGAGTCACTGAAAAGCAAGTTTTTTTTTTTTTTTTTTTTAAGAGGGATCAGAAAACACCCTCGAATGCCCGTCAGGTTGGCATTCAATCTTCCTCATCCTCATCTCTCCTTTCCCTAGGAGGTGCCCATGGTTTCAACAAGTCAGTTGGGAAAGCAGGGAAGATGCACCCCAACTGATCAGCCACGTCTCTATCCCGGACCTGTGCATATTCTGCCCACTGCGTCATCTTGTGTTGTAGGTTTCTAATCTCAATAGCACCATGAGCAAAGACGTTAGTAATAACAAACGGACCTGACCACCTAGACTTAAGTTTGCCCGGAAATAACCTTAACCGTGAATTGAACAATAAGACATGTTGGCCTTTTTAAAAGTCCTTGATCCTAAGTCTACTATCATGCCAAATCTTAGTTTTTTCTTTATACATTTTAGCATTTTCATAGGACATATGTCTTAGCTCATTTAACTCATGTAATTGCAGAGACCGCAATGTTCCAGCATCGGTCACGCAATAATTCAGTTCTTTTAAGGCCCAAAAGGCTTTGATTTCCAATTCGAAGGGAAGATGACATGCTTTTCCATACACTAGCCTATAAGGAGACATACCTAAGGGTGTTTTATATGCAATCCTATAGGCCCACAGTGCATCATCAATTCATGCTAAACGACTATGATTATTGGCACATAATAAATATTTCATTCCCATAATAAACTACTCCTAACATACGAAATCTAAACAAAGCATGATAAAATCCTAATTTAAGAGTTTAGGGATCAGAAATCTCCCTTGTCAATCTGCCTCATATGGATATTCTTCAATGTTTCGAGGCACCACTTCTGCTCCTGTAAGATACTTAAGTCTTGATTTACGGGGTCGGACATTCTGCCACACCTTGAATTTGTTGATTCTTTCAAAGAGACTGCATGTTATAACATCCCAAGGTTTGTACTTTCTGTGCGTTGGTTTTGTTTCTACAACATTTGCTACAACATAGCTTTGATGCGATGGGACTTCTTTTTCGGGCACATCTCTTTCTAACTCCTTCAGCTGGAGCATTTGTGGTGGTGGTGGCTCAACTCTTTCATTGGTGGAGAAGCTTGCTGCAACATCAGACATTTCAAATTCTTGTTCCTCAAGCAGCGCAATAGTCTCTTTGGCCTCATCCAGCACAATTTCATTTTTCTCACCTTTCACCAACTCCACCATTTCATATGGATATTCCATTGGATCACTCTTCTCAGATTCGAAGGTAACAAAGGATTCATCATCATAAAAATCGAACATCTGAGGGCATGGTGGTAGTGATTTTGCTATAGCAAGTAGATCTTGTAAGTCATTTGTGAGCTGAGCTAATTGCACATCCATTCTCCTCATGGATGCATCATTCATTTCCATGAATTCTGTCCATAGCGCCTCCAAAGCGGGTGATAATTCTTCATTTGGAGTTGGGGCATAATGTTGATAGTCTTCATGTTGGGGGAACTCTTCATAATGAGCAATTTGCACATGCTCTTCCCAAGGATTATTTGAGAGTTGCCACTGATCATGTTCACACATGTACGAATAATGGTTGTCATAGCTTTGTTGATATTGCCTCTCTTGATAATTCAAGGTTGGGCAATTCTCCAAGTTATGATTATCCCCACAATAAGCACATGGCTGATAAAATTCTTCAAACTGTTGTGGGCAAACTCGTCCTCCAATTAAGTTTTGCAGCGTATTCATTTACTTTGTCGTACACATACGTCTTCCACCTGCAAAGTTTCTCTTTGTTGCGAGTTGAGGTTTGGAAACTCTTTCATAAACTAGCTTGATAGTACCTGTAAAGGAAATGAAAGAAGATTAGCTCCAATAGATATTAAGTTTTTTTTTTCTAAATTAACAAACTTCGTGTTCACTAAACAAAATCCCCGGCAGCGGCGCCAAAAACTTGTTGCGTGCTCAATGTGTAAATAAAAATGCAATGTGAGAGCACTCAGAACATGCAAGCAAACATGGTCTTGTAGCAAGTAATAAGTATTTTTTCATTCGATTTCCCACAGAGATTTATTCTTAGTTACTTACGAAGTGAGATGCTAACTTAGAAAAGGTGGTTTAGATGGGGTAGAATTGGGTTTAATGTGTCTAACTAATAAAGAGAGTGCAAGATATGCAAGCATAAACAAGAGCAAGTAAAGAGATTAACTTGAATGTAGGAGAAAAAGAATTGCGGAGAGAGCAATTATCTAGCAATAAAATCGCAAAGCAAAAGAAAGCTGGAAAAATCGCTAAGACAAAAAGTGAAACTGGAAGAATTGCGCAGACAGCAATTTTCTCGCAATTCTGCAGCAACGTTTTAAGGGTAAATTGTGGAAACAAGGGCTACTAACGACTCCTCTATAGGCTTTTTCATACGATTCTCAAGCAGTAGATCAACTCATCATGCATCAAACTAACTCATTCTCATGTATCTTCCGATTTCATGCATTAGATCCTTTAGTTTACTCATGTCCAAGTAAGGTCTTAAGCATCTTTTTATAATAGTGAGTTTAGTGATTTGTACTAGGAAAACGCATATTCCTAAGTCGTTTTCTGGCTACCATGGAAGGCTAGCATGAATGCACGACTCTGAACTCTTACTCCTTCCAGAGGTTAGGAGTTCTTTGGACAAAATGGATGGCCAATCGAAATTGCTCGTGGGATGAAGCACACATACATTCAATGCATATTGAAGCTAACCTACATGCTTGATTCACGTATTTCTACCTATAGACTTGTCATTAGCATACCTTTATGTGGTTTAGTTACTCATGGATGATATGGAGTTGGACAGATTAGAAGGATAAAACATGATTCAAAGCAAACGGAAAGTAAAAGGGAAAACATAAAGCAATAAAAAGCTTGCAACGTGGGTAAATGATTCCTCTATTACGTGAGATTCAAAGCTTAATGTGCAACGATTACAAAACGGGAAAGACTAAATGATTGAAGACGAATTGAAATGCAGTAGCAAATAGAAGTAAATGACAGAAGACAGTAAAGAAAATAAGAGACAAAAAGCAGTAGAAAGCAATCTAAAGTGTGTGCGTGAACTCCTCGCCGCAAACGCCTCGGATGAAGGCCGAAGGTGAGCTTGTTTGGGGATGAATCCAACCAGAAGAGAAGAAGGATCTTCTCTTCTTCCTCTCAGATTATCGATGCCAACAGCTGAAACCTTCACGCCAACAAACGGGAGAAGAAATAGGGAAGAAACCGCGTTGAGATGGGAGTTCTACGCTTCTCGAGTGTGTTTCAACCTTCCACTTTGACCTCCTTTTATAGTGTGCTGCAGGTACGATTGGGCCAAGGAGAACCATCCATTCTAAACGTCGTATCTCTACGTGGCAGCAGGAGAAAGAATGGGCCCCTGAAAGATCGGAACAAAACATAAATCGGTTAGACAACTTACGGATTTCACTTAAAACATTGCGGTTTTAGCAATGTTTTCGCAATGCTTCCGCAATGTGCAATTTTCAATCCTTTAACTTCGTTTTTGGTTCTTTTTCTTTCCTTTTGCATATAAGTCCTAATTTAGCTTCATTCTTCTAATTCTCATATATAAGCACAAGTTCAAGCTAAATCCTACCAAAAACACTTACGAATGCACATTTTTCTATCACAAATAAGTCCTAAAATAGTCACTTTTGGAGACGTAACAACATCTTACAGCTCAAGCCAAGTCTACCTAAGGGACGTGGCCAATGGCAGGAATCATGAATTTAATGAAGGTAACAACTTCTTAGACTACGCAGACTTCATTAGTTCAATTGAAAATCAAAAACCCTCGATTCATGAGCTGATGTAAACAACTCACCTTTTCTTAAACTGCGTCGGGGGAAAAGCGAAGCAAACGACGGCGGGGGAGGGCGAAGTGAACTGCGGCGTAGAAGGGCGAGGGCAAACTGCGATGTAGAAGGGTGAGGCAAACGGCAGCGGGCGAAGTGCGAGGTGCGAGGGCGAAGGGAACGAACGAAAAAACTCGAAGTTAGAATGAGAGTGAAAAAGGTTGTCTAAATGTTAGGTTAAAAGGGTTATCTCGACGGTTTTTAAAATCGTCGAGACAACCCATTTTTTTCTCGACGGTTCAATAAACCGTCGAGACAACCCAATTTTTTTTTTTTATCAGAGGTTAAAAATCGTGGCGAGGTTGTCTTGACAATTTTTATAAACCATCGAGACGTTCCAATTTTTCAACAGTATTTAAAAATTGTAGTAGGGTTATCTCGACGATTTTTAAAAATCGTCGAGACAACCCGATTTTTTCTCAACGGTTTATATAAACCGTCAATACAAACCGATTTTTTTCTCGACGGTTTATATAATCCGTCAATACAAACCGATTTTTTTCTCGACGGTTCAATAAACTATCGAAAAAGGGTTTTTTGCCGTCGAGAGAACCTCCGTCGCCAAAAACCAAAATTCTGGTAGTGAATCAAACCTAAATAAATACTGAAACCTAATCTAGACAAAAGTCCCTTTTTCTTTTCTCTCTATTTTCTCACCCGATCACTAATAAAATTCAGAGATATATTGAATATTTCCTCTACTATCAATTCATGTTGAGTTACCGTACAATATATAAGAAATTAAAATTATACGAAGATTACGTATAAACAAAAACAACATAAAATTAACAAAAAGATTTGAATTATTAAACAGCAAACTAAATCCCTATTTCATAAAGAATCGTTCAACACCCCATCAATGTTGGACTGGAATGAGAGATATCGAGCACGCCAAACTTGATAAGTAAGTGGTGGAAAGCGTCAACACCTGGTAGGTTTTTGTGAAAAGATCAACTAATTGATGAGAGGAGTATAAGTATGTTGGAGAAGTGTAAGCATGGATATGATGTTCTCACGAACGAAATAACAATAAATTTCGATTGAAGCTCATAAGTTTTAGGTCCATAAGGTTTCATGACTAGTTTATGATAACACTAAAATGATCAATAATTTAGTTGAAAGAAAAAATTGAAATGTTCACATTAATATTTAATATATTTGATATCAAATATAGAAGAGAAAAATATGCATAATGTCGTGTTGGAATGTTGACATGGGGCATGCCTTTAAATCTTTGCACCCATTTTTTTTAACTTTCGCGCCTTTCTTCTCCTTTTAATTGTATATATTATTTAATTTTATTTTAATATAAAACCATCTTTAATAAATTAGTTTAGGTAAATTAAGTTTAAACAAAAATAACACGTAATTATTTTTTAAAAAATTATAAATATTTTGAATTTCATTATTTACTTAAGATGAATAATTCTATAATGGTTTATTATAATTTTAGAATCAATATTTTTACTCTAAATAATATATATCGTGTATTAAAAATTATATTTATATGAAGGTAAAATTACAAATTTAGTCATTCAAATTTTAAAATTATGTCTAATAGATCCCTGAAATTTAAATGTCTAGTAGATTTCTAATTTTTAAATTTTGTGTTCAATAAATCCTTAAACTTGTCTAATAGATTTATGAGCCTTCAATTTTGTTATTATTTTTTAAAAAATAAATAGTTGTTCTATTAGAGAGATTTAATTTTATCTATGATTGAACCTTAAAGTTTTAATATTTTATCGAATACATACGTGATTTTTTTAAAAAAATCGATTAAGTTGAGGACCTATTAGACACAAAATAAAATTTTATGTTTAATAAAAAAATTAATTTGTTAAAATTTAGAATATGTTTCTATTTGATAAAAAATTAAAAATTTATGGATTTGTTAGATACAAAATTGAAAGTTTAGAGACCTATTACATACGTTTTAAAGTTTATGGATCTTACACACACAAATAATTTTTTTTTTAACTAAACTTGTAATTTAATCTTATTTGAATTGTGTCTGACATAAATTCTTAGATTCGCCCCCGATGATAACCAGGTCGATCTGAGGAAACCAATTAATTAACTTCTCTTAATTAACTTTTATTTGCGTTAATAAAAACAAAAGAAAAATAGGGGGAACTTGGTTAAAGTAAAACTACTTAAAGACATGCATAAATAAACTACCTTCAACTTGAGCCTTAATTCCTCATTTTTGCACCATTTGATGCCATGAACTCCTTTGTGCTCCCTTTCACTCAAGACCTATAAATTTAACAATTAAACACAAGTGAGTGAAGTATATGGTGGGAATTAGGGCCTTAAGGATAACTCTTTTGGATTGCTATCAAAAACCTCCCTATGTTCACGCTAAGACCTCAATATTTGAATCTCCCTCTATTCGTGCAGCTCAGATTCACACCTGAACTCGCATCACGTCGCACCTGTTCGCGTTTCCTGGTTCGATCCACCGTGTCAGAATCTTCCATATTCGCCCACGCCTCTGCCTATTTGTGTTGCCTAGTCCGATCGCGTTCCCAGATCGCATCACGCAGCGCTTGAAATAATCTATTGCTTCCTAATATTATTACTCTAAAAGTGCTAGTTTATTTGCCTTAATATTTAATGTTCTTAAATCATCTGTTTTGCAGGAATGGAGCGATGAGAGGTGAACGAGACTATTTCATTATATAAGAACTTAAAACAGAAGTTTTAGAGCATACTATCAACAAACCAAGACGATCGATAATACTATGTGTATAAATTAATCATCTATATCATTTTTAAATTAGAAGTGTGGTTTGATGGTGCAAGACCTGATATGATATTGATGAGCTAGAGTTTGAATCATGGGTGGTGCAAATCCTTGTATTTTTGTTATCAAGCCCATCCGTTAAAGCTTCAGCCCGAGCGACCCATTCCAATGCACGAAGCCCAGATCTCAAAAGTGATAATATTCTAGAAGTGCTATCTTACTTGTCTTAATTTTCGCCATTTTCGCTACTTATCAGTGCTTATTTTATAGGATTTGAGAAAAATGGAGCGGTTTGGAGTTCATAACATCAATGGTGTAAAAGGGGGCAAAAAGACTCAAATTGAGGCATCTAGTAAAAAGAGGGAGCCAAAATCAGCCCAAAACCCGAGAGTCGGGTGCCTAGGCGCGCACGGTCTATTTTCAACGTTTTCATTCGAAGCGCCTAGGCGCTGTCCCGCGACTATAAAAACATATTTTTCTCATTTAGGTCATTCTAAGTACGATTTTTGTAATATTTGCCTCAAATTCTCTCTAGATTGGTTTATTTTCATTTAGCTTTTACCGTTAGCATCTTTTACCTATGTTTGTATCCAATTACCATGTGGTTTTGATTAAATTGACGCTTTAATTGTTCTCGCATGTCTAAATCGTTATAGATTGATTGCATGATCTGTAATTGTCATGTTTCAATCGCCAAGTAGCAAGAGTCATGTTTCAATCGCCAAATAGCAAGAGTCGAATTGTGCGTATGTGTTTCTTCGGCTATCCATGATCACATAGTTTGTATGATCGACTTTAAGATAAAAGACAAACCGGGTAATTAATTTAGGCTATCCAAATTGGTTATTCATCTCATCATTTCCCGCATTGCTAGTGTCTAATTAATATGGAACAATCTGAAGGGAATGAACTCTTCATTCCGCGCAGCGAAAGCGTTTGGAATCGTTACTTTAAGTTTATTTAAAATTAAACTAAAAATACAAGGTTAAGCATATGTATTACCTTTGAAGAACAATAACCTTCTTGTGTTCCTTTTTCCACGAAGTCTTCCTCGCTATGACTCGAACACGGGATCAAGGCTTGTGGGAGCTCTTTGAAAGAATGAGAGAACAATTCTCTCGGCAGAGGATGAGTAGTATGTTTGGCCAACCTTTTGGCTAAACCTAAATGTCTTATTTATAATAAGACTTTTAGGAATTAATTTTATTTTATAAAATACATTTTAATATCTAATATATTAAAATATGTATTTTATATTTATTTGAATCTTATTCAAATATTATAAAATTAATCTTTTATAATATACTTTAAACCAATTTGAATCACATTCAAATAACATAAGTATATAGTTTTTAATATTAATGTATCATATACATAAACTATTTCCTCTAATATTTAATGTATCAAATACAATAAATATATTTTACTCTTCTACATTTAATATATCAAATATATTAAATATTAATTTGAATATTTCAAATTTTCTTTCAACTAAATTGATCCTTTTAGTGTTACTATGAGCTAGCAAGGGGACCTTATGGACCTACAGATTTATAAGCTCCAATGATACAAAATTAATTAATTAAACTCTTTAATTAATTGACTTTCATTCATTAACTCTAGGTCACTCCACTATAGGCCTAGAGTTGCACTCTTATGCACTGTAGGACAAGTTGTGTCCATGGATATAACCATTACATGCAAGTCGATCCTTCACGAGTTGTTCGTAATTACAGTTGGGTCAAAAGTCCGTTTTACCCCTGTAATTACATCTTACACCTTAAGTACCACTGATTCTCTGATGAACAACCTGTTTATGATCCAACCATAAACGAAGTCCCTCTCGGGCCAGTGAGAGGGTGGGGCCCCATTGTTCAAGTCCCGAAATCAGCACTTAAGGGAACTACTCATCTACTTTCCCTATATGGGAAGGAGTGAATTCCATCTTGTGAAACTTATGTTCCCAACTCCCTATTTGGTCAAGTCCCCAAAATGGTAGGCTTATTGAATCGGCTATAAAGGCCATTCTCACCCATACAAATCAAAGGACGAGCCCTCACAGGCAGGAGTTCATAACTCACTCAGGATTAAGATCGAGTCACATATGATCATCCTGTGAAATATTAATCTTCTCAAATAACGGATTTATAAAGAGAGATTATATATTTCGTGGTCCAGTCTTATACAAACTCATTGTATAGGATACCCCCACTCACATGTCTCTACATGAATGATTTGGATCAAATCATTTGTAACAATTACAAAGTGGGCCGTATCAATAGTGTTACCAGGATAAGGCACCCAACATTATCCATATACTATAGACCCTTTAGGTTATTACTTGAACATGATCCTCTCGTATGTCAACTACATACCGTTCAAGATTACACTAATAACCTTGGATTTTATTTATATAATCAATATTATAAATTGCAAATATTAATAATAAAATAATTATCAAATAATTATTAATTAATTACGAGGCTTTAGGGCATAAATATCCCAACACAACCGTGCTCTGTTAATTAGGCACTAAGTTTAATTGTGGCTTTTAAGTTTAATTGTGGCTTTTAGTCATAATTAATATTTTATTTCGGGTTGTCCGGCTTTTAGTCATAATTAATATTTTAAGTTTAATTGTGGCTTTTAAGCTAAATTTCTTTAGAAATTATAGTGATCTGAAATTGCATCAAGAGCAGATTCATTCCTTTAAATTAGACGCTCCCTTTAAGTTGTTATTTTCCCACTAGTTTAATTCCTACCTTTAATTTTCCGTTAGCTTATTGTTTTCATTAGTCTACATGTTTCTAATTTGTATCAACCAAACAATCTCTTGTTTTTATAGTATCTTTATCATCGCAATTAGAATTTAATTAGGATAAGTTAATTTTTTGTTTACTGAGATCGACTTGGTTACTACTATTTTACAAGTTAGAGTAGAAACCAGTTTATAAATATTAATTTGACGGGACTCGACAACCTGTTCACCAAATTTGGCACCGCTGCCGGGGAACCATTTAGTTTCTCTTAGTTGAATTTTATTTGCTTTACAAAAAAAAAATATTTTTCCTGAGAGATCATTGAACTAAAGCTCAATTACGTGATTGAACTGTTTTATTCCATCAATATGCTCCTAAGAAATTACAGGCAAAAAAATACTTTCAATTTCCACAACATTCGATTCAAGAAGTCAATGCTTTTGGTGGATTTCATGGCAAACCTCTATGAAATTATGATCCATACTATGATCATGGATGGAGAGAACATCCAAACTTTGGCTACATAGATCAAGAAAGACAACAATTTCAGAACTTCATTGAACCATAGCAAGCTCATGTATGTCTTTAGAAGATATTATTAGAGAACTTGTTATTAACACTCTTCAATTTCAATAGACCACCATATAGTCTCAAAAGGAGACCATGCAGTTCTAAAGGGAGACTGCACCTAAGAATAAATGGAGAACTTAAGCAATAAAACCATCTAATTGGCTACATCTATAAACAGATTAGAGGGGCAAAGTTCGGGGAATTTGGCTCCCCAACTCGAAGTTTATCTATGTCAATTAAGGTTGTATTTTTGTGATTCTTTCCTTATTTACTTTAGGTTCTTTGTATAAATCATACTGTAAAGGCTCATTACAATCATATTGGATAATATAGTTTCAATATTAATCTAAACTTATGAGATCGAAGCCTTTATAGGAGGAAAAATGAACCTCCATGAAGTGGGAAAGGAGAGAGATAATTAGAGAGAATGAGAGAGAGCTTGAGAAGAGAGAGAAAAAAAACAATTTAAACACTAAACCTCAAACTAAGTGTATGGACAACAAATTTTTTTCATAAATCCTCTCAACTCTTGTCATATTTCTTCCAAGTTTGAAAAGTCAAGAGACCACTTCTAAAAAAAAAAAAATAATAATAATAAATCAGAATTAGGTGAAGTGACAGCAGACCATTCAAAAGACGACACGTGTCGAAGATCAAATGGAGGGCGTTCCACCAGCAAAAAAAAAATGAAATGATTCTGTTGCCGGAGAAATGGAAAATTAGAATAAAATTGGTAAACTAAAAAAATAGAGGATGGCGGAGGCGGCGGCGGAGGAGATGGAGCTTATCAGCCTTGCGATTCGAAAATTGATGGAGGAAAACAGCAACAGAGCCGCCTCTCACCGGATCTCCGACGCCGACGATCTGCAACTTCTTTCCCGATTGCTCTCTCAAGTTAGATTACGTTCCATCAATTTCAAATCTCTCGTTTCTATGATCACTTTGTTTCAGAATAATACAGGATTTTTTTTTTTTTTTTTTTTAGATGTTCCTTTTTGGATTTTTTTTTAGATTCTCCAGAATTCAGTTTAAAAACTATTAAATGCGCCGACTATATTTATGTATATCTCGACTATCTTTATGTCAGAGAGTATATGATTCAGTAAATTTCAGAAAATATAGTCCATATATTTAGGGACGTGCAAAGATTTTAAAAAATGAAGGAATTTTGAAATTATGAAGACTTTAAACTGGGAGAATTTCTAGTACATCCGTGGTATGGAAAAATTTCATACCACTACCTTTCAAAAAATGACACGTGGCGAAATGGTTTAAAAAAATAATATATTTAAAATTGTGGGTCCCAGTTAAACAACCATTTCGCCACGTGTCATTTTTTGAAAGGCAGTGGTATGGAATTTTTCCATACCACGGATGTACTAGAAATTCTCCCCTTTAAACTTTATTATCTTTTTTTTTTCCTCTTCTTTTTTTTTAATGAATTGAACTCTATTATCTTGAAGTCGAATGCTCGAGCAATAAGCTAGTGACACGTAACATGAAACACTAATAATACAAATTAGTTTCACTAAGAAGATTATTTTCCTTAATCCTTATCCTTCTATGACATCTAGGATCATACAAATTAGAGATTATTTTCCTTAATCCTTATCCTTCTATGACATCTAGGATCATATAGAAAAACAAAGGGAAAATTTGTTTTTTTTTTCTTTTTTTCTTTGATGAACTTTTACTTAGAGATGTAATGGGGCGAGTAATGTCTTTCCCGCCATTTGATTTTGCGAAAACAAGATGTTTTATTATTTGTAACTTCATTTGCAACATTTTTTTTAGTCCGAAAGATAAGAATGTAGTTATTGTAGAGTTATTTTTGGATGGATATATATAAATTATATGGGACGAGTATTTTATTACCCGTTCCCGCCCGTTTAGCTAACGGAGTAAAAACTCATTTTCCATTTAATCAAGGGTTATCCACCCCATTCAAAGCGGGACGGACGAAATGGACGTCTCTACAATTACTTGATATTTAATGATAAAGAAACTAATCCTTTATCAAAGCTATAAAAGCTATAATTTAACCTCTTCCTTCATTGTTATTCCATAGTATCAAAGAAAAACTCTCATTTTCTACCATGGTACCAAACTTTGTTAAGGTATCATCTAAACACCACCACAGTCGCAGTCGAACCGAATAAGACTACATAAATTGTGTTTAAAATTGTGTCTAATATAAGTTGTTTCCAAATTTATATTTCATAAATGTGCCTAATATAAGTTTTTTCCAAATTCATAATTATGAAAACAATTCAAATTTAGACTTCCATATATTACTGGATCCACCATGGACTACCAAGGTCCACCAAAACAATCATAATAGTGCCACCCCAGAACCCACTGATGACCTACAAAAGCCACCACCAAAAAAGGAAATAGACTTTAATGAAAAGTGATAATAATTCATTTCTTTGGTACACTTGGGCATTTGTTTTTCTAAATACCCATTTATCCTAATTTTTAAAAGAAATTATATGTTGAATCAAACATATAATTTCTTGACAACATTAAGAAAAAAAAAACCAATGAGAAAAGAGGATAGAGAATATTAGAAGATTGTTTTATTTCATTTTCTACATGGGAATC
Organism: Herpetospermum pedunculosum; assembly: GCA_028017165.1. Lineage (NCBI taxonomy): Eukaryota > Viridiplantae > Streptophyta > Magnoliopsida > Cucurbitales > Cucurbitaceae > Herpetospermum > Herpetospermum pedunculosum. The sequence continues at coordinate 57,841,257 of CM051526.1, read as the reverse complement.
AAGTTGAATCTATGAAAGAAGAAAAAAAAATTGTAGAATGATTTTTAAAGCATAACATGTATCTATGTAACCCACAACTAATAGACCTTCACTGCTATTAACAGGTGGAATCAACAAGAGAAGAACAGAGGCTAAAGCACTCCCAACTTTCAGCTAAACAAGAGGATGAGAACATAATTGCTACAAATTTAGAGACTCAAAGTGCAAATGTGGAAAGTAGTGGGAGCAGAGTGAAAATAGAAGAAGAGATAGTGAAAGAGCTAAAAGAAGTGAAAAAGCAGAATTTCATAACTCACTGCCTTGTTTCAGCAATGATCATCCTCACTGTTGCTTGGCAAGTCTCTGAGGTGTCTTTAATTTTGAAACTCAGAGATGGGTTGAGCAACCCATTTAGATCCTTAGGCAGAATTCTAAAAAGGAAGACAACTTCAGCAATACAACATCAGATTGAAGCTACTGAATTACCTCATCTTAATATGCCTGCCCTGCCTCATATGAGCTTACCAGATTTTGACTTGGATGGGCAGTAATTACCTGCTTTACTAATCAATCAATCAGTACCAAGATCAAGATCATCCAAGTTGTTCCATTGAAGAAACCAATCATTTCAACAACTGAATATAAGTTGTTTCATGGAACATATGAAATTGAAACCTGTAATTTTTTGTGGCACAGAATAAAGCTAGAACTATTGAAGCATTATAATGATGTATGTATCGATTGTATTTTGGACATTCATATTTTGATTTCCATGACTGGTATAATTGCATATAATACACATTTGCACTCGAATAGGCACGCATTGAAGAAAGCATCTATTTCATCACTTGAATTTGAAGTATTGAGCAAATCACTTGAGTTTGAAGGAAGCATCTATTTCATCAATTCTCAATGACAACCAAGAAATTCGACTTTGCATAGGCACACATTGAAGCATAAGCACAATAAAATATAATCCACGTTCCAATTTGAAATGTCTAAAAAACTGAACGGTGATAAACAAACTGGTTGAATAACCTGACATTTCAGGCCTCCCAATACCATGGATTAATCTCAACTTCAGGCATAGTTCAATCGGAAAATGTCATTCAGCACAAAGAAGCTTCCCTGTGGGGTTGGCATCAAGTGGAACATCTGAAAGCACATAGTAAGTACACTTTGGTTACAAAATTTAACAACTCCAAGATATGTGGACCTAAGCAACTGAAGTACTTTAGAACTCACAGTTGTACAACCTATAGAACAAATCCTCAAGTAATTAAGTAACAACGTCCTAAGCAACTTAAGTCCTATCAGTATACAAGTCAATATTCTACAAAAACATAGATTCACAGCTAAAAACAAGAAAGAAGATTGTCCACAAAGCAATTCGATTTTCAAATTTAGTCATAAGTTCGTCCTGTAGTTAACTATTTAAAACTGTGCCTTCTTTTTCCATCTTGCAGATATATTAAGAAATTCTCAATTCTTCCAAGATGCTCTCAACATAATTCAATTTCTTTCATAATAATACAAACAAGAAAAGTAATACCTATGCATCACATTCTCAATGGCTATAAATATTCAGAAATGTATTTTGTATTTCATTATATTACACACACAATACATATTCACTAATATTTTCATTTATAGAATATATACTATAACATAACATCATATATACCATCATTCTATATTTTGTTTTGAGTCTTTGACAATATATTCATGAATCATCATTGTAAAATAAATTCCATTCCATTCCATACCATCATTCTATATTTATATCTAAAAGTACAAAATTCTCAATGAAAATATAGATCATGATAACAGATTCAATGCCTCACAGCTTCATTTCAAAGATATCATCATAATAAGCCAAGGAAGTTATAACATGTACATACACTAGGAAGAAAGACATATGGAAGGAGGCAATGTTTTTATTCAAACATAACAGCAGGAGGAACTCACTTAATCACCTCGCAAACTCCCACAAATAATAACAGCAACCATGAAGTTAAAACAAATTAGTAGTTTAACACTAACTTTTCAGAGTTAAATAATCAAGTACCTTTTTCCTTTTCTTTTTTTTTTTTCTTTTTTTTTTTCTAACTAGGCCGATGCTGGTCAATCAGTAAGATATCCAAATGAATTTGTTCCATAATATTTCTTCTCATAAACAAAAACCCATTAGTAAAACATGAATCATCTCAAATACCAAAGACATTAAACAGAAGCAAACAAGCATATCATGATTTCAAGCTTGATCTACAGTCTCGGTAGCCCAATAGAATATAAAAAATTCTAACGAAAACCCCTAGATCTACATGAACAAAGACGACGCAAATTACCCAAAACCTAATGTCATTTGAAGTGCACAAACTCATAAATTAGAGAATCACAACACCAATTCAGTCAAGCGGAGTCCAACTCTATAACAAGGATCGATCCACAAAGTCCAAGAGAACACTAGATCCAACGAAGATCATCCAATAAATTCAACATCAACAAGCACAAGGCTGACAAACAGAAACAAATCCAGTAAACAACGCATTACCTGACTGAATTTGAGAGCATGTTGTTCTCCGGCGAGTTGAAGATTGCCGCTGACGAAGACGAGCATGCCACCATTGGGACCGGAAGGCTGGCAATCGACAGTGCTAACGGAGTGCTGGCACTGCTGGAAGGGGAGGCTAGTGAGCTTGGCGACGATATTCTGTGCGCCTTGGATCTTCTGACCTTCAAACGTCAACATGGAATTGTCCTGGTAGAGATTAGCAAGACCATTTCGATTGGCGTCGAAGGTGGAGTAGTAATGATCGACGAATGCCTTAGCTACTGCGTCGGGATCCATTCCGATAACGTTGAAATCCGCCGCCGGGAAAGAGCTAACAGAGACCCACTTTCCTCCGCCCTGCTTGAGAACGACGCAGAGTTTTGCAGAGAAAACAATGGAGACGACAGTGTTAGCCGAGGGTTCGAGAAGGGGAGGGTTAATTGGGAATTTATAGTATCCACAAATATCGAGGGTTAGAATCGTCCGATTTGGGGATTTTTTCTTATTATTATTATTTAATTTTGGGGTTTTGAAAAGTAATTCGCGTAACTCTAACGCCACTACTTTTGCTTAATGGCAAAGCCCTTTTGAATATTACAAATATTTGAACTTCCTTAACTTTTCAAAGCCTAATTTATCCAAGAATCTAATTAATAATGCATTGTAGTTGTGGTGTGTCTATTTTTTCTTTTGTTTAGGGCAAGCAAAAATAAAAGAATATTCTTTTACTTTATAGTAGTACTAATCGTTGGTCGGTCGTCGTTGGAATTAGTATAGAGTTGAAATTGATGTTGGCTCTTAGTATGAAAATCGATAGTTGTATTTCTAGACTGAAAAGTCGTCTACGTCTAGGGATGTTACTTTTCCTACGAGGATCGAGCTCGTGGGAAATTAATCATCTAATTGGAAATTTTCGAAAAAACCATTTAATAGAGAATTTTCTATTAAAAAATAAATAAATGAGAAATAATTTATCGTGTGAATCTATGTCTCGATTCCTGCAAAATTTAATGGAATTTTTTGTGAAGACGATAAAAGAAATAAGTGGCGAGTACAAGTAGGAACGATATCCTCGTCTCTAAGGTCGACGGGCGGATTGATTGGTTACATCCCTAAACCGATCTCATTAGGCTTTCTAATTGCATTCTAAATTCAAGCCAAGATTTGTGTACAAATTAGATACAAATGAAATTCAAATTGAAATTAAGTTGATAGATTCTAATAAAATTCAAATCAAAAGATCTGCCAAACAAAAATTAAATTTTTGACTTAAGCTCATGTTTTGATTAATTGATATAGAAACTGTGAAAAAAAAATCAAAGGTTTGAACTAAATTCATATTTTGATTAGATATTAACACATCAAAATGAGTTAATAAACAAATTTTCTACATTTTTTATTCCAAATTATATTTTTTTTCGAGATTCATCCACCCAGACTCATGCATAAATCTCGAAAAACTGTATTTGTTTATGAGAAATTTCTGTCAATCACAAATCACCACATCATTATTTAATAATTAATGACAAAATTGTAAATTATTAAATTTGGGACCGATTATATGCAACAAAACGAAGAGAACGGTAGTGTGGAAACAAGAGAGAAATTGCACGAAGGAAAGAATTACACAAATGAATTCGATATTGAATTGAAAACATTACATATGCTTTTATGGTTAATTAAATAGTAAATTAATAACCCATTACTTTTCTCACTCACCTTAAATTTCTCTACTATCACATCATTATGTCACTAAGGCATATTCTCCAAAATATAAGTCACTACCTTTTTTTTTTTTTTAAGAACGGATAATTGCATATATCAAAGAACATGACCCGTAGGCCTACAAGTATTACAATCGAAAATTAAAATGCTATGTAACCAGTTTGGAGGGACACAATCACAAATCAAACAACCCTCATTCAGCAACGCCTGAGCCCCCACATTATGAGCAGCCCTATTAAAGGTTCGAGGAACAAACCCAACACCTTTTATTCGAACAATTGTCATCCAATTCCTAATTTCTTCGAGTATAGCCCCTTGGGGGGACAAACGAAGATCGTGGGAGTGAATGGCCCTCACCAGCACCTGCGCATCAGACTCCATCCAAAAGTCACTAAGGCCTCTACTCGCTGCAAACTTTAAGCCCTAAAGAAATGTGAGGGCTTCCGTCGAAAGAGGGTCAAGCTTCCCCTGACCAGTCGGATAACGCCGCAACATATTTCTAAACCTTGGGATAATTAGAGTCCATACCTCCTTCGCTCTCTTGCAATCAAAGAAAGTATGATAACAATACTCTCGTTGTTTCCCGCAACTCACATACCAAGGATGCACTGGAACAGTTCGTTTACACAAATTATGGTTCGTGGGTAATATGTCATGGAAAAGTTTCGACATAAAAATCTTCACTTTGTTTGGAACTTTCAGCTTCCACAAAACTTTCCACCAGTTTTCAACATTGTCTGCATTCGAACTACTAGCCTCTGCTTCAGATAAAGAAAATAACTTGTATGCACTTTTTGTGGAAAACTCCCCATTACTAGAGTAATGCCAAATCCACATATCTTGCATTCTTGTTCTACAAATCGGAATAGATAGAATAGTTTCGACATCCTCCTCCCACAAAAACTCTTGCATTTTCATTCTATCCCAATGACCATCATTATCAATCAGTTCTGTGACCCGCAGACTCGCAATCTCAGGTGTAAGGGGAGTGCAAAGTTTGAAAGAACTCTCTCGGGGTATCCATGGGTGAGCGAGCAACGTTTATTCCCCATTACCAATCCGCTTTCGGATACCCCGATGTAGCAAATCTCTTCCCCACACCAAGCTTCTCCACACATATGAAAGGGAATATCCCAATTCGGCCTCAAGGATATTCGAGTTCGGAAAATATCTCCCCTTCAGCAAACGGGCAGGCAACGATGAAGGATTTTGGAGAATACGCCACACTTGTTTGGCTACCAAAGCCTTATCATGACCCTCTAGGCTCCGAAAGCCCATTCCACCTTTTTCCTTAGGGACGCACATCTTTTCCCAGGATACCCAATGTATTTTTCTATGGATTTGAGACGACCCCCACCAAAAGCGAGCCATATATTTTGTTAACTCGTCACAAAAAAATTTGGGAACTCGAATACAGGACATAGTGTAGGATGGGATAGCTTGGGCAACGACTTTAATAAGAATTTCCTTTCCCCCAGACGAAAAAAAATTATTCTTCCACCCCGCAATAACTTTTAGCACTCGCTCACGCAAAAACTCCAAATCTTTTCCTTTATTTCGAGTAAAATGGGACGGTAGCCCCAAATATTTACCCAAGTTTTCCACCACATTCAGATTCAATACCGAACCAATCTCACCTTTTACAACATGAATCACATTCGGGCTCAACAAAATAGCAGATTTGGAAAAATTTACACACTAACATGATGCATTCTCATAAAGCTTGAGGATTGTCTCCACATTTAGACATTCTGCTACTGAAGCTTTGTAGAAAATAAGGCTATCATCAACAAAAAAAAAATAGATGAGAAATAGAAGGACAATTACGAGATATCTGGCATCCAATAATCTCTCCACGGGTCTGAGCAGCAGCAAGCAGACTGGACAAACACTTCGCACAAAGAAGAAAGAGATAAGGCGATAAAGGGCCACCTTGCCTCAGACCTCTATGGGGCTGGAGATGACCGATAACTTTTCCATTCACAACCACCGAATAACTCACCGTCCTAACACAACTCATCACCAAAGAGATCCAAGTTGGGTCAAAACCCAATTTTTGCATCATCTGATCAAGAAATTGTCACTCCACCCAGTCATATGTCTTACTCATGTTCAGTTTCAGAGCCGCCAGACCCCATCCTCCACTCATTTTGTTCATGATATGGTGAATGCATTCATAACTCACCAAGATATTATCCGTTATCAATCTTCCTGGCACAAAGGCACTCTAAAATTCTGATATGACTACTGGTGCCTTCTCATAAAGCTTGAGGATTGTCTCCACATTTAGACACTCCGCTACTGAAGCTTTGCAGAAAATAAGGCTATCATCAGCAAAAAATAGATGAGAAATAGAAAGACAATTACGAGATATCTGGCATCCAAGAATCTCTCCAGGGGTATGAGCAGCAGCAAGCAAACTGGACAAACACTCCGCACAAAGAAGAAAGAGATAAGGCGATAAAGGGTCACCTTGCCTCAGACCTCTATGGGGCTGAAGATGACCGATAACTTTTCCATTCACAACCACCGAATAACTCACCGTCCTAACACAACTCATCACCAAAGAGATCTAAGTTGGGTCAAAACCCAATTTTTGCATCATCTAATCAAGAAATTCTCACTCCACCTAGTCATATGCCTTACTCATGTCCAGTTTCAGAGCCGCCAGGCCCCCTCCTCCACTCCTTTTTTTCATGATATGGTGAATGCATTCATAACTCACCAGGATATTATCCGTTATCAATCTTCCTGGCACAAAGGCACTCTGAAATTCAGATATGATCACTACTGGTAGAATAAGTTTCAACCTATTGGCCAAAATCTTAGTAATGATTTTATAAGACACATTACACAAACTGATTGGCCTAAAATCAATGGCTTTCTTCAGATGTTTAACTTTCAGAATGAGAACAATGTTAGAGTGGTTTCACTCCCTGATTGAGTGACGTTCATTCAAAATGCTAAGGCAAGACTCAACCAGCTGGGTCTTGACAACATCCCAATATTTCTGAAAAAATAAAGCAGGAAAACCATATGGGCCCGACGCCTTAGAAGGAGACTTTTGAAAAAGAGCCTTACGAACTTCTTCTTCCGTAAAAGGAGCCAGAAGGCCATCATTCATAGTGACTGTCACCTTTCGGGGAACATCTTAGACAACTTCCTCCATATGTTGAGCTGAGGGGCTGTTCGAACTAAAAATATCTGTAAAATAATTCAGAAAAATCTGTTCGATTTCCCTTACCTGCTCCTACCACTGACCGTTAGAGTCTTTGATCCGATGGATAGTGTTTCGCTCCTTGCGCATAATGGCTTTTTTGTGAAACCACTTTGTATTACGGTCACCTCATTTAAGCCAATTTTCTCTGGATCGTTGCTTCCAATATATTTCTTCGGCTTCCAAAGCACGATCCAAATTGGCCTCTAACCTGTTAATTTCACGAAAATCTGGGCCACCCCTCCGTTTGTACGCTGTCTGGATCAGGTTCTTATAATGATTGAGATCCCAAAAAATGAGTTTTTTATGATGTCGCCCCCATTTCTGCAACTTCTGGCCACAATACAATAACGCAGAATTAAAAGACATTAAGGATCCATCATTACCTTGGTCCCTAACCTTCTGAGGCTAGCTCTGTTGGATCAGATCACGACAATGCCCGCTCAAAGTCCACATCTCCTCAAAACGAAACGACTTTGCCACAAAGCGGGCCAAACCAGTATGAGCAACAATACATAAATCAACACAAATTGGTCTATGATTAGAGGCATACCAGTCTAAATGAGCAACATTTATTCGAGAAAATAAATTACATAACTTTGCATTACCCAGAAAACGATCTAGACGTTTCATAATAACAGGATCATTGACACCTCTATTTGACCAAGTACAAATATTACCCACATATCCCAAATCTCGAAGATGAACCTCATTCATCATGTCACGAAATTTTGCCATATTTGGGTTATTTTTGGACGACCCACCACGTTTCTCCTTATTCCAAAAACACTCATTTAAGTCACCTCCAATCAACCAAGGAGAGTCATCGTTATTCGAGAGACGGCGGATTAGATCGCAAGTGATTTTTTTATTTTGTGTTTCTGGACAGCCATAAATTTCCGAAAATCTCCACTTAACTCTCTGCCACCCAATGCTTCAGTCAATATGATTTGGAGAAGAAGACCGAACTGTCACATCAATGTCGTGCTTCCATAACAAACATAGACCTCCATTGTTGCCTCTACTACTTATAGCCATACAACGGTTATAATTCAATTTTCGCTTCAAATCTTCTGAGCTCAATTTGTTACACTTTGTTTCAGTTAAAAAAACTATCTCGGGATTATGTAGACGGACAACATCTTTCAGATTTCTTAACTCACCCACTCCCCGGACGTTCCAGCATAGGATTTTCATTGTGACCGGCGGGGCTGCTCCACAGCCTCCACCGATAAACTGTCAGTAACTGAAGCTCCATATGACTTTATCTTTTTTACCAAAACAACTTCTTCGTCAAACTCCCCTCTCTACCTTTTCTCCCCTAGAATAAATGAACAAATGGCCTTTAATTTTGTATTTTGGCCTGCCAAAATATTTTTTCTATAACATTTTGTTTTGACAGGCCCATATGACAAGCCCAAATTAGATTTCATCCCCACATCCTGTAGCCATAACTTAGTGTTGGTCCACCTCCATCGCGCCACGTGTCGACTTCCAGTCTGCAAAATGAAATGGTAGGTTAAAAACACTCCCCTCCTCATTTTGCATTAACCATTCCTCAGTTTCAAGGTTTCCTCAAATCTCGCATCTCTCAAAATTTCTTTCCCTTTCCCTTGCGTTACAAAATTTGTCCCGATTTTATCTCCCCCTTCCTCCGCTGTTACAAAATTTCCCCCAATTTTATCTTCCCCTTCATCCGCTCTGGCATTTAACTTGGCTTGAAAAACTGCCTTCGTCGGACCATTTTCCATATCAGATTCTTCATCTTCCTCCGGTTGCACTTCTAACGGCTTCTTTCGATTCTCCGACCGATCAATATCGTCGTGTAAGTCCTCTTCTGATCTTCCCTCTGATTTTCCCTCCATCTCTCCTTATCGCTCCGCCTCGTCCTCCCCACCGATTAAAACGTCCCCAACTCCCTCTGTATCTTTTGCCTTTGTTCCCTTCGTCTACAAACCCCTCATCTCATCTCCTCGACATACTCTTTTTCAAAATTGTAGCTCTCATCCACTCACCATATTGTGGAGTTTTGGCCAAATTCCCAGAAGCTTTCGACTAACATTTTTGGTGTGAATGTCCTAGAATCCCACAACAAAAACACAAATTGGGCAATTTTTCGTATAAAATCGGACAACGTACCTGAGTCCCCTCTAGTGTTCTTATTTTCAGGCTACGACAAAGAGGTTTGGTTACATCAACGTGCACTCGAATTCGCAAAAATGGTCCAGTCCATGATGATTGTTCTTCAAAATCAATCTCCTCAACCTGCCCCACATATTCTCCCACAACAGCAGCCATCTCCTTTGACATACAATTGACCGACACTTTATGTATTTGGATCCAAAATGTCGTGGTATTGAATTCCAAATCTTGAATCGGACTCGATCCTGTAGGAGAAGCTAAGATCATCAACGATCTGTCAAAAGTCCAAGGACCATTTTTTGTGATTCTGTCTTTCTCAATCTTTGAACGAAAGTGTATGAAAAAAAGGTTGTCACCAGCTGGTTCAATCCTTGTTAAAGTATGAACCTTCCAAATCGATTTCATAACCGACTTAAATGTTTCAGCATTAGCTTTCTAGGTCGATAACAATTTCACCACCGAACTCATTCGGATATTCTCATCTGAAAACAGAATACTTGTATCCCTTGTCTCAATCACTGACTCTTCCTGCTCAGTAAGCGTGAGATTTTTCCATATTTCAGTCCAATCCTCCATTGCTCTGCCCTATCCTGATGTGTAACTTGAAAGCTGATACTAAAAGCGAAAAGATCCCACCGACCCCCAAGTAGAGGGAACACTCTCAAGTAGAGAGAAAACAAGTCTTGAATAATAAGTCACTACCTAAATACATGGCACTAGCCTAAATAGGTGGCACAACTTAATTTCAAATAAGTAAAAAGAAATAAAGGTTTGCACTAATTTTTAACATTCCCCTTAGTGCAAATATACGATCAACAACAACAAGTGCATTCCTGAATTCTTCAAACTTGAATTTACCAAGCGCCTTGGTAAATATATCAGCAACTTTCTCGTTGGAGTGTATCTTCTGTAATTGAATGTCTTGCGTAAGAACTTTCTCACGAACAAAGTGAAAATGTGTTTCAATGTGTTTTGTACGAGCATGAAACATTGGATTCCCTGCAAGCTTGATTGCACTTTCATTGTCACAAAAAATGGAAACTGGATCATCCAAGCTTAAAAAGATTTCTCCCATAAGTCTTTTAAGTCAAATACACTCTTGAGTAGCCATAGTAGCTGCTACATATTCTCCTTCACAACTTGAAAGAGCAACATATGTTTGCTTTCTTACTACACCATGAAATAGCCCTTGAACCTGTATTAAAACAATATTCAGTTGTAGAACGCCTGTCATTTACGTTACCAGCTCAATCTACATCAACAAAACCACTTAACACAAAAGATGTAGCTTGTTTATACAACAAGCCAAAACACAGGGTGTTCTTCACATATCGAAGAATCCTCTTCGCAGCAATTAAATGAGCTTCACACGGCTTATCCATAAACTTAGCAACGACACCAACAAAATAAGAGATTTCAGGCCTTGTGATAGTTAAATAAATTAAACTACCAACAAGTTGTCGAAAAAGTGTTGCATCTGACAATCGTTTTCCTTCTTCCTTAATTAACTTCAAGGATGGCTCCATAGGAGTAGTCATTGACTTCGACTCCTTTATGTCAAAACGATCCAACAAACTGTTTGCATATCCATCTGACCTTTCAACCTCAAAGCCAAGAAAACATCTCGCTTCACCCAAACTCTTCATTTCAAAACGAACAGACAAAGAATCTCAAAGATTATTAATTTCAACTTCATCATCGCCCATTATGATCATGTCATCAACATAGAGTAAAAGCATTGTACATACTGAAGTTGTCTTTTCAACAAATAGACTTGAATCTGCATTTGAAGACTTGAACCCACAAAACTCAAGATATAGAGCAGTCTTACCATACCAAGCACGAGGAGCTTGCTTAAGACCATACAAAGCCTTTTTTAGTCGACACACATAATTTGGAGAGTCCTTAGAAACAAAACCATGAGTTGTTCCATAAAAATATCTCGATCCAACTCTCCATAAAGGAAATCATTCTTCACATCTAACTGCCATAATTTTCAATGTTTGCAAGCAGCTAATGAAACAATTGTACGAATAGTTACCATTTTTGCAACAGGGTTGAACGTCTCCTCGTAATCTACACCATATTGCTGTGAAAAACCTCGAGCAATAAGACGAGTTTTATACCTGACAATGGTACCATCAGGCTTTTTCTTTAACTTGTAAACCCATTTACATGTAACTAACTCAACATTCTTAAGCTTTGAAACAAGTTCCCAGGTGTCATTCTCGTTTAAAGTCGAGATTTCCTCATGCATTGCTTCTTCCCATTCAAGAATACCTCTAGCTTCATCATAAAACTGGGGTTCATCTTCACAAATATCACCCATTAAAAAAACAAGATACAACTGAACAATTATTTAATTGTACCTCATAATCAGATAAATAACTAGGTTGTGTTCTTCGCCTAGAAGACCTTCGAACAACAGTCTTTGTATCTTCATCTGCTTGAACATTTTCTTCAGAACTAGTATTAATCTCATTTTCATTCAATTCATCATCAGTAAAGAAAGGTGACAAGTCAACAACACCTTTCTTTGAACTTGCATCCATTTGGTGTGATGAAACTTCATCAAACACCACATCTTGAGAAACAAAAACTTCTCTTGTATTTGGATCCATACATCTCCATCATTTTTTGTGAGTATCATATCCCACAAAAATACAATGCCTAGCCTTTGGGTCAAGTTTAGTACGCTTACTCTTTGAAAGATGAACATAACAAACTGACCCAAAAACTCGAAGATAACTCACATTAGGTTTACGACGATATAGTACCTCAAAATAAGATAGATCCGACCTCGCCCATGGAGGTAGACGATTTATGACGTGACAAACTAACTGAATAGCTGCTGCCCAAAGCTCCCTTGGAAGGTTCTTTGCATGCAGCCAAGACAAGCACATAGATGTAAGATGTGCTAATTTACGTTCAACAACTCCATTCTGTTGTGGAGTGTTGGGACATTTCATTTGGCGTTGAATGTCATGCTCTTTGCAATATGTCTGAAATTGATCAAACATATATTCTCCCCCATTATCTGTGCGACTTTATCGGCAACATAAATTCCTTCTCCACTAGCTCCTTGAATTGGATAAACTTTGAGAAAGTCTCACTTTTATCCTCCAAAAAATACACCCAAGTGAACCGAGTAAAATCGTCCACTATAACCATAACATAACGACAACCAGAATAACTGGGTATTTTCGTCGGCCCCATCAAATCTGAACGAACTAACTGCAATGCAACAGTAGCTTTGTTATTTGAATTTGGGAAAGGAAGACAATGTGATTTTCCAAATTGATAACCAGGACAAACCACATTATGACGAATTTCTTTAAAGATGGGAATACCATCAATAAGTTTCTTCATAGAAATTCTTTGCAACAATTGATAACCAACATGACCCAACCGAGCATGCCAAAGTGTTGCACTATCATTCTGACATGTCTTTTCAACATATGCATCAGTTGCAGACAAAACATAGAGGGAATCTTTCCTCTTTCCAATAAACAAAACATCAACATCAAATTGTTTAATATTATAAACAATTTTCACATTATCTGGACCAAAGAGAGAACATACCTCTCAGAGTCGGCAATCTGAGAGACCGAAACCAGATTCTTCTATAAACCTGGAACATGATAAACATTTTTTAGAGAAACACCATCGGCATTTGATGCATCATCCTTAACGTTAACTTGTCATTCTTGAACAACAAGATGTATGAAATTATCAGCTGTCGCAATGACTCTTCTTTCTTGATGAGAAGAGAAACATTTCCAGTTGAGTGATGAGAACAACCAGAATCAACAATCTAATCCTCATTATAATATATAGAAGCTTTAACATGCAATCTAATCTTCTGCTTCTTTGAGAATCACCCGACAATTTTGTCTAATATGGCCGAATTTTCCACAACGTTGACACACCACCTTTACCCGAAAATCACGTTTGATGTGTCCCAGTTTGCCACACCTAAAACATCCTTTTAAATTACCTTTGGACTGCCCTTCAATCTTGAAATCCTTGTCGTCATTTGAATAAAACATTGGAGAAGAATTAACTCTTCCCCTGTCTTTTGCATAAAAAACAGCTTCCACCTCAGAGTGAGTTTGCTTGTAGTTGCTAAACATTTGTTTCATCAATGCTTCCTGATTTGAAAGAAAATTTTCCAACTCAATGATAAAAGGTTGATTTACCCAACCTTGTATCGATGAAATAAATGGCATAAACTCCTTTCGCAGTCCACGAATAAGATAGCGATGCACACGAGCATCACTAATCGGATCATCCTTGTCTAATTCTGAAATTTTAGAACATAAAGGGGGCGTTTGGGGCGCAGGGTGGGTTATTATAGTTGGTGGGTTATAATAATTTGTGGGTTATAATAGTCTGTGTTTGGGGTGCAGAGTTGTATAGTTTGGGTTTAGTAAGTCTGTGTTTGGGGTGCATAGTTGTTTAATCTGTGTTTAAAATACAGTTTTCTTTACACATGGAATTTGAAATATGTGTTTATGTTAGTTTATTTTTTTTCTACAACTTTTTGTTGTATTTGTATAGTTAAATGTATATTACATATTATTTTTTTAAAAGTTAAAAAAATAAATATTATTTAGGAAATCACAAATAATCGACAATAAGAGGCTCGGTGGAGAGAGAAATTTGGGATGAAATGGAAGATAAAGAATCGTGAGGTGAGGAAGACAAAGAAAGAGGAAAACTCGGTAAATTTGGTGAAAACAAAAGAAAAAAAAAACAAAGAGAGAAGAAAAATTGACAATTTTAATGAAAAAATAAAACAAAGAGAGTAAAACCGGGTTAAAAAAAAAAGTGTACTGTAGCAAAACGGGGGTTATAATAACCCCAGCCCCAACTTATATAGTTGAAGCTCCAAACATGGGGTGGGCTATTTAAGCCCACCCCACCCCACTTGGGGGGCCAAACAACCCCAAAGTTTTAATTTTTAGAAAATATTCTGAAATCGACAAATTACCTTGAGTCCTTCCAGCAAGTTCGTTCTCCAAATATTGCAACCTCATCGTGCTCTTTTGAGTGAACAACCTTTTAAGTGTGTCCCACACTTTCTTTGGAGAACTTTCATCACGGACATGCTCAATGTACTCTTTGCCAATGGAAGTCCCAAAACAAATAAAGCTTTGCTACACTTGACCTTCCACTTTCTTCGTGCCTCAGCATTCTCCAGAGTATCTTCTGGAATTTCTGCATCATCACCGGAAACAAGACCCCACAGATCTTGCCCTTGTAGAAAGGCTTCCATACATAGCTTCCAATAGCTATAATTATCACCAGCAAGCTTGTCTACACCACTGTTTCCACCGTTCATCTTCAACGAGTATTTAAACTCAAACAAAAAACAAAGAACCTGGAAGCTTTGATACCATGTAACAAAACGAAGAGAGCAAAAGTGTGGAAACAAGAGTGAAATTGCACGAAGGAAAGAATTACACAAATGAATTCGATATTGAATTGAAAACATTACATTTGCTTTTATAGCTAATTAAATAGTAAATTAATAACCCATTACTTTTCTCACTCACCTCAAATTTCTCTACTATCACCTCATTATCCCACTAAGGCATAGTCTCCAAAATATAAGCCACCTAAATAGGTGGCACAACTTAATTTCAAATAAGTAAAAAGAAATAAAGGTTGCCCTAATTTTTAACATTATATTGACATGTGACCCGAGTTAATATTGAAAAAAATGATAAATCTCAAATAATGTCACGTGTCTCCATTATGACCACCTGATCAAATAAGTCTACCTTTGGACAAATTGGATCATCAATTGGGTCCCATATCAAATAAAAAAAAAAAAAAAAAAAAAAACAAACCTGAAAAGGTTTGAACATAAATCACCTTATAAGATATATAATATTTCAAAAATATCCAATATAAGTTTTTATTATAATCATGTTGGGTGGATCGCATGTAATAATGACACATTTTGTCCCAATTGTCCAAAATATCCTTCTTGAATCCTACTAAAATAAAATAAAAAATGAAAAATTAACTTAATTATAATATGATTTATTGACTTTATGACATATCTGAAATTAGTTATTTCATTTTTAAGGCATATCCCAAAACATATAAATCCCAAATTGGTAATTTAATTTATGTCATTTAATTTTTTTTTCTTATTTCTTATTTTTTTTGTTTCCTTATTATTATTTTTTTTTATTTAACCTCAATTTTCATTTCTCCTTTTGTCGTTGGGCTTCACCATTTTTTCTTCATATATACTATATACTCCGTTTATATATATATCCAACATATATGTACTAAGTTTATATATATTAGTCAAAGCGAGCATAGCTTAGCTGGCATATGTATCAGTTGACGACCACGAGGTCTGTGGTTCGAATCCCCCCACCCCCAATGTAATAAAAAAAAAAAAAAAAAATTATATATATTAATATAATTTATATACTAAGTTTTTTTCAATTTGAATTATATATCATATATTATGAAATATATATCTCATATTTTAAATATGTCCCATGTTTATGAAAAATTCAAGAGAAAAAAAAATTATTTGATGCTACATTATGAGCAACCTTCAATATCACGTGTATATATATATAGGGAAAATTACCTTAATGGTCCCTGAGTTTTGAGTTTGGTAACATTTGGGTCCCTAAGGTTTCAAACTCAACAATTTTACCGCTGAGGTTTGCATTTACTGCGGTTTTGGTCCCTCAGTTCAATTTTCTGTTAAATACTGACGGAATGCTGACGTGACACATCTTTTTAATTAAAAAATATATTTTATAATTTTTAAATTATTAAAATAAAAACAAAAACATTTTCTTTTCTTTTCTTTTTCTCTCTTTCTCCCTCCTCCCCTCCTTTCTTTTTCCTCATCTCTCCTTCTGTTCTCACCCCAACCATGGCCGACCTCCGTCATTGTCCCCACCGTATTGGCGATGCGCAACCCAAAATTTGGCGACCATGACTCCATCATTGATCGACGAAATTGGAATTAGATTAATTGAGGACTTGGGAGAAGAGTTTGAAAAATACTAATGAAATCGACGAAATTGAGGGAATATGGATCAAAGAAGATTTGTAGCTATCCATCGGAAGGAAAAATCAAATCGGAGGGGGAGCAACAGGGTAGAGAAGAAGAAGAATCGCCATGATTAAAAGACATGAAAATTAATTTTTTTCTTCTGTGTTTTTGTTTTTGTTTTTTTTTTTTTTTTACAATTTTTTAGAGCTTACAGAACCAAAAAGAAAAAAATGAAGAAGAATTTGTAGGGTGGGAAAGAAGAATGTGAGATATTTAAACTTATATATAATTTTTTAGTTTTTTCTTTTTAAAACATAGATCAATCACCTATCCCATGTTTCAGTTTAAAACTAGATCTGAATTCCCTCCATTTTTTCCTTTTTCCCTTTGTTTCAATTTTTTTGTTAAGAAAATAATGTTGATGAAAAAATTGAAGAAAAAAAATCAGAAACACCCCTCCCATCTCTCTCTCCCCTGTTTTAGTTTAAAAAATAATGAGAATCACCCTTCCTCTTTCTCCCCCTGTTTTAGTTTAAAAAATACATCATAATCACCTCTCCCTTCTCTCTCTCATGTTTTAGTTTAAAAAATATATATCTGAATTCTCCTTTCTCTTTTCTTTTTCCCTTTGTTTCAGTTTTTTTTGTTTTGTTAAGAAAACAAGGCTAATAAAGAAATAAGAGAAAAAAATAATCTTAATCACCCCTCCCTCATTCTCTCTAAAATAATGTCTGTTTTTTTTTATTGATAAGAGAGAAGAAAGGAAGAAAAAAAAAAGAGAAGAGGTGGTGCGTTGGCGACGGGCAATGGCGGGGAGGAGAGAGAAGAAGGAGAGATGGGAAAAAAGAAAGGACGGGAGGAGGGAGGAAGAGAGAGAGAAAAAGAAAACAATGTTTTAATTTTGTTTTTAATTTAATAATTTAAAATTATAAAAAATATATTTTTTAATTAAAAAGATCTGCCACGTCAGCATTTCGTTAGTATTTAACAGAAAATTTAACCGAGCGACCAAAAACGCACTAAATGCAAACCTTAGGGGTAAAATTGTCGAATTTGAAAGCTTAGAGATCCCAATGTTACCAAACTCAAACTTCATGGACTATTAGGGTAATTTTCTCATATATATATATATATATATTCATGGTATATTATATCATATATTTGCGGTATATATGTTTTAAAATATTGTTGGTTGTCAGAACGTAATAAAGTGTATATGTATACGTGGTATATATTATATAATTTATATATATTCGGTGACTTGGAGAGATCTTGGCGATGTCCGGGGGGAGAAAATGAACCAACGACGATGGTCGGCCGAAAAAAAAAATTCACGGCAGAAATCAAAGATGTATGGCAACGATGGTACTACGAAAATAGGGTGGTGAATAAAAAAGAAGAAAAGAAGAGTAATAGATGGAGGGAAGCAAAAACATTTTTGGAAATAAAGGGAAAAACAAATAAAAAAAATACTAAATGTCATAAATAAATAAAATGTCATTAATTATGATTTATAATTACCATAACTATAAATTTGTTTTAGGAATGAAAAATAAAAGCGAAATAATAAATTTTATTTTTTAGTTTTAAATGAAGGGTAATTTAGTAAGATAGTTTAATAATAGATACATTAAATATCCCAAAAACCTACTAAAAATATGGAAATAAAAAAAAAAAAAATTAAATTAGACGATTGTGAAAATATGATTTCAAAAAGAGATTCTATAAAATGACCAACTTTAAGGGGATATTGTCAAATATGTCTTAAATCTTAAATTTTTCATTTATATTTTTGATTATCATTATGCCCCTTGTTAATGTGTGATCTTCATAATATTATTCAATTTATCTCTCAATTTTTTTGTATTAAATTTTAATTTATTATAAATTCTAATTTTCTCTCTTCATTTATGTAAGAATGTTTTATACCTTTTTGGGGATTTCTTCCAACCTTATTTTCCCGATTTTAGCTTTCTTCTTACGTTAGTATTCTTTATTTTCCAGATTTTTCGTTCTCTCCATTTTCATTTTCTTCATTTCACAAAAACAACATTTCACATATGCATATATATGCATTCCTCTTACGTTAATGTTCTTTCCTACCAATATTTTTCTTCCTCTTCATTTTCATTCACCATCTTCATTTTTTTTAATATATAACCACCATATATACTTCATATATGAGTATATACTCATATATACGTATAACATATGTATTTTTATATATATACCCACCATATATACTTCATCTATGACTATATACTCATATATACTGTATATGTATTTATAGATAATATGTATTTATTTGTTTATAAAATATATGTAATTTTTATATATACCCATCATATATATACTAACGTATATTTCATATATGGGCATATATAGTTATATACTTATAGATATTATGTATTTTATTAAAGAAAATATATGTATTTCTTTATATGTACCCATCTTATATATTTCATATATAAAAATATAGTTTGCAGATAGAAAACTGTTTAGGTTTGGATACGATGAGGGATAAGACAATTTAAATGAGGAGATAAAAGACGATTTTAAAGAGGAGAGAGACGTGATTAATGCAAGTTTTATGATTTCAATTTTTTTTTTTCCTTAAATGAGCTTGTTTTACTTTTTATGTTATTTTATTAAAATGTTAGAGGAAAATCAATATAAAATGTTAGAGATGTTTTGAAGGGTATGAAAGTAATTGCAACTCAACTTTTATAAAATATCTTAAAGTAGTGGGACATTTTTGATAAAAATAGGAAATGTGGACATTAATATAATATCATAGGCATAAAGTGACTATTTATGTAGTTATTCCTTTTAAAAATTGTCCCTTTGTGTAATTATCTTAAAACTCAACCATTGAGAAATGGTTATGAATGAGCAAGTTTTGGTACCTCAAATCGAAATATAGTCAGATTTTTTTTTTAAGACAAATGACCATTTCAAAATTCTGTTTCTCTCTCCCATTACTTTTTCTTTCCCATTTTACCCTTCCTTACTTTCAACCACTTCATCCACGTTTTACCATTGATGTATTTTAAAAAATATTCCCCTCTCTTCAAAGAATCTATATTTTTAAAAAAAACTTCCATTTTTTCTCTCCCCTGATTTACGCCTCTTTTTAAGAATCCAAAGAAATATGAGAGTTTGCATTTCCGAACCCAAAGTTCTTCAACATGTGGAATTTGATGTCGTTGAAGATGTCTGTTACTTCCTCGTTTGTTTTGTCGATGACCATGGCGCGTTCGGAGGATAATCGGTTGCAACCTGCTATCGATATTTTTAATTCCAATTTGATTCTAATTCTGAATTTTTGCTTGATCCCACTACTTAGAGGATGTTTTGGAAGTTGTCGATGAAATAATCTCAAAGTTGGGAAGGGAATAGGTCGTTGGCGACGGAACGAGAGCAGGCGATGGTGGGTCATTCATCTCGTTGCCCCTTGCCAATTTGGCATAAAGCCCAAAACTAAAGGGTTAGTGATGACCATAATGTGAGTGTGTAATCTGGTTCAATAACCTGCAATGAAAGATATGGTCAAGTGCAAGGATGCACTATCAAACAAGTAATAATTTGGAAAGTATTCCAAGTATCGAATCCCAAGAGACTGTTGTGGACTTTAGTTTTTAGAAAGAATTGTTTTTCAAATGGAATGAAAGGTAACAAAAATAAGTTGATAATGTTTGGTTGGTTTTGGTTGAAAATAATAATAAAAGCGGGGATCCAATCATGCTTCAACCCTAAGTAGAGTTTATTTGACAAGCTGTACCACAGAGTCACCACATAGTACCTTGTGCTTTTGGACCGAATTCATCTCCTATCCTGTCTCTTTGCAAGTACCTTTAGAAGTGTGGATAATGTGATCTTAGATAGTTAATCATGCAATCTTATTGATCCTATAGTCTTTTTCCCCAATCATCAAGGACAATCAACGAAATCCTATTCCTAGGCCTTTCTGCTATATGACCTTTACGAGAGCCGTTAATTGTCCAAACGGTCCAGTATCGACATTAACATTTCATGCTAAATTAATTGATCAAATTAATCTAACATTTTTGCATATATTCAGTAAAGGATGAACCACACAAGGCATAAAGGTAAAACAATAATTTACAACGGTCAAACTAGCTCATTTCTTAATGGGCATCCACATAATTAAATTCCTTAGGAAAATTAGCTCATAATGAAAAATAAACTAAAATAGTTCATTGATAAATAATTCATAAGTACAAAAACTAGGTAAAGGGTAAAATGATAGTTTCAAAACTAGGTAAAGGACATAATTGAAATAACAAGGGTTCAAAACTGAAAATTAATTTATAAGTGCAAAATCAAGCTAAAGGGTAAATTGGTAATTTCACTTGAAAATGAAGAACAAGACGAAATGTGAAATAAGAACAGAATATAAATAGAAAATGTTTAGAATAAAGCAGAAAATAAATTTGTAATTTTTCCAACTTTCTCTCTCTCTCGAACTCGTGGGCAATGGTTGAAGGGTCTCTACTCGCTTGATTCACGCCGTCAATGTGAATCGAATTCTCGCAACACCTTCCTTTCGAAGATGGTGGAAGTAGAATGTTTACAAAGGAGTGGTGAACTCTTATTAGAGTTTCAAGATTGAAGGAGTTGTTCGAGAGAGAAAAGAGGATGATCGATGATCGATGATATGAATATTGATTGTTGTAAAAATCGATGATGTAAAGTAGAGGCTTGGGTGCATTTTATAGCCTCTAGGGTTTGTTGGAGGTTGCTGATTTTTTGGGAGAATCTTTGACCAAAATCTCCCAACAAATTCGTTTTTACCCAGTCAACCGCACTTGTGACCTCTCCGTAGCCACAAGCTGGAGCAAAAATACAGATTTTCTGAAAATGATTAAAACAACGTTAATTCTTATAAAAATGACTATTTTACCCTCCAAATTGCTTCATATTGAGAAAACGACCTTGAACATGTGACTTTCCTATTTTTATCCTTTTTAATCAATTACATGCACAATTATATCTAAATTTAATAAAAAAAGTCAACTAATGAAAAAGATTAAAGGGTAAAAAAATACGACATAAATGACGTTCATCAGTTAGGCTCGAAGCCAACAAAGTCTAAGGGTGTGTTTGGATTGACTACTAAAAAGACGTTTTTTCAAAGAATGCATTTTTTTTAAACATTTTTTCTAGAAATGTTTATAATTAAAACACTCAGGGGGCGTTTGGGGCGCAGGGTGGGTTATTATAGTCGGTGGGTTATAATAGTCTGTGTTTGGGGTGCAGAGTTGTATAGTGTGGGTTTAGTAAGTCTGTGTTTAGGGTGCATAGTTGTATAGTGTGGGTTTAGTAAGTCTGTGTTTGGGGTGCAGAGTTGTTTAGTCTGGGTTTAGGAAGTCTGTGTTTGGGAGACCGTTTTCTTTAACATGGAGTTCTGAAGTATATATTTAAGGTAATTTTTTTTTTTTTTACAACTTTTTTTTGGTTGTATTGTATAGCAAAATACATTATAATAATTTCTTAAAAATAAAAAGAATAAATATTTTTTAGGGTGCACCATAGATACGTAATTAGAAACTTGACGAAATTAAATCATTACAAAACCATACAATTAAGGTTCATTACAAAACTTACGAAATTAAATAAGAGAGAGAGGAGCGTTCAAGAATCATGTTTGCTCAGAAGGAAACTGCAATATTCCAGTTTCAACTCCACTGGGACAGATAAGAAACTTTCAGTCTCTAGGGCATTTGTGAAGATGATATTCATAAGACGCACTATCTTCGCGTTATCCAAATCAGGAACCTTATAGAGTTCGTCCACAACTTTTTGTCGTTGCTCTATGCCCGTTGCACAAGTTTCTTTCTGCCAGTCAGCAATCTTCTCAAGGTTGGCGGCTTACATGTCCATCGCTTTCCATACCACATCCACCATTTCTATTTCAGGGCGCTTCCTCTTACTCCCCCGAGAAGAAGTCTATGCTGTTGCGTGTCGACTTGTGGGTGTCTCTTGCATGTCATCACGAGACATGTCCACTCCACCCGCAAACAACCCAGGTGTTGGGATGTAGTACTCTTGGGATCCTCTCAAGTGCACTTCCTCGTGCACTTGGTCTGCTACATTGGATGCCATATCCGCCGGAGTCTCGGCCCCTGCCCCGGTAGCGCGATCCTTCCCAAAAATAATGGCGAACTCATCAAAGTAGGGGAACAATTTGTTTTGAAGCCCCCTTGCAGCAGGATGACTCTGCATGAACATGTAAACAAATGTTAGACAATGGAAAGTATAAAGTAAAGCGTGGCTTTAGAAACCTACCTTTACCCAGTCTTCAAAAACTTCATTCTCCGCCTCGATACACTTCAATTCATCATTCCACCCAAACCCGCTGCAAGATGGTCCTAACATCTCTGCAATTGCAGAGTACTGTTTCTTCAAGTTTCGAACCCTGCACTCAATTGTGGGGTTGTCTTTAATTTGAGATCCGGGAATCCCTCTCGCATCATGTGCTCCAGCTTCGTCAGGTACCCGGGACGAAAGGTACCGTTATCTGATTTCCAGCCGTTCGTCTGGACTAGCGTCAGAAGGCATTCGACCAATTTGGTCTCCTGGTCCATGTATGCTTCGTAGCTCTAGACATTATGCTGCACACATGCACACGTTTAATGAGATTAACATTTTGTTGTAATATGTTTCTTTAGTTTCTATTGCAAATAAACTACAAACGTTGGTAAATGACATGAACAAAAAGTTTGAATTCAAATGTTGCATACTTCATACATGTAAATTAAGGGTGTAGATGTAACGTGGTTGATGTATTTAAAAAAAGAAAAAAAGAGCATCACTGATTACGAAACTGCCAGTCAGAAAACTTTTCTTGAGGCAACCAATCCTTCCATTGACTCCATTCGTTTGAAGTCTCAATGAAATTGATATTATCTCCATTCATCGAAGTTCCATACGAGTCCACCTCATCGAACTCATCAAACGATGTCGTTTCACCCATCTCCCTACTAATAAGGTTGTGAAGGATGCAACATGCCGTAATGATCCGACATTGGATTTCCACCGGGTAGTATGATTTACCTCGGAGAATGGCCCATCTGCCCTTCAGCAAACCAAATGCCCTTTCGATCACGTTCCGTGCAGAGGAATGCTTCATGTTAAAGAATTCTCTAGGAGTAGTCGGTGGATTCCCTCCACCACGCCACTCGGGCAGATGGTATCGTTCTCCTCTATACGGTGCTAGAAAGCCTTCGACATTAGGGTAGCCGGCATCGCAAAGATAATAATATCCTGTACAATGCAACATCTTTGACAATTTCAACTTACAACACCGTTGTTAATAAAGTAATAAAGAGATGTCCACGACTTACCCTTCGGTACTTTGAGTCTGTTCGGTCTTGATATCGCATCCCTAAGTATTCGTGAATCAGCTGCAGACCCTTCCCACCCTGGGAGGACAAATATGAATTCCCCGTTTGGAGCGCAAACAGCAAGCAAGTTGGTTGCAATGTCACCCTTCCTCGTCCTATACCTCGGGCGATCCGTAGCGAGAACATTAACCTTGATGTAGGTGCCATCTAATGCACCTAGACAATTCTGTGTTCACACCATATAGGGGAATCTCATTTAGGTATCTAACGTATCGAGGTCAACGTTAAGTAACGGTTGATGGGAAAAATATACCTCAAACATTTTCCATCGTTCATCAGTACAGGAGCTTGTGATCGATTCCGATTTCTTCAGCAAGACATCATGTAATCGCAATACTGCGTTTAGGACAGAGTTAAAATGCCTAGATACGGTCTCACCGGACCTGGCGAATAATCTACGAATTACTCGGTTCTTAATGTAGTGTGCTAAGATGTGCAAGAACATAGCGACCATCTCTTCCACATCTACGACCTCTGTTCCTACCAAACCGCCCGTTGTTTTAAGCAAGTTGCATAGTACGTCAAAACAACTTTGATCCATCCTCGTATTCTCGCGACAACATACGTCAGACTCCCTTATGAGTCGTAAAAATGTTAATTGTCTAATGTGCTGTCTAAGGTACGGTGATTGATATTCTATTCTCTTATGATCGTTCATATATTGTGATATCAAAATAAGTAACTGCTCTTGAGATGCATTGAAGGCTCTAAGGATGACAACTAGTTCCCGAGGGTCCATATTGAAATTTAAATCTTTTGTCCCTAATTGAAACCTAAAAATTAAAAGTTAATTGTATTCGTAGTAAGCAAATGTTTGAAGATTATAAACTAAGCAAATGTTTCTACATATTTGAATTTTATAGTACTAAGCAACGTTATGAATCTCAATTTGGACGTTATGAATCTCAAATTTCATAGTTTTAAAAAAATGTCACATTTGAAAGCAAGTTTTAAAAAAATAGTTATTTCTTTTTAAACTTAATTGTTGCCTTAACTTTTTTATTTTTTTGGATTTTATAAATTATGTAAATAATTTGAAAAATTGATTTTTTTTTTTGGCATTTAAAATAGTAGATTCAAAATTGGATTTGTGTGAATAATTTGAAAAATTGTTTTTTTTTTTTTTTTTTTTTTTTGCATTTAAAACAGTAGGTTCAAAGTTGAATTTGTGTGAATAATTTGAAAAATTGCATCTTTTTTTTTTCATTTAAAACAGTATGTTCAAATGTGGATTTGTGTGAATAATTTGAAAAATTGCATCTTTTTTTTTTTTTTTTTGCATTTAAAACAGTAGGTTCAAAGATGGATTTATGTGAATAATTTGAAAAATTGCATTTTTTTTTTTTTTTTTTTTTTGCATTTAAAAAGTAGGTTCAAAGATGGATTTGTGTGAATAATTTGAAAAATTGCATCTTTTTTTTTGCATTTAAAACAGTAGGTTCAAATTTACATTTATGTGAATAAGTTTAAAAGTTGCAAATACATTTTTTTTGGCATTTAAACAATAGCTTAGGAAAAAAAATTGGTTAAGGTTTAAAAAAGTTAAAATTTTAAATAAATTCATACATAAATAAACAAATACAAGAATTTGATAACCAACATAAAAATAAACAAAGACATGAAATAAATAACCAACATTCACGAAGTTATATTAAACAAGTTAATTTTGAAATTATTATTCACGAACTATCAAATGCATATAGGTAGCATTGTAAATAAATCCATACATAAATAAACCAAAACAAAAAAAGTTACAAACTATTATTACACATCCACTCAAACAGAAATAAAATACAAAGAAAACACAATGTTTAAAATAACGAACCTCGAACTAAGGAAGATATTTGATCTACTTTAGACCCTGTGAATAATGCACAAAAGTGAAGTAAGAATAAGTTAGCATTCATTCATATAAATGGAATAGTGTGAAAAAAATAAAACAACAAAGAAGATGCTAACCTTAGGAAGAAGTGGGAGAGGGAAAGCCGAGAGAAGATTGTTGGGGTGAGGTACTTATGAATTTTGACTTCTTTATAAAGAAGGCATGAAGGGTGGTAGGTGAGAATTGTTATTGGTGCACTTATGATAATAAGTGCACCTAACAATATTACTATTCACATGAGTCATCAACAATGAACAATATGAAGAAAAAGAAGGCGAGAAAAGATCAAATAATAACAATGAACAATAGGAAGGAAAAGAAGGTGAGAAAAGACATGTGTAGTTATGGGAGAAGATAAAATAATATTTTTTTAAAAAAATGATAGCCTCAGAGTTGTGAAATTCAAATGTGGGAAACATTTGAATTTCAAATTAAACTAAAACTATGACTTATGCATTCAATAGAAGACAGAGAATGTAGATATGGAAGTGACAAGTGGGAGGACATATCATCATACTTGAATTGCAAACCAGAAGAGAAATATCAAAACAAAAGAGAATTGTGAAAACAGTAGACAGTAGACAAGTATGAAGTGTGTAGATATGGAGCTAAAAACAAAATTGAATGGAATTGAATTCCAAAACAAAAGAGAAGTGTGAAAACAGTAGACAAGTATGAAGTGGAAGTGAATGTTCAGTGGTATTATGAAGGACAATTGAGACTAAACATGGACATAAGTTCATTTAATTTATCACAATGCAAACATGTCAAAATTTGGACTAAACATAATATCAAAGAAAACAGAACACCAACAGAAATAAGTATAAATGAATCAGCCTCAGGGATTGAAATTCAATCAAATGTATTGAATTTCAAATAATGGAATGACTAAAAAAAATCAAAGCAAACAGAAGACTATCTGAAATAAGTATAAATGAATCAGCCTCAGGGATTGAAATTGAATCAAATGTATTCAATTTCAAATAATGAAATGACTAAAAAAAATCAAAGCAAACAGAAGACCAACAAAAATAAGTATAAATGAATCAGCCTAAGAGATTGAAATTCAATCAACTGTATTGAATTTCAAAAAACGAAATGACTAAAAAAAATTAAAGCAAACAGAAGACCGAACATAACTAAGTATAAATCAATCAGCCTCAGAGAGAAAGAAAAGTGATCCAATAACATTTTCGGTTCAAAATCAAGTCAATTCAAATGAAATGAAATGGGTACCAACAGAAAAACAGAAACAAAAATCACAACAAGTGCACCTAAAAATCAAGCAAATTCAAAATTGAACGAATCCAAAAAAATTAACTGTATCAGAGAAAGAAAAAGAAAGAAGAACAAGACATGCATACTCATGATCGGCTGAAAAAGAAAAAAGAAAAATACATGCATACTCATCATCGGCTGAAAAAAAAAAAAACATGCATACTCATCATCGGCTGAAAAAGAAAGAAGAAGAAGACATGAATACTCATCATCAGCTGAAAAAAAAGAAAAAGAACACATGCATGTACTCATCATCGGCTAGAACACTCACCTTTGAAGACCTCCCCCACCAAGCTCTTCAAGATCGGTCCATCATCCCCTACCTACCAGACCCCCAAGCAACGACGGCAAAGGGGGACCGATCCCTTCTCGGAGCGGCAAGGGAGCCCAAAGGTTTCCAGATCTGTTTAAAAAACAGATGTGGAAACCCTAAAATTCGTGGATCTGAGAAATATAAAAAACCAGATGAAATCGGATTTGTGTGAAATGAACTTACATAAGAGAGAGGTGAAATCGTCTGAAGAAGACGTAGTTCAGAGAAGATAAAAAAAAACTCGTTTGCGAACGAAAGAGAGAGATCTCATCTCTCAAACGCCAAACGCCAAACACATAAACCAAACCAAGGTAAAGCCAACTCGTCTTCTTCAGACGAAAGAGGAAGGTGAAATCGTCTGAAGAAGACGAAGTTCAGAGAGAGAGAAATTCGACTGCAAAATGAATGAAGGAAGAGAACCCCAAACGGCAGAACACAGAACATCAGAGAGAGAGAGAGATAATTTCGTCTCCATAGTCAATGAAAAAAGAGAACCCCAAGCGGCAGAACACAGAACATCAGAGAAGAGAGAGAGAAGTTCGGCTGCCAAATGAGTGAAGGAGAAGAGAACCCCAAAAGGCGTAAATGGGTGACGATTCCAAGGTAACCCACTATAGATATCAGTGGGTTACACTATTCATAACCGGGGGTTATAATAACCCCCGCCCCCGGTTTCCCCAACCAACGCCCCAAACATCGGGTGGGCTTAAATAGCCCACCCAACTCTACCCGACCCGGAGGCCTAAACAGCCCCTCATATGTTTGGTTACATTTTCTCAAAAGTGTTTTTAACTACAAATGTGTTTGGTTTGCTATACACTAAAAGTGTTTCTGTTAATATCAAATTACTATAAAGGGCAATTATTAATAAATAATATGAATTAATATGTTTAAATATATATTTGTCAATTGAACTAACAAAATCAAGCTTAACTCAATTGACATAATATTATGTCTTTGACTAAGAGATCGGGGGTTCAATCCCTTCATCTTGCATTAATTTAGAGGTCGGAGGTTCAATCCCTCCATCTCGCATTAATTTAGAGTCGGAGTGGGGCGGGCGACGGTCGGAGATGGTCGCCGGTGAGGGGCGACGGTGGTCGGAGGAGGTTGGTGGGTGGAGAAAATTTAAAGGAGTAGTGTGAGGGTATTTTGGTAATTTTAATACAATATGAGAATTAGGTAGGTTTTTCAATTAAACACCAAAAAAATATTTTTTTTAAAAAGTTAATATCAAGTGTTTCACCCAAAATGCATTATTTCAAAAACTCATTCTCTAAAAATTTATTTTGGGTGGTTGCCAAACACCTCAAATTTTTATAAAATAACTTTCTTAAAATATAAAACACTTAGGAATCTAAATCAAACACACCCTAAGCCCAAATGGTTAGGCTCAAAGCCAACAATTCCCATGTCCAAAGTATTGGACTCAAAGCCAAGGAAGCCCGGGCTCGCACTACCCATGAAAAACTCAATAACTAGGAGATTTGTCCTTCATTTCAAGGGTTCAGAAGATGGAGAATTTAGAGAATTACGAGAAAATTATCAGAAAACTCTCTAAGACTGAAGGCTTGAAAATCAAGACTTCGACGACGACAAAAAAAAAAAAAAAAAAACTCTTTGAAGAATTGAAAACCTCAAAACATTAATTGACTCTTCGAGAATTTGAAGATTCAATCTCGAGAATAAGCTACGAATTAAGCAAAAGAATCAGAGGATAAACATTTGAGCTCATACTTCACTTATTACAAATTAATACAAAATTAGATTACAAACTCTTGGGTAAATAACTAGTTCTCCATATAACTTGGTGTTGATCATCAAAGGGTAGCTTATTGTTCAAACTGTAGGGATTTTGGCAATATATAAGAAGGGTGGTTGTCCCACATCGGAAAGATTCAGGTGAGTCATGTGCTCCTAGGACTATAAAATGAACATATGGCTTTGGGTTTTAATCTTCTCAGTTAGAAATATTTTAAGCTTGGTGTGCTAACTCTAGGTAAATCCTTGTATCCTCTAGTTTTAGAGTCGGACAAAAAGGTGTGAGTGGTGTTAATTAGCTTTGAAGAGAGTGTTTTGTAATTGGGATCGGGGAGAGAATTTTGTGTGATTGTAACAATTTTTCACATAGTTGAAGTTCTTTTTGGTGGACAGCTGCTTATTCTTGTGGTAGAAGTGAGAGGTTTTTTCCCAACAAGTGGTATCAAAGCTTTAGGTTTGTAGTTTCTTGATTTCTGAGTATGTTATGTGGTTGCAGCATTGTCTGAGCTTCCACATCAGAAAAATATTTCTTGAAACAAACTAGGCTGATATTGTGAATAGTGTGGGTTGTTCACTATTTGCAGATTTGCTAGGAGTGAAGCAGATATGTCAAGCTTTACGAGACCAGTGAAGATTGATGTAGAGAAATTTAATGTAAAGATAAAGTTTGACTTGTGGCAAGTGCAAGTCAAGGACGTGTTAATATAATCTGGGTTACACAAGAATTTGAAGAGAAGACCAGGTGATGGTTATTCTGAAAAGTTAAGCAGTGATGGTTGTCCAACGGAGTCCAGTGGCGGTTCCAGTAGAGGTTCTAAGAAGTCCAGCATGAGTGATGAAGATTGGGAAGGTACAAAAATCTCAGATCATCTGAGTGTTCTCAATGACATCTTTTGAGAGCTGGAGGTAATTGAAGTGAAGATAGATGATGAGGATAAGACCCCCAGGCTCATCTTCTCACTTTCATCTTCTTATGAACACATGAAGCCAATCTTGATGTACGAGAAGAAGACTTTAGATTATGCTGAGGCTACTAGTAAACTTCTTTCAGAAGAAGGAAGACTGAAGACTGAAGTGTGTACTTCACAGGAGGATTCAGTGTTGGTAGCTGACAATTGGAAGAAGAAGAACTTCGTGCAGAAGAAAGGTTGCTGGGAATGTGGACACTTTGGGCACATGAAACAAGATTGTCCTAACATAGCAGATTCGTCAAAGGGCTCTGGGTCGGATGCTGACATTGTCTCTCTCACTAGAGGAGATGTTCCTGGCTTCTATTGAATGAAGACATAATTCATCCTTGTGGTATATCCATTTTACCATTATAGAGAATGTGATGTCAGCGGTTCCACAAGTTGGCACACGGGCATTGACTTGGCGGTTATGCAAGGTGTGTGGTGGAAGTTATGTCAATGGCTGAAGAACTTTCAGGTGAGCCAAGTAAGTGGAAGTTGCACCATAAATTTCAACAAGATTTATCGGCATGTGACGAAGAAGTAAAAATCTTGGAATGTGATATTCCAAGTGGTCTACTCTTTATGGTGGAGTGGGTTATAGTTCTCTATGTTGAGGACTATGGTTGTGGGTAAAGACAATGGTGAGTTATAATTCTCTGTGTTGAGGATTATGATTGTCGGTAAAGACGATGGTGAGTTATAGTTCTCTGTGTTGAGGATTATGATTGTCGGTAAAGACAATGGTGAGTTATAGTTCTCTATGTTGAAGATTATGGTTGTCGGTAAGGACAATGGTGAGTTATAGTTCTCTGTGTTGGGGATTATGGTTGTCGGTAAAGACAACGATGAGTTATAGTTCTCTGTGTTGAGGATTATGGTTGTCGGTAAAGACAACGGATGCAACATAAGTTGTGGATTATTGTTGTCGGTAAAGACAACAGATGCAACAGAAGTTGTGGACTATGGTTGTCGGTAAAGACAACAGATGCAACAGAAGTTGTGGATTCTTTAAATATCTTGCAAAGGTGGAATTTGTAGGGATTTTGGCAATATATAAGAAGGGCGGTTGTCCCACATCAGAAATATTCAGGTAATCATGTGCTCCTAGGACTATAAAAGGAGTCTATGACTTTGAGTTTTAATCATCCCAGTTAGAAACATTTTAAGCTTGGTGTGCTAACTCTAGGTAAATTCCTTGTATCTTCTAGTTTTAGAGTTGGGCAAAAGGGTGTGAGTGATGCTAATTAGCTTTGAAGAGAGTGTTTTGTAATTGGGACCTGGGAGAGAATTCTGTGTGATTGTAACAATTTTCCACATAGTGGAAGTTCTTTCTGGTGGGCAGTGGTTTTTCTCTGGTTTTAGAGTTTTCCACATAAATTCTTGTGTTTCTATTTGTATAGCTTTCTTTTTAATTTCTCAGTTATTTTCTGTTTATTCCTGCAGTAGAAGTGGGAGGTTTTTTTCCCAACACAAACTAAATTTCAAAAGAAATTTATTACGTGCAAATGAACTTGAACTTGTATTGATTTGTATAAGTGTAATACAATTCTTTCTCTCTTAAATGTAAATTTGTCTTTAAGGCTGGAGCACTTATTCTCGAGCGTGCTGATCTTCCTGGATGATCGACCCTTAGTTGGTTGATATTCTTCGAGAATCGATCAAAGTTTTGAAGCCTTGTGCACTTCAAATGTCTTCAACTTGGGTTGCATGATCAATTTAGCCCCCTTGCCCGTTTCTCTATTAGTGATGGGCACATATGTCTCAAATGGGTGGTTCCTTGGTTGCTAGGGGCTTATATCCTTTGCAGTATAGTGAGAAGGTGATTTATGATGTTGATAGTTCGTTTCATGCCCTAGTCTCAGCTTTCATTCTCTTTTACGGTTCTTGGCATTGGTCGTGTGTTCCTTGGGAAAGGTTGAAGCTCTTCTGCTTAGTTCAGTCTATTTTCCCTTGTCCGTCAAGGGAGGATAAGCTTGTTTGGGAATTGGTCATTCGGGTAGATTTTCGGTGGTCAGTGGTTGTGTTGCTGCAAAATTAAAAAATGGTACGAAATTACCGATAGAACTTATGGGTTGAGTCACAGACTAGGTCACTCTCTTTAAGACGTTTTGCGACTCTGCCCAAAATTGTGCATAACAGTCTATCAAACACGTTGTCCCTAGGATAAAACAACTAAGATAGCGATCACCTTTGCACTGCAAGAATAATCGTTAAATCATACACCCTTAATACACCAGCTCGGAAGAAACAACAAGATTTTGGAAACCTTGTATTCTGAAAGCCAAAATTTAAAATGAGCGGGAGAGAGATTTTAGAGAGAAGAAGTGGTTATCCATTTTTTATGTGTTGAAACTCACATCTCCAAATGAATTTATATAGTTAATGTAAAAGTGAGCATGTGGCCAGAAATGATCTACAAATATGTGGTTGTAATCGATCCTTAAATATGTGGTTATAATCGATCCTCAAATTAAAAATCAAAATAACATTTATTAAATAAAGGGAAGTTATGTCCGATAGTCTACTTAAAAATTGATTTTTAAAAAATGTCCAAATATATATTCATTTTCGCAAATAGATTTTCACTAAATTCTAAGATTATTATACCCTCAATTAACTTTGTCTCTCCTTAATAAATATATACTCATTTAGTTCTTATTTTAATTATTTATAAAAACAAAAACTTTATGATTTTAAGATATTAATTGTTTTCTCTCTCTATTAAACCATCCCACAATCTTTGATTTTTAATCAATTTATCTCTCTATTGAAATCTCACTATTTTAGTTAATTTACCATTTTTGTTTTCTTATTTCAAATTTCGTTTACCTCCGATCTCATCTGATCCATCATTCTTCCACACCATTTTCCAACGTTTCTCATTTTCCAGCTTCCACGCCATTTAAGTAGAAATTATCGGATGGGAACACCATTTTCCAACGTTTCTCATTCTCCAATATTTGAAGTGATGGTCTCATATAAGTAGAAATTATCCATCGATTTTGACTATATTAGAAATATTCCTAATACTTAGGAAAATTCTTCACCTCGAGAATATGAGAGAATATTACAATTTCTCAAACATTGTCATATGATAGTCATTCGTAAGGGAGTTTTTTTTTTTTCTAAAACAAAATATTTTTTTTTGTTAAAAAAATTTGAAATAATTTTACAATAATGTGATAAAAAGTTTTAAAAGGATTTGAAAACATCATTCAAAGATAGTTTTTTTAAAATACAATATCAATGTAATAAAAACAAGAATAAATATATATATATATATATATATATATATATATATATATATATTATAAAGCAAGTATCATAGAAATTATGCATTTTAAGTAAGCGCATGATAACATAATATTCAAAGCATAAGCAAATAAACATATAAGTGTAGTAAACAAGCATATTATAAATAAAAAAAAAAACATATTGGAATCGATCTCGAACTCCCAAAGAATCGATTCCCCACCTCAAAAATTCTAGAAAATCGGACTCCCAAATGTTTCTAGATTCTGTCGCCGGATAATTTAATGAAACGAGATTGTGAGTTAGAAGATAAACACAATGTACTTTTAACATAGTATATATATATATATATATAATTGATAATAAAGTAGACAATACTAGAAGAAGATCCTTTCAAAAAAAAAAAAAAAAACTAAATATTTAACTAAAGAAATGAAAGATATAATATGGTCGGAAATTAAAAAAGAAAATCTAGCTAAAACAGCATAAAGTTAAAAAAAAAAATTAAAAGTGATAACTAAAAGAATAAATAAATTAAATATAAACTAGGAATAACAATAATAAATGCAGAAAAAAAAGTAAATAAAAATAAAAGCTAACGTGACAAAGAAGTGACAACATGCAAGAAAAAAAAAGTGACAACACGTCAATGAGAGAGATATGACAGCAGATTGACATCCCACTTAAAAAGAATAAAAAATAAAAACTAATTTTTTTGTTTTACAAACCCCTCATCTCTCTCTATGTTTCAACATGTCTCTCTTCTTCTTTAAAGCTCACATTTTCTCCTCTCACTCTCTCAATTTTTTTACTTTTTCTGTTTTTTCAACTTCTTCTACATTTTCTTTGTTATTATTTTCTCTTATTCAGCTCTTCCCCTCACTGCATACAATTTTTTTTACCGAATCAAAAAGATCAAGACTCTAAGGTAAGTTAAAAAAAAATCTCTTTCTCTTAACCCTACTTTTTATACAAATTTTAACTCTTTAACATTTTTCTTTAGTAACTAAAACTTTCATAAACTAAAAAAAAGAGTAAGGAAAAAGAGAAATGGAATAAAAAAGAAAGAAGAATATAGATCTAAAAAATAAATAAAAAAAAAGTATACAAAAATGAAGCATGAAGTAGATTTGAGAACTTAATGCATATAAAAAGAAATAATGAACTCAAATTACTAAAGCGTGATGAAATAAAACAGTGAGGTACTAATATCTGACAACTTTTGTTCTATAGTTTTCTACAGTGAGTAGAAATTACACAAAAGATTCAGATTTTTCCCAAATACAACATTTTCTTTGAGTTGAAGGTGATTTTTTACGCCTTCTGATAGCACACAGTGTGCTATTTTTAGAGCCTATTTATCGCTAGTTTTGTTGCTTAGACGAGTACTTTCACGTTGATCTTCTTTTGTTTTGTAGAAATTGAGCAAATAGAGCTACTTGCAGCTTTGTGGGGATTAATGTTGAAAACATAAGTTAATTGAGTGATTATGAAGAAGCCAAGCCAAGAGAAAAAGAAGTTGAAGCCAAAAATCCCGAAGGCAGAGCGTCGAGACACT
This sequence comes from Herpetospermum pedunculosum, assembly GCA_028017165.1. Taxonomy (NCBI): domain Eukaryota; kingdom Viridiplantae; phylum Streptophyta; class Magnoliopsida; order Cucurbitales; family Cucurbitaceae; genus Herpetospermum; species Herpetospermum pedunculosum. The sequence goes on along the minus strand of CM051526.1, from coordinate 57,806,180 downwards.
CAAATTTCACTTTCGAGACAACTATCCTGCAACAAAAGCGTCGAGACGCTACGAAAAGACCCATCAGCGTCGTTCCGTCCGTAGTGTCTCGACGTTGTGCCTAGCGCCTCGACGCTGTCTTTCCAAATCTGAAAGCGCGTTATTTCGGGGCAGCATCGAGACGTTGTCCCTAACATCTCGACGCTGCGGCGTAGGGATGTATAAAATCCTCTTTTTCCAGCCGACTTGAGGAGGCGTTTTTGGAGAGAAAAAAATCAAATTTTTGAGATTCATCATACTTTGGAGAGAAGAAGACGACCATTGAAGCGGAGGAATAGATTTTGAAGCTAAAGTTCGTGGATATCGCTACAGGATCAAAGAACTACACGTGATTGGGTTTTATTCTTCCTCTCTTTAACACTTGTTTAATGAGATTTTTATTGTTTAAAATATTTTTATTGTTGAACATGAGTAGCTAAACTCATTGCCTTAGGGATTTATGTAGCCTTTAGTTTTGATGTTTTAATTAATTGAATGTCTAGATTTAATGTTTATCTTCCATTCATGCAATTATATTTTTAATGTTTATAATCTCCTGATCAAAGATTGTATGATTTCGTGGTCTGAATCTATGCTTGTGAAATGGTAGTTTAGACTAGATCTTGATTGCATGACTAAGGGTAGTCCTAACATGAGAATGATTAGGGCTCTTTTAGAGGTTGTTTTAAAGAAAGTTCTTAATGCCTTGTATGTTATTAAAAACTAGATGGATATGTTAGTTTTATAACTTTGCATGAGACCAATTGTCCTCGTTAGAGTCAATTGTTATTATTGTCCTTCTAGACTTATGAAAATTTGCATGAATAATCTAGGCTATTTGATTGATTGAATTGTCAAACTAATCGGTGAAATCACGTCCCTAAGACACCTTTCTTCTGATTTGCCTCATTCATTACTTTTATTTTATTGCTTGATTATTTTGACTTGTTACAACCCTTCTTGCAATTTATTTCTCTAGATAAAATCGAGCATTATTATTTATGATATTTAAGTGAACTAGAAATCCAATCCAGAGGACGACATCCGTATTCACATACATTATTTATTACTTGACCTGTACACTTGCGGTTTTGCACTGCATACTAAGTGCGCAACAAGTTTTTTGTGCTGTTGTCGGGGATTGGCAAATATTTAGTTTCACTTAATATCATGGAGAACTCGCTTGGTCTTACTTTAGAGTTTATTTTCAGTGTGTTTTTATTTATTTGTTTAATTAATTTTCTCTAGGATCTTGGTTGCGCATGCGAAAGGACAAGAAAGCAGTTTTATTTCCTTTTGACCCTGAAATTGAAAAGACATGCAAAAGGAATTGAAGGGAGAAAAAAGAAAGGACTGAAGCTATATATGAATGATCAAAATGAACCGTTGAACCATTTGCCAATTGGGCAACAAGTACAACCAAATGCACCTATGCAACAAGTTGTGCAGCAGGAACAAAGAGCTATCAGAGACTATTTTCAACCTGTCTTCCGTGCTGAACATTCAGGAATAGCTTACACACCCATCAATGCCAACAATTTTGAGCTCAAAACAGGGACTCATTCAGATGACTCAAAATAGATCTTTTAAAGGATTTCCTTTTGAAGACCCGAACTCTCATCTTAAATCTTTTCTTGAACATTGCAGTACAATTAAGATAAATGATGTTTCTCCTGAGGCTATACACTTACGTTTATTTCCTTTTTCTTTGTAGGATAAAGCAAAAGATTGGTTAGACTCTGTGACACTTGGAAGCAATACCACATGGGATCAGTTGGTTCAGGCATTCTTAATAAAATTCTTCCCAAATGCCAATTCAATCCAACCGAGGACTGAAATTGGGACATTCAGACAACATGATTATGAACAGATGTATCAAGCTTGGGACCGTTACAAGAATCTTCTGCAGAAATGTCACAACATGGATATGACAGACCACTACAAATTCAGCTGTTTTATAATGGGTTAAATGGTAATACAAAGACCATATTGGATGCTGCAACTGGTGACACTTTATTTTTAAGAACTGTTGAAAGTGCTCTCACTCTATTAGAAGATATGGCCTTCAACAATTATCAATGGCCCACTGAATGGTCTACTCATAATACAGTTGTTGGGTTATATGAGGTTGACGAGCTTAGTGCTTTAAAGTCTCAAATGACAACATTAACTCATGCTTTGACTAGAATTACAGGGCCAAGTGTAGCCCAGTCCATGGAGTCCAAAACAGCTGCCACTGCTACCCAATATTATGAGGAGCCAAATGTTGAGCAAGCTCAATATGTCAACAACAAGAATTTTGGCTATAGGGAAAATCAGATGCAAAATTCACTACCCACTCATTACCATCCTTGACAGAGAAATCATGAAAATTTCTCATATGCCAACAACAAGAACGTGTTGAATCCTTCTGGATTTGCACCTCAACACCATGAAGAAAAAAAACAATTTGTTGAAGATACGCTTGGAGCTTTCCTCACTGAGACAAAATCTTTCCTTAGTGAGTCCAACAAAAGAACAAGCAAGCTTGAGAATACAATGGATAATGTATGCAACACAATGCACACCCATGGATCAACTATCAAGAACATAGAAGTTCAATTGAGTCAAATAACATCCTCCGTGCATACATTGCAAAAAGGAAAGTTCCCAAGTGACACTGAGGTGAATCCAAGAGAATCATGCAAGGCAGTCACATTGAGAAGTGGAAAGCAGTTAGCTGAACCAGTGAAAGCACAAAGTGAAGAACCAGTCACAATTGAGGATGATGATACCATTGAGGAAGCTTCAAAAGAGGCCACACACATTCCAACAATTGACAGGCCTTCTAGTTCTATTCTTCCTAATATTCCTAATTCTATTCCTTATCCACAACGCTTTCAAAAGAAAAAGATCGATTCTCAATTTTCTAAGTTTTTGGATATTTTCAAGAAACTTCACATTAACATTCTTTTTGCAGATGCACTTGAACAAATGCCAAATTATGTGAAGTTCATGAAGATGATAATGTCCAAGAAAAGGAGACTAAAGGCTTATGAAACTGTAAACCTGACTGAGGAATGCAACACCATACTTCAAAAGAAGTTACCACATAAATTAAAAGATCCAGGGAGTTTTACTATTCCTTGCAATATTGGTAGTTCTTTATTTCAAAATTCCCTATGTGATCTTGGTGCAAGTATTAATTTGATGCTTTTGTCTGTTTTTAGGAAATTAGGCCTTGGAGAAGTGCGACCCACTATAATATCATTGCAACTAGCTGATTGTTCAGTCACATATCCTAGAGCTATTGTTGAGGATGTTATAGTGAAAGTTGATAAATTTTTCTTCCCTGCAGATTTTGTGGTCTTAGACATGAAGAAAGATGTTGAAGTTCCCATCATTTTAGGGAGACCTTTCTTAGCCACTTGACGGGCTTTGGTCGATGTGCAACAAGAAAAGCTAACTCTGAGGGTAAACGATGAAGAAGTAGTCTTCAACATCTTTCGAACTATGAAATATCCAAATGAGGTTAGTACATGTCACATGATTGATATAGTCGATCACACTGTTAATGAGTGTAGGGAATTAGTTTTACCTACTGATCCTCTTGGGAAATGCATGTTGGACTTAACCTTTGAAAATCTAGGAATCTTAGATGAAGAAGTTATTTTTTTATTCTGATGCCTTAAATCAATTATCCTTAGGAGAGTTAAGGAAAGAGAAAATATTTCAATTATCTGTGAATGAAATAGCCCAAGTGAAAACTCCTGAGTCAGAATAAAACAATTTCCTGCACACCTTCCTTATGCTTTCTTAGATGATTCTTCTACTTATCCTGTTATTATATCTGTTGTTTTGAGTAGAGTAGAGGAAGAAAAATTATTGAGGATTTTACGTGCTCATCGTTCTGCAATAGGATGGTTCATTAGTGATATTAAGGGAATTAGCCCAACTGTTGTCATGCATAAATTTTTAATGGAAAACACTTTTAGTCCATCAACTGAGCACTAGAGAAGACTGAATCCCGCCATAAAAGAAGTGGTGAAGACTGAGGTATTGAAACTTCTTAATGCAGGAATTATTTATGAAATATCTGACAATTCATGGGTGAGCCCTGTGCAGGTTGTTCCTAAGAAAGGGGGGATGGCAGTTGTATAGAATGAAAACAATGAATTCATTTCTACAAGGACGGTAACTAGGTGGCGAGTGTGCATCGATTATAGAAAATTGAACAAGGCCACTAGAAAAGATCACTTTTCTCTACCCTTTATTGATCAAATGCTGGATAGACTTACGGTATATCCTTACTACTGTTTTCTTGATGGTTATTCAGGTTATAATCAGATTGTCATTGCTTCTGAAGATCGAGAAAAGACTACATTCGCATGGATAAGAAAGTTCTTAATTGATTTGGAAATAGTTCTAAACGTGGAAAAAATCATCACACTTTATTGTGATAATAGTGGTGTTGTGGATGACTTTAAAAAACCCATAAGCCACAAAAGAGGGAAGCATATAGAGAGAGAAAATATCACCTTATTAGAGAGATTGTGGAAAGAGGAGATGCGATTGTAACGAAGATAACATCTGCAGACAACTGTGCTGATCCATTTACAAAGGATATTCACCCTAAAGTATTTGAGGGTCATCTAGAGAGTCTAGGTCTACGAGATATGTCTCACATTCTCTAGTGCAAGTGGGAGAAAATGTTGGTTATATAGTATCCCTAGATCACATTATTGTATGCCCCACTGACTTTAGTGCAAGTGAGAGATGGTTAGGTTTTGTGCCTTAAAGCCTCGTAGTTTTGTAAAAACATTTTCTCATTCATGGATAAAATAATTGTTATTTTATATTTTGTAAAACATTATCGAATATTGGATAAAATCCAAGGTTATTAGTATAATCTTGAATAGTATGTAGTTGACATATGAGAGGATCATGTCTAGTATATGGATAATGTTGGGTGCCTTATCCTGGTAACACTATTGATACGACCCACTTTGTAATAGTTACAAATGATTTGATCTAAATCGTTCATGTGGAGACATGTGAGTGGGTGTATCATATACAATGAGTTTGTATTAGACTGGACAACGAAATATATAGTCTTTCTTTGTAAATCTGTTATTTGGGAAGATTAATATTTCACAAGATGATCATATGTGACTCGATCTTATTTCTGAGTGACTTTTGAACTTCTGTCTATGAGGGCTCGTCCTTTGATTTGCATGAGTGAGAATAGTCTTTATGACTGATTTAATAAGTCTATCATCTTGGGGACTAGACCAAATAGCGAGTTGGGAACATAATTTCTACAAGATTGAATTCATTCATTCTTATATAGTGAAAGTAGATGAGTAGTTCTCTTAAGTACTGATTTCGAGACTTGAACAATGAGGCCCCACCCTCTCACTGGCCCGATAGGAACTAATGGAGCGTATAACGCTGCAAAAGTGATTTTGGATCATTGATACTCTAATTTCATCAATTTAACAAAATAGAAACATGCTCAAAACGGCGGAAATAAGAAATTAGAAATACATACCCTTGTAGTTCCGATTTCTTCAAGTCCGCCGTTCGTTTCTCCTCACGAACGCTTCGAGCCTCTTCTCACGAACGCCTCGAGGACCACCTCCGGTAGTCCCGCTATCCTCGACGCCAATCAACGGAGTTGTGAGACTCCGTTAGAAGAGAAAAGAAAAGATATGGAGAAGGAGATAAAAGATCTGAGGATGTGGCTTGAGGTTCAACAACACATAATCGAGAGATTTGAAAAACTTCAAAATCGAAGTTTTCAAAATGTTCATTCTTATGTACCTCAATCTCCACTTTCTATATATATATATTATATTTTTATTATTATTATTTTTAAAAATTAATTCTTAATTAATTTTAAATAATAATAAATATTTTATTTATTAAAGTTTTTAATAATATATATATATATATATATATATATATATTAATTTATTAATTATTATTTTTAATTAATTAATATTATTTAATTCAATATTAAATATTAATTAAATAATATAGCTAAACCCGGTTTTCCGAAAATTGACTTTTTGCACCTGAATCCTATTCATGTTTTAGACCATTCCCATATGTCCATCATTCTTCCATAACCCGAATTTGAACAAATTCAAATTCTTTTATCCTTTTCTCTTATATTGTTGCACGACGTTATCCGAGCTAGCCAGCAAGATCTAAATGACCTACAGATCATGAGCTTCAACGATACAAAATTATCCGGTTAAACTCTTTTAACCGAACTAATCAACATTCGTTAACCCCCGAAGACTCCACTATAGTCCAAGTGTTGTACTCTCTTCCCTGTAGATATATTATGTCCTCTTGATATAACCATCATAGGCGAGTCGATCCTTCACAGGTCGTTCTTAATCACAACGAGTTATTTATACCGTTTAACCCCTGCATTACCTCTTGTTCCTTAAGTACCACTGACAACTCTAATGAACAATTGATTTGTGGTCCAACCAGCAGATCAGATCCCTCTCGGGCCAGGAGAGGGTGGGTACCCTTGTTCAAGACTTGGTGTCAACTATTAAGGAAACAACCTCTCTAATATCCCTTAAAGGCGGGTAAGAGTGAATTTCGTCTTGCTGTACTATGTCCCCAACTACCTATTCGAGTTTATCCTCAAGATGGTAGGCTTATTGAGTCGGCGAACTGGCCACTCTCACCCGTGCAAGTCAAAAGATACTCTCGAATAAATAGGAGTTCAAAGCCAGATCAGGATTGAGATCGAGTTACCTAGGTCATCATATGAAAAAGCCAGTCTCTTCAGTAAACGGTGTTATAAGGAGAGAGCGACTTGTTTCGCGGTTCAGTCTTATGCAAACTCATTGCACATGACGCCCTCACTCGCACATCTCTATGTGAAACGATTCAGTTCACATCGTTTTGTACATTACAAAGCGAGCCGCATTCAATAGTGTTACCATGATAAGGTACCCAGCCTTATCCATATACTATAGACTGTTTTGGCTGTCTACTTGAACTTGATCCACATTCATGTCATACATGAAGTCCAAGTACTCATACTTTCACCACGGATGTTTGTTATTGGTATATAGGTTAATAAAAACACGTTTCACTATATTCAATAACATCTTTACTGAATAAACCTCAATAACTCTTTATTGCATAAATAGAATTATTACATTCACAACGTTTACAAACTACGAGTTTTAGGACATAAAACCCAACAAACTCCCACTTGGACTAAAACGTCTGTTGTGGTGTACATGTCGGTTGGGAAAACAAAGATATCATATATCCAGAGTTTCTCCCACTGTTATACTGAATAACTCGCAGCCCTAGACTCTCTAAGTGTCTCTCAAACACTTTAGTCGTGAAAGACTTAGCAAACTAACCAGCATGAAGTGCTGCGAGGCATTTTATGTGATAATCACATCTCCTCGTAGCACTAACCAAGAGCTCTACTTATAATCTTTTTCTGCTTCGTAAGGTACAACATACTTAGCTTCCACAGAGGAATTAGTAATACAACTTTTGTATTCTACTTCTCCATACTAGGACAAAAACTACAACGACAGTCCAATGATCAAATCCAATTGAACTTTTATCTACTGACAACTACCACTACATAACACATATCAGGTCGTGTATATAACAAGGCATACATAAGACTACTGATATGTAAATGCACAGGGAATACGTCTCATATCCTCAACTTTTGAGGTGTCTTAGGAAACAATTTCTATTGACAACTGAATTCCTTGCCTGAAAAGTATCTTACCTTTCATTTGGAATTCTGCATCGAATATTGACAACACTTTGTAAATATTAACAACACTTTGTCAATATAAGATGTTTGAGACAACACTAGCGTTTTGTTCTTACGATTCTTTACGATCTGAATCCATAGAACAAACTGAGCCTCTCCCAAATCTACTATTCAGAATTGGGTCGCTAGTTTATGCTAAATGTCAAACAATAAACCTACATCATTCCTAATTATTAGGATACAATCTACGCAAACAGACTAAGAAAGCTACAATATTGACTAAATACTTGTAGGCACAAGGTTTATCAATATTATGTTCAAAACCATAAGATTTGATCGCCGTATCAAACCATATAATTTAGGATCTAAATGCTTATTTCAATTAAAAAATGGATTGAATAAACTCGCAAATTTTTTGCTCTTGGCCCTGAATAATGAATTCCTCTAGTTGAGCCTTATTAATACTCTTCTCAAGATAGCGATTCAAAAGAAAATCATTCAGAAAAGCTGTCTTGACATCCATTTGCCTAATTTTATCACAATAAAACGTGGCAATAAATAAGAGTAATCTATTAAACTTTCATATGGAAACAGGGGAAAAAGTTAATTCACAATTCTCCCCTTCCCTTTGGGAATGACCTTTTTCCAGAAATTCGAGCCTTAAAGGTTTGCGCCTTATCGGCTTGGTCTCATATCCTCTTGTAGATACACTAGCAACTGATAGGTCTTTCACTATTTGGTTGGTTTACAAGATCCCAGATCGAATTGAAGTACATAGACTCCATTTTGAGATCCATAGCTTTGAGCCACTGATCCTTGTCTACATCATCCATTGCCTATTCAAAGGTCAAAGGATCCTCAATGACATCATCAGGTATGACAACTTGATTTTTAGACAAGCCGATGTAGCGGTTGGGTTGTCTTACATCTCTCCCACTGCCTCGAGCCTTTCTCAACTTTTGAGAAGGACCAGCCTGATCAACAACTTTTGCTGATCCGTCTATAGCTTTCCTGGAAAGTTCTGACAAAACAATTTTGCTCGACGGTTTATGATCTCTCATGTGGTCTTCCCCTAAGAACGTGGCATTAGTCGATACTAATACCTTGTCCTCATTAGGATCGTAAAAGAGACCACCTTTCGTTTCCTTGGGGTGACCTACAAATAGGCACAATTTTGAACGGTATTCCAATTGCTTTGGACTGGGTACTAGCACATGTGCGGGACACCCCCAAATTCTGAAGCGTCGTAAACTAACTTTACGCCCTCTCCAGAGCTCAAAAGGTGTTTCAGAAACACTTTTCGAGGGAACACCATTCAAAATGTATACAACAGTCTCTACTGCATATCCCCTAAACGAAATAGGCAACTGAGCATAGCTCATCATAGAATGAACCATGTCTAACAAGGTTCTATTTCTCCTTTCGGACACACCATTTTGTTGCGGTGTACCGGGCGTTGAGAGTTGGGATACTATTCCATGTTCTATCATATAGTCTTGGAATCTAGTATCCAAATACTCTTCACCTCGATCAGATCATAGTGTTTTTATCGATTTACCTAATGTGTTCTCAACCTCTGCCTTATACTCAATGAACTTTTCAAGAGTATCGGGCTTACGATGCATTAGGTAAAGATACTCGTACCTATAATAATTGTCATCATAGCTGACAAAATATTCAAACCCTGCTCGTGCTTTGAAATTCAAAAGATGATTTCCAGAGGTTCTATGGATTTAAAACCTTAACCAACCTCCCAATCTTATTGAGATTAATGTGACTTAGTCTCAAATGCCAAAAATAAGTACTTGGGGAAACCTATTGTCTTTTAGTTTGAGTCTAAACTGTTTTAAACATTGCAGTGTTCAAAATAGCTACAGGCTTTGTTGATCTTAACACATGCAAGTTGTTTTCCAGTTTTGCAGAGCAAATTTGTACACCTCTTTTACTAATGACAACTTCATTTAAAACAAAAGATACTATATACAAATTTTCAAGCAAACATAAAATAGAGACAAGGTTCTTATTGTAGTTAGGAACCAATAGTACATTTTCAAGTAAAATGTTACTATCTCTATACAACAACTTTACAGCTCCTACTGCAATGGCCAAGTCAACCTCTCTTGTTCGAAACTTGAAAGTTATCTTGAGAAAACAACTACCAGGAACTAATTTCCTGAAAAGAAGAACAAACATGGTTAGTGTTTCCTGAATCAAGTATTCAGGTCAAACTATCATGTTTTAACAAAATAAATCATATTTACCTTGTTCTTCTTTCTTAGCTTGATTTTTGCACAAAGTACTACGGGCAATCACGTTTGAAGTGCCCGTATTCGCTACAGAAGAAACATTTTCCTCTATTTGCGATTATACCCTTGTTCTTGCCAGTGTCTGGAGCTTTTCCCTTTCTTTTATCTTTCTTCTTCCTTTGAATCTTATCCTGAACATAAGAAAGTTCAGACTTACTCCCTGAAGACGTTCATTTTTTTGGAATTTCTTCGATGTGACAACATTTTCATCCTTTTTTTTTCTTTGGAAGTATGCAGAGACTGGTAAGTCTGTAGCTCGTTGAAGATATAAATCAAGTTGTACTCTATCTTATTCATCACCATATTGGTTCTGAACGGTAGAAAAATCTTTGGAAGAGATTCCATGATAAAGGTAACTTGACTTTTTTCGTCAATAGAAGCTCGGTTTACTTCTGCCACATTGAAGTGGACCATCATGTTAAATACATGCTCCCTAACAGAGGTTCCCTCCTTCATGCGAGAGTTATAAACGAATTTGAGGGCTTCATGTCGGACAGATGAGGACGGTTGTCCAAACATCTTCTGTAATGAAGACATGATTTCTTTAGAAGAAACCATAACCTCATGCTTCTTGGTTAACACATCCGATATGCTTGCTAAGATATAGACTCGAGCTTTATCATTAGCCCTTGTCCATCTATCGTATGCTTCTCGAACTATTCGAGTTGCCGACGAGCTAGGAAGGGGAGGACACTCCTCGGTTAAGATAAACCTAAGATCATCTAGAATGAAAATCATATTCAAGTTCGATTTCCAGTAGTTTTCGCCGCTAACATTATCAAAAGCTAATAAAAGAATAAAAGAGCCAGACATGCTGAAAAAAATGTAAATTTATTAGTGAAACAATTTTAACCTATTTTAAGAACCAATCAAGAGATTTAACAGAAAATAAAGTACTCAAACTTTTTATTTACTCTCAACGATACTTTAGTGAGTCAGAATGGTCGCTACCTGTTGCGTGCTCAGTGTTTAAATAAAAATGCAATGGGAGAGCAGTCAGAACATGCAAGCATACATGGTCTTGTAGCAAGTAATAAGTATTTTTTCATTCGATTTCCCACAGAGATTTATTCTTAGTTACTAACGAAGTGAGATGTTAAATTAGAAAGGATGGTTTAAATGGGGTAGAATTGGGATTAATGTGCCTAACTAATAAAGAACGTGCGAGATATGCAAGCATAAACAAAGACAAGTAAAGAGGTTAACTTGAATGTAGGAGAAAAAGAATTGCGGAGAAAGCAATTATCTAGCAATAAAATAGCAAAACAGAAAACTGAAAAAAAATGACTAAGGCAAAAAATAAAACTAAGAAAATTGCGCAGACATCAATTTTCTAGCAATTGTACTAACAACGTTTTAAGGGTAAAGTGTGGAAACAAGGGCAACTAACGACTCCTCTATAGGCTTTTTCATACGATTCTTCAGCAGTAGATCAACTTATCATGCATCAATTTAACTCATACTCATGTATCTCTCGATTTCATGCATTAGATCCTTTAGTTCACTCATGTCCAAGTAAGACTTAAGCATCTATTTATAAAAGCAAGTTAATGAATTGTGCTAGGAAAACGCCTATTCCTAGGTCGTTTTCTGGTTACCATGAAAGGCTAGCATGAATGGACGACTCTGAACTCTTACTCCTTCCGGAGGTTAGGAGTTCTTTGGACAAAATGGATGGCCAATCGAAATTTCCCGTGGGATGAAACACACATACATTCAATGCATTTGAGGCTATCCTACATGCTGAGTTCACGCATTCCTACCTATAGATTCATCATTAGCAGACCCTTTTGTGGTTTAGTTACTCATAGACGATGGTGGAGTGGAAAGACTTGATTTATTAAACATGCTTGGCAGTATTCAAATAGAAACAACAGAAAACAGAAGCAATGGAGAACTTGCGAAATAGTCAAATAATTCTTTGATTAACCAAGGTTCAAACTAAACAAGCAACAACTTTAAAACGACGAAGACTAAACAGAAGAGAACGAAATGAATTGGAGTAGCAAACAAAATCGAAAGAACAGCAGACAGAAACGAAAAGGAAAGCAAAAAGCAGTAGAAAGCAGTTAACGTGTGCGTGTGAACTCCTCGCCGCAAGCACCTCAGATGAAAGGCGAAGGTGAGCTTGTTCGTGGATGAATCCAATCAGAAGAGAAAAATGATCCTCTCTTCTTCCTCTCAGATTATCGATTCCACCAGCGGAAACCTTCACACCAACAACCGGAAGAGAAAACAATGAGAAACTGCGTTGAGATGGGAGTTCTACGCTTCCGAGTCTGTTGTTATCCTTCCCCCTTGACCTTCTTTTATAGTGATTTGCAGGTATTCTTCAGCCAAGGAGAACCATTCATTCTGAACGACGACCTTCCACGTGGCAGCAGGAGAAAGAATGGGCGGCTGAAACATCGCAACAGACCGGCGGACGGTTAGACAACTTTAACAATTTCACTTAAAAGATTGCTGAGACAACAATGTTTTCGCAATGTTCCTGCAATACAGAAATTTCAACTCATTAGCTTTGTTTTTTATTCTTTTTCCTTTCTTTTACACATAAGTCCTGATTTAGCTTCATTCTATAAATTCTCATATATAAGCACATGTTTAGACTAAATTCTATCAAAAACGCTTAAGAGTGCACACCATTCTATAGCAAACAAGTCCCTAAAATATGCACTTTTGGAGACGTAACACACCCCCAAACTTAAGTTTTTGCTCGTGCTCGAGCAATATAAGGACTTACTTGGGCTGCTATCACTCTATCTAACTACTTGCTGATTCCCCTAAGTTCACTATCTAAGGCATGGCTGTCCTGTGACACTCTTCTAAGTTCAAACTACCTCCACATTTTGCTTATTCTGATTTCTCTTGCCTTGCAAAACCTACTGTCTTTAAAACTCCCTGCAACTGATCTATCTGCCTTAGTCATTAGGTTCATTGTGCAACTATCCCTAATTTTTCAAATTCTACTTTGTTTTATCTCAGACTCAGTACATGCTTCTAATGTCTTTCTTTTGAGTTACCTAGGATTCCTTAGAGTCATGTCAGTCTTAGTACACACAAGTAACAGTAGTATATTTCAGAGAACAACCTAAAACTTGGCATCACTACATTGGATATACATTCATCTCCCTTAACAAACCTACACGCTACAACCCTGTGCTTAGCTAATTGAGGATCAGAGTTCATTCATACAGGCCACCTAAGCACAAAGGCTATAACTCATAGGCATACATTCTTCTTCCTTGGTTTTTCCTTTTTCCTTTTTCTTTCTCTTTTCTTTTTTCCTAGTAGAGTCTCTCTTTTGGTTTGCCTTTTGATGCAGTGCCACTTGTGGGTTACACAAATGGCCCTGATTACTCAACAACCTCAATTGAGACACTACTCTCTATTCCTTTGCTTTTCAAAAAATGTTTCTACTCATCATTTTTTCAAAGAAGAAGAATGCTTATGCTTAGGGAGAGAGGAATGTTCCTAGGCCTAGAGGTTGCCTCCCCCAAACTTAAACTCCTCATTGTCCCCAATGAGAGTCTAAGGTGGGACACCCCCAAACTTGTCCTAGAAGCATCTAGTTTAAGGCAAAACAAGTAGAATATAAAACTCCTAGGCATAGAATGAACTACTTAAAGCAGATAACACAGCAGCAGATTTTTTGTAAAAACAGCATGTTAAGGGCTTATAGAGGTGCATGCTGAGCAATTTTAAGGAACTAATTTAAACTATCAAAGGTGTACTAAGACACTCATCCAGCATGCTCACAGATAGATCACATATGGAAGTCAAGAAAGCAGCAAGATAGCAAAATTTAAACAGAACCAGCCTATCCAAAAGTCACCAAATAGCATGCGAAAACTAACAAAAAATTGCGGACTCCGCAAAGAATTCGCAATAAACCTACAGAGCATTTTTAGCATTGAACAAGGCTCCTAGCATGCTATTTCCAGTCATTCAAAACTACACAAAACAGTAAAACGAACGAAGCTAACTACTCAGATACCATCAACCTAAACTAAACTACTCTAAACAAACAAGGAAATTAAAAACAGATCAAGCATTTGATTAAAACAGAATTTAAAAGTCACAGAAAAGCAAGTTTTTTTTTCAAGAGGGATCAAAAAACTCCCTCGAGTGCCGTTCAGATTGGCACTCAAACATCTTCATCCTCATCTCCCCTTTCTCTAGGAGGCGCCCACGGCTTCAACAGGTCAGTAGGGAAGGCAGGAAATATGCATCCCAGCTGGTCAGCTACGTCCTTGTCCCTCGCCTGTGCATACTCCGCCCACTGAGCCATCTTGTGCTGCAGGTCCATCAGGCATGCCATTGATAGCGATTGAGCAGCAGCCAGGCCATCCAGCTCAAACTCCATGTTGCCCCTCCTTCGCATCCTCAAGATGGTGGGCAGCTCCAGATGGCCCGTGTAAGCCAACTGCTTCTCATTCTTCTCCATTGGCACTCCTGCACGAAGGCACAATTTAGTTATGGTATTTGGGAAAAATAACTGACCCTTACCTTTCTTCGAACAATCGGCAATGGAGGCGGCGATGACTTCACCAACGTCAATGGTGAGACCCCGCATGATGGCGTACAACAGCAATGACCTCCCCTGGTTTATAGTCGTCTCGTGGGTCACATGGGAGAGACGCCTGCGCACAAAAGAGAACCAGACGGCCGCCTTGTCTCGCAGGGTTGCACTCATCATGGTGTGCTTCCCGTTCCTTGACACTGCCCACGATGCCTCTGGCTTGCCTATTGTGTGCAAAGCCTCTTCTAGGACTGCCTCAGATGGCAAGTCAACAATCTTGGCATAGTCAGAATGTGGATACTCCTTGAGGCCGTAGGCCTCATTGATGGCATTGGCAGAAAAATCGACCTCTACCCCCCTCACCGTGGACATGCATGCTTCAGGGTGTGTGAGGTTGGCATAGAAGTCATACACCATGTCGGTGTAGGCTGGAATTGGGGGTATGCACAACTCCTCCCAACCATGGGTGATGATTCCTGCGCGCAAGAATTGCGGCAGGTCCGCCAACGCATCAGGAAAGCCCCGCTCGTGGAGGAGTTCCTTCTTTCTTAATTCGAGGCCCTTGGCCTCTACTTCTTGTGAGACAAACCTCGCAGCTTGAGGTTCGTCCTCGGGGTACATCTTCCTCTTCCCCTTCTCTTTCGCTTTGGCCGACTCAGCAGCCTCAACCTTCATCTTTTTTAAAGAAGGTTCAGATCTGACCTTCTTCTTCTTGGCTCGTGTTACGTCTCCAAAAGTGACTATTTTAGGACTTATTTGTGTTAGGAAGTCGTGCATTTGTGAGTGTTTTTGATAGGATTTAGCTTGAACCTATGCTTATATATGAGAATTAGAAGAGGGAAGCTAAATTAGGACTTGTATGCAAAAGGAAAGAAAAAGAATGAAAAACGAAGTTAGAAGAATGAAAATTGTGCATTGCGGAGGCATTGCGGAAACATTGCTAAAACCGCAATGTTTTAAGTGAAATCCGTAAGTTGGCTAACCTTTTTCTGTTGTGATCCGATATTTCAGGGATTCGTTCTTTCTCCTCCATCCATTTTGAAGTACGACGTTGAGGATGGATGGTTCTCCTTGGCCCAATCGCACCTGCAGAATACTATAAAAGGAGGTCAAAGAGGAGGGTTTAATCATCATCCGAAAGCGTAGAAGTCTCTTCGCAGCGCAGTCTTTTCCATTCATTCTTTTCTCCGTCTGTTGGTTTGAGAGGTTCAGCTGTTGGAGTCGACAATCTGATAGGAAGGAGAGAAGATTCATCTTCTCTCCTGATTGGATTCATCCAAGCAAGGCTTACCTTTCTCTCCCTTCAGCCGAGGCGTCTGCGACGAGGCGATCAAGCTCACTTTACTTGCTTTCTGTCTTTAACTTTTCATTTCCAGCACCGTTTGTTGTTATTTCTTTTTCATTAGTTAATCCATTCCATTTCGTTGCTTTATGTCTTTATGTTAGTAACTTTAAGTCTTCATATGTTCATTCAAACAATTGATTAATCAAAGCACAATTCATCATTTTACACTTTGTCTTTATCTTTTCTGCCTACTGTATTCCCTTGCTGTTTTGTCTTTCATTTCCTTCTAAGCATGTCTACTTCATCTATTATTTCTGTTCTCTCTACATCCATGAGTAACTAAGTCACATAGGGGCATGCTAATGACAATACTATAGGCTAAAACACGTGAACCAAGCATGTAGGATAGCTCTCGAATGCATTGATTGTATGTAAGCTTCATCCCACGGGCAATTTCGATTGGCCATCCATTTTGTCCAAAGAACTCCTAACCTCTGGAAGGAGTAAGAGTTCAGAGTCATACACTCATGCTAGCCTCTCAAGGTAACCAGAAAACGACCTAGGAATAGGCGTTTTCCTAGTACGAATCATAACTTACTGCTTTAACAAGATGCTTAAGACCTTACTTGGACATGAGTAAACTAAAGAATCTAATGCATGAAATCGGAAGATACATGAGAATGAGTTAGTTTGATGCATAGTGAGTTGTTCCAATGCTTGAGAATCGTGTGAAAATGCCTATAGAGGAGTCGTTAGTAGCCCTTGTTTCTCCATTTTACACACTTTCGCTGGTTAGTAACATTGCGGTAAAATTGTTGTTCTCGCAATTCTATTAAGTTAAAAATTCTGCCTAGCTATTTTCCTCTTCGTTTATTAATCTCTTCTCTTTACGTTTGAGTTTATCATTGACTTGCACTTGTTCATGTTGCTATCCTTTATATATTCATTAGTAATTAGGCATTTTTAAACCAAATCTACCCCATCAAATCCACCCATTCTTGCTTAACAATACACTTCACGAGTAGCTAATAATAAATCTCTGTGGGAAAACGAATGAAAAAATACTTACTACTTGCTATAAGATCATGTATGCTTGCACGTTCTGAGTGCTCTCTTATTGCTTATTTCTTTTACACATTGAGCACGCAACAAGTTTTTGGCGCCGCTGCCGGGGATTTAGTTTAGTGAAAACGAAATTTGTTAAGTTTGAAACACAAAGTTTAATATCTATTGGAACTGATCTTTATTTCATTTCTTGTGCAGGTACCATTGGGTTAGTTTATGAATGAGCATTCAAGTAGCGATCTAGAGTTCAATCCTGAGTCTGAGAGATTAATTAGGGCCAGAAACAAAGCTAAGAAACGTCTCTTTAACCAACCCTCTATACCTCAAATAATTGCTGATTCTGCGGAGTCTTCGCAATCCCTCCACATAGAAATGGATATACCAGTCTCAAATCCGGTACCTACCGCTCGCAATCCCATCGAAATAGCGAATGATAAGGATAGTGCCATTCTTTCTTACCTAGTACCTATGCCTGGGGAACTAAACCCAAGCATAATCCGCCCTGAAATTACTGCCAACTCATTCGAGTTAAAGCCAGTAATATTCCAAATGTTGTCCATTGTGGGACAATTCTTTGGAGTGGAAAATGAGGACCCCCACAACCATCTTAGAAACTTCCTAGGAGTTAGTGATACCTTTCTCATCCCTGGAGTTTCCCAAGAAGCCTTGAGGCTTTACCTCTTCCCTTACTCTTTAAGGGATAAAGCAAAGACGTGGTTAAACTCATTACCCTCTGGATCAGTCCTCAATTGGACAGACTTGGCGGAGAAATTCCTAGTAAAATACTTCCCACCTGATAGGAATTCTACCTTTCGTGATGACATAATAAAGTTCAAACAAGCTGAGAATGAGTCCCTTCACGAAGCTTGGACAAGGTTCAAGGACCTTCTACTTAAATGTCCACACCATGGCATCCCATGGTGTATCCAAATAGAAGTCTTTTTCAAAGGATGCAACCCCAGCACCAGACAAGTTCTAACTTCATCTGCTGGAGGTTCCATGCTGTCCAAGAGTTATAACGAAGCCTATGAGATCTTGGAGAAGATCTCAGCATCTCACTGTAGGTGGTCAGATGATCCAATAGAGCCAAGTAGAGCTCAAGATAAGGACGCACTCAATGCCATGAGTAGCCAAATCAGCGCCCTGACCAACCTAGTAAAACAAATGGCTCAAACCAATCTCCAAACTAGTGTCAACACCGCCACAGCCATGTCAATGGGCACACAACCAAGTCAAGGTGAGACACTAATCTGTGGATTCTGTGGGGAAGGGCATCTGTATGAATACTGCCCTGGGAATCCAGCCTCAGTCTGCTATGTTGGAAGCCAACAGCAGCCTAGGAACAACCCTTACTCTAACACTTACAATCCTGGTTGGAGGAACCACCCAAATCTTTCATGGGGTGGCCAACAGAATGCTAACCAAGCCCCTAACCAACCAAGACCGAGTGGAACACCTGGTTTCACTCCCCAACATAACCAATCCATGTATCAAAAACCATACAACCAACCAGTAGGGTCTTCTGTAGAAAATCTACTTAAAGAATACATAGCCAAGAATGATGCCACTCTACAAAGCCAGCAAGCTACCCTTAGGAGCCTAGAGAACCAAATAGGGCAACTAGCCAATGAACTCAAAAGTAGGCCCCAAGGTAGACTTCCTGCTGAGACTGAGGTGCCAAGGAGAGATGGCAAAGAACAAGTTCAAGCAATTGAACTTAGAAGTGGGAGACCATTGGTGAGCAACACTAAAGAAGCCCCAAAGAGAGTAGAGAACAATGAGTCTATTGCTCCACTGGAGTCTCTGCCAAACCAAGGTCAACCTTCAACAAGCACATCGGGACCAAGGCTGGAGCCAATCATAGAAGAGATAGAAGAAATTCCAAGGCCTCCACCTATCCTGAGGCGACCTGAAGTGCCTGCTTATGTGCCACCACCTTCATTTCCTCGAAGGCTAAAGAAAAAACAAGAACAGGAAGTGCACTTTAATAAATTCTTAGAAATTCTTAAACAAGTGCATGTTAATATTCCTTTTGTAGAAGTTTTACAGTCTATGCCCTCTTATGTAAAGTTTTTAAAGGATATAATCACTAACAAAAAAATTATTGGCGAATTTGAAACAGTGAATCTCACTGAGGAGTGCAGTGCCATACTCCAGAACAAGCTACCAAAGAAGGAGAAGGATTCTGGTTCCTTCACCTTACCAGTAGAGCTAGGAGGCAAGCACGTGGGCAGAGCTCTTTGTGACCTGGGAGCCAGCATAAACCTCATGCCCCTATCGCTATTCCGCCAGCTAGGAATAGGAGAAGCACGTCCCACCACTGTCACCTTACAACTTGCAGACAGATCCATAGCATACCCTGAGGGTAAGATTGAGGATATTCTTGTAAAGGTTGACAAGTTTATTTTCCTTGCAGATTTCATCATCCTGGATTATGAAGCAGACAAGGAGGTCCCCATCCTATTAGGCAGACCATTTCTAGCCACAGGTAGGGCCCTGATAGATGTCCAGAAAGGTGAGCTCACTATGAGGGTTCATGATGAGGAGGTCAAATTTAGTGTTTTTAAAGCCTTAAGGTACCCCTCTGACTCTGAATCTTGTGCTAGCATGGACATTGTAGATTCACTGATGGAAGAACAGCTGGAGCATGAATTATTAACTAAGCATGCTAATGATTATGTACAATTAGATTTAACTGATTTAAATGTTTCTGAGATAATGGATATACCTGTAGATAGGATACAGCATGTTTGTATGAATAATGACTTGACTGACAGATCCTTGAATCCATTAAAACCATCCATTGAGCATCCACCTATCTTAGAATTGAAACCTTTACCCACTCACCTCAAGTATGCATATCTAGGAAGTAATGATACTCTGCCTGTGATTATTTCTTCTAAACTGAGTGAAAAGCATGAGGTTGAACTGATATTATTACTTAAGCAGCATAAAAAGGCTATTGCATGGACTATTGCTGACATTAGAGGCATTAACCCTTCTTACTGCATGCATAAGATAATCTTAGAGGAAGAACATACACCCCGAGTAGATCACCAACGTAGGTTGAACCCCTCTATGAAAGAGGTAGTAAAAAAAGAAATCATAAAGTGGTTAGATGCAGGTGTAATCTTCCCTATAGCTAGTAGTCAGTGGGTGAGCCCTATACAATGTGTACCTAAGAAGGGGGGGATGACTGTAGTAGTGAATGAGAGCAATGAACTGATTCCAACTAGAACTATTATAGGATGGAGAGTCTGTATGGACTATAGGAAATTGAATAAGGAAACAAAAAAGGATCACTTCCCTTTACCATTTATTGACCAAATGTTAGATAGGATAGCTGGTAGAGCTTATTACTGCTTTCTAGACGGTTATTCAGGATATAACCAGATCACTATAGACCCTAAGGACCAGGAGAAGACAACCTTCACTTGCCCTTTTGGAACATTTGCCTTTCGCAGAATGCCTTTTGGCTTATGCAATGCACCAGCAACGTTCCAAAGGTGCATGTTGGCAATCTTCTCTGACTTAGATGAATCCATGATAGAGATATTTATGGATGACTTCTCAGTCTTTGGTGATTCATTCACAAACTGTTTAGAGAACTTAGGACAAGTACTGGCTAGGTGTGAGGAGACTAACCTAGTCCTTAATTGGGAAAAGTGCCACTTCATGGTGGAAGAGGGTATAGTCCTAGGTCATAGAGTGTCTAGAGCAGGAGTAGAGGTCGATAGGGCCAAGATTGAAATAATAGAGAAGCTAGTGGAACCTCAGAATGTGAAAGCCATTAGAAGTTTCTTAGGACACGCAGGTTTCTATAGAAGGTTCATTAAGAACTTTTCTAAGATCTCCAAACCTTTGTGTGAGCTTCTAGAGCTGAATAAGCCATTCATCTTCTCTAAAGAATGTTTACTAGCCTGGAAAACCCTTAAGGAAGCATTAGTCAAAGCACCTATTATAGTGGGGCCAAATTGGGACCTTCCCTTTGAGATGTTATGTGATGCAAGTGACTATGCTGTAGGGGTTATGTGTTAAGTCTCTGAAAGTGACTTATTTAGGACCCATTTAGCTTAGGAAGATGTACACTTTTAGGTGTTTTTGTTAGCATTTAGCCTAAACCTATGCTTTAATATGAGAATTAGAAGAAGGTAGCTAATATAGGACTTATGTACAATAGGTAGAAAAAGGGTTGAAAACCGAAGGAAAAGAATGAAAAAATGAGCATTGCGAATGAATTGCGAAAACATTGCGGTGACCGCAATTATTCAAGTGAAAACCGTAAGTTGACTGATCTTTTTCTGTTAATTTCCGTTATTTCAGGGATTCGTTCTTTCTCCTCCATCCATTCTGATATATGACGTTGAAGATTGATGGTTCTCCTTGGCCCAAACGCACCTGCAAACTACTATAAAAGGGGGCCAAAGTCGGAGGTTTGATCATCATTCGAAGCGCAGAAGTCTTCCCGCAGTCCATCATTTCTCTCTGTTTTCCTTTGCCGTCTGTTGGAGTGAGAGTCTCAGCTGTTGGAATCGATAATCTGATAGGAAGAAGAGAAGATTCTTCTTCTCTCTCGATTGGATTCATCCAAGCAAGGCTTACCTCTCATCCCTTCCATTCGAGCCGTCTGCAACGAAGCTTTTCAGCACCCTTTACTGTTTTTCTATCGTTCTTCTTCTTAGTTCCAGTTTGATTCTTGTTGTTCTTAGCCTAGTGTTTTAATTACTGCATTTCGTTGTTGTCTGTCTTTGAATCATTTCTTTTAAAGCTTTCCTTTGTCGTTCAAACACTCAAAGTAATCAAAGTACAATTTTGCATTTCACAGTTTCTACCTTGTTCTGCTACGGTTTTGTCTTGCTGTTTTAAGCACATTTATCTTCTAAGCATGTCTGTTTTATCTACCCTTTCTGTTCTTCATATATCCATGAGTAGCTAAATCACTTAGGGGCATGCTAATGACAGAACTATAGGCTAAAAAACGTGAACCAAGCATGTAGGATCGCCTTCGAAACATTGATTGTATGTAAGCTTCATCCCACGGGCAATTTCGATTGGCCATCCATTTTGTCCAAAGAACTCCTAACCTCTGGAAGGAGTAAGAGTTCAGAGTCATATAATCATGCTAGCCTTTCATGGTAATCAGGAAACGGCCTAGGAATAGGCGTTTCCCTAGTACAAACTGAACACTCCTGTTTTAACAAGATGCTTAAGACCTTACTTTGAAGTCGAGTAAACTTAAGACTCTAATGCATGGAATCGGACGATACTTGAGATAGAGTGAGTTTGATGTATAGAGAGTAGATCCAGTGCTTGAGAATCGTATAAAACTGCCTATAGGATAGTCATTAGTAGCCCTCAATTCACCTATTTACACACGTACACTGCTGTTTAATTGCGGAAACATTGCGGTCCTCGCAATTCTGCCATTTTATCATTCTGTTTAGCTGTTTTCTTTTTCGGTTATCAAATCCATCTCTTGTCCTTTGAGCCTGATTTTAACTTTAATTTGTTTATGTTATATTCCTTTACACATTCAGCAAAACTTAGATAATTAAAAACCAATTTTACCCCATCAAATTCATCCCATCTTTCTTAACAATCACACTTCGCGAATAGCTAAAAATGAGTCTCTGTGGAAAAAACGAATGAAATATACTTACTACTTGCTGTGAGACCATGTATGCTTGCATGTTCTAAGTGCTCTCTCTACCCTTTTGCATATTTATCTTTACACACTGAGCACGCAACAAGTTTTTGGCGCCGCTGCCGGGGACTTATTTTAAGTGAAAACGAAGTTTGTTAAGTCTGAAACATCAAAGTATTTTCCATTGAAATTGATCCATCTTCATTTCTTTTTCAGGTACCATTTAGGGTAGTTTATGAATGAGACTCCATCTAGTGATCTAGAGTTCAACCCTGAGCCTGAGAGATTATTTAAAGCTAGAAATAGAGCCAAGAAACGTCTCTTTAAACAACCCCTTTTACCTCCAATCATTGCGGAAACTACAATTCCTCCGCAATTACCTCAAGAAGAAATGGCTGGAGTAAATCAAAACCTGGTGCCTGTCACTCGCAATCCCATTGAAATAGCGAATGACAAGGATAGCGCCATCCTTTCATATTTAGTACCTATGCCTGGGGAGCTGAACCCCAGCATAATCCGTCCTGAAATCACTGCCAACTCATTCGAGTTAAAGCCAGTGATGTTCCAAATGTTGTCCACTGTGGGACAATTCTTTGGAATAGAAAATGAGGACCCCCATAACCACCTTAGGAACTTCCTAGGAGTTAGTGACACATTCCTAATCCCTGGAGTTTCCCAAGAAGCCCTGAGGCTATATCTTTTCCCTTACTCTTTGAGGGACAAAGCCAAAACTTGGTTAAATTCATTGCCCTCAGGATCTGTCCTCAATTGGACAGATTTAGCAGAAAAATTCCTAGTCAAATATTTCCCACCAGATAGGAATTCAACCTTTCGTGATGATATCATAAAATTCAAACAAGCTCCAAGTGAGTCTCTTCACGAAGCTTGGACAAGATTCAAAGACCTTCTCATTAAATGTCCACACCATGGCATTCCGTGGTGTATCCAAATAGAAGTCTTCTTTAAAGGATGCAACCCCAGCACCAGACAAGTCTTAAATTCATCTGCTGGAGGTTCCATGTTGTCCAAGAGTTACAACGAAGCTTATGAGATCTTGGAGAAGATCTCAACATCTCACTGTAGATGGTCAGACGATCCAGTAGAGCCAACTAGAGCTCAAGACAAGGATGCTCTAAGCGCCATGAGCACCCAAATAAATGCCCTGACCAACTTAGTCAAGCAAATGGCTCAGGCCAATCTCCAAACCAGTGCCAATACCGCCACAGCCATGTCAATGGGCACCCAACCAAGTCAAGGCGAGGCACTAGTCTGTGGATTCTGTGGGGAAGGGCACCCTTATGAATACTGCCCTGGGAATCCATCCTCAGTCTGCTATGTAGGAAGCCAGCAGCAGCCTAGGAATAACCCCTACTCCAACACCTATAACCCTGGTTGGAGAAACCACCCTAACCTGTCATGGGGTGGCCAACAAAACACTAACCAAAATTCTAACCAACCTAGACCGAGTGGAACACCTGGTTTCACTCCTCAACATAACCAGTCAATGTACCAAAAACCTTACAATCAACCTGTAGGATCTTCTGTAGAAAACCTACTCAAGGAATATATAGCTAAGAATGATGCTACTCTTCAGAGCCAGCAAGCTACTCTTAGGAGCCTGGAAAACCAAATAGGCCAATTAGCCAATGAACTTAAAAGTAGGCCCCAAGGTAGACTCCCTGCTGACACCGAGGTACCAAGGAGAGATGGCAAGGAACAAGTTCAAGCAATTGAACTTAGGAGTGGGAGACCCTTGGTGAACAACACAAAGGACACACCAAAGAGAGTAGAGAACACTGAGTCTAGTGCTCCACTGGAGTCTCTGCCAAGCCAAGGTCCACCACCAACTAGCACGTCAGGAGCCAGGCTAGAGCCAATTATTGAGGAGATAGAAGAAATTCCAAGGCCTCCACCTATCCTAAGGCGTCCTGACGTGCCTGCATATGTGCCACCACCTCCATATCCTCGAAGGCTGAAGAAGAAGCAGGAACAGGAAGTTCATTTTAATAAATTTTTAGAAATACTTAAGCAAGTGCATGTGAACATTCCTTTTGTAGAGGTTTTACAGTCTATGCCTTCTTATGTAAAGTTTTTGAAGGACATTATTACTAATAAAAAAATAATTGGTGAGTTTGAAACAGTAAACCTCACCGAGGAGTGCAGTGCCATCCTCCAGAACAAGCTGCCCAAGAAGGAGAAGGATCCTGGTTCCTTCACCTTACCTGTAGAACTTGGAGGCAAGCACGTGGGCAGAGCGCTTTGTGACCTGGGCGCCAGCATAAATCTCATGCCCTTGTCCCTATTCCGCCAGCTGGGAATAGGAGAAGCACGTCCCACTACTGTCACTTTACAGCTAGCAGACAGATCCATCGCATACCCTGAAGGTAAGATCGAGGATATTCTAGTTAAAGTTGACAAATTTATTTTCCTTGCAGATTTCATTGTCCTGGACTATGAGGCAGACAAGGAGGTCCCCATCCTGCTAGGTAGACCATTTCTAGCCACAGGTAGGGCACTAATAGATGTGCAAAAAGGTGAGTTAACTATGAGGGTTCATGATGAAGAGGTAAAATTTAGTGTTTATAAAGCTTTAAGGTATCCCTCTGATTCTGAGTCTTGTGCTAGCATGGATGTGGTTGACTCACTAATGGAAGAACAATTAGAGCATGTACTGTTAACCAAGCATGCTAGTGAATATGTACAAGTAGATGTAGCTGACTTGAATGTATCTGACATAATGAATATGCCTGTAGATAAACCTCAGCATGTATGTATGAATATAGATTTAACTGATAGAACTGTAAATCCGTTAAAACCCTCCATTGAGCATCCACCTGTGTTGGAACTGAAACCACTACCCACTCACCTCAAATATGCATATCTAGGAGATAATGATACGCTGCCTGTAATTATTTCTTCTAAGCTAAGTGAACAGCATGAGGTTGATTTAATTTTACTGCTTAAGCAACATAGGAAGGCTATAGCATGGACTATTGCTGATATTCGAGGCATTAGCCCTTCTTATTGCATGCACAAAATTATACTAGAGGAAGAGCACACACCTAGGGTAGATCACCAGCGTAGGTTAAACCCCTCTATGAAAGAGGTAGTGAAGAAAGAAATAATAAAGTGGTTAGATGCAGGAGTGATTTTCCCCATAGCTAGTAGCCAGTGGGTGAGCCCCATCCAATGTGTACCTAAAAAGGGGGGAATAACTGTGGTAGTCAATGAGAACAACGAACTGATTCCAACAAGGACTGTCACAGGGTGGAGAGTGTGTATGGATTACAGAAAACTGAATAAAGAAACTAAAAAAGACCATTTCCCTATACCGTTTATTGACCAGATGCTAGACAGAATAGCTGGTAGAGCCTACTATTGTTTTTTAGATGGGTACTCTGGCTATAATCAAATCACTATAGACCCTAAGGATCAAGAGAAGACTACCTTCACTTGCCCTTTTGGAACGTTTGCCTTCCGCAGAATGCCTTTTGGCTTATGCAATGCACCGGCAACTTTCCAAAGGTGCATGATGGCAATCTTCTCTGAGTTGGATGAGTCCATGATAGAAATATTCATGGATGACTTCTCAGTCTTTGGGGACTCATTTAAAACCTGTCTAGAGAACCTAGGACAAGTCCTGGCTAGGTGTGAAGAGACCAACCTAGTCCTAAATTGGGAAAAGTGCCATTTTATGGTAGATGAAGGGATTGTCTTAGGACATAGAGTGTCAAGGGCAGGTGTAGAAGTGGATAGGGCAAAAATAGAGATCATAGAGAAGTTGGTAGAGCCCCAGAATGTCAAGGCCATTAGAAGCTTCTTAGGGCACGCTGGCTTCTACAGAAGGTTCATTAAGGACTTTTCTAAGATAGCCAAGCCTCTGTGCGAGCTTCTAGAGCTAAATAGACCATTTATCTTCTCTAAAGAATGTGTAGTAGCTTGGAAAACCCTTAAGGAAGCACTGGTCACAGCACCAATCATAGTAGGACCAAATTGGGATCTCCCATTTGAGATGCTATGTGATGCCAGTGACTATGCTGTAGGAGTCATGTTAGGACAGAAGATTGACAAGCTCACACACCCTGTCTATTATGCTAGTAAGACCTTGAATGAGGCTCAATGTAATTATACAACTACTGAGAAAGAGATGATTGCTGTAGTATTTGCTTGTGAAAAATTTAGAAATTACATTGTAGGCACTAGGACCATTGTATACACTGACCACTCTGCTTTAAAATATCTTATGAGGAAGGCTGATGCTAAGCCTAGATTGATTAGATGGGTGTTATTGCTGCAGGAATTTGATTTGGACATTCGGGACAAGAAGGGATGTGAAAACGTGGTTGCAGATCACCTGTCTCGACTGCAGCACAATTGCGAAAAAATTGCGGACCCCGCAATTTCTGATGCTTTTATAGATGAACATGTCTTCGCTTTGACTCATCGTGATAACGATGAGGAACCTTGGTTTGCTGACATCGCTAACTTCCGTGCATCACAGGTATTACCAGTGTTCAAGGGAGGACAAGAGAAGAAGAGGTTCCTCCATGAAGCAAGGAAATTCATCTGGGATGACCCCACACTTTACAGAACCTGTGCTGATGGGTTGTTGAGGAAGTGTGTTTCAGCTGCTGAAGCGAAGTCTGTGCTGCAGCACTGTCACTCATCTCCTTACGGGGGACACTTTGGTGGTCAAAGAACAGCTGCGAAGGTATTTCAGAGTGGCTACTATTGGCCAACAATCTTCAAGGACGCCCACAACTATGCCCACAGCTGTGACGAATGCCAAAGGACAGGTAACCTCAGTCGCAAGGATGAGATGCCCCTCACCTACATCTTAGAGTTGGAGCTCTTCGATGTGTGGGGCATTGATTTCATGGGACCATTCCCTCCATCATCAGGTAACCTATACATTTTAGTAGCAGTAGACTACGTGTCAAAGTGGGTAGAAGCCAAGGCATGTCCTAATAATGATGCTAAAACAGTCACTAACTTCTTGCATAGGCACATTTTCACTAGATTTGGGACTCCTCGTGCTATCATTAGTGATGAGGGGTCACATTTCATTAATAAGGCTATGGAGAAGATATTGGCTAAATATAACATTAGACATAGGGTAGCTACTCCCTACCACCCACACTCAAATGGTCAAGCTGAGATTTCCAATAGGGAGATAAAGAACATCCTAGAAAAGGTAGTCAAACCTAATAGGAAAGACTGGTCCTTCAAGCTTGAGGATGCACTTTGGGCTTATAGAACAGCATATAAGACACCTCTAGGAATGTCTCCCTATAGGTTGGTGTATGGCAAGGCTTGCCACTTGCCACTTGAGTTAGAAAACAAAGCATTTTGGGCCATGAAGGAATTGAATTTTTGTGTAAAGGATGCGGGGACATTGAGATCTTTGCAGCTACATGAACTTGATGAGCTTAGGCATATGGCCTACGAGAATGCCAAAATGTATAAAGAAAAGACCAAAATATGGCACGACAGTAGACTCAGGATCAAAGACTTTAGGAAAGGCCAACTTGTACTATTATTTAACTCACGATTAAAACTATTTCCAGGCAAACTAAAGTCTAGATGGTCAGGTCCATTTATTATTACTAATGTCTTTATTCATGGTGCCATAGAGATAAAGAACTTGCAGCAAGGACAACCATTTATGGTCAATGGTGCTAGGTTGAAGCACTACTATGAGGAAGGAGATGTGAAGACTCTCTCGGCCTTCCTCTTGACTGAAGCATGACAAAGAGAACGAGAGAGAACGAGTGGTTACTGTGCTCGTTTAGTCAAGGCCAATGCCTTAGTTTATTTTTTCTGTTTTTCCGATTATCGTTTGTATGTTTTGTGGTGTGATTTTAATTGCGTATTTAATGATTGTTTTATTTGTTTTTGCAAGGATTCGAAAGAGGGGATCAAGGAGAGTAAATCCAGCTTTAAAACTCGAGAAATGGTTGAGCCAAATAAAAGATACGGACGAGCAAAGTTGGAGATTTTGATGAAATAATATCCCTAGAATTGCGCAGGAATTGCTGAATCCGCAAAAAAAAAAGAGCCGTTGGGATTTTTTTTTTCCGTTGCCTTTATATCCGTTGGAAAGCGCCCGATCGTTACGATTCTCCCATTCTTTGATCTCCAAGAATTCAGCGATTCTCTCCATTTGATTCTTCTCTCAAGATCTTCAAGACTCAGCAATGGTGTTCACACGAGCGGAGAGATCTGCAGCCAAAAAGAAGGCTGATGACGCAGCTGAAGCGGCTGCGAGGGAAGCGCTTCTCGCCCTTGCAGACGATGGTGCCGTTCGCACCGGTCCTCTTCCCAAGCTTCCTATTCGTAGGAAGAAGTGGAGGGTGGTCACTGAGATCCCTGCTGGACCGTCTGAGCCAGTGGGCACGCCCAAGAAACGCCGGTGGAGTGTCAAGACGGCCGCCGAACCAAGCACAGCCAAGACTCCCTCTGTGGAGAGTCAAGAAACTGATCGTGCATCCCACGAGTCAGCCAAAGAAGGTTCGTCGCCGTCTGCATCACCTGCGCACAGCCCTTCACCATCTGAACCATTGCCAAGCGCAGAATCATCACCGCCTGCACAGAGCCCCGAGTTGTCTCCAGCACCTCAGAGTTCTGATCCGACACCTGCAGCAGCGCAGAGTCCTGAACCACCATCTTCGCCACGGAGTTCTGCGCAGACACCATCAGCAGAGCACAATTCTCCACAGCCTGATCCTGAATTCCCATATGGGGATTATCAAGAGTCCACGCCGGGCAGTGGAGATGCTGGTGAAGCCGAAGTCTTCTCTCCTATGAGGGAAGATAGCCCTGCCGAGCCTGCACAGCAGGACGATTCTATGGAGGAGACGTTGGGGGCATGCTTCCCGCAACTCAACATCAAGGCTAGGCTCAAGAAGAAGAAGAAGGCCAGAATTGATAAGGCCAAGAAGTTGAAGAAAAAGAAGGCCAAGAAGGTGCCGTCGACAGACAAAGAGAGTACTGAGCCTTCGCTCAAACGTCTCAAGGTGGAGGCTGCTGAATCATCCAAACCAGCAGATAAGGGGAAGGCTAAACTCTACCCTGAAGACGAACCTCCGTCAGTGAGGTATGTCTCATCTGATGCTGAATCCAGGGGTGCTGAGCTAAGGAAGAGGGACCTGTTGCACGAGAAAGGCTTCCTCGACCGACTTGCTGACCTGCCGCAGTTCTTGCGCGCAGGGGTGATCAACCACGGCTGGGAGGAATTCTGCAGACCGCCTAATCCAGCATACACGAGCATGGTGTATGATTTCTACGCTAATGTGCTTAGCCCTGAGGATGGCCTGTCTGTGGTCAGAGGGGTAGAAGTAGATTTCTCCGCCAAGGCCATCAACGAAGCATTTGGTCTCAAGGGCCAACCTCATACAGATTATGCACGGATAGTTGATGAGCCGACTGAGGCAGTGCTGGAAGAGGCCATTCGCACAATTGGCCAGCCTGAAGCAGCGTGGACTGTCTCACGCAATGGGAGGCACACCTTAATGAGTGCCAATCTGACAGCAAAGGCAGCTGTTTGGTTTGCCTTTGTGAGGAGAAAGCTGTCCCCTGTGACCCACGAGACGACAATCAACCAGAGTAGATCACTGCTGGTCTATGCCATCATGCGCGGTCTCACGGTCAATGTGGGGGAGATCATGTCAGCTGCCATTGCTGAGTGCGCAAAGAAAGGTAAGGGACCCTTGTTTTTCCCTAATACCATAACCAAGCTATGTTTGCTTGCAGGAGTCCCCACCGAGCGCTTGGAGCAGCAGCTGCCTTACACAGGCCATTTGGAGCTGCCTGCTAACCTGAGGCTGAGAAGAAAGGGGAATATGGAGTTTGAATTGGATAGGCTGGCTGCTGAACAGTCCCTATCCATGGCCTGCTTGATGGACATGCAGAGGAGAATGGCTCAATGGGCCAACTATGCGCAGGCAAGGGATAAGGAAGTTGCAGACCAGCTGGGGTGCATCTTCCCGGACTTCCCTACCAATCTCCTAACTCCATGGGTGCCCCCACGACCAAGGCAACCAGATGAGGATGACGAAAATTGAGTGCTGGTTTGAAGTGCACTAAAGGGAGTATTGCTGTTCCCTTAGAAAAAAAAAACAATTTTTCTGCTTTCTGATAGGATCATGTGCATTATGCTGTTTTGTGTTCAACTTTTGATCTGTTTTTAATGTTTAGTTTTATGTGTTTTCTTTTGCTTAGTCTAGTCTGATGTTAGCTGAATAGGTAGGATAGTTTAGCTTTATTTTTAGGATGCGTGAGTAACAGGAAAAAGCATGCTAGGGGCCTGAATCAATGTTAAATCTGCCCGGATTGAATTGCGAAATAATTGCGGTTCCCGCAATTTTTGTGACTGATTGCATGTTTTGGACTGTCTGTTTAGTTCGGCTGTGATCTGTTATATTCTATCTTTTGCTGCTCGCATGACTACCTTATATAGCTGATCTTCAAGCATGCTGGATGAGTGTCATAGGACACCCTTTGATAGTTTAAATTAGCCTCTGAATAGTGCTCAGCATGCATAAACCATCAGTCCTTAAACTGTCTGTTTTGACAAATTTTCTGCTGCTGGAATAATTGCTTTTAGAATGTTTTGCCTATGCCTAGGATTTTTAGATTCTCTTTGTTTTACTTTAGACTAGATGCTTCTTGGACAAGTTTGGGGGTGTGCCACCTCAAACACTCATTGGGGACAATGAGTAGTTGAAGTTTGGGGGAGGCCACCCTAGGCCTAGGAACATTCCTCTCTCCCTTAGAAACATAAGCATTCTTCTTCTCCTTTAAAAAAAAAAAAAATGATGAGCTAAAAAAAAAAATGAAAAAAGAATAAAGGGGGGGAGTTTCTCTTAGGTTGCTGAGTAATCAGTGCCAAGTGTGTAA
Source organism: Herpetospermum pedunculosum (assembly GCA_028017165.1). Classification (NCBI taxonomy): domain Eukaryota; kingdom Viridiplantae; phylum Streptophyta; class Magnoliopsida; order Cucurbitales; family Cucurbitaceae; genus Herpetospermum; species Herpetospermum pedunculosum. Next base: position 57,774,686 of record CM051526.1, on the reverse strand, counting down.
CCCACAAGTGGCGTTGCATCAAAAGGCAACCAAAGGAGAGGCTCCACCTAAGTAAGAAAAAGGAAAAAATAGGGAAGAAGAATGTATACCTAGGAGTTATAACTTTGTGGCTTAGATGTCCTATTTAAAAAGAACTCTGGTCCTCAATTAGCTAAGCACAAAGTTGTAACTTGTAGGGTTGTTTAGGGAGATGAGTGTTTATCCAATGTAGTGATGCCAGGGTTTAGGTTGTTCTCTAAAAGTACTACTGTCACTGTTAATACTAAGACTGGCATGACTCTAAGGAATCCTAGACACATTAAAAATAAAGCTAGAAGCATGTACTGAGTCTGGAGTAAAGCTTGGTAGAATTTGAAACCTTAGGGATAGTGGCATGATGTCATAAAAGTAGCTAGATCAGTAGTAGGGGGTTAATGAAAACAGCAGGTATAGTAGGCAGGTGAAGTCAGAAGAAGCTTGATAAGGAGGTTAGTTCTAAACTTAGAAGTGTGTCACAGGACAGCACTGCTAGAGAGAGGGATATAGGGGAGTCGGTGAGTAGTTAAAAAAAGAAGAAACAGCAGCCTAAGTAAGTCCTTAGTATGCTTGAGGACAAGCAAAGCCTTAAGTTTGGGGGTGTGTTAAGTCTCTGAAAGTGACTTATTTAGGACCCATTTAGCTTAGGAAGATGTACACTTTTAGGTGTTTTTGTTAGCATTTAGCCTAAACCTATGCTTTAATATGAGAATTAGAAGAAGGTAGCTAATATAGGACTTATGTACAATAGGTAGAAAAAGGGTTGAAAACCGAAGGAAAAGAATGAAAAAATGAGCATTGCGAATGAATTGCGAAAACATTGCGGTGACCGCAATTATTCAAGTGAAAACCGTAAGTTGACTGATCTTTTTCTGTTAATTTCCGTTATTTCAGGGATTCGTTCTTTCTCCTCCATCCATTCTGATATATGACGTTGAAGATTGATGGTTCTCCTTGGCCCAAACGCACCTGCAAACTACTATAAAAGGGGGTCAAAGTCGGAGGTTTGATCATCATTCGAAGCGCAGAAGTCTTCCCGCAGTCCATCATTTCTCTCTGTTTTCCTTTGCCGTCTGTTGGAGTGAGAGTCTCAGCTGTTGGAATCGATAATCTGATAGGAAGGAGAGAAGATTCTTCTTCTCTCTCGATTGGATTCATCCAAGCAAGGCTTACCTCTCATCCCTTCCATTCGAGCCGTCTGCAACGAAGCTTTTCAGCACCCTTTACTGTTTTTCTATCGTTCTTCTTCTTAGTTCCAGTTTGATTCTTGTTGTTCTTAGCCTAGTGTTTTAATTACTGCATTTCGTTGTTGTCTGTCTTTGAATCATTTCTTTTAAAGCTTTCCTTTGTCGTTCAAACACTCAAAGTAATCAAAGTACAATTTTGCATTTCACAGTTTCTACCTTGTTCTGCTACGGTTTTGTCTTGCTGTTTTAAGCACATTTATCTTCTAAGCATGTCTGTTTTATCTACCCTTTATGTTCTTCATATATCCATGAGTAGCTAAATCACTTAGGGGCATGCTAATGACAGAACTATAGGCTAAAAAACGTGAACCAAGCATGTAGGATCGCCTTCGAAACATTGATTGTATGTAAGCTTCATCCCACGGGCAATTTCGATTGGCCATCCATTTTGTCCAAAGAACTCCTAACCTCTGGAAGGAGTAAGAGTTCAGAGTCATATAATCATGCTAGCCTTTCATGGTAATCAGGAAACGGCCTAGGAATAGGCGTTTCCCTAGTACAAACTGAACACTCCTGTTTTAACAAGATGCTTAAGACCTTACTTTGAAGTCGAGTAAACTTAAGACTCTAATGCATGGAATCGGACGATACTTGAGATAGAGTGAGTTTGATGTATAGAGAGTAGATCCAGTGCTTGAGAATCGTATAAAACTGCCTATAGGATAGTCATTAGTAGCCCTCAATTCACCTATTTACACACGTACACTGCTGTTTAATTGCGGAAACATTGCGGTCCTCGCAATTCTGCCATTTTATCATTCTGTTTAGCTGTTTTCTTTTTCGGTTATCAAATCCATCTCTTGTCCTTTGAGCCTGATTTTAACTTTAATTTGTTTATGTTATATTCCTTTACACATTCAGCAAAACTTAGATAATTAAAAACCAATTTTACCCCATCAAATTCATCCCATCTTTCTTAACAATCACACTTCGCGAATAGCTAAAAATGAGTCTCTGTGGAAAAAACGAATGAAATATACTTACTACTTGCTGTGAGACCATGTATGCTTGCATGTTCTAAGTGCTCTCTCTACCCTTTTGCATATTTATCTTTACACACTGAGCACGCAACATTATGCTAGGACAAAAGATTGACAAACTAACACACCCTGTATACTATGCTAGTAAGACACTTAATGAGGCACAATGTAATTACACAACCACGGAAAAGGAGATGCTAGCTGTAGTATTTGCCTGTGAGAAGTTTAGGAATTACATTGTAGGCACTAGGACAGTCGTGTACACTGACCATTCTGCCTTGAAATACCTCATGAGGAAGGCTGATGCTAAGCCTAGGTTGATTAGATGGGTGTTGTTGCTGCAAGAATTTGATCTAGACATTAGAGATAAGAAAGGCTGTGAAAATGTGGTTGCGGATCATCTTTCCAGATTGCAACATAATTGCGATAACATTGCGGAAACCGCAATTTCTGATGCCTTTATCGATGAGCATGTCTTTGTATTAGCACATCGTGATAACGATGAGGAACCTTGGTTTGCTGACATTGCTAACTTCCTTGCCTCGCAGGTACTACCAACTTTCAAGGGAAGCCAAGAGAAGAAGAGGTTCCTGCATGAAGCTAGGAAGTTCATATGGGATGATCCTACACTCTACAAGACATGTGCAGATGGTTTGCTGAGGAAGTGTGTGTCAGCTGCTGAGGCGAAGTCTGTGCTGCAGCACTGCCATACTGCTCCCTATGGTGGACACTTTGGTGGCCAAAGAACAGCTGAAAAGGTGTTCCAGAGTGGCTACTACTGGCCCACGATCTTCAAAGATGCCCATGAGTACGCACACAACTGTGATGAATGCCAAAGAACAGGTAACCTTAGTCGAAAGGATGAGATGCCTCTCACTTACATCCTAGAGTTAGAGCTCTTTGATGTGTGGGGCATTGACTTCATGAGACCATTTCCCCCATCAGCAGGTAACCTTTACATACTTGTAGCTGTAGACTATGTATCTAAATGGGTAGAAGCCATAGCATGTCCAAACAATGATGCCAAAACAGTCGTTAGGTTCCTTCATAGACATATCTTTACTAGGTTTGGAACACCTCGTGCTATAATTAGTGATGAAGGGACACACTTTATTAATAAAGCTATGGAAAAAGTGTTGGCTAAATACAATGTTAGACATAGAGTAGCCACCCCTTATCACCCACATTCGAATGGACAAGCTGAAATATCAAATAGGGAGATTAAAAACATACTCGAAAAAGTGGTCAAACCCAATAGAAAAGATTGGTCGTTTAAACTCGAGGATGCACTTTGGGCATATAGAACTGCATATAAGACACCCCTAGGTATGTCTCCTTATAGACTTGTGTATGGCAAAGCATGTCACTTACCATTCGAATTGGAAATTAAAGCATTTTGGGCCTTAAAAGAACTGAATTATCGCGTGACCGATGCGGGAACATTGCGGTCTCTGCAATTACATGAGCTTGATGAGCTTAGACATATGTCCTATGAAAATGCTAAAATGTATAAGGAAAAGACTAAGATTTGACATGATAGTAGACTTAGGATTAAGGACTTTAAGAAAGGCCAGCTTGTCCTATTATTTAACTCACGGTTGAGATTATTTCCAGGCAAACTTAAGTCCAGATGGTCAGGTCCTTTTGTGATAACTAACGTGTTTGTTCATGGTGCAATCGAGATTAGGAACCTGCAACACGAGCAACCGTTCATGGTTAATGGTGCACGGTTGAAGCATTATTATGAGGAAGGAGATGTGAAGACTCTCTCGGCCTTCCTCTTGACTGAAACGTGAAAATAAGAGCGAGAGAGGACGAGTGATCACTGTGCTCGTCCATGCGAGGCTATGCCTTAGTTTATTTTTCGCTATTTTTTCGGTTACTATTTGTGTATATTCTTGTGTGATTTTTATTACGAATTTGATGTTGATTTTATTTCTTTTAATAGGGGATCGATAGAGGGAATCAAGGAGATGAATCCAGGATAAAAAATCAGGGAAGATATTGGGCCAAATCGAAGATTGAGTTGAGGAAATATGGGCATTTGAAACGAGGAAATCTCCAACGGCCATTTAATTGCGGTGGATTTGCTGAATCCGCAACAGAAATAGCCGTTGGGATTTCCATCATTACAAATAGCCGTTAAGATCGCGATGGCCCATACGCTTCCCCTATTCACTGAACTCCAAGAAAACTCTCTCCTTCTTCCTCTGCAATCCCTCTTTCTAGATTCCTACGATTCCACCATGGTGCTAACAAGAGCAGAGAGATCTGCATCCAAGAAGAAGGCCGACGACGCTGAGATCGCTGCGAGAGAGGCACTCCTTGCCTTGGCAGACGCTGAGGCCGCGCGAACTGAACGCCTTCCCAAGCTTCCTGTTCGCAAGAAGAAGTGGAAGGTAGTGACGGAGATCCCTGCTGGACCATCTGAACCAGCAGGAACGCCCAAGAAAAGGAAGTGGAAGATGGCTGTGGCCGACGCAGCAGTCAAGAAGAAGACTCCCTCTGTGGAGAGTCAAGAAAGTGGCCGTCCATCCTACGAGACGGCCAGGCAAAGCCGTTCTCCATCTCCACCAGCGCGAAGCCCTGAACCATCTCCGTCGCCACAGAGCTCTGAACAGACTCCACCACCGCAGAGCCCTGAAGCCTCACCCATCTCTCAGACGCCTGAACCTGAAATCCCAGAGGAAGAGCATCAAGAATCGGCGTGGGGCGATGAAGAAGCTGAAGAAGAGGAGGTCTTCTCTTCTTTGAAGGAAGTCAGCCCCGACAGCCTTGCAGAAGGGAATGATTCGATGGACGAGACATTGGGGGATTGCCTCCAACAGATCACAACCAAGGCGAGATTGAGAAAGAGAGCCACCAAGGTTGTCAAGGTCAAACGGCCCAAGGCTTCGAAGAAGTCCAAGAAAAAGAAAGCCAGGGGTAAGCCTTCATCACAGAAGGATAGTGGTGAGCCATCTCTGAAGAAGCTCAAGATCGAGGCTGCTGAATCAGCCAAACCAAAAGACAAGGGGAAAGCCAAGCTGTACCCCGAAGATGAGCCTCAATCTGTGAGGTATGTGTCCTCTGATGCTGAGTCAAGAGGCATGATAGCTCCATTTTGGAGCTATAATTATGTCCCTAATTCACGTTTATTATTGGCTTAATCTTGTTTATATGTGATTATTGCAGGTGTTCTCGGTAATTCGCCCTCGGGAGCGTTTCGGCGCTTTTCGGGGCTTAATATCGCAATTTAAAGGCCTAGGAACACTTCCCGGGAAGACCCGTGCAAAGGCATGAAGGTTGAGCACTTTTGGGAAATTGAAGGCAAAAATCCATGCATCAACCCGAGAGCTAGCGTCGAGCGACAGCGTCGCGACGCTAGCTCGACGCTGCCCAGCGTCGAGACGCTGCCATAGCGTCTCGACGCTCCGAAGTCTGAAGCGCTGAATTGAAGAAAAACCCGAGAGCAAGCGTCGAGCGACAGCGTCTCGACGCCACCCCGACTGCGCGCGCGCGTTATTTAGGGCGCAGCGTCGAGACGCTGCCCTAGCGTCTCGACGCTACGACGGATTACTTAAGTTTCTGTCCGATTTTAGCCGCCATTATCATCTTCTACCTCGAGCTCCGCGCCTGATTTGACGTCCAGCAGCTATTTTCCACCATGGGAGGGGCTAGGAAGCTCGATTTGAAGCCGTCCCACTCCACACAAGTCATGAGTGAGTAGATTTACCATTTTTGGCTCGGGATTGTAAGGATAAATGTAGTATGAACTCTTGGTGAGGTTGTAGGACTGAAATTCTGAATTGGTTGGATATTTTATTGAATTGAATTCTATTTCTTAGCTTAATCTATGAGAACGTTTGAATGATTTAGGACTAGGCACCCTTGATTTTGAGCATGTTCATTTGTTAAAGGATTTGATGCCGTGCCTCTCGTTTCCGTCGAGTAACAAGGAATTATGGCACCTTGAGCGTATTGGCGTCCTTACGCTCTTGGTGTTCGTTCTTCCCGAATTAGAATTCCAAATCGACATACTAATTTCGCGTCCAAATTAGATAGTTGTCACAGTTAGCTTGTTGCTACCGTTCGGTCTTGGGAGAGCGTTGGCCGCCAATGTCCGAACGGTACGCTTGATTAGCATGATTATTTATGTCTAATTAAATCCATGGAGTATGTCTGGGTTATTTATTAATTTTAGACGAGCTGTGCATTCGTTAATTTATTTAACCATAATACTCGTCATCCTATGATCCAAGAGGTTTGCTAAATTTATCCCCGATCATCCCGAGTCGGAAACTCCGTTAGCTAAGTTTTACCGTTTGCTTGTCCCCACCTAGTCAATTAGAAACCGACAATTCCCCCTTATTTTACTTATTTTAATAGTTTGCAAACTTAATTGAGATTAAGTCCAATTACCTTAATTCCCTGTGGATCGACCCCGTTGCCACTATTCTACAAATAGTTTAGTGAATTCGGGCACTTATAAATTCATTTTGGCGGGTCTCGACAACCCGATGATTGGCGATAGTTCAATAATATCGTTACCAAAATTGGCGCCGTTGCCGGGGAACTAAGTGTAATTCGGCCTAATTTAAATTTGATTTGTAAACTTTTGATTTTTACTTTAAAATTTTTGTTTATTCTTTTATTATTTGCAATTTTGATCTGTTTGTTTAAGTGTGCTAGAAGTGCCAAATTTTTGTTGAGAAAATGGAGATTGATGATGAGATTGGAGCCCCAAAAACGCTCAGACAGTGGACATCGTTTGCTATGGGTCACCAACCCTCTTGTATTTCCTACCCGGAAATTTCAGGTGAGTTTGTGCTTAAATCGGGTTTAATTGACCATTTACCCTCTTTTTGCGGTGAAGCAGATGAGGATCCTTATAAACATCTCAAGGCTTTTCAAATGACAAGTTCTGCGATGAAGCCAGGCGGCATTACTGAAGATCAGCTCTACCTGAGAGCTTTTCCATTCACCTTGAGAGGTGAAGCTCGAGATTGGCTGCATTACTTGCCATCGGGGACCATCTTTACTTGGGAGAAGTTGCAGAGTCTATTCTTGGAAAGGTATTTCCCAGCTTCAAAAGCCAGAGCCGTGAAAAAAGATATCCGCCAATTTGAGCAAGGAAAGGACGAGGCATTTCACGAATGCTGGGAAAGATTCATTAAACTCTGTGAAAAATGCCCGAACCATTTGATAACAGAAGCCGCGCTTATCGAATTCTTCTATGAAGGGTTGCTTCCGCATGACTGCCAGATGCTTGATGCAGCAAGTGGAGGAGCCCTTTGGGAGAAAACACCTGCGGAAGCCAGACAATTGATTTCTAATATGGCTGAGAACCGTCGCCAATACGGAGGAAGGAACGAGTACGCTAAAATGTCTACCGACATAGCAGAGCTCAAGGAACAAGTGTCTCAGGTATTTGGTTTAGTTCATACGATGCAGGAAAAATCATCTCAAGCTGTTTCTTCTATCTCAGGTCAAGCCATTGAAAGCATGTTCAAATCGCTCATGGAAGCTAGCAATGAGACAAGGTCGCAGATAAAATCTCTAAGAGATGAGTTCTCAGAGGTGAGGGAAAGAATGAGCAAGATCGAATCCAAAGCGGAAGGTGTTAGTGCGATAAACCTCAGAAGTGGTAAAGAGTTACCATCCCGTACCACTCCCGTGAGTCCTCCAAAAGATTCAGAGATATCTCCAGATAAGTGTTCTCAAGCACCCTCTGAAACTGTTGTAACTCCTCTTATTATTTCTATGAAGTCTTACACTCCCGTTGCTCCTTTTTCTAGTAGGCTGGCAAGGCCATCTAAGGAGGCCGACGATGCGGATGTTCTTGAGACACTGAGAAAGGTTGGGATCAATATACCGCTGCTTGATGCAATTCAGCAAATCCCAAGGTACGCAAAATTTCTAAAGGAGATGTGCACCATAAAGAGGAAGACTAAAAGTGCTGAGAGAGTCGTGGTAAGCAAGAATGTTTCTGCCCTGATAACCCAAGGTATTCCAAACAAATGCCAGGACCCAGGTATGTTCCTCTTGCCATGTACTATAGGGGATAGAGAAATCGAGCATGCTATGCTAGACTTAGGAGCTTCAATTAATGTTATGCCATACTCAGTCTACAAGAGCCTCGGTTTAGAAGGTATGCAGGAAACCAGTATAATTATCCAGTTAGCTAATAGGTCTTCTATTCGTCCTCTAGGATTGATTGAGGATGTGTTGGTTAAAGTTAAGGATTTGATATTCCCTGCTGATTTTTATGTGATAAAAATGGAAGAAAATACATCCACCACTTCTGTTTTACTTGGTAGACCATTCATGAAAACCGCTAAGACAAAAATTAATGTGCATGATGGAACCTTGTCTGTTGAGTATGAAGGGGATGTGTTCGAATTTAATGTATTTGATGCCATGAAACAACGTGCTGATGTGCATTCCGTCTGTAAAATTGATCTGATAGATACTTTAGAACAAGAAGAATGCATAACTGTTGTTGATGGGGATGACCCACTCGTTTTTACTGAAATTGTTGGCGAAGTTGAAAGTAGTGTTCCCATATTGACTGATACATCTGAACAACCTACTTTTGCTTTAGAGACATGTGAAAAGCCAACTAAAATATTACCATCTCTTTTGCAGGCTCCCAAGTTGGAATTAAAGGAGTTGTCGGGTCATCTCAAGTACGTGTACTTGGGGGAGGTGGAGACACTCCCGGTAATTATTTCCAAGGAGCTTACATCGGAGCAAGAAGGCGAGTTGATCGAGGTTTTGAAAAAGAACAAAAGAGCCATGGGATGGACATTGGCAGACTTGCACGGGTTGAGTCCAGTGCTGTGCATGCACAAGATTCGGCTAGATGAGGGAGCGAAGCCATCCCGAGAGCCTCAGCGGAGACTGAACCCTGCAATGAAAGAGGTAGTGTTGTCTGAGATACACAAACTCCTGGATGCAGGTATTATCTTTCCCATTTCTGATAGCCAATGGGTTAGCCCTATTCATGTTGTACCTAAAAAGACGGGCATAACTGTTATTAGAAATGATAAGGGGGAGTTAGTACCTAAGAGAGTACAAAACGGGTGAAGAATGTGTATTGATTTTAGAAAACTGAATGATGTGACTAAGAAGGACCACTTTCCTATTCCCTTCATAGATCAAATGGTGGAGCGTTTAGCTGGGAAACCATTCTTCTGTTTTCTTGATGGTTTTTCTGGGTTTTATCAAATTCCCATAGCCCAGGAAGACCAAGAAAAGACTACTTTTACTTGTCCATTCGGAACTTACGCATATAGGAGAATGCCCTTTGGGCTTTGTAATGCTCCAGGGACTTTTCAGCGATGCATGATGAGCATATTTTCTGAATTTGTAGAAAAATGCATCGAAGTCTTTATGGATGATTTTACTGTATATGGAAGTTCATTTAAAGATTGCCTGTTTAACTTGTCTAGAGTCATGGAAAGATGCATCGAAACTAATCTTGTTTTAAATTTTGAAAAGTGTCATTTCATGGCCAGTCAGGGCATAGTATTGGGTCACGTTGTGTCTGCTAAGGGGATAGAGGTTGATAAAGCAAAAATTGATGTAATATCTGATTTACCTTATCCCACAAATCTTTGGGAAGTACGTTCTTTTCTTGGTCACGCAGGTTTTTACCGCAGGTTCATTAAAGACTTCTCGAAGATAGTGACTCCGGTGACAAGCTTGCTGAAAAAGGATGTTCCATTCTGTTTTGACAAACAGTGCAAGCTTGCTTTTGATGTTCTGAAGAAGTGCTTGACTAACGCACCCATCATCCATCCACCGCAGTGGGGGACTCCTTTCGAGATCATGTGCGACGCAAGCAATTATGCCGTAGGCGCTGTGTTGGGCCAGAGGATAGACAAGAAGAGTCATGTGATTTATTATGCCTCTAGGACGCTCAATTCCGCGCAGATCGGTTACACAACAACAGAGAAGGAGCTGCTTTCCATAGTTTTCGCTCTTGATAAATTTCGGCCATATATTCTTGGATCTAAAGTAATTGTTTTTTCTGATCATGCAGCGGTTCGATACTTGATGAACAAGAAAGACTCGAAGCCTAGACTGCTCAGATGGGTATTATTACTCCAGGAGTTCGACGTCTCTGTTCAGGACAGAAAAGGATCAGAAAATACCGTTGCTGACCACTTGAGCCGTATTGTGCGTAACGAGGACGACTTGCCTCTGAATGATGAGTTCCCTGATGAAGTTCTCTTCCAGGTAAGTGTGGAGACACCATGGTACGCCGACATTGTCAATTACTTGGTCACAGGTACGTTCCCATTCGATTTTTCATATAATCAAAGGGCTAAGCTGAAAAGCGAAGCCAAGACGTATGTTTGGGAAGAGCCCATTTTATGGAAATTTTGTGCTGACCAGGTAATTAGGAAGTGCGTCCCTAAGTCTGAACATAGGTCCATCCTTACCTTTTGCCATGAATTTGCATGTGGGGGACACTTTGGGCAAAATAGGACTGCGAGAAAAATTTTAGATTGTGGGTTTTTCTGGCCATCACTGTTTAAGGACTGTTATGAGTTTTGTAAATCTTGTGATCAGTGTCAGAGAAAAGGGACCATCACTAGTAGGAATGAAATGCTCCAAAACCCCATTTTAACTTGTGAAATTTTTGAGGTCTGGGGTATGGATTTTATGGGACTCTTTCCCCCTTCATTTGGTTTTGTCTATATCTTATTGGCTGTGGACTACGTGTCTAAATGGGTGGAAGCCAAAGCCACCAAAGTTGATACCGCTAATGTTATTTCCAGTTTTGTCAAATCCAACATTTTTAGCAGGTATGGAGTTCCACGAGCCATCATAAGTGACCAGGGGAGCCACTTCTGCAACAAAACGATCCAGGCATTGATGAGGAAATATGGGGTCAATCATAAAATCTCTACCCCGTATCATCCTCAGACCAATGGTCAAGCAGAAGTTTCCAATTGAGAAGTGAAGAGCATCCTCGAGAAAACAGTAAGTCCAGGAAGGAAGGATTGGAGTCTGAGGCTGGACGATGCTTTGTGGGCTTACCGTACGGCTTACAAAACCCCCATAGGGATGTCTCCCTACCGGATGGTTTATGGTAAAGCCTGTCATCTCCCTGTGGAGATCGAGCACAAAGCTTACTGGGCCGTGAAGAAGTGCAACATGGACTTTGACTTGGCGGGCGAAGAAAGACTCCTCAAATTGCAAGAACTGGAGGAGCTTCGCCTGGATGCATATGAGAACTCGAAGACCTACAAGGAAAAGACCAAAATGTTCCACGACAGACGAGTCGTCAGAAAACACTTCGAAGTTTATCAGAAGGTCCTCTTGTTCAACTCCCGCCTGAAGTTCATGCCAGGTAAACTTCGTTCCAGGTGGCTTGGTCCTTTCATTATCACTGATGTTCATCACTATGGTGCAGTCAAGATTCAGAGCCTAGATACAGAAAAAGAATACACGGTGAATGGCCAGCGATTAAAGATCTTTCATGAGGGAATGTCAGAGGACTTCGACGATCATGCCTACTTGAAAGAGCCTGATTATGAGAAAGGATAAATTGAGTTTTGGTAAAGTCGAGCAATCGACTCTAAAACTTTGCGCTACTCGGAGGCACCCGAGCTTGAACTGTACATGCTTTTTGTTTCCTTACCGTCTTTAGGATTAATTTAGATTTCTACTCTGATGTTGTGAATTTTCAGGTGAAACAATGGCTCATCCTTGCGGTTTATTGGCTAAGGTTAAAGCGCACTCTCCAACCCTCTAAGTCACAATTCAGGGAAGGTTTTCTTTCCTTTCGTTTTGACTGTGCATATTTGGTCCAATGAGGACATTGTCAATTTCTAAGTTGGGGGTGGTGGGTTGTGCCTTATAAAGGATTGTCGAGCTTTATTGTGGAATCCTGATTAACTTGTTGAGCTATGGAGAAAGCATACTTGTCCGATTATGAAATTCTGTGATGTACTGCTAAGGTCTTCGTATGCGTGTTTGTTGTGAAATTGAGTATAATTGCATATGTTAAGGCCGTTTTGAAATTTTTTTCAAGTTATTTCCCTGTTTAAGCTTCGCATGTTAGCACTCTATCTTGGATCTGTGGGTTTAGGGTAGCTCTGTTTGTTTTGAAATTCGTTGTCACCTCGAAAGGCAACCTTAGGATGGGCTAAGATTCGCTCTTGTTTGTAATCCGTGCGCTTCAAATTTTAACATGATTTTTAGACTAAAAGAAAAATGAATGCAAGTTATTAAAAGAAAATAATCTCATGAGGCGTTCCTCCTTCTTGAGTTGCCTTAGTAGTCAGGAGCGGTCGTGTAACCCACGGTCGCCACTGCATGAAAAGGATGCACAAAGAAGTGAACGCTAGTCCTTAAAAATGTGAATTTTGCCCGTAGTCAGATGCACTGTGCAATGAAATTGCAGGCAAGCTGAAACGAAAGTAAGATTGACATGTTAGGCGCTCATGAAGATCAAAGAAAATGAGAGAAAAGATGCCTTGCGTTATATTACTTGCATAGACGATGAATTGCCCTTAGACTGTTCTGTTAAGCCATAAGTAGGGGGAAAGCGAAGTTTTAGGATAGATAGAGCTGTTCTAAGCCTGTTGAAATCTAAGATCGAGGAGCTAAGTCCGAAGCATAAATAGGGAAGCATCTTTAAATTTTTCGAATTGTTCTTAACTCATGCATGCATGCAGCTGTTTCTTTCAAATACAAATGCCCTGTCTTTTCCAATACTGAGAATCGAGTCCCTAGCATGTATTCTCGTTTTATTTGATTAATCAGAATTCCACCTTGCTCGAGGACTAGCAAGATTTAAGTTGGGGATGTTTGATAGCTCCATTTTGGAGCTATAATTATGTCCCTAATTCACGTTTATTATTGGCTTAATCTTGTTTATATGTGATTATTGCAGGTGTTCTCGGTAATTCGCCCTCGGGAGCGTTTCGGCGCTTTTCGGGGCTTAATATCGCAATTTAAAGGCCTAGGAACACTTCCCGGGAAGACCCGTGCAAAGGCATGAAGGTTGAGCACTTTTGGGAAATTGAAGGCAAAAATCCATGCATCAACCCGAGAGCTAGCGTCGAGCGACAGCGTCGCGACGCTAGCTCGACGCTCCGAAGTCTGAAGCGCTGAATTGAAGAAAAACCCGAGAGCAAGCGTCGAGCGACAGCGTCTCGACGCCACCCCGACTGCGCGCGCGCGTTATTTAGGGCGCAGCGTCGAGACGCTGCCCTAGCGTCTCGACGCTACGACGGATTACTTAAGTTTCTGTCCGATTTTAGCCGCCATTATCATCTTCTACCTCGAGCTCCGCGCCTGATTTGACGTCCAGCAGCTATTTTCCACCATGGGAGGGGCTAGGAAGCTCGATTCGAAGCCGTCCCACTCCACACAAGTCATGAGTGAGTAGATTTACCGTTTTTGGCTCGGGATTGTAAGGATAAATGTAGTATGAACTCTTGGTGAGGTTGTAGGACTGAAATTCTGAATTGGTTGGATATTTTATTGAATTGAATTCTATTTCTTAGCTTAATCTATGAGCACGTTTGAATGATTTAGGACTAGGCACCCTTGATTTTGAGCATGTTCATTTGTTAAAGGATTTGATGCCGTGCCTCTCGTTTCCGCCGAGTAACAAGGAATTATGGCACCTTGAGCGTATTGGCGTCCTTACGCTCTTGGTGTTCGTTCTTCCCGAATTAGAATTCCAAATCGACATACTAATTTCGCGTCCAAATTAGATAGTTGTCACAGTTAGCTTGTTGCTACCGTTCGGTCTTGGGAGAGCGTTGGCCGCCAATGTCCGAACGGTACGGTTGATTAGCATGATTATTTATGTCTAATTAAATCCATGGAGTATGTCTGGGTTATTTATTAATTTTAGACGAGCTGTGCATTCGTTAATTTATTTAACCATAATACTCGTCATCCTATGATCCAAGAGGTTTGCTAAATTTATCCCCGATCATCCCGAGTCGGAAACTCCGTTAGCTAAGTTTTACCGTTTGCTTGTCCCCACCTAGTCAATTAGAAACCGACAATTCCCCCTTATTTTACTTATTTTAATAGTTTGCAAACTTAATTGAGATTAAGTCCAATTACCTTAATTCCCTGTGGATCGACCCCGTTGCCACTATTCTACAAATAGTTTAGTGAATTCGGGCACTTATAAATTCATTTTGGCGGGTCTCGACAACCCGATGATTGGCGATAGTTCAATAATATCGCTACCAAGGCACTGAGTTAAGGAAGAGGGACCTGCTCCATGAGAAGGGGTTCCTTGACGCGCTCGCAGACCTGCCACAATTCTTGCGCGCAGGGATCACCAATCATGGCTGGGAAGAGCTGTGCAGACCGCCCATCCCCGCCTACTCCAGCATGGTGTATGATTTCTACGCCAACTTGATGAACCCTGAGGATGGCCTATCTGTGGTCAGAGGAGTCGAGGTGGATTTCTCAGCTAAGGCAATCAATGAAGCCTATGGCCTCAAGGGGCAAAAGCACACTGACTATGCCAGGATCGTTGATGCGCCAACAGAGGTTGTCCTGGAGGAAGCAATTCGGATCATTGGCCAACCTGAGGCAGCGTGGACAGTTTCACGCAATGGGAAGCACACCCTGATGAGTGCTACCCTCACAGCCAAGGCAGCTGTCTGGTTTTCCTTCGTGCGGAGGAAGCTGTCCCCAGTGACCCACGAGACCACCATCAACCAAGGCAGATCGCTGCTGGTCTATGCGATCATGAGGGGCCTCACAATCAACGTTGGTGAGGTCATTGCAGCCTCAATCGCAGACTGCGCCAAAAAGGGTAAGGGTCCACTTTTCTTTCCTAATACAATTACTAAGCTCTGCTTACGTGCAGGGGTTCCAATCGAGAGGATGGAGAGGCAGCTGGCCTACACGGGGCACCTGGAGTTGCCTACTGCCTTGAGGATGCGAAGGAAGGGGAACATGGAGTTCGAGCTGGATGGCCTGGCTGCTGCTCAGTCTCTGTCAATGGCCTGTCTGATGGATCTGCAGAAGAAGATGGCTCAATGGGCCACATATGCGCAGGCAAGGGATAAGGATGTTGCTGACCAATTGGGCTGCATCTTTCCTGAGTTCCCCACGGACTTGCTGACACCATGGGCGCCTCCAAGACCACGGAGGGATGATGATGATGAGGACATCTGAGTGCTAGGCTGATTAGCACTCAAGGGAGTATTTATGTTCCCTAAAAGAAAAAAAATCAAACTGCTTTTCGTTAACTGTGTGAATTCTGCTATTTTGGAATCAATTTTGATCTGTTTTTAGTTCTTTATTTTTAGTGTTTAAATTTGTTTAGTGTAGTCTGATGGTAGCTGAATAGGTAGATTAGTTTAGTTTCCTTTTTGTATAGCTTAAATGACTGGAAAGAGCATGCATAGGGGCCTTGATCACTGATATACCTGCCCTGTATCCATTGCGAAATAATTGCGGAATCCGCAATTTTTGTTAGTAATTGCATGTTTTTGACCGACTGTTTAGTTAGGCTGGTTCTGTTTAATTTTGTTCTTTTGCTGCTATCTTGACTACCTTATATAGCTTATCTAAATGCATGCTGGATGAGTGTCATAAGACACCTTTGATAGTTTAAATTATCTTCTCAAAATTGCTCAGCATGCGTAGCTTTAAGTCCTTCCCTACCTGTTTTTATAAATTTCTGCTGCTGTGATGTTTGCTTTTAGAATGTTCTGTCTATGCCTAGGGCTTTTAGATTCTCTTTGTTTTACCTTAGACTAGATGCTTCTAGGACAAGTTTGGGGGTGTGCCACCTCAGACACTCATTGGGGACAATGAGTAGTTTAAGTTTGGGGGAGGCCACCCTAGGCCTAGGAACATTCCTCTCTCCCTTAAAGCATAAGCATTCTTCTTCTCCTTTACAAAAAAATGATGAGCTGAAAAAAAATTGAAAAATAGAATAAAGAGGGGTGTCTCTCTTAGGTTGCTGAGTAATCAGTGCCAAGTGTGTAACCCACAAGTGGCATTGCATCAAAAGGCAACCAAAGGAGAGGCTTTACCAAAGTAAGAAAGAAAAAAAGGAAGAAGTAGGGAAGAAGAATGTATACCTAGGAGTTGCAACTTTGTGGCTTAGATGTCCTGAATAAAAAGAACTCTGATCCTCAATTAGCTGAGCACAAAGTTGTAGCTTGTAGGGTTGTTTAGGGAGATGAATGTATGTCCAATGTAGTGATGCCAGGGTTTAGGTTGTTCTCTAAATGTACTACTGTCACTGTTAATACTAAGACTGGCATGACTCTAAGGAATCCTAGGTAGCTCAAAAGTAAAAACTAGAAGCATGTACTGAGTCTGGAGTAAAGCTAGGTAGAATTTGAAACCTTAGGGATAGTTGCACGATATGACAGAAGCAAGTAGATCAGTCGTAGGGAGTTAATGAAGCAGTAGGAGCATTAGGCGTGCGAAGTCAGAAGAAGCAAAATAAGAGGATAGTTGTAAACTTAGAAGTGTGTCACAAGACAGCACTGCTATAGATAGGAATTTAGGGGAGTCAGCAAGTGGTTAGAAAGGATAAAAACAGCAGCCTAAGTAAGTCCTTAGTTTGCTCGAGGACGAGCAAAACCTTAAGTTTTGGGGTGTGTTACGTCTCCAAAAGTGACTATTTTAGGACTTATTTGTGTTAGGAAGTCGTGCATTTGTGAGTGTTTTTGATAGGATTTAGCTTGAACCTATGCTTATATATGAGAATTAGAAGAGGGAAGCTAAATTAGGACTTGTATGCAAAAGGAAAGAAAAATAATGAAAATCGAAGTTAGAAGAATGAAAATTGTGCATTGCGGAGGCATTGCGGAAACATTGCTAAAACCGCAATGTTTTAAGTGAAATCCGTAAGTTGGCTAACCTTTTTCTGTTGTGATCCGATATTTCAGGGATTCGTTCTTTCTCCTACATCCATTTTGAAGTACGACGTTGAGGATGGATGGTTCTCCTTGGCCCAATCGCACCTGCAGAATACTATAAAAGGAGGTCAAAGAGGAGGGTTTAATCATCATCCGAAAGCGTAGAAGTCTCTTCGCAGTGCAGTCTTTTACATTCATTCTTTTTTCCGTCTGTTGGTTTGAGAGGTTCAGCTGTTGGAGTCGACAATCTGATAGGAAGGAGAGAAGATTCATCTTCTCTCCTGATTGGATTCATCCAAGCAAGGCTTACCTTTCTCTCCCTTCAGCCGAGGCGTCTGCGACGAGGCGATCAAGCTCACTTTACTTGCTTTCTGTCTTTTCATTTCCAGCACCGTTTGTTGTTATTTCTTTTTCATTAGTTAATCCATTCCATTTCGTTGCTTTCTGTCTTTATGTTAGTAACTTTAAGTCTTCATATGTTCATTCAAACAATTGATTAATCAAAGCACAATTCATCATTTTACACTTTGTCTTTATCTTCTCTGCCTACTGTATTCCCTTGCTGTTTTGTCTTTCATTTCCTTCTAAGCATGTCTACTTCATCTATTATTTCTGTTCTCTCTACATCCATGAGTAACTAAGTCACATAGGGGCATGCTAATGACAATACTATAGGCTAAAACACGTGAACCAAGCATGTAGGATAGCTCTCGAATGCATTGATTGTATGTAAGCTTCATCCCACGGGCAATTTCGATTGGCCATCCATTTTGTCCAAAGAACTCCTAACCTCTGGAAGGAGTAAGAGTTCAGAGTCATACACTCATGCTAGCCTCTCAAGGTAACCAGAAAACGACCTAGGAATAGGCGTTTTCCTAGTACAAATCATAACTTACTGCTTTAACAAGATGCTTAAGACCTTACTTGGACATGAGTAAACTAAAGAATCTAATGCATGAAATCGGAAGATACATGAGAATGAGATAGTTCGATGCATAGTGAGTTGATCCAATGCTTGAGAATCGTGTGAAAATGCCTATAGAGGAGTCGTTAGTAGCCCTTGTTTCTCCATTTTACACACTTTCGCTCTTAGTAACATTGCGGTAAAATTGCTGTTCTCGCAATTCTATTAAGTTAAAAATTCTGCCTAGCTATTTTCCTCTTCGTTTATTAATCTCTTCTCTTTACGTTTGAGTTTATCATTGACTTGCACTTGTTCATGTTGCTATCCTTTATATATTCATTAGTAATTAGGCATTTTTAAACCAAATCTACCCCATCAAATCCACCCATTCTTGCTTAACAATACACTTCACGAGTAGCTAATAATAAATCTCTGTGGGAAAACGAATGAAAAAATACTTACTACTTGCTATAAGATCATGTATGCTTGCATGTTCTGAGTGCTCTTTTATTGCTTATTTCTTTTACACATTGAGCACGCAACAGCTCGCTTGGAGGCTTTCGGTCGCTTGGCTTTCACGATCACAGGCGCCCTCTTCTTGAGGCGTGCCTTGGTGGTGATCTGCTGGAGGCAATCCCCCAATGTCTCGTCCATGGAGTCCTTGCTTCCCCCCTCCGCAGGGCTGTCAAGACTGACTTCCCTTAAAGGGGATAAGACCTCCTCGTCCTCTGCCGGCTCTTCACTTGGCACTGAGTCTTGGTGCTCTTCAGGTGGAGCTTCAGGCTCTGGCGTCTGTGGAGAAGGCTCCGGGCTCTGTCTGGCCGTCTCATATGATGGTCGGCCACTCCCACGACTCTCCTCGCTGGGAGTCTTGTCTTTGATCAGTGGATCCTCCACCGCAACCGTCCACTTCCGTTTCTTGGGTGTACCGACTGGTTCAGACGGACCAGCAGGTATCTCAGTCACCACCTTCCACTTCTTTCGTCGCACTGGTAGCTTCGGAAGTCGTGAGGGCTGCGCATCATCGGCGTCTGCTAAGGAAAGCAACACCTCTCTCGCAGCTTCTTCTGCGTCAGGCGACTTCTTCTTCGCTGTGGAACGATCTGCTCGTGTGGATACCATTGTCGTTCTGTGAAGATCTGAAGGTAGGAGATGCAGAGGAAGAAGAAGACTGAATTCTTGAGGGCCAACGGATGGAGAAAACGTAGGGGGAGGGGATCAACTGACGGCTATTTGTACTCGAGTGTATCCCAACGACTCTATTCTGTTGCGGATTCAGCAAATCTGCCGCAATAAATTCGCATAGCCGTTGAGATATTTCGTTATTTAAATCGCAAGATTCAGCAACCCGAATCCTTGATTTAGCCCGATTTTCTTCGTGGATTTTCACCCCTTGATTCATCTCCTTGATCTCCTCTTAAAGATCTCCTACTAAAATTCACCTAATTAACACAAAAATCCGTGATTAACACTAAAAATAAACACACAACACCAACCGAAAATACGAAAGAAAAAAAACTAAGGCATAGCCTTCTAATGGATGAGCACAGTGGTCACTCATCCCCTCTCGATTCGTTTCTCAAGCTTCAGATAAGAGGAAGGCCGAGAGTGTCTTCACATCCCCTTCCTCATAGTAGTGCTTCAGCCTTACACCATTCACCATAAACGGCTGCCCGTGGTTGAGGTTTCTAATCTCAATAGCACCATGAACAAACACGTTAGTTATCACAAAAGGACCTGACCATCTAAACTTAAATTTGCCTGGAAATAACCTTAACCTTGAGTTAAACAATAAGACATGCTGACCCTTTTTAAAGTCCTTGATCCTAAGTCTACTATCATGCCAAATTTTAGTTTTTTCCTTATACATTTTAGCATTTTCATAGGACATATGTCTGAGCTCATCTAACTCATGTAATTGCAGAGACCGCAAAGTTCCAGCATCGGTCACGCAATAATTTAGTTCTTTTAAGGCCCAAAAGGCTTTGATTTCCAATTCGAAGGGAAGATGGCATGTTTTTCCATACACTAGCCTATAAGGGGACATACCTAGGGGTGTTTTATATGCAGTCCTATATGCCCAAAGTGCATCATCTAACTTAAAAGACCAATCTTTTCTATTAGGTTTGACCACTTTTTCAAGTATGTTCTTAATCTCCCTATTGGATATTTCAGCTTGTCCATTCGAGTGTGGGTGATAAGGGGTTGCTACTCTATGCCTAACATTGTATTTAGCTAACACCTTTTCCATGGCTTTATTAATAAAGTGAGCTCCTTCATCACTAATTATTGCACGTGGTGTACCAAACCTTGTAAAAATATGCCTATTAAGAAACTTAATGACTGTTTTGGCATCATTTGATGGACATGCTATGGCTTCTACCCATTTAGATACATAGTCTACAACTACAAGTATATAGAGATTACCTGCAGAAGGAGGAAATGGTCCCATGAAGTCGATGCCCCACACATCAAAGAGTTCCAACTCTAAGATGTAGGTGAGAGGCATCTCATCCTTCCTACTGAGATTACCTGTCCTTTGACACTCATTGCAGCTGTGTGCATGTTCGTGTGCATCCTTGAATATCGTGGGCCAGTAATAGCCACTTTGGAACACCTTTGCAGCCGTTCTTTGGCCACCAAAATGCCCACCATAGGGAGACGTATGGCAGTGCTGCAACACTGACTTTGCCTCAGCAGCTGATACACACTTCCTTAGTAATCTGTCTGCACATGTCTTGTAAACTGTAGGATCGTCCCAGATGAACTTCCTAGCTTCATGTAGGAACCTCTTCTTTTCTTGCCCTCCTTTGAAAGTTGGTAGCACCTGCGAGGCAAGGAAGTTAGCAATATCCGCAAACCAAGGTTCCTCATCGTTATCACGATGTGCTAACACAAAGACATGCTCATCAACAAAGGCATCAGATATTGCTGGCTCAGCAATTTTATCGCAATTATGTCGCAATCGAGATAAATGGTCAGCAACGACATTTTCGCATCCTTTCTTATCTATAATGTCTAGATCAAACTCTTGCAACAATAATACCCATCTAATTAACCTAGGCTTCACATCAGCCTTCCTCATTAGATATTTTAGTGCAGAGTGATCGATGTACACAATGGTTCTAGTTCCTACAATGTAATTCCTAAACTTTTCACAGGCAAACACTACAACTAGCATTTCCTTTTCCGTGGTTGTGTAATTACATTGTGCTTCATTCAAAGTCTTACTTGCATAATATACAGGATGTGTTAATTTATCTATTTTTTGTCCTAGCATGACTCCTACTGCATAGTCACTAGCATCACACATCATTTCAAATGGTAAGTCCCAATTTGGTCCTACTATAATTGGTGCTTTGACTAAGGCTTCCTTAAGTGTTGTCCATGCTAAGAAACATTCTTTTGAAAAGACAAATGGCTTGTTAAGCTCTAGAAGCTCACACAAAGGTTTAGAGATTTTTGAAAAGTTTTTAATGAATCTCCTATAGAAACCTGCATGACCTAAGAAACTTCTAATAGCTTTTACATTTTGAGGTTCCACTAGCTTCTCTATTATTTCTATTTTGGCCCTATCGACCTCTACTCCTGCTCTAGACACTCTATGACCTAGGACTATTCCTTCCTCCACCATAAAGTGACATTTCTCCCAATTTAGGACTAGGTTGGTCTCCTCACACCTAGCTAGGACTTGTCCTAAGTTCTCTAAGCAATTATTAAAAGAATCACCAAAGACTGAGAAGTCATCCATAAATATTTCTATCATGGATTCATCCAACTCAGAGAAAATGGCCAACATGCACCTTTGGAATGTTGCTGGTTGTTACGTCTCCAAAAGTGGCCTTTTTAGGACTAATTTATCTTAGAAAGATGTACACTCTTAGGTGTTTTTGATAGGATTTAGCTTAAACCTATGCTTATATATGATAATTAGAAGAAGGTAGCTAAAATAGGACTTGTGTGCAAAAGGAAAGAAAAGGGATGAAAAACGAAGTAAAAGAATGAAAAAACTACATTGCGACAGCATTGCGGAAACATTGCTGAAACCGCAATGTTTCAAGTAAAAACCGTAAGTTGACTGATCTTTTTCTGTTAATTTCCGTTATTTCAGGGATTCGTTCTTTCTCCTCCATCCATTTTGAAGTACGACGTTGAAGATGGATGGTTCTCCTTGGCCCAAAAGCACCTGCAGATTACTATAAAAAGGGGTCAAAGTAGAGGGTTTGATCATCATCCGAAAGCGTAGAAGTCTTCTCGCAGCTCCATCTTTTCTCCTGTTTTTCTTCTTCGTCTGTTGGTGTGAGAGTTTCAGCTGTTGGAATCGACAATCTGATAGGAAGGAGAGAAGATTCATCTTCTCTCCCGATTGGATTCATCCAAGCAAGGCTACTCTTTCTCTCCATTCAGTCGAGGCATTCGCAACGAGGCGTTCAAGCATCATTTACTGCTTTCTGTTTTTCTTTTCTAATTTCCAGCTCTGTTTAGTTGTTGTTT
The DNA here is from genome assembly GCA_028017165.1 of Herpetospermum pedunculosum. Lineage (NCBI taxonomy): Eukaryota > Viridiplantae > Streptophyta > Magnoliopsida > Cucurbitales > Cucurbitaceae > Herpetospermum > Herpetospermum pedunculosum. Next base: position 57,752,191 of record CM051526.1, on the reverse strand, counting down.
CGCTTCTAGTAGCTAGTTCATTTCATTTCGTTGCTTTCTGTCTTTACTTTATTTACTTTAAGCTTCCCTTTTGTTCATTCAAACAATCAAGTAATCAAGGCACAATTCTTCATTTCACAGTTTCTTCTCTTTGCTGCTACTGTTTTTCCCTTGCTGTTTGTCTTTAAATTTCTTCTAAGCATGTCTGTTTTATCTCTCATTTCTGTTATCCCTATATCCATGAGTAACTAAGTCACATAGGGGCATGCTAATGACAATACTATAGGCTAAAAAACGTGAACCAAGCATGTAGGATAGCTCTCGAAGCATTGATTGTATGTAAGCTTCATCCCACGGGCAATTTCGATTGGCCATCCATTTTGTCCAAAGAACTCCTAACCTCTGGAAGGAGTAAGAGTTCAGAGTCATACACTCATGCTAGCCTTTTAAGGTAACCAGAAAACGACCTAGGAATAGGCGTTTTCCTAGTACAAACCATATCTTTCTGCTTTAACAAGATGCTTAAGACCTTACTTGGACATGAGTAAACTAAAGAATCTAATGCATGAAATCGGAAGATACATGAGATTGAGTTAGTTTGATGCATAGTGAGTTGATCCAGTGCTTGAGAATCGTATAAAAATGCCTATAGAGGAGTCGTTAGTAGCCCTTAATTCTCCATTTTACACACTTTCGATGTTAGTAACATTGCGGTAGAATTGCTGTTTTCGCAATTCTGCTAAGTTAAAAATTCTGTTTAGCTACTTTCTGCTTCGTTTATTAATTTCTTCTCTTTTCATTTGAGTTTATCATTGATTTGCACTTGTTCATGTTGCTACCCTTTACATATTCCTTAGAACTTAGACAATTTAAAACCAATCTTACCCCATCAAATCCACCCATTCTTTCTTAACAATACACTTCACGAGTAGCTAATAATAAATCTCTGTGGGAAAACGAATGAAAAAATACTTACTACTTGCTTACAAGATCATGTATGCTTGCATGTTCTGAGTGCTCTCTCTCTTTTATTGCTAATTATTTCACACATTGAGCACGCAACACTGGTGCATTGCATAAGCCAAAAGGCATTCTGCGAAAAGCAAATGTTCCAAAGGGACATGTAAAGGTTGTTTTCTCCTGGTCCACAGGGTCTATGGTGATTTGGTTATATCCAGAATAACCATCTAGAAAGCAGTAGTAGGTTCGGCCAGCTATCCTATCTAACATCTGATCTATAAACGGTAAAGGAAAGTGATCTTTCTTTGTTACTTTGTTTAATTTTCTATAGTCCATACAAACTCTCCATCCTGTAACAGTTCTAGTTGGAATTAGTTCATTATTCTCATTAACTATTACAGTCATCCCACCCTTCTTAGGCACACATTGAATTGGACTCACCCATTGACTATTGGCTATAGGAAAAATTACACCAGCATCTAACCATTTGATGATTTCTTTTTTCACTACCTCCTTCATGGAAATAAGTACTAAGAACATATTTTCCTACATGTCCAAATTTTCTTAAAAAAAAAATTAGGAATTAGGACAAATATGGATCCTAACTTTTAGTGATTTGGACTAATATGTTCAAAATGCAGCTTTGTGTCGGCTTTAATTTTCTCCCTAAAGGAAATAATTAATTGAGTACATTTTGTTCTTTCATACTTAAAATAATTTTCTTCAACATACCATCAAAGATTCGCTCATTAAGGGTTGATCTACCCTTTCAAACACCATAGTGTATTTCCTTATGTTCCATTGTTCTTCATTAAGACACATTTAACCAAAAGTTTAAATGTCTCTTACTTTATGTTCATTTCAGAACAATCTTTATCTGTTTAAAGGAACTTCCTAATTATTTCCTCATCAAACATGATTCCCTTGAATAATAATTTTCTTCATCATAAAACTCATGAAGTTAAGATTATTCCATTTTTTTTTAATATAAATCTCAATTAATCTGAATGTGATGTTGCTAAGTAAAAAAAAAGAAAATGAAAGTGTTTCTTTATTCATCACAACGTGAACAAAAATATTCTCAAAATCGCCAACAAGAGCATAGCTCAATGACATGATGTATCGCTTAGTGACCACGAGGTCCTAGGTTCAATCCCCCACCCCAACATATTGTAAAAAAAAAAATATTCTCAAAATTAAACAAGGCAATAGTATTCAAAATTTTGAAAAAACAAGTAAAACATGCCCATAAATAACTTAGTATTTATAAAAATACCTTAAAAATATATTCTCAAAATCAATCAAGGCAATAATATTTAAAATTTTGAAAAAACAAGTAAAACATGCCCATAAATAACTTAATATTTATAAAAATACCTTAAAATTAAACTTCGAGGACAACAAAATACCAAACACAATATTGACAACCTTCCTCCTTTGGGTCGACTGTCAACTTGCAAACAATACTCTCAATGTGGTTAGGAAACACTTATACCTAATCCGGTCAAGTGAAAGTCTTCCTTTGGGCCGACAATCACTCACATGGCATAACTTTATATTATTCATGTTTTATCACAAACTAACCATAGATGTACCTGTTATTTGATCAAACTAACGTCTTCCTTTGGGTCGACAACAGAACGCATAAACAACAGGTCCACAAACATCTAATTAACTATGAAGATGTCAATTTCAGAAATCAGAGGATACTTTGGCAGCATGATCCATAAAATCAACACTAACATAGAAAATCAGATTACTATGCAAAACACATTTATTTTAATTACTATTAATTTTATCTTCATGAAAATGAAATTACCAAAATTATTTTCAAAATTAAGAGTAATATCTTTACCTGCATAATTTATAAAGGGAAAGGTCCTAAAAAATAAAAATTAGATTGCCCAATTTTTTTTTATTGGGATTTCAACCCACTTAACAACCTAACATAGACATTGGGCATCAAATTTAGAATCCAATAATCCAATATAATAACTTATCCCTTTTATAAAATAGTCTTCCTTTGGGTCGACTAATAACTTCAAGGGCGCATCATTATGTTATTCATACTTATTATTTCATGTGTGTTTATTGTTTGGCCAAATTGTAACCTTCCTTTGAGCCAATCACAATTTGCATAAGCAACAAATACACTTCATCTAATAATCTAATAACTTTATAAATGTTTCAATTTACAAAACATTCAAAATAAATTGTGCTAATTATGCTAATTATGCTAATTATTGTTACCTTATTAAACACACCAAAAATCAAAAATTAAATAATCCTCCATACTTTATCATGCCCAAAATCAAATTTATAACATAAGGCATATATATAAGTTTATAAATAAATATTATGGTTATAAAAGGAAAATACAAACAATAGTAATAGTTAAAATTATATATATTAACATAACATAAAATTCATTATGTTATATGTATATTTGCAGTGGGCCAAGGCCCACGGCAAATCTCATGCTACGGTGCCCTAACACCTCTTCAAGCCATTTGCCGCAATAAGAGTGTCGCTGCGAACACTATTTTTTTTCCATTATTTAATTCTTTCTGATCTTTCTTCATGACAACCACCATATAGTCAGAGATTCAATATGAAAACATTCTTTATCATTGAGCCAAAATATGCATATGAAAACATTCATAATCCTTAATGATATAACTCAAATATGCAAAAGTATCCGAATTAAATTTAACTATTCAATCGTTCGAGTAATTCACACAACATGTTGTAAAATAATTCCAAAATCCTATTGAATCAAAATCTTATGAATCAAATGAAAGACAACATGTTTGACAAAATTAGTAATCTACCATGCAAAAATCGCTCTCATACCACTTGTTGGAAATATATTGGGAAAACCCCAATATATGATTATTCAAGAATAAATACATTTAATCCAAGAACAATCATGATAAAAATTTTAGGATCTAAGCATGGAAGAAAACTAAATTAAAGGGGATTAGTATTACCTGGAAACATTAGATGTGGTGAATCCACAGCCTGCAATACTATGTGGTTTGTGGTCTTCCTCATCTATGCAATTCAGACCAATCATGGACAAATCTTCTCTATCAGATGGGGAATAGGAGGCTAAAGCAGCATAGCTTATTGGGGACCATAACTTAAACTATATATATGTTGATCCTATGGTTTCCCATAATCCCCTAGAACCAACAGGTTGGTATCTACTCAGTCGGCCACATCACTATATGGTAAGTCTTGGGCCCATAATCAAGATCGCACAAATGCCTATTAAATAACCAAAATATAATTGTTATTGAATTTGTTACCCGCATCTGAATTAATTATTTAATTAATTCCAACAGGTACATCTATGTGGTATAGACTATATTAAGAGGGCTCATTAGAGCTATTTGGGATTTGTTATTTCTAGTTTTGAAATTGTTGGGGTTTAGGTAATTAAGTTACAACTGATCGTAGTTTAGGCTAGTTGGTTGTAATCTTGTTTGGGAAATTTTCAAGAATAGCTAAGAATAAAAAACTTAATTGAAAAATAGCTAAAAAAGTTTCATATTTTCATCTCATGACTACCACAATTTTAGTGAATGAAGTTGACAATTTTCATCTCGATTATACCCCTAGTATATATGCTTATTCACGGACAGCCGACATAACTGATTTTAATTTTTTTTAATATTTATTTTAGTTTCTAACAATCAGATTCATTCATCCGTTTTTGAATAAAAAGTTTCTAACAACTAGATCCATGGATTTTGAAGAAAAGAAAAAATCTCAACAACTTAGATTTGAAAATATTTAACCGCAAAAAAAAAGAAAAAAAAAATACAAATTATTCCCACCAACAACCCTCCTGGATTACCCTCCTAGATTCATGTATTTTGAAAATAGAGGTTTATTTTTTTTTTCAAAGTTGAAACGACGAGAATGTACAGAGACGAGAGCGGAGAGAGACTAAAATCCTTACTCACCCCGAAAATACGTCATAGAAGGTTTTGGGAGTCGAAATTTTTAGCACAATTCAAGCGTTCAACGATGTAGAAGGTTGAGGTAGATATTATTTTTTTCAAGGTAGAGAGTTCCAAAGTTGAGAATCGATGACTGTTTCAAATCGATTTGGAGGAGGGAAGATTTGCAAATCTCCTTCTTCAATGTTGCAGGTAATGATACAATTGATTGAACGTTTTCTCGGGTAAACTCAACATGCATACCAATTTTAATGTTTTTTAGTATCATTTGTTCAATGCTCACGGATAAATGGCTTATGGTGTATATACACGCATATACTTCATATGATATACTTTTTTTTTTTTTTTAGAGATCATATGATATACTTACATGTACATTGTTATAGACGTAACTACGAATATATACTCACACTAGAAGTTATCGAGGACCCTCATTTTTATAATTTTCTTACAACCGTCTATGAACATTTTAATTTTTTTTAGTATCATTTGTCCAATGCTCACAGAGTAATGGTTTATGGTGTATATACACGCATATATTCCATATGATATACTTACATGTACGTTGTTATAGTTGTAACTACGAATATATACCCACACTAGAAGTTATCGAGGGTGTCATTTTTATCATTTTCTTACAATCGTTTATGAACATTTTAGTTTTTTATAAACATCAATATGCTGAAAATTTAATTGCTTATATAATTTTCTTACGGGCTATGTTATACTTACATGTACGTTCACCGATTAATGGTTTGTGTATATACACCTATACTTCATATGCTATACTTATATGTACATGTAACTTCAAATATATACACATTAGAAATTATCGAGAGCACCCTTATTATAATTTTTTTCACAACCGTCTATCAAAATTTTAGTTTAAAAATTTATTTGAATTAATATTCTAGATTAAATTTTATTGAACTTTGTTTACAGACTTCGATTTAATTGGTGGTTGTTATCCTTGGTTTGACCATATCTTACCTTTTTTTTTTCATGATTCTCTCTTAAAATAAATATTTATTTTTTCTATAGGATTCTCTCTAAATAAATCCTTATTTTCTCTCAATTTTCTCTCTGAATAAATCTTCATTTTTTGTAGGGGGTTTGAGTTCAATGCTCCAACGTTTGCAGGGTAATTTCGTCCAAATCTATTGTAAATATTATTTTAAATATAGAAGTTAGCTATTATTCAACAAAATAATTGAGCTAGCTATTTTTCAACTTGCACTTCTCAATTTCAGTTATTTTTGTAGCTGGCTCATCTTGTTTTAACTCAGTATTTGCTAGGCCTGTTTATATAAAGGCCTTGCTTGATCACTTTGGAATATATTGGAGAAATACATTTTGTGATCTATTTTGACTTTCCTATTCTCTCTCATAAATCTTCTAATATGGTATCAGAGCTATATTAGGCTTAACAACCGTACGATCTAAAAAAAAATTCTCCTCTTCGTCTTCCGCTAAATGGCGTCGTCTTCATCAGAGCACCCTTCTTCAGATGTGGTCAATAATTCCTCAGTTCTCAAGATTGTCAATCCGGCCAGTAAGTCTACTTTTCCTAAATTGGATGAGGAGAACTGTTTGTTCTGGAAATTTTAGATTCTTATTACTCTTTATGGTCATGGATTGGAGGAATTTGTTCCTCCGGATGTTGCGATTCCATTGAAGATTCTTTCCTCGGGTGATTCTGAAAGTTCGTCATCGATCCCAAATCCTGCGTACCTTCATTGGCTTCGTCAAGACAATCCGATCACGACATGGCTGGTGAGTTATATGCCTAACTCTTTGATTTCTGAAATGTTGGATTGTCGAACGTCTAGTGAAGTTTGGGCGATTTTGGCTGGGCGTTTTTCCTCTCAGATTCTTGCTCGTGATATGGAGTTAAAATCCAAACTGGAAACCACTAAGAAAGGCAATTTAAATCTTCAAGATTATTTTGCTAAAATCAAGAATCTTGTTGATTCTTTGGTTGCTGTTGGAAAAAAAATATCTCATGATGATCATGTTATGCATATTTCCGCTGGATCAGGATCCGAATATGATCCAATTGTGTCTGTTTTATCCGGTGATGTGGTGACTCCTTCCTTGCAAAGGGTGTATTCGATGTTGTTGGCTCAAGAGAGTCGTTTTCTTCGTCATTCTCCAGTTAATTCTAATGGTTAGTTGCCTTCTGTCAATATCGTTGTTCAATCTCAACCGGTCCCATTTGTTGCGTCTTCTTCAGGTTCTACTGGTGGAAATCGAAAGGATAAAAATTCAGGGCAGAGGTTTAATAAGCGATGGAACTCCAATAAGCCTCAATGTCAATTATGTAGGAAATATGGTCACACTGTTGTGAAATGTTTTCTTCGGTTTGAGAGGTCTTATCAGAGGCCGAATTGGAATAGACAAGGTCAACCGACTTCCTATCCTGGTAATTCTTCTTCTCAGTATCCATCTTCCCAACAAGCTTCTGCTTTTGTGCTACAAAATGATCTGAATAGAGAGAATCAGTGGTACCCAGATTCAGGGGCCTCGAATCATGTCGCGAATGATCTTGCAAATCTTCACATTAGTTCTGAGTATCTTGGGGATAATAAAGTTCATGTGGGCAATGATACAGGTTTGAAAGTTCTTAATATTGGCTCTTCTTCCTTTACATCTTCTTCTAACTCTGTTTTTCACCTATATAATTTGCTCCATGTCCCTCTTATTACCAAAAATCTCATCAGTGTTAGTCAATTCTCTAAAGATAATAATGTTTCTTTTGAATTTACTCACTCTCATTGTTTTGTGAAGGACATTCTCTCGGGCAAAATTCTTCTCCAAGGCAAACTCACTGATGGATTATACAGCTTTGATTTACGAAAAGTGGAAAAGGCTCATCCTAGACATTCAGATTCTTTGGCTTCTCATGGTTGTTCTTCCTCAACCATTCCGTCTCAAGCTTTAAATACTGGTTTTTCCTCTATTTCAAATACTTGTAGTATTCATTGTGTAGCCAAATGTTAAGTGATATTTAGACTTATTAAAGCAAGGTGTTTTTAGAGTTTTAATTGAGTAAGAAGACATTTTATCTCTTGTTTCTATCTAATTGTTGCTTATTTTGCGTGTAGGTGAAGAAAGAAGGAAGTTGGATGAAGATCAGAAATAAGAATGAAAAGGGGGGCAAAGCAGCTGGAAATTGATTGAAAAAGCCTAGCGCCTAGGCGCTGCCTTTCGGCGCCTAGGCGCTGATGAGAAGAAATGGGCAGTAGCTGTAGCGCCTAGGCGCTACGAAGTCTGAAGCGGTGATTCCTTCTAGCGCCTAGGCGCTGTAACTGAGCGCCTATGCGCTGCGACGACCTTTGCCCTAAGTATAAAAGCCTTTTTACGAGATTTTAATCCGGGGAGCGGATGGAGATTGAAGAAGAGACATAGAGAAACGGCTGAGCAGAGATTTTGAAGATCGGAGCACCCCAACGGAGCGAGAGCAACGTTAGGAAACTCGTGGAATCGCCGGAATTTGTTTATTTTCCTCTTTTCTTCCTCTATTTTCTTACTTGTTATGAACATGTTAAATTTTGAGATTGTTGTTGAGTTTTTCATTATGAACTAACTCTCTTATCTAGAGCGTTGATGTAGTTGTTATTGAACCCTATTCTTCATTATTGTTTGTTAAGAACTTGATTTCATATTAGGTTGTGAAAACCCTTATGAGCTTAATGCATGTTAGGATTTGGCCAATTTTAGCGTGACTTTACATCAATGTTTTGAGGTCGATAGACGATAATCATTGACGACCCTTAATTGTTTTCCCTAATTTATATGAGCGATAGACATATCCTTGTAGGTTTTGTGGCAATGCTAGTTTTACAACCTTCATAATTGAATTGTTCCGATTGTCATAGAAATATAGGCAATTGACATTTTAATGAATATTGTTATTACTTGAGAGAGAGTAGCAAGTCATTTGAGTAGAACTTGCCAACAGTCTAGAAATCAAACTTTTTATAACTTTCAATTATTGAAGAATAGGGGTAGATAGCGATGAAATCTTTGCTCTAGAGTCTTAATCATCTACATTTATCATAACGGTTGTTAGTTTTAGTATTTTAATTACTTTAGTTCAAAGCTTTTTAATAGTTCATTTTATCCTTGACTGATCGATTGCTCAGATAAAATTAAAGCTAAAGAATTTGGTAATTAGTAACTTTCATTCCCTGTGGAGAACGATAATCATACTTACACTACTATATTACTTGGAACGATTCGTACACTTGCGATTTCGGACAACACCAAACCATGTGATACTTTTGTTCTATGGCATAATAGGTTAGGCCATCCGGCAGTGTCTTCTGTTCAAAGCATATTAAAGGATTGTAACGTTTCCTATTCTTCAAATAAAATTCATTATATTTGTCATCGTGTGCTATAGGCAAAACTCATAATCTTCCTTTTCCAAAATCGACTTTATATACTGCTCCTTTGCAATTAATAGTGGCTGATGTTTGGGGCCCTACCTGTCAAATTTCTAGAAATGCTTTTAGATTTTATATTAGTTTTGTGGATGTCTATTCTCGATATACATGGATTTACTTTCTCAAAACTAAATCGGAGGCTTTGTCTGCCTTTCTATTATTTAAAACTCATATAGAAAAGCTTCTTGGTAAATTTGCTCTTCGATTACAAACGGATGGGGAGGTGAATTTCGCTCTTTTATTCCTTTTCTTAAAGCTAATGGGATTGAGCATAAGCTTACATGTCCATATACTTCTCAACAAAATGAGATTGTTAAACGTAAACACCGACAAATTGTTGATATGGGTCTTACACTCTTATCTTATGCTTCTTTATCGTTAGAGTTTTGGGATGATGCCTTTTCCACGGCCACATATTTGATTAATCGGCTTCCAACTATAGTCCATCATAATGTTTCTCCTTTGGAAAAGTTTTTTATATTAAACCCAATTATTCCTTTTTCAAAACATTTGGTTGCCTTTGTTATCCAAATTTGAGAACTTATAATCACCATAAAATTGAGCCTCGATCAACTCCGTGTCTATTTCTTGGTTTTAGTAATGTACACAAGGGTTACAAATGTCTTGCATCTTCGGGGAGACTCTATATTTCTAGACATGTTGTCTTTGATGAAGGTGTTTTTCCTACACATTTATTTTTAGCTTCATCCCAACACCACATGACTTCTCCTACTATTCCTATAAATAACCACCCTATTGTTCTCTCTCCTCCCACTTCTCCATTGTTTGTCACACCAAATTCTATTCCCTTAAAATTCGTTGATATTGGTCCATCAAATGACCATACTACTCATTTGTCCAATGGTCAAAATAACACTTTGTCCAATGATCATAATGTCACTTTGTCCTTTTATGACAATGTCTTGTCCCATCCCCAAAATTCCTCCCATGCCTTTAATGACAATTTGTCTTCTAGTGATTCTAAGTTGTCATTTTCAAATTCTTCATTATCCGATACATCTAATTCTTGCTCTAAAGAAAAGACAACTTTTGCTTCTATTTTGCCATCATCTTCTCTATCGGCTTCTCATTTATCCCCATCTCCTTCTATCTCTACAAATTCTTCTCCTTTGGCTTCTTCATCTCCTGATCTTCCTGTCAATATTAAGCTTTCATCTGTTTCATTGCCTACGAGTTCCAATATTCATAATACTCATTCCATGATCACAAGAGCTAAAGATGGAATATTTAAGCCCAAGGTGTTTTTGGTCGAGTACACTGATATTGAACCACCAAATATCAAGGAAGCTCTTAAATGTGCTCATTGGGTTAAAGCTATGGAAGAAGAATATGCTGCTTTAATTGTCAATGACACTTAGTCTCTTGAAACTCCTATCATAGAAAAGAAGATTATCGGGTGCAAATGGGTGTTCAAGATCAAGAGAAATTATAACGGATCTATTGCTCGATATAAGGGTCGGCTTGTTGCTCAAGGTTTTCATCAAGAGGTTGATCTTGATTGCACAAAAACTTTCAGTCCAGTGGTAAAACCAATGGCTATTCGTGTTCTTTTTACTCTTGCTCTAGCGTATGGATGGTCCTTAAGGCAAGTAGACATTAATAATGTTTTTCTTCATGGCATATTAAGTGAAGAAGTGTATATGGCTCAACCATCTGGGGTGTTTTCTTCTACTCATCCGAATAGTGTATGTTGTCTCAAGAAGGCCTTCTATGGTCTTAAACAGGCTCCACGGGCTTGGTTCGAGCAGTTGAGTAAGTTTCTTCACACCCTTGGCTTGGTAAATTCAAAATCTGATTCTTCGTTACTGATTCGTCATTAGAATGACTCTCGATGTTATATCTTGGTGTATGTTGATGATATTGTTATTACGGACATTGACTCTTCTGTTATTGAGAATTTGATTCAGCTTCTTCATCAAAAGTTTTCTCTTAAAGATCTTGGAGTATTGAGTTACTTTTTAGAGGTTGAAGTCTCAATGATTCCCACTGGCGGTCTGTTTTTATCCCAAAAGAAGTATATCTCTGATTTATTGTTTAAAATTAAGATGCATCAAGTTAATGCTATATCCACACCTATGGTTAGTGGGGTTGTTCTGTCTGCATTTCATGGTGAGCGTTTTCATGATCTTAAACTTTACCGGAGTACGGTAGGTGCCCTACATTATGCTACATTGACTAGACCAGAGATTGCATATTGTGTGAACAAGGTATGCCAATTTATGCATGCCCCTACTAACTTGCATTGGCTTGCTGTTAAGAGAATACTTAGGTACCTTAGAGGTACTCTGGATCATGGTTTGATATTTCGTAAACCTAAGGACTTCCAACTTCAGGGTTATGCTGATTCTGACTGGGCATCTAATCCAGAAGATCGCAAATCAACATCAGGTTACTGTGTTTATTTTGGCGGTAACTTAATTCAGTGGTCCTCAAAGAAGCAAAGTATTATATCTCGTTCCAGCACCGAAGCTGAATATCAGAGTCTTGCGCATGTTTCCGCAGAACTTGTATGGTTGCGTTCTTTGTTTTCTGAATCACACACCTTTTTAGATCAACCACCGATTGTCTGGTGTGATAATCTAGGGGTTGTCCATTTGAGTGCTAACCCTGTTTGACACTCTCGTACTAAGCATGTTGAGATTTACATTTATTTTGTTCGTGATCTTGTTTTGAGGAAACATATTAATATTTATCATCTTCCAGTTACACCTCTGGTTGCTGACATCTTTACTAAGCCCTTATCAGCTTATACTTTTTTACCTACTATGAACAAGCCTTCTGTATCTATTGGCTTGAGATGGGGTATTAAGAGGGTGTTAGGGTAAATTCGATACAAATATAATCAATCCAAATTCTATACTAGATTCAGACAATATATATTTTATCTAAAACAACCCAGATCAGTTATTAGTTCCAAATTTAAAGCGGAATAAACAATTTGGAAACCAGTGCTTAGAAGAATAGATAAACCAACCTAAAACTTCTAAGCAATAAAAACGATAATAATAAATCAAGTTCAAGGGAAGAGAGATTGACACTGGATTTATACTTGTTCGCCTAGTGTGGGTTACGTCCAGTTCTCTGCTACTGATGTAGGTTCCACTATAACGTCGGAGAGAAAGTTACAAGAATTGAGAAACGCTCCAGAGTGATTTCTCTCACTTTTCTCACAAAGAAAAATGCTCACGAATCACTCTAAAAATAGCTCTTGAATTTTTCAATGAAAATAGAAAATGCTCACAGTTGAAACATCAAAAGAAAATTACCTACAACTTTCTTCTTTTTTCCTCTCTGTGACAACAAATGAAAAACACTTTACTGCACTCAATTTCTCTTTCTTTTTAATCCCTCGGCCAACTTCCTTTTTTCTCTCTATTTGGTGGTTGAAAAAAATTAAGAATCCAATTCCATTTTATAAGGAAAGTTCCACTGACCAATTTGATTTGATTGTTATTAATTAAACAACTTGCAAAAGTAACCTCTCTTTTTGGCCAATCAAATTAGGTACCTTAATGAAGTCAATTTGGGCCTTCGATTTCTTTTGTTGGGCTTCAAATTTCTAACAATCTCCCACTTGAAGACAACACAATCAACATGTCTCTCCTGCAACGGTAGAGACTTCTCTCTACTCATGGAGAAGTTCAACTGAAGTTGCGCACAACTTCAATTTGTCAATAGAAACGGTCTTGGTAAACATATCAGCTGGATTCTGGCTTCGTGGAATCTTTTCAAGCACCAACGCTCCATCTTCCAAGATTGACCTGATAAAATGGTACCTCACATGTATGTGTTTCGTTCTTGAATGAAACACTGGATTCTTTGTTAAATGAATAACACTCTGACTGTCGCAATGCAAAGTCCCCTTTCCCAATCTCAAGCCAAGTTCTTCTAAGAAGGACCGAAGCCATATCATCTCCTTACTTGCTTTAGTAACTGCAACATACTCAGCCTTTGTAGTAGAAAGAGTTACTATCTTCTGTAGTCTAGAACCCCAACTAATAGCAGTATTACCCAAAGTAAAAACATACCCGGTAGTACTTTTTCTGCCATCTGTATCGCCTGCCATATCTGCATTCACATAACCCTGCAGTTTAAAATCTGACCTTTTAAAATGCAGAGCATAATCAGTTGTCCCACTTAACAGACTCCCAGTACTGCTTCCCTGGATTACACATATACCTGCTAACAACTCTCACTGCTTGTGCAATGTTCGGTCTTGTGCAAACCATGGCGTACATCAGGCTACCTATAGCTGAAGCATATGGCACTCTAGCCATATGATTTCTTTCCTGCTCAGTAGTGGCTGAGTGCTCCTTAGATAATTTAAAATGACAAGCTAAAAGAGTACTCACTGATTTTGCATCTTCCATGTGAAATCTGGTCAACACCTTTTTCACATACTCTTCCTGTGACAATGTCAATGTACCGTCTTTTCTCTCAATTCTCATCCCTAAGATTTGTTTGGCAGCTCCCAAATCTTTCATATCAAATTCTTTAGATAATTCAGCCTTTATCTTTAGAATTTCCTGTTTGTTTGCACATGTTATCAACATGTCATCAACATATAGCAGTAAGATAATATATAAGTTACCCTGAGATTTTACGTAGCAACAATGATCTCCCTGACACCTCTGGAATCCACTATTACACATAAAGCTATCAAACTTCTTATACCACTGTCTTGGAGCCTGTTTGAGACCATACATGCTTCTCTGAAGTTTGCAAACCATTTTCTCTTGCCCCTGTACTATGAAACCTTGTGGTTGTTTCATGTAAATTTCTTCATCAAAATCACCATGAAGAAAAACTGTCTTTACATCCATCTGTTCTAGGAACAAATCCTCTTCTGCCACTATTGATAATACAGTTCTAATAGTAGTTAGTTTAACTATCGGAGAAAATATCTCATTGAAGTCAATACCTTCTTTCAGTTGAAAGCCCTTGACTACAAGCCTTGCTTTATATCTTTTGCTATCATTGGGCTCTTGCTTTATTCTGTAAAGCCATTTGTTCTGCAAAGTTTTCTTACCTCTTGGTAACTCTTCCAGGTGCCATGCCTGATTCGTCATAAGAGAATTCATCTCATCCTTCATGGCCAACTCCCACTTGACAGAATCTTCCAGTTGAACCACATCATCATAACATTTAGGTTCACCTCTGTCAGTCAATAATATATAATTCAAAGTAGAGGAATACCTATGTGGTGGTCTGATAATCCTGCTGGACCTCCTAACTGTTGGAGGTGGTGTTCTCTGAACTTCATCAGGTTCCACAGTCGGTTCGTTAGGTTCAATAACCGGTTCCTCAAATTCAACATTCGGTTCTTCAGGAGTAGTTGTATTCTGATATCCAACTCTTGTTGTTCTGGTCTCAACCTCAGGAAGACATATAAATTGAGTCTTATCTTCTGGTTCAGACTTTTTTGAATCAACTGTTGTTCTGTCTTTATACAGAACTTCTTCATTGAAAATCACATTTTTGCTTCTGACTATTTTCCTGTTTTGGTCATCCCAAAATCTATAGCCAATCTCAGCACCGCCATATCCAATAAAATAACACTTCTTGGATTTAGCATCTAATTTACTCCTGCTTGCAGCATCAATGTGAAGGTAAGACACACAACCAAAAACCTTTAGATGAGAAAGGTTTACCTGTTTACAGCTCCAGACTTCTTCAGGCAACTTGAAGTTTAGTGATATGGTCGGGCTCCTATTGATCAGATAGGTTGCCGTGTCGATTGCCTCTGCCCAGAACATCTTCGGCAATCCTGAATGTAATCTCATGCTCCTGGCACGCTCATTCAGTGTCCTGTTCATTCTTTTTGCCACATCATTCTGTTGCGGTGTCCCTGGAATAGTCTTTACCATCACAATTTCGTTGTCTGCACAAAATCTTTTGAACTTCTCATCAACATATTCACCGCCGTTGTCTGACCTCAAGCTTTTACTTTCAGACACGTCTCATTCTCAACCATAGCCTTCCAAGTTTGGAAAACAAAAAATACATCAGATTTATGTTTGAGAAAGTAAGTCCATACCTTTCTACTTGAGTCATCTATGAAGGTCACATAATATCTGGAACCACCGAGGGAAGAAACTTCAGCAGGCCCCCACACATTAGTGTGAACTAACTTCAACTTTGTAGGTTTTCTCGTTGGTCCTATTTTTTAGAAACTGACACGCTTTTGCTTCCTAAAGATACAGCTCTCACACAACTTGTGTTCAACTGCCTTTAGTCCTTGTAACTTCCATGCAGCGTGAAGAATTGGCATACCTTTTTCACTCATGTGTCCCAACCTGTTGTGCCACAAACCAGTCTGACTCGAATGATCTACAACAGCCACCATGTCCTTGTCATTGTTGTTGACATATAAAGTCCCTGACTTGCTTCCTCGAGCGACTAACATTGCCCCCTTTGTAACCTTCCAGTTTCCTTGACGAAAGGATACTTCACATCCTTCGTTGTCTAACTGCCCTACAGAAATCAAGTTCTTCACCATATTTTGAATGTGACATACCTGTCGAATTTTCCAGACTGAACCATTCACCATTTTCAAATTCACGTCACTGGTTCCAATGATGTTTAAAGGCTCTCCATCAGCAAGATACACCTTTCCTTGATTTCCTGCAACATAATTTTCAAGAATGTCACGGTTCCCTGTAGTATGGAATGACGCATTTGAATCTATCACCCATGTCTCATGAGCACTTTCCACTAAAAGTATCAGAGCATCGTCGTGTATCTCATCTTCAACAACATTTGCATTGGCTTGATTTCCCTCAGTTCGCTTTGGGGCCTTGCAGTTCATTTTCAGGTGTCCAGGCTTACCACAATTCCAACATTCAAATTTGTTTTTTCTGGACTTGCTTCTATTGTTTTTCGATTTACCTTGATTGCTATGACCTCTATTATAACTTCTCCCTCTGTCCACATTCAACGCTGAACCAGAAGAAGAAGCAACTCCTGAGTCCTTTCTGCTGATCTCTTCTGCTATAACAGAATCTCTAACTTGTGAAAGCTGCAATTTCTCTTTTCCACATGAATTAGAAAATGCAGTCTTCATGGTATCCCAGCTATCAGGAAATGATCTCAACAACAATATTGCATTCAATTCATCAGTGAATTCTAAATCAACTGCAACTAATTGATTTATCAGCAAATCAAATTGATTTAAATGAGCAGTAACAGATGTACCTTCGACCATCTTCAGATTAAAGAATTTAGTTGCGAGATACAACTTGTTGTTTATAGATGGTTTTTCATACATGTTAGACAGAGCTGACATAAGTCCTGTCGTGGTTGTCTCCTTCGCCACACTACTTTGCACATTCTTTGTCAAAGTCAAGCGAACTGTCCCCAACACCTTTCTATCCAACTTTTTCCATTCTGCTTCCCCCATATCCTCAGGCTTTTCATCCAATGGCAAATCCAATTCCTTGGAATGCAAATAATCCAATATTTGACACTTCCAAAAAGAAAAGTTTGATCCATTAAAGATAACCATCTTCCCATGATCTTCTCCTGACATCGTTCTACAACCAATTGCTCCGATACCACTTGTTAGGGTAAATTCGATACAAATCTAATCAATCCAAATTCTATACTAGATTCAGAAAATATATATGTATCTAAAACAACCTAGATCAATTATTGATTCCAAATTTAAAGCGGAATAAACAATTTGGAAACCAATGCTTAGAAGAATAGATAAACCTGTTGGGTTTAATGTCCTTAAACTCGTGGTTTGTAAACTATGTTTGTAAATATACTATTTAGAATAATCAGTTATTAGTTTTAATCGGTAAATGTGTTTACCGGAATAAAGTGAAACGTGTTTTGCATTAATCTATACCAACACACAAAACCCTTGACGTATGCCAAATACTGGAGCTTCATGTATGACATGATTGTGGATCAAGCTCTAGTATTTATAGTAAAAAACGGTCTATAGTATATGGATTAGGCTGGGTACCTATTCCTTGTAACACTATTGAATGCGGCCTGCTCTGTGTTACGCAGAACGATGTGATCTGAATCGTTTCACATTGAAATGTGCGGGTGGGGGTGTTCTACGCGATGAGTTTGCGTAAGACTGAACCACGGAAAAGTCGTTTTCTCTTTATAGCACCGTTTACTGAAGAGACCGACTATTTCACTTTGTGATGGCCTAGGTAACTCGATCTAAATCCTGAGCTTGCTATGAACTCCTACTTATTCGAGAGTATCCTTAGACTTGTATGGGTGAGAGTGGCGGAACGCCCGCTCAATAAGCCTACCAACTTGGGGATAAACTCGAATAGGTAGCTGGGGACATACTGTAGCACGAAGGAGTTTACTCCTAACCCGCTCTTCAGGGTTAGTAGATAGGTTGTTCCCTTAATAGCTGACATCTAGTCTTGAACAATTTGTGCACACTCTCTCCAAGCTTGAGAGAGGATCTGATCTGTTGGTTGGACCGCTGATCAATTGTTCATTAGAGGTGTTAGTGGAACTTAAAGAACGAAGATGTAACACAGGGGTTAAGCGGTTAATATGACCCAGCTGTGATTACAGACAACCTGTAAAGAGTCGACTTGCCCATGACGGTTATATCAAGAGGACATAATTCAGTGAGGAGAGTGCAACTCTCAGATTATAGTGGAGTCTCCGAGAGTTAACGAATGTTGATCGTTTCGGGTTAAAAGAGTTTTGATCGAATGATCTTGTATCGTTGGAGCTCATGATTTGTAGGTCCTTTAGGTTCTCCTGGCTAGCTGGGATAAAGCGGTATAACAGGGCTATAGGGTAGAACTCGGAGAAATCCGAATTCGGGTCTGTTGTTCGAGGGTTTGTGTATCTAAATATGATTTAAATATATAATCAGAAGAAGTCCTATTTAAATATGATTTAAATATCGACCGGTAGAAAATATGAATTTTGATTCATATATTGGAATAGTCGGTTTGCGGAAACCGGGCTTAGTGGATAGTTTATTATAATATTAATATTTGATATTAATATTAATAATAAATATTATAATTATAATTGTTTTAATTATAATTAATAATTAATAATTTTAATAATTATTTATAATTATTATTACTATTATTATTATTAAGAATCCACTATGGATTCATGCATCGTGCATGGGCTTCATGTGGATTCCTTTATCCATTTTCATTCTCCATTACTAGAGAATTGGAAGATTTCTAAATTGATGGATTGTGACTTCTCTCTCAAGCAATTCCTCTTTTTTTTTTCTCAACCGAACATCCATCTTCAAGGGTTGAAGAAGAAGTTCTTGGTTGTTGCTTGAATTTGATGAAGTTTTGAAGCTTTGGACTTTTGAAACTTAGAGGTTTGTTCTTTGGAAGAACTTCATGTAAGTGTAAAGTTGTTTATACTTATTCCTCTAATTTTAAATTTCAATTGTTGAAATTTATGAGTTTGTTGTTTGAGTTCTTCATGTTCTTGATGAATTGTTCATCAAGTTCTTGGTAAACTCATATCAAAACTCATCCAAGCTTCATCACCTTCTTCCTTCCTCTCAACAAACCCTCTTAGCTCAAGGAGTCCCACTACTCCGCTATTAAGCCCGATAATAGTTGGGACTACTCTAAGGGTGGTCCTCATCGGTGCCCGTGCTGAGTTCGTGACCGGAGGAGAGGTAGAGTTCGTGGGGGCAGTAGAGGTGCTGAGGTAGACGAGAAGACGAACGTCAAAATAAGGTATTTTTGTCAATCTATACCGGTGTATATATGATATATACCGGTACTTTTTCAAAGAGTTCTCTTCGTTGGAAAATATACCGGTGGTATATATGGTATTTACCGATGATATATACCGGTGGTATATATATTATTTACCGGTGATATATGCCGGTGGTATATACCGGTCAGTATTTCCTCGGTACAATATATACCAGTGTATATAAGATATATACCGGTGATATATTTACCGGTGATTTATACCGGTGGTATTTACCGGTCAACTTTTTCGGTTGACTTTTACCGGTAGGTTTACTGGTGGAGAAGGGTTTTACCGGTGGACTCGAATTCAAGAAATTTTGAAAGTGTTAAAAATGTTTCTTCAATTCTTAGTTCATTCCTTATTGATTGCTTTAGGTCCTCAACCAGTTTTAGGCTTTTATTTTAAGTCTTTCTTCCGCTGCGCCTCTGGTCGAGGGTCGGGACCCTCGCAGTTTGTTGAGTGGGGGTTCCAGCAAAACTAACTTAAAACTTCTAAGCAATAAGAACGATAATAATAAATCAAGTTCAAGGGAAGAGAGATTGACATCGGATTTATACTGGTTCACCTAGTGTGGGTTACGTCTAGTTCTCTGCTACCGATGCAGGTTCCACTATAACGTCGGGGAGAAAGTTACAAGAATTGAGAAACGCTCCATAGTGATTTCTCTCACTTTTCTCTCAAAGAAAAATGCTCACGAATCACTCTAACAATAGCTCTTGAATTTTTCAATGAAAATAGAAAATGCTCACAGTTGAAACATCAAAAGAAAATTACCTACAACTTTCTTCTTTTTTCCTCTCTGTGACAACAAATGAAAAACCCTCTACTGCACTCAATTTCTCTTTCTTTTTAATCCCTAGCTTCCTTTTTTCTCTTTATTTGGTGGTTGAAAGAAATTAAGAATCCAATTCCATTTTATAAGGAAAGTTTCACTGACCAATTTGATTTGATTGTTATTAATTAAACAACTTGCAAAAGTAACCTCTCTTTTTGGCCAATCAAATTAGGTACCTTAATGAAGTCAATTTGGGCCTTCGATTTCTTTTGTTGGGCTTCAAATTTCTAACAGAGGGCTCATTAGAGCTATTTGGGATTTGTTATTTCTATTTTTGAAATTGTTGGGCTTTAGGTAATTAAGATACAACTTATTGTAGTTTGGGCTGGTTGGTTGTAATCTTGTTTTAACTCAGTATTTGCTAGGCCTCTTTATATAAAGACCTTGCTTGATCACTTTTGAATATATTGGAGAAATACATTTTGTAATTCATTTTGACTTTCATATTCTCTCTCATAGATCTTCTAATAGACTAGGACTTGGTTCTATGTATAGACTAGAACTTGATTGGACATTAATTGAGGGCTTATATCATTCTATGTATAGACTTGGTTGGACATTAATTTAGGGATCTATTTCAATCCCTTAGAATTGTAGGCCCAATATATATTTAGCCCGTTAGAAATAAAAGACATAAAACTTGTGACTTCTTACCTCTCATTTACATCTAAAACTAAAGGCAACTACAAGAATAGCTGAAACGAGACTATGCAAGATGAAAAATAGCTAAACTAATTATTGTGTTGAAAAATAGTTAACTTCTATAATTAGAAACTTTTTTAGAATGTAGTTGGACGAAACTACCCTTCATGCATTTAACTGTTGAACTACCTACAAAAAAAAAGGAGAGATTTAATCACAGAGAATTAAATGAAAAACAAAAAGAGGTGAACGTTAGAGCATTAAACTCAAACCTCCTACAAAAAAAAGAAGATTTATTCCGAGAGAAAATGAACGGAAAAATAAGGATTTATTCGGAAAGAACCCGGGAGAAAATAAAGATGTATTTTAAGAGAGAATCATGTAAAAAATAATAAAAAATTAAGATATGGTCAAACCAAGGATAACAACCACCAGTTAAATCGAAACAGGTAGACAAAATTCAATAAAATCTAATCTGGAATATTAATTCAAATTAATTTTTAAACTAAAATTTTCATAAGCGGTTGTGACAAAAATTATAATAACGATGCTTTCAATAATTTCTAATGTGTATATATTCGAAGTTACATGTACATATAAGTATATCATATGAAGTATATGTGTATATATACAAACCATTAATTGGTGAACGTACATGTAAGTATAACATAACCCATAAGAAAATTATATAAGCAATTAAATTTTCAGCATATTGATGTTTATAAAAATTAAAATGTTCATAGACGTAAGAAAATTATAAAAATGACACCCTCGATAACTTCTAGTGTGAGTATATATTCGTAGTTGCATCTATAACAACGTACATGTATATACACCATAAACCATTACTATGTGAGCATTGAACAAATGATAAAATGATACTAAAAAATTTAAAATGTTCATAGACGGTTGTAAGAAAATTATAAAAATGAGGGTCCTCGATAACTTCTAGTGTGGGTATATATTCGTAGTTACATCTATAACAATGTACATGTAAGTATATCATATGAAGTATATGCGTGTATATACACCATAAACCATTAATCCGCGAGCATTGAACAAATGATACTAAAAAACATTAAAATTGGTATGCATGTTGAGTTTACCCGAGAAAACGTTCAATCAATTGTATCATTACCTGCAACATTGAATTAGGAGATTTGCAAATCTTCCCTCCTCCAAATCGATTTGAAACAGCCATCGATTCTCAACTTTGAAACTCTCTACCTTGAAAAAAAAACTATCTACCTCAACCTTTTACATCGTTGAACGCTTGAATTGGGCTGAAAATTTCGACTACCAAAATGACGTATTTTCGAAGTGAGTAAGGATCTTAGTCTCTCTTCACTCTCGTCTCTGTACATTGTGCTCGTTTCAACTTTGAAAAAAAAGAGATGAACCTCTCTTTTCAAAATGCATGAATGTAGGAGGATAATCTTTGAGAGTTGTTAGTGAGATAAATTTGTATTTTTTTTTTTTTTTTGTTAAACACTTTCAAATCTCTTTTCTTCAAAATT
Source organism: Herpetospermum pedunculosum (assembly GCA_028017165.1). NCBI lineage: Eukaryota > Viridiplantae > Streptophyta > Magnoliopsida > Cucurbitales > Cucurbitaceae > Herpetospermum > Herpetospermum pedunculosum. The sequence continues at coordinate 57,730,092 of CM051526.1, read as the reverse complement.
CATGGATCTCATTGATAGAAACTTTAAAAAAAAAAAAAACGGATGAATGAATCTGATTGTTAAAAATTAAAATAAATATAAAAAAAAATTAAAATTAGTTATGTCGGTTGTCCGTAAATAAACATATATACCAGGGATATAATTAGGATGAAAATTGGCAACTTCATTCCTTAAAATTGTAGCAGTCATTGATAGAAATATGAAACATTCTTAGCTATTTTTCAATTCAGTTTTTTATTTTTAACTATTTTTTAAAATTTCTCCTAAAACTATGGCTAAATATCCTAGCTGCTTTACACCAGTTGTATCACTCATAAATGTTCAAAAGATTTGCTATTGAGTCCAACAACTTGGGGAGGAAAAGTGAATTGTTGGGAATTCAACTGAATAGTGGTGTAAACTTCAAAAATAATTTTTTTTTTTTTTTTTTTGAGTACATTGGGGGTGGGGGGATTCGAACCACAGACCTCATGGTCGTCAACACATACATATGCCCGCTGAGCCATGCTCGCTTTGGCAATAAAATGAATGAACGAAAACAGTTACCAAACGTATGTATAGTTTTCTATTCTTAAATACATAAAATAGTAATCAAATAGGTATGATTTTTGTTTTTTAAAAAAAAACCAACAGAAATGGTTATCAAACCAAACATGAAGTTTTTGGAGTCAAGTGTGGAGAATATATTATAGTTTCTATATGGAAAATTATAGACTCAAAAAATAAATAAAAATAAAATGAATGAACGAGATCTAACACCCTAGGATCACATATAGGATATAAAGTCAAGACATATAGACTCTAGTATATACACAAGGCCACTTGATCATCACTTTTTTTTTTTTAATGTCTTTTTTAGGAGCAAAGCCTAGTACAACGCTAAGCTATGACCAAATCACTCACACAAAAGGACTCGATCTCAGGAGGGAAATTCTCCATCCAAATCAAACGTTGACGAAGATCCAAAGCCCGCTAACTGGGTCATAACTTATTTTCTTACTATTACTTTTATATGATAGGATTGAGTCTCGAGTCTATATCTTAACTAATTGTATTATGCTCAATTGATTTGTGGTTTTAGTTTTAGAGAAAACCAAAAATACTACTAAGCTTGTAGCTAGTTTAAGTGGTTTGCAGTCACACCCATTATTACTTTAAATAAAATGTATTTTTTAACCACATAGTTCTCAAATTTATAACAAAATAATTTCATGAACAAAATTAAAGGTGGTAATTGTAAATATATCCCAAGGATCCCAAGGACCATTGGAGTTCCATGAACACTCAAATAAATATATATTTAAAAGAAAAAATGTAATAAAATTTAGATGAGTAAATTTTGTTGTATGTGAGAAAGAAAAAATAATGAAGTGTAAAATGATTAATAAGAAGTGTAAATTTGCATCTGACTCAAAATATGCTCAAAGTTGTCAGTGGATTTCTCAATGGCATGAGAGTGAATTCCTTCATAAGTTGTCACTACCACACCTTCATCTCTAGTTAGTCTTTGCACTTGCTTCTTCACTTTGCAACCTTGGTGTGTACATCTATAGTAGCTTCTGCATTTTTATTCATCACCCCAAAAATGTTATCAACAATTTCAATTAAATTTTCAATTAATTCACTCTAAATCATCACTTATTTCAATATATTTAGGTTACTCTATTATTAATATTAAGTTATAATATAGAGTTTAATTAACCATTTGTAATTTTCATTATCCAAGCTTTACTTCATACAAAATTTTCCAATGTTAATTTCAGCTTTCCATTTATTGTTACTAGTAATTAACTAAATAGACTAGCCAAATCGAACATAGCTCAATTATTGACATAAGATTGTACCATTGACTAAGAGATCATGGTTCAATCTAAAATACTTTTGCAACAAAAAAAAACTAAGGGAAAAATCAATTTATACCCTTAAACTTTAGAGTTTGTATCAATTTAAACCCTAAACTTTCATAAGTGTATCAATTTACACTCCTTTAGAAAAATGTTAGTTTTCACACGTGGAGAGACTTATAATTTATCAATTAAACCCTAAACTTTCATTTAATTGATTTACTTATGAAAGTTTAGGTGTTTAATTGCTAAAATTATAAGTCTTTATGTGTTTAAATTAACGTTTTTAAAATAAAATTTTAACAAAAAGTGTAAATTGATACAGTTTTGAAAGTTCAGGTTTTAAATTGATACAATCATTAGTTTAAGGTTTTTAATTGATTTTTTTCTTAAAAAAAAAAAAAAAAAAAAAAACCCTAAATAGGGTAAGATCTTTTTTTTTTTTTTTTTTTTGCAACGGTATTTAATTAATGCGAGGATTGAACCCATGACTTCATAGTCACGGGCACAACCATATGCCAATTGAGCTATGCTCGATTTGGCAATAGGGTAAGATCTTAAGAGTTTAAATTTATGACAAAATTATTCTTGTTTCATGATAGGATCTTATAACAATTATTCTTAAGGATTTGTTTTAGGCACATTTTTATGTTTTATTTGGAAAATTTGAATGCACGGAGTTTCTTTTCCTAAATATTTGCAAATGTATATATTTTAGGATTGGTTGCAAACACCAATCAGTCAAAACAAAAATAATTGCAAATTTAGTAAAATTTAATTTTTTTTGCAATTATTACAAAAAAAAAAAAATTAGTGGCTATCACGGATAGACTTTATGACTATTATCACTCACAAAATTCTATAAAAAAAAAACTATTATCAGCGATAAACTTCTATTAGCGATAGATCATACTATCCGTGATAAAAATTGCCATATTCACAAATTTTTTTAAAAGTGCTATATTTTTAATTATTTTACTCTAAATTGACCTTTGTTGCAATTTTTCTATATTTTATAGAAATAATAATGAATATGATATTTAATTTTGTTTTTGACTAATGTCACATTTTTTAAAGGGAAATTGTAGTAAATGACAATTTAAGACTTATTGTTTGCAAATATAGCATGTTTTTAAAAAATTTGCGGATATAGCAATTTTTATCGCTGATATCTTATGACTGATAGAAGTCTATCGCTGATCACCTCAGCTTTTTATAGATTTTTGTCAGTGATAATAGTCTATCAGTGATAATAGTCTATCACTGATAGAAGTCTATCAGTGATATAATAAAGTCTATCCGTGATAGAAACGGGTTTTTTTGCCATATTTGCAAAACATTTTAAAGTTTGCTAAATTTGCAATTAGTTTGGGCCTGATTGCTATTTGTGCAACCAGTCCTTTTTTAAAAACTTGTAAATCAATGAGGCTTTATTTTATTACACTTCCGAAAAAAATATTAAGATAGTCATGGATCAACGTATATATTATAAATCGTGAATTAACCTAGAAGATATATTAGATAAACTATGATCATAATAATCACTTTTAACCTATATATTGATTAGTTATCTCTAATTTACGTGTTTAATTTTGATCATTTTTAGCTCCTAGGTTAGTTATATTTTATCTAAATTTGATAAATCCACTCTTAAAAAAAAAAATCCCTCACACTCCTCTCTTTTTTACTCTCCTATGTCTAAATAACGTGTGTCATGTAAGAAAATTGCGAACAATTGGTAAATACTTAATAGTATAGGCATGTTGGAAGCCTATTAAATCCAACTATAGATTTTTTTTTTTTTTTTTATTAGTAATTTGGGGATGGAGTTCGAACCTAATGGTCGAGTGTAATTTTTATGTCAATTGAGCTAAACCAATAGATTTAAAGAAACCATAGGAAGAAAAATACAATTTTTTTTTTTTTTTTTTACATTGGGGGATTCGAACCACAGATCTCATGGTCATCAACTGATACATATAACATATAAGTTATGCTCGCTTTGGCCAGAAAAATACAAATAAAGCTAAAGGAAGTAAGATAGAATCATTCAATACTATTACTAACCATCAAAATTGACTTTTAAGGGTATCTTTTATTGCTAAAGAAATAATTATCATATCTATCAAAGTTAAAGGTGCGCTAAAATAATTTCTTACCCAAAAGTTCAAGATTTCAACCTAAGAAGATTTTGAGTTCTAAAGGTCAAATATACATCTAATGAACATTTTTATCTTCTTAATATTCAATCTAAATTGTGAGAGGAAAAAAAAAAAAAACCAAAAACCAAAAAAGAAAAGAAATACCTTGGGAATTTGTTGTTCTTCACAGCCTTCTGTCCATATTTTCTCCATCTATAACCATCATCAAGAATATCAACTTGACTCCTTGTTTGAAAAGCAAATCTCCGGCTTTTCGTCTTCTTTTTCTTATCATAATCTCCCCGTCCTGTCGTCATTGCCACCGCCGTCGCTCCCGCCCCCGCCCCGGCCCCGGCCCCGGCCCCGGTGGCCTTCTTCTTCTCCAATCCATCCACTCCACTCCCTTCTGTCCCATCAACATGGAAGCTTTTACTAAGCGAAACGATGTCGTCCTTCATACTACTCGTTGCATCGAACGACATGTTGTCCGCTGAAACGCTGTGAAACAATGGAAACCCACCTGAGACAGGCGGCTGCCGGCCAAAACTGCCTCCTCCATGGCTTCCGGCAAGCTCGGAAGCTCGAGAAATAAGCATTTGTTGCAGAGAGAGGGAGGTTGAAGATGATGAAGTTGAGAGAAAATTTGGGAAATTTTCCATCATATCTCTATTGATAATTTGGTCTCGAGAGAGCGAGAGAAATGGCGGCTAGAGATGAGAGCGGTTCTTCTTCAATAACACTTTGTTTGAACTTTCAATATTCCTAGACGGCAAGTAGAGGGTGATATCATTTATAAAGACAAGTGTTTTTTCATGTAATTTATTTATTAAATAATACTTACATAAATACACATCATTAACCACTCAGGTTTAAAAGGTCGGTATCGAATTCATGGACATAGAAAATTGTTTTTTTTTTTTTTAATACATTGGGGGTGGGGGATTCGAACCACAGACCTCTTGGTCATGAACATATACATGTGTCAATTGAGTCATGCTCGCTTTGGCATAGACATAGAAAATTATTTTTACTTTTTAAACGTGGAGTGATAGAAATAGAACATCAAACCTCTAGATCGAAGACACATGTTTTGACACATGTTTTATATTCGTTGAACTATGTTGATATTGATGTTGACGACTTATTTTTATTAGTTTATTTATATTAATCTACTCAAAGAAATTGAAAGTATGTCACATAAAAAAAAAAGTTGGACTTGTTCTTATTTATTTGATTTTATACCTAAAATAATGTGTTAATTATGGTGGGGGTATATAGGAAAGAAATTGTTGCAATTGAAAATGAGAGGCCAGCAAATTAATTAAGAGAGATTGGCTTCTATTTATTATTTTTCTTAGGGGGGTCGGTCTTTGTCAGCTTGATTAAAAATGTTTTGGTCCAAATTTTTGTGGCACGTTTGACAATTTTTTGCTCTTTGAATTTCAGTTATATCCTCAAAGTATCATAATATTTCAATTAAGTCCATATTCAGATATTGTGCTACTTAAAAAAAGTGCTTTCTATGAGTTAACATTTTTCTAGGAGTTGAGGATCCACTTCAACTAGAAAATCACGCTTTACATAATTTATTAAAAAAGCTTATCTTGTACACTATCCATTTTTTTTTCTTTTTAATTAAGGTTTATTTTATTATTTTTTTTTTTTTTTTTAATGTGAGGTTGAAATTGATAACTTTATAACAATTAAAAGATGTTTGTTTGACAAATCGAGTTTAACTCAATTGACATAAGATTATGTTGAAGAGAGATTGAGTTCAATCTCCGCATTAATTAAAATATCGTTACATAAAAAAACAAAATTCTTTAATATAAAATAAATATTTGTGAAATCAAGCATAATTCATGTGTCATCCACAATGAAATTTGAAGTTCAAATCTCTCACATCAGATAGAACTAAATCACAATTAAATATTTAGGGATTGTATATAACTATTTTTTTTATTTAATTCTAATAATGTTATTTAGTAGGAGCTTTTAATTAAAATAAACTTGTTTGAAACTTCTCTTTAGAAGCAGTATTTTAAAACAGTGTCCTTTTTTTTTTTTTAATAATAATAAATGCATTTGATTGATTTCATGTGTATTTTCTTTAGTTCTTTTTTTTCTGAGTTTATCGTTGATACAAAATTACTCGATTTTTTTTTTTTATGTAGAATTTAGATAAACGATATTCTAAAATTAACTTAAAACTCTAAATCCTAAATCCTAACTAAAGTGAAGACCTAGGAAAAATACATTACAGAAAAACACTTCAATAATTACAAATGGCTTTTAAATAATTTAAAAAAAAAATCATCAAACATAAGCCAATAAAATATTTTGAAATTACTTTTTCAGAATTTTAGCACTTGCCTATAATCTTAAAAACTTAAATCAAATCAAAGAATGTATTATCAAAAAAAAACTTATTAAAAACTAAAAACTTAACCCTAGTGCAATAACTACTTTTCCCTGTCAAAGCGAGCATGGCTCAGCGGACATATGTATGTTTTAACGACCACGAGGTCTGTGGTTCGAATCCCCCCACCCCCAATGTACTCAAAAAAAAAAAAAAAAAAAAAAAAACTATTTTTCCCCCTTTTAAATAAGGTTTGTGAAGTTTGAGCAAAAAAAAAAAAAAATAATAATAATAATAAATAAAACATGTTTAGTTCCTTAAAGAAAAAGAGTTGATTAAAAAAAACATTTTTTTTTTCTTTTTGAAAAAATAAAAACTTTATTTGTCAAAAACAAGAAACTTAAAGTGATCCCCGTTTGTCTATTTCAATTGTTCTAGAAAAAAGATTAAATAAGTCTTTGGAATCTTTCTACAAATCTTAAAATATGAATTTAATTTTAAAAAGTAATTTTTAAAACTTTTGTAATTAGGCTAAAAAATAAGATATGGATTATGGATCATAACATGTTGTCAATGTGTAACTGCTTATGTTTATACCATGTCAGGTTGAATTAATCAATTTTATATACTCAAATAGTTTGCCACTTTTTTCCTTTTTAAAAAAAATAAAATAAAAGATATGAGGAAACATTTTAGAATTAATTTGTCCTTCAAACTTTAAAAGACATTAATTATAGGATTGGTTGCACAAACAACAATCATACCTAAAATAATTATAAATTTAATAAAGTTTAAAACCTTTCGTAAATATAGCAAAAAATCAGTAGTTATCACTAATAAACTTTATGACCTATTACTGATAGACTTCTATCAGTGATAGATTTCTATCACAGATAGACTATTATCACTGACAAAATTCTATAAAAAAGACTATTATCAGCGATAGACCATAGTATCAGTGATAGAAATTGACATATCCGTAATTTTTTTTTAGAAAATACTATATTTTTAATTATTTTAATCTAAATTGACGTCTCTTACAGTTTTCTTTAATTATATTTAGAAAAAAATATATACAATTAGACAAACAAATTAAATTTGATGTGTTAATTTTGTTATTATAAATTATAAATTATTTTTTTTTTTTGAGGGGATTCAATATTATAATTGAAGTGCTTTGAAAAGAAACGGTATTTTTTTTTTTTTTGCAAAGGAAAAAAATAGTATTATAATTTTTTAATGGGTTGGTTTTGACCAAACCAAATATAAATCGTACATATGTACTTTTCTTCGCAATTTGAACGATGGCTTGACTTGTCTCAAGAGATATATTTAAAAAATGGGGGAAATTACTAATTTTGCTTTTATAAGTTAGTTTTAATTTCAATTTAATTTTTACAGTTTTAAATCAAACTTTTTTTTTTTAATATAGTGTGAATTTAAGTGTAACTTAACTCGTTAAGATATATAGTCTCGATCAAGATGTTAAATGTTAGAAGTTTCCACTTCAATATGTTGTTAAAACTTAAAATAATAATAGTAATTGTTGGCACAAGATTTTGGATCTTCCCTCCTCCGTCGCGTTCCGACGTGCTCCGCCGTCTTCGGGATCGGGACGAACCTGCACGAGAGAAAAAAGATGATCTGCACAAGGCTCCGATGCTTAAGTCAGATAGCGTTCTGAGCATAAGTAGGAGAAATAGTGTGTTAAGGTTGCGTTGAATTACGCAGTGTTACGTACCTCTCTCGTACCTGAAAGGGAGGGGTATTTATAGGCAGTGTGAGGGAGTTTCTCCTTGACGGATCTGTTTCGGCTGTCATCACGAATGTCCTCGAATCGGGTGAGGAGGTGTGGATAGCTTGGGTCTGTCCGTAAATTTTTCTCATGATAACAACCGTCGTCCCCCAATTCTCGTTGGACTTGGGGGCACTGTTGTACCGTCGTCTGGTCAAGTGAGTCAGGAACGTCTTGTGTCAGGCATTCTTCACACTGATCGAGAGGTAGCCTAGCAACAATGAGTCTTCGGATGGTCGGACAGGTTCAAATCCATGGAGTCTTGGGGTCGGTCCCAGGTTGTTGTGATATCTTGCGTCAGTGTCGTGGCCTCGACTTCTCGGTGAAGCGGGTCGTGACGTCAGCGGCTGACCTAATGTTGTGGTAACCGGTAATAATAATAATAATTATTTTTTTTTCAATACAACAAATATAGGATACATAAATTTAAACCTCGAAATTCATGAGAAAAATTACATGATAACTATATTTATGTCAGCGAAAAAAACATGACGCATTTTTGTTTTCATACATATTTGTTTGGGAAATTATGTTTTTTTTCTTTTGAAAAAATTGGACAATTATGTTGTTTTACTTTTAGCCTTTGGGGATACAATGAATAACACCCGTGAGAATTTTCTGGCTTATTATTTTCATTATTATTATTATTATTATTATTTATTTATTTATTTATTTTACAACATTTTAGGATGGGAATGAGAGTTTTGACCTATTAGTCACTCGTTCATACAATATATCGGTTGAATTAAGCAAATCGAAACTTTAGTTATGAATCAATATAACGGTTGAATTAAGCAAATCGAAACTTTAGTCACTCATTCATACAATATATATATATGAGTTGATATAATCATGCTGCCAAATAACTTAATTTCTTGAATGGTTGTTATTCAATACTAATATGACAGAACACTTTATAATATTCAATCCAATGACAAGGAAGATAGTAAAACTTTTAAAATAACAATACTAAATTAAAAATCACTTTAAAAAAATATAAAAAATAAGTAATTAAGGTTACTTTAATTTATTAACCTCAATGGTCTTTGCCATTAACGAGTATTAAGAAAACTACATGAACATTAAGTCAAGCTTAGTTTGAAATTGTTGTAATTGCTTGAAATAGTTGTTAATTTAAAAAAAAAATCAATTGTAAACATGAAAAGAAGGTTGTGTATTGTAAATTAATACTAATTTTTTTAGGAGAAAAAAAATCAATTTTGACTCCTAAACTTATCAACATGTATCAATTTTTACCTTATACTTTTAATTTCATTAAATTGTATCTCAAACTTAATAAGGACATGTTTGAGAGTGAATCATGCCTAAAATCACTTTTATTTTAAAATGGTGATGTTTGACAATAGTAGATAAGTGGTTTTTGAAAAATCCAAAATCACTTTGATAAGTGATTCTCGGTCAATCATTTGAGAAGTAATTTCCAAGTAATTGTGAGAGATTTTGTTTTAAAATGACTATTATTTTAAATTAAAAGAATCAGAATTATATATATATATATATATATATATATATATATATATATATATATATATATATATATATATATATATATATATATAATGCATAATTAAAAGAATATATTTGCTCAACCGACATATTGTATAAACTAGTAACAAAAAAAACACAGATTCAATTCTCACCCCACATGTTGTAAAAAAGAAAGAAATTAAGATCTAATATTGATGTCTAACAAATTAAATCACTTTTGTAATGTTTTAAGTGTAAAACAATATATTTGTTGAGATGCAATATTGATGAAGTAATTAATAAATACTTTAATGAGCCTAATGTCTTTTATTATATAGTTTAAGTTTTTATAATGAGACGTTTTTAGCTCTAATGAAATATATGAATTTAAATTTTTTATTTTGATATTTTTTTATGCATATTTATTTACTTAATATAGTAATCATGCAAATAATTTTTTTAAAAATAAAACAAATGAAAACCATAAATTAATCAAATAAATATATTTATAAAACAATTAATCAATTGTGGGGGGCAGTGGCAGGACGAGTCCGGGGTGATTGCTGATATGGTGACAAATTACTTTAGGGAGCTGTTTACTTCTACGGGGCCGTCTGTGGCAGATCTGAGCGCGGCCATCTCCGGGGTTCAGAGTTCAGTCACAGATGAGATGAATCGACGTTTGACTCGTCCTTTCTCTGAGGAAGAGGTGTTACGGGCTTTGAAACAGATTCATCCTAATAAGGCCCCTGGGCCCGATGGCCTATCATGTGCCTTTTACCAGCGCGCTTGGCACACTGTTGGTCCTGATGTCACCTAGTGCTGTTTGAAGGTCCTTAATGAAGGTTTTTCTCCGGCTCCTATTAATGAGACACTGATTGTTCTTATCCCAAAGGTGAAACGTCCTCGTCGAATCACGGAATTTCGTCCTATCTCTTTATGTAATGTCTCATATAAACTTGTGTCGAAGGTGTTGGCCAATAGGTTGAAGCCTATCTTAAACGAGTTGATATCTGACCATCAAAGTGCTTTCATTCCGGGGAGATGTGTTGTGGACAACGCCATTCTGGGGTATGAATGTCTCCATACGCTGAAGTCCAAGCGCCAGGGGAAGAAAGGGTGGGCTACGCTGAAGCTTGACATGAGCAAAGCCTACGATCGGGTGGAGTGGACGTTCCTAGAAGGCATCATGCGACAATTGGGGTTTGCTCCTGCATGGGTGAGTTTGCTTATGCAGTGCATTTCCTCTGTCAGGTACTCTTTTAACCTGAATGGGCGACGAGGTGGGGAAATGCTTTCGAGTCGGGGGCTTCGGCAAGGGGACCCACTGTCTCCATATTTGTTCCTCCTCTGTGCGGAAGGCTTGTCACAGCTACTATTTAGGGCCGAAAGAGAGAAGCGTATTTCGGGGTTGGCCTTATCGCGTGGGGGACTACCGATCTCCCACCTTTTTTTTGCTGATGATAGCTTATTGTTTTTCAGGGCAACAGTGAGTGAAGCCTCTGCTATACAGGGTATTTTGAGGTGTTATGAAAAGGCATCCGGGCAGACTGTAAATTTTGATAAATCTACTATCTCTTTTAGTCGGAGCACGAGTGTGGTGATGCGGGATCGTGTGAGTCAGGTCTTGCAGGTGGGGCAGACTCCTTTCCACCTACAATATCTAGGGCTCCCCTCCTTCATGCCTCGCAATCGATCTGGTACGTTTCTCTATCTTAAGGAGCGGGTGTTGCGCCAGCTGCAGGGATGGAAGGGAAAGTTATTTTCTGTGGATGGTAGGGAGGTCCTGTTAAAGGCAGTTGTACAGGCTATTCCCTGCTATACTATGAACTGCTTTAGGCTCCCCAAGGGGCTTTTACAGGACATTAACCGTCTTATGGCCAGGTTTTGGTGGAATGGGTCCGATGAGGATCGACGGATGCATTGGGTGAGCTGGAAAGCGTTATGTCGGCCGAAATGTTTAGGAGGCTTGGGTTTCAAGGACCTTGAGCTTTTTAACCAAGCTCTTCTTGCGAAACAATGTTGGCTGCTGGTACGTTATCCGAATTCTTTCCTTGCGCGAGTTTTGAAAGAGAGGTACTTCCCGGATACTGATGTGTTTGCAGCCCAATTGGGGTCGTCCCCATCCTTTATCTGGAGAAGTCTGCTGTGGGGACGAGGTTTGTTGGAGGTGGGAGTCCGTTGGCGTATTGGCAATGGGGAAGGGGTGAGGGTCTATGAGCATAACTGGGTGCCAAGATCGTCCAGTTTACGTATTACTTCGTCAGTCACTCTGCCTGTTTCGACAAAGGTGTGTGATCTTTTCCCCGCTTCAGAGGTCTGGGATGAAGCCAAACTTTGGAACCACTTTAGTTCAGAAGAGGTTAGTGCGATTCTGACGATCCCGACGGACCGGCGGCATACAGGGGACCAGGCTATTTGACATTTGGAGGAGTCAGGGATGTTTACAGTAAAGAGTGGGTACCGCTTAGCTCAGTCGCGATTACTTCAGTACGAGGCATCGACGTCATCTGATGAGTTAGTGGTGAGGTGGTGGAAAGGGGTGTGGAAGATGGGTATTCCCAGTAAGATCCGAATTTTCCTTTGGCGTCTCTGTCTTGATCGTCTACCTACTTTGGACAATCTGGGTCGGCGTGGGATCGATACTCTGAATGTCTGTGCTCTCTGTGGGAAGCAAGGGGAATCTCGCCTCCACGTGTTTTGGCATTGCAAGTTCGTTTGTCGGGTCTTGGCAGCCTCCAAGTTTGGCGCATTATTGTGTGTCTCCGTTGAGGGGGATATAGCCTCTCTTCTGTGGTTCTTGCAGGGTAAGGTGGGTTGGGGGGATTTTGAGGAGTTGAGCATTTTGTGGTGGGCGGTTTGGAATAGGCGTAATCGAGCTTGGTCTACCGGGCTTCGGGCATCAGAGGACCTTGGCTCCTGGGGTGCCAACTATCTGACCTCGTTTCGGGAGGCCAATCGAAAGGGGCTGCCTGGGGGCGTTATGGGCTCAGTGAGGCGAGCGCAGACGAGATGGTCAGCTCCTCCGCAGGGTTTCTATAAGGTCAACGTGGATGCTAGTTTCGTGAGCACTGATGGAACAGCAGGAGTGGGGGTCGTGGTTCGTGATTTCCTGGGTCGCGTTATGTTGGCGGCAGTGGTGTGGGTTCCACATGTGCGGAGTGCGTTGATGGCAGAAGGGCTTGCGGCAGTAGAGGGGCTCCATTTGGCGTGGGAAGCAGGTTTAAGTCCGGTTATCCTAGAGACAGACTCGCATCAGGTTTCCCTTATGTTTGAGGATGCTTGTGAGGATTTATCAGAAGTGGGTAGGTTGATCTCTGATGTGTGTGAACGGTTCCCTCATCTCTTTAGGGACAAATGCAACTTTACCTTTAGGGAAGGCAACATAGTGGCGCATCAGTTAGCACAAATGGCTGTGGATGTGCAACGACGTATGGTTTGGCTGGAGGAATCCCCTCCTGAGATCGAAACTTTCATTTTGAATGAGTTGGTAGTTGTTTAGCTTTGTATTGAGGTTTGCCCATAAAAAAAAAATAAAAAAAAAATATAATTAAATACATTTAAATAGTTATAGGCATAATTTTTTTAAAATATAATTGTAAATAATTTCACAAATATTATGTTTTTTTTTTTATAAATTTAGTAATTTAAAAAATTACTATCCAATCATTATATGAAAATCAATTATATAAAATTAATTATAATTAAATTTTTCTTTTCAAAAACAATCATTCAACAAACACTTTTTAACCTCTCCAAAGTTGATTTGAAAGTGATTTTTTAATATTTAAAGTGATTATAAAAAAATTACTATTTTTTTTGTTTGAAGAGCAAAGCTCAATACAACGCTAAGCCGTCAAAATCATTCAAACAATAAGCCTCGATCCCAAAAGGAAAATCCTCCATCCAAATCAAACGTAGTCGAAAAACCAAGGTCATCTGCGCTAACTGATGCGCCACCATGTTTTCTTCCCTAAAGGTGAAGCTGCAACTGTCCCTAACAAAACGAGGGAACTGCGTACACACATCCGCAATCACCATTCTCACTCTCGCCGAATCCTCACAAAGTTCCTCGTATAGGCGATACACCTGAGAGAGGAATCTGCCTCTAGCACCACCAGACTTAACCCCGCCTCCCAGGCTACAAAAAGCCCATCGGCTGCCGCGAGACCTTCTGCCATCAACGCACTCCTCACATGCGGAACCCACTTATATCACCGCTCCTAGCATAACTCGGCCCAGAAAATCACGAATCACAATCCCTACTCCCGTCGTGTCGTCGATACTTAGGAACCCAACATCCACGTTCACCTTATAGAAACCCTGTGGGGAGTCGTCCACCTCACCTGCGCCCGCCCTACTGAGCTCATAACGTCGTCAGTCACCCCCTTTTGATTGGCCTACCGAAATGAACTTAGATAATTCGAAGTCCAAGACTTGAGATCAGCTGACGGAGTCCCGACTTTTTTGTATTTAGTTCCTCATTGTTAATGAATTTATTTAAAATTACTTCCGCGTCATTTCCAAATTTCGTTAGTAACTTTAGTAGATTTTCTCTAACAAATTTTCAATTTTCAACTTATTTTATTTCAGTCGTGTCAATTTTTCTTTGCACCAACAAATATTCACAACATAAACTATATTAAGATAAAGTAAATTTGAGTATGGAGACAAATTTATGAAACTTTTAAAAATACAAAGATGACATTATTATTATTTCGAGTTCAACCATTGCAGTGGAAGATTCAACATCATTTTTGTTTTTTCAATTGAACCATTAAGTGAAATAATAATTAATGTATTATCCATTTTTGTTAATACAAGTATTTTATCCATTTGAACAGGAAGATGACATTAATTGAGGTAAAGGAAAAAAGGTAATATATATAATTTAATGGCTTTTCTTTTCTAACTTCATTGGCCTTTTTTGGATGAGTTTAAAGCTAGGAGTTTGCATGAACATATAATTTGTCTATTTTTGCAACCTTTATATATTATCTATTTCTTTAAAATAACTACATAAAATTATTCATGTGATTTATTAGTTTTTATTATTATTTATTATTGCTATTGTTTTCCAATTATGGAAGAAAGAGAAATTTTATTTGAGTGATTTATAAAATAATAATATAAAATTCATATTTTCAAATATTCAACCTAGTAAACTAGTTAATATCAATCAAAGGTCGGACATAGAATTTTAAATTTATACCTCACATGTTTAATTACAAAAAGTAATAAGAAAAAAAATCATATTTTGATATTACAAAAAAAAAAAAAAAAAAAAAAAATTATTTTTCAATCTTTGACGTTTCTATACAAACTGGAATTTTTTTTTAATAGTACATGTACTATTTTGACGTAATTAATCTTGTGAACTAGATCAAACTCGCATTTAAATTTATTACCATTGAAGGTAGTAGCAACAATTTGACCAAATAAGCTCCAAAACAAAATTTACATTCATAACCCACCAAAAAAAACACTACGCATTCATTGTAATATTACTAACACACAAATACAAAGAATAAAAAGGAAAAAAATAAAACAAAAAAGCTTAAAAAGAGAAAGTTTGATTTCAAACTTTGTTTCCACGTGTTCTATTGCACATTGTCTTTGTATGCAAAGTTTGTGTTCTGTTGCACATTGTCTTTGTATGCAAAGTTATTCAAAATTTAATAACGACGGTATTTTTTCTTTTTCCTATTTTCTTTTTTTCTTTTGAATGGTCTGGAGTATTATTTTTAAATTTTTTCAGAGCAATATCACTCAAAATAAAAGACTCACCTTGAGGAGGAAAATCCTCCAACAAAACTACATTCTGACACAAAATCAAAGCTAGTTTTGCTAACTGATGCGCCACCTCATTCCCTTCGCGTCGGATGAAACTACAACATCCCCTGAACGGATAACAAAACCGAGAGCACAAATCCTGCACCATCACCCCAACTTCTGATAAGTCTTCAACGGTCCCCTGAAATAAGTGACAAATCCGAGAGAAGTCCGTCTCTAGTACTATCGAATGAAACCCAGCTTCCCAGGCTAATCGCAACCCCTCCGCCATTGCCACACTCCTAACATGCTGGACCCATGTCACTGTCGTTAACATAACCCGACCCCTAGAATCCCTAATCACAATGCCCAAACCACTCAGTCCTTCCTCCCTCACAAACCCCGCATCCACATTCACCTTATACACATCCCCGAAGGGGGGATTCCATTTTGCCCTACCCCGAGTAGCCTCACCAGCCGTGAGCCCACCCCTTCGCTCATTTGCCGCACGATAGGCACCTAGGTAGCATGAAGCCCATGAACCAAGATTGGTCAAAGGGCGAACCCCCTGCATCCTCACCTGATTTCGATAACCCCACACCGCCCACCACAGTACACAAAGCTCCTCAAAATCTTGCCACCCCAATTTCTCCTGATATTTCTATAAAAGATCAGCCATATCCCCCCCAACCAACAACTGTATTAGGGACCCAAACTTTGAATCTTGCAACACCCCCCGTACAAACTTACAGTGCCAGAAAACGTGGAGACTAGATTCTCCCCCCTTACCACACAGTGCACACACATTCAAAATATCAACCCCCGCCTCCCCAAGTTATCCACAGTTGGAAGACGATCCAAGCTGAGCCGCCATACGAAAATCTGTATCTTACTCGGGATCCCTATCCTCCAAATCCCCGTCCACCACTTTCGTAGTCCCTCAACAGACGAAGCAGAAGCCTCATGTCGCAAAGACTCTATCTGGGCCAGCCGGTAACCATTTTTTACTGTAAAAACGCCAACTCCTCACTGTGCCAAATTGCCTGGTCCCCTGTATGTCGTTGATCATTCAGAATCGTTAAAATAGCTTGAACCTCCGCGGGATTAAAATGTTGTCGTAACTTAGCCTCATCCCAAACACCGCAAGTGGTGAACTACTCACACACCCGCGTCACACGGGGTATCGAAACTGGTGATACAATACGCAGACCAGACTCGCCTGAGATCCAGTTATGGCCATAAACCAGCACACTCCCACCACTCCCTATGCGCCATTGGGTCCCTCGCTCAAGCAACTTCCGATCCCATAACAGACTCCGTCAGATAGCGAAAGGTCTCGATCTCAACTGCGCCCCCATAAGATCATAACCAGGAAAATACTTGTCCCTCATGACCCGCGTCAGGAAAGAGTTCGAATAGCGCAGCAGCAGCCGACATTGTTTCGCAATCAAAGACTTGTTGAAAAACTCTAGATCCCGGAAACCTATATCGCCCAAACCCTTCGGCCGACAAAGAGATTTCCAACTCACCCAATGCACACGATGGTCATCTTTCGACCCCGCCCACTAGAACCGAGCCATCAGTCTATGGATATCACTCAAAAGGTCTTTAGGGAGCCTGAAACAGTTTATGGTATAACATGGAATAGCCTGAATAATTGACTTCAATAAGACCTTTCGACCACCCACAGAAAAAACATTACATTTCCACCTCTGTAACATGCTCCACACACGATCCTTAATATAATGAAAGGTACCTGAGCGATTACGAGGCATGAACAACGGCAAACCCAAATAGTGTCGGTGAAAAGTGGTTTTCCCCACACGGAGAATCTGGCACACACGATCTTGCATACCCGGGGGCGTACTCACACTAAAAGAGATGAACGACTTCTCATAGTTCACTGTCTGCCCCGAAGCCTTCTTATATTGACGCAAGAGTCTCTGAATTGTTAGTGCCTCATTAGTATTTGCCCGAAAAAAAAGCAGACTATCGTCAGCAAAAAATAGGTGGGAAAGAGGTCGACCCCCACGAGATAAGGCTAAACCTGAAATAATCCTTCTTTTCTTAGCCGTATTTAAGAGGTGGGATAACCCCTCTACACATAAAAGAAATAAATAAGGTGACAGAGGGGTCCCCTTGCCGCAGGCCGCGGCTCGGGATCACATCCCCACATCGTACCCCATTTACATTAAAGGAGTATCTAACAAAGGACAGACATCGCATAATCAAGCTTACCCAGTCAGCCGAGAACCCCATCTGTAACATCAGGCTTTCCAAAAACACTCATTCCACCCGGTCATAGGCCTTACTCATGTCTAATTTCAACGCAGCCCATCCCACTTTACCCTGGCGTTTGGACTTCAAAGTATGCAGACACTCATAGCCCAATATGGCATTATCCACAACACACCTACCAGGAATGAAAGCACTCTGATTATCAGAGATAAGGTCATTAAGTAGAGGCTTCAGCCGGTTAGCAAGCACATTGGACACCAGTTTATAGGACACGTTACACAACGAGATAGGTCGATACTCACAAAGACGATGAGGAGTTCTGACCTTCGGAATCAACACAATCATAGTCTCATTCAGAGGGCCCGGAGATAAACCTCCATTCAGAATACCCAGACAACACTGAACCACATCAGGTCCTACCATAGGCGAAGCTGCGCGAAAGAACGCACCAGACAGCCCGTCAGGCCCTGGAGTCTTATTCGGGTGAATATGTTTAAGGGCCTGAATCACCTCTGTCTCACTAAAATGGCGCGTAAGCCGACTATTCATCACGGCGGTAACGGACGGGCGGACCCCTAACACTACCTGATTCAGATCATCCTCTGTGGGATCGGACGATGTAAAAATGCCCTCGAAATACTCAGCCACCAAGCTAGTTACGGCCCCTGAATCCTCATGCCATCGGCCCACACTGTCCTCCAAACCCAATATAGTATTCGTACGCCGGCGTTGGGTCTCCTTTTGATGGAACCAGCTCGTGTTTCGGTCCCCGTACTTCAGCCAACTTTCCCTGACCCGCTGCCTCCAGTACACCTCTTCCTCAATAAGCAAGGTCTCCAACTGAGTCTCAGCATAGTCGACATGAGCCCGCGAATCCGCCTGCCCTAGTTCAGCTAAGGATTGTTGGACCCGGTCCAACGCCTCACGAATACGTCAGGCGTATTGTCCCACATTTCCCTGCCCCCAACGATGAAGCTCGGTCATGCACCTGCTTGTAACCTAGGCCAGTTCAGTCGGCCCCACCGGGGATGCAGCCACCCCCCAACATTCTGTCAGCACATCCTCAAACTCGGGCAACTGTATCCATGCCTCCTCAAAATGCCGAATATGACGCCCACAACGTCGCCCTTCTCGACCCACATGGCAAAGAGAGAGAAGAATCGGTCTGTGATCGGAGCGATTATAGTCCATATGCTCCACTGAAAGTTGCGAAAACAGGTCACGCCATGCCAAAGTATTGAAACATCGGTCAATACGCTCCCAAATCGTTGCCTGCCCCGACCTACCATTACACCAGGTGAACAGATCACACGTGAAACTCAAATCACTCAAACCACATTCATCTACAGACTCCTGAAAACCACGCAGCTCAGCCCCCGGCTTCGCCCTACCTCCCCGCTTCTCGGACTGAAAAAGAATGGCATTAAAGTCTCCCCCAATCAACGATGGCGTGAACTCACTGCCCCGCAGCTGTCGGAGCAGGGACCATGTCAAGTGTTTCTTCTCTGACTGAGGATAACCATAAAACTCAGTGAACCGCCACTGCTTCCTGTCCCAATCAACTCATCCATCCACATGATTCGGGGAGAACGAAAAGAGGCTAAAATTCACTTCTGGGTCCAAAGCAATGCCAAACCACCCTTACTACCCACACTATCCACGCAAAAAGAACTAGAAAAACCCAACTGGACCTTAATGTCCGTAAGTCTCGCACTCATCACCTTCGTTTCTGACAGAAACAAAAGGCGGGGTCGTGTAGATTGCACCACCTTAAGAAATCGACGGAATGCACGGTCCGACCCTAAACCCCGTAGATTCAAAAATAACAAAATCATAATGGCTGGCTAGATTGGAGACCAGTCACCGCCAAAACAAAAGGATTCGTAATCTCTACTCTGCCATGCTCCCCGAGAGTAGTCCCTTCCTCGGTAACCCTACCAATTTTACACCCTGTCCCCCTCCTCCTCCTCAACACCCACTCGACCATGTTTACCCAAACTCTCGCCCCTAGCTGATTCATCCTTTGAAACCCGTGCCCTTTTCTCCCACCCTTTTGTCCGTAGTAATCCGGAAGCCTTATCAGTAATCACGCCCCAGGATCAATCAACATTGGGTCCTCAACCCCCATTGACAGGAATACCCCCGATTCTACACCCCCCACCCCCACCCCCACCTTCTCCTTCCCCTTATCACGTGGTTTTGCACAAGACACCGTGGATCCCGTAGAAGAGTCACGTAAGCCCCTTTCCTCACCCGGACCTACACTTCTGCTTTGCAAGCAAGAAGCGGGACGCTGGTCTGGAATATTATTGAACTTTAACGTTTTTCATCTAAAATTTAAGGTCATGAGTATTTTTTTAATATTTTTTTAATAAAGTTATGGGTATTATTGAAACTTTTTAGCGTCAAGGGGTAAAACTGAAACGAGACTCATAATTAGGGTATTTTCTATAATTTAGAGCCATACCTGTATGTTTGATTTCATATTTATTTTTTATTTATAGTCCATTTGAAAAAATAAACAATAAATTTTAAAACGATTTTATTTATTTTTAAAAAAATATAAGCTTGTAATCTAACTATGTACCTTTTAAGTCAAGTGTACTGCCAACAAGAACATAACTCAACGACATGTATCGCCTAGTGACTATGAGGTCCTAGGTTCAATCCTCCACCCCAACATGTTATCAAAAAAAAAAAAAAGTCAAATGTACTACGTTTTTTGAAGTTAGAGGTTCAAAATACCTTTTTTTATTGTACTCGAAAAAATAACTATTTACATTTTAATATATATATATATATATATATATATAAAGAGTTAAAGTAAGCTTAGCCGGTAATTTTTTTTTTTTTTTTTTTTTTTTGTAAAGACATTTAATTAATGCAGGGTGGGGGTTGAACCCCTGACTTCTTAGTCAATGACATAACTTTAGGCCAATTGAGCTATACTCGATTTGACCGTTCATCAGTAATTGACATGTGTTAAGCTTGAAGTCGTCGGTTCAATCCCTCATTCCCTGGTTGTACTAAAAAAAATATAAAAAAACATATACTAAATCATGATCTAAAACAAGTTTCAAATTATAAAAATATCCAAATCATATGCACTGTTAAATTAAATAAACGAGTACTATATTTTATTGTTGTTCTTTCCTTCGATGATTTTTGGATATGTTTTTCATTTAACAATTTTATAAAGTTCTATTTAAAAATATTTTTTCACGGCCTCTTTTACAATGTGTTCAAGTAAAGTTAGATCTTAAGAACAACTTCTTAATAGAGAATGAAGCTTGGGATGAGGTCAAGGTAAAATGGGCTTAAAGTCATAATGAAAGAGTAATGATGTGGATGTGAGAATAAGATGTATCATTTTTCAAAAATTAAATATAACTTTTTATTACAATCATGTGGAGTGGGTCACATTTCATAATAATACATGTTGTCCAAACTGTCCAAACTATCCTTCTATACGCCACTAAAAAAATAAAAAATGACGATTACTTTTTATGGCTTTTTAATTTCAAATCAATCCTTATGACAATTAATTCTGATGACAATCAATCATATGACAAAAAAAAATTGTTTCCTTATTTTTCATTTTTCTTTCTAGCGGAATCTACCCAAATTTTAGTTTCTTCCCTTTTCGTCACGCTTCACCATTTTTTCTTCATATACACTGCATTTATATATTATAATTTAACATATATACCCTGTTTATATATATTAATCGAAACCTCAATTTTTGTTTCTTCTCTCGTCGTCGGGCTTCACCATTTTTTCTTCATATATACTACGTTTATATATTATAATAATTCAACCTGTATAAACCATTTATATATATTAATCCAATTTGAATCATCAGCGTCCACCTTACCAAGTCTCTTGCTTTAGCGGTTTATATTAAACATACCATTGAATCTTTATTCTACGTTTATATATATATTATAATTCAACATATATACCCCGTTTATACTAAGTTTTATTCCAATATTTAAATTATATATCACATATTATTAAATATATCTCACATTTATAAAATATAAAACTAAATAAAATAATAATATATACCTCAAATGATTAAATATAAACCTCATATTATTAAATATATACCACCAAACATACAAAACCTCATATTATTAAATATATACCACAAAACATACAAGTGGAATGAAAAAAAAAATCATAACCTTCATCCTAAACACCACAACCCAAGCCAGAAAAATTCAGTCACCGTTAACTTCCTTCACTATGATGGCGTTGACCCTAATCTCACACAACAAATCCAACGGTATTTGAACGACGAAGTCTTCGAATAGTACCGACGATCTGTGTGTGGAGGGGAAGCGTTACAGACAGAGGAGCTCGAAGTCAGAGGATTGGAGCATGTGTGGCGAATCTGAGCGGGCAGAGGTTCAGAGTACAATTGTGGTCATTGCTCAAAGAACGAATCTTGGCGGCGGGTTGCATATTTTCACGAAGGGCTGCTTGTTTGGATCTTGGCGGCGAAGTGTTGCGAGGTTCTCGGATCTGGAGTGCAGAACATAGGTGAGAAGTGCACGGATCTGAGCGAGAGCAGGTTCTTTGCGGCGGAGGGTTCGTCGCGGTTCAGATCGGTGGGGTGCGAATTGCACGGATCTTGGCTGCTCAGATTTGAATAGAGAAAGAAAGGCGGCGACATATAGAGGGAGCGACGATAGTTGTGGGAATATGTCGAGAATTGTGGGAGGGAGAGATAAAGTTTGTTTATGATTTTTTTAGGGAGGGATGGAGAGATTTCTAGGATTTTTTTTTTCAATATTTTAATTAAAAAAAATTAACAATTGTGATTTAATTTTAAAAATGTAAGGGTATTTTGGTAAGGAAAAAACTTAATAAACACCTAAAATATTATGAAAATCCTACAAATAATAAATAAAATTATATTAGTCATTTTTTAAAATATGCTTTAAAAAACATTCCATTTGTGACATTATCTCATTAGAGAATGACAATAATCGGGGCCCGAAAGGCCACCTTGGGAACCTAATTGTACTTGAGAGAAGAAACGAGTCTAATTCCTTACCTCGACCTCGACAAGAGGCCGAGATCGAGGCCAAGGTGATCACCCACAATCTTCAATTGGGTATGCGTATCACATGCCCCGACTCAATAGATCTTTGAGGAACCTAGTTTTTCCTTTCCTAAATCCAAATAGGAGAATGAGATAGAAAACCCCCAAGTCAGAATCATTATAAATCCACCATGATACATCATGCAAAATAAGTCAGAATTCATACTAAATACATCATGAAAGATCATGCAAAGTAAGTCAAACTTCGTACTACATTCTTAAAACTCTTATTTAACTTAGGTATTGGAGCGTGTGGCTATCACCACATATTGATGTTCATCATTCTTTGTTTTGTAGGTGATCTCGTCTTTCAATTTACAAATTCTACGGTTGGAAATATAAATGAAGATCATGCATAATTACCTACTCAAATTTTGGCATCAATGATTTTCATTTGTGTTTCATTTTAAAAAATGAAGAGGAAGAAGAATAAGCTAGAATTATTGGTTTAGAATTGGTTTAGTATCATGAGATACTTTCTCAAAGCACACAAATTTTAGAAAGGAAATAGTTTGATGGGTTAATAAGAAGAATGTCTAGTTTAATTAGGGGTAATGAAAAATATCAAGTTAAGAATGATTTGCATTCTATGTCTAGAGTAATTTTATGGAGAGATTTGTTTTATTGTGTTTCCATTATAGCCCTACTAGTTTTCTTTATTTTCGAAATCTCTTTTAAATAATTTAAAATCACATTTTATTTGGATGGTGTGGGTGATTTCCCGTTAAAAGCAGTTTCGTTATTTTTGCCATTAAGTTATTTTGGCCGTTGTATACCTCTATGGATTCCTTCAACTGGGGTCGCGCACACACACCTTTGGTGGGGTATATATATGGACACACCCCAATGACTTCCTCCAACCCGTGTAATCCCGATGTAATACTTCCTAAAAATAGGCAACAACCAACCCTCTGCCCACCCTACAAACGAGGGTCGATCAGTCAACTTCTGATCGTAAACCAACAACAACCCCTACATTTATGCATTGTCTCACAATTTTCCAAATTTTGCCCCCTTAATATTCAAGAAACCTTTCGCTTCCCTCATATGAAGTTGTATTCGAATTTAATTTACAGTTTCGTTTTTCAGTACTCCGCCAGAGACCAATTGTGTTTTTGTCCTCTCACAATCAGAATTCATGATCAACGAATAACATGGTGGAAGGCAAACGTCCCACCAGAGAACATCGACCAAATTTCTAATTCAAAACAAGAAAAATTAAGGATGTTTATTTTATTTTTTTATTTTTTTTACGAGTGTTTATAGATTCCAAGAACTAAGATTATATCTAAAAAATTTAAATACTTGAATAAAATTTGAAAAAAAAATGCACTTTTAAAAAGCTTTGAGGTAAACCGCATCGCTCAAAAAAATGGGTTAACCAACTATGTTTCAAAATCTTCAGCCTTAAACTATATCCAACTTTGTAACTACCCTAAATCTTTTCAGTTTTTTTTAACGAGTGTTTATAGATTCCAAGAACTAAGGTTATATCTAAAAAAATTTAAATAGCTGAATAAAATTTGCTGAATAAAATTTGAAAAAAAAAATAAAAAATTTGCATTTTTAAAAAGCTTGGGAGGTAAACCGCATCCCTCAAAAAACCTCGAAAAATGGGTTAACCAACTATGTTTCAAAATATTCTACCATAAACCATATCCAATTTTGTAACTACCCTAAATCTTTTTCAGTTTTTTTAAGGGGGTGTTTATAGATTCCCAAAACTCCTTGGTTATATCTAAAACAAAATTAAATAGCTGAATAAAATTTGAAAAAAAATAAAAATTGCCCTTTTAAAAAGCTTGGAGGTAAACCACATCCGTTAAAAAATGGGTTAACCAACCATGTTTCAAAATCTTCTATCCTAAACCATATCCAACTTTGTAACTCCCCTAAATGTTTTCCGCCGATTCGAAATTACATTATTCAAATTCTCGAAATCTTAAACCCTAGATTTATATACCTAAATCCCCCAATAACCAAACTTACCCTAATCTCCTAATTATGCGTTTAGAAACCAGATGCCAACAAGGAATGGTAAAGAGTACAAATGTGTTGCGTGATTTAATGCGTACCGCAAGTGTACGGGTCAAGTTTTAATATAGTGATTTAAGTAAAGAGTATCGTCCACAGGATTGGTTTTCTAGATCAATTGAGTACCGTAGGTACTAACCACAAATTCTATTTAGATTAAAAAGACTTTGAAGTGAGTGAAAAATAAATGACTGAAAAATAATGAAAAACCTTTAGGAGAGAAAACCTAGGGAATTGATTTCATCGAATAGATTCATGCTTAATTAATCTATTAATCCAAAAATAGTCATGCAAACAATTATAAGCCAAGAAGTACAAAACTCATAAAAGACTCCCTAGAGCTCTATTAATTCTCTTCCCTTAATATAAAACCAACATGCCTGTCTAGTTTTAATAGAAAAGAAAGGCATTAAGCAACTTCTATTATCGGCCTCTAAGAGAATTCTTCATTTCCATGCAAGAATTTACAAGTAGTCAAGTGTTTGAGTTCTACTCTAAAATCTACTCTTCCAAGCTAGAATTAAAGCAATCAACAATTTATACTTTGGCCAAAAGATAAAAGCATTAAGCAAACAAACACAAGAACAATTGTTGCAATATGAAGAACATTAGATTAATCAAGCATGAAAACTAAAACGATTACATCAATCCCCTAAGTAAAAGTCTAGCTACTCATAATCACTAAAATCATGCTTAGACAATGTTTAGAATCCATAAAATAAACAATAAAATCAAAGGTAAAGGGAGAAAAACTCTTGTCGCGTGCCAAGCCTCGTTCCCGATGTGATCTGCACGTTCCCGAGCCTCTGAATCTCTTCCTCCGCTCTCTAGAGTGTCCCTCACGCCTTTCCAATGAGTGTATTTCGAAATTAGGGTTCAAATCTCCCAAAAATTGGCTTCCCCCATCGAATGGAGAAAAATATGTATTTATAGAAAAAATCGCCATAGCGTCTCGACGCTAGGGGTAGCGTCTCGACGCTTCCCTTTAAGAACGCGTGAAAACTGATATGGAAAGCCAGCGTCGAGACGCTATAGCTCAACGCTACAGGTATATGTATTACAAATGCGGAATGTATAACAATATCAGCTGATTGGCGTTGTGGTCTGGGTGGTCCATGGACGAGCTGTTTGCATGCGCGCGCCTGGGTTCGAGGCTGGGGCTGTACATCATTTATTTTTATTTTTTCTGAGAGGGATTAGAGCGTCGAGACGCTCTGCAGAGCGTCGAGACGCTGTCCCCTCGGGAAAAATGGCTTGAAAACTCATTTTGGAGCGTCTCGACGCTATGCCTCGGGAAAAATGGCTTGAAAACTCATTTTGGAGCGTCTCGACGCTCCCATAGCGTCTCGACGCTATCCCCTCGGCATTTTTGGCTTGATTTCTTCTTTTTCTTGGCTCTTGGTCATCAAAGTTCATATTTTAAGCTAATTTTTCATGCCATAACTTCTAAAAAGCTCCGGTTTGCTCCAAATGCTCGAAATCTACAATTTAGATAAATAATATCATTAAAACGTTCATTTAAACTCCAAAACTAGCATAATAACGGCTCTAAAGATAGCCCATTTAGTGTGCTATCAAAATGCTTACCAAGTTTGTGGAATCTGCCTGAGGTAGGTAGGGTAGACCGCCGTTGAGTTTGGGAAGCGTCACTGCGACGGACACTTCGATAGATGGACCTCCGAACGCTGCGTCGAATGACGGGGTTTTCGCGCGAGGGGATGGTTGTGTATGCGTTTGCAGAGAGGAATCGCTTTGGTTGAGAGATTGTATACAACCAGTATGTATGCTTTTGCAAGACGAATCAGTTTGGCGTAGAGACGGTATACAACCAGTCGAATAATGGGTGGAGTGTTGTAGGTGGTTGGGAAAATGCTCACTCAGTCATGGAAGGAGTCCAACATGAAGCATTAACTCATGCCATCACATCCATCAGTTATAGGTGGTTGGCCAACCCTCTGCTTTTCTTTTATTACGTTGTGTACAACCTTGTATACAATTGACTGAGGCAGATTCTTTTGTGGCATCATTATTTCCTCAGGTATACAAGGACGTTTAATTCAATTTTGTTGCCTAGGTGTATAACCATGTAACTGTAAGGGGTTAAGTGTCAATTATTTTTTCCTTTTTTAACGTCTTTGTTAACTTCTCATCCATAACTACCCTCTCTCTCCTCCCAACAATTACCAATTTTCCAGCATCTTTTTATTTAATTTCTAAATTGTATAAAATTGTAGAACGTTAGGTTTGTCCATTCGTGGATAGATTGACTTACTAAATATAGGGTTTAGACATTATTCCAAAAAAAAAAAAGTGGGTTAGACATTTTTCATGTTGGCATCCTAGGTTTCAGACATTATTCTTGTTACCCCATAATTTAATTTGTTAGACATCTAATACCTTAAGATATTTGGCAAGATGAACCTAAATTAAGGCACATTCGAGAGAATGACCTGAAATACAGGAATTAGTCAAAATGACATTTTGCTGCCATCACTATCACTGAGATTTTTCTCGCTCTCGCTCTAGTGCAGACTCCATTTTATAACTGAAAATTCCTCCCTCTCGTGAGCTTGAGCGAGAACGAGAAAAATCTCAGCGAAAATGATGTCAGCAAAAAGTCATTTTGATTACTTTTTAAAATTTCGGGTCAATCTCTCGAATGAGCCTTAATTAAGGGTCATCTGGTCACATATCTCTAATACCTTCCATTTTCTTTGTAATGTATTTTTTTTTTTTTAAAAAAAACAAAGACAAATTTTAAAAAAGAATTTTTTTTTTTTTTTTTTTTTTTTTTTTTTTGAAAATTTTAGAAAGAAATGGTTGATTATTAGAAGTTAGAAACTACCCATCGTTTTTTAAATTTGGCCGGTATAATTGCTAGATTTTTAAATAGAAAAACTAAAATTAAAATCGTTATTAAATAGATTCTCCATGGTTCACTAGTATATTGCTTATATTGTTTATTTTTATTATACATGAAATTTTTTTTAAAATTAACTTGCTACTTGATAACAATAATAAGATATTTGGCCGGATGACCCTAAATTAAGGCACATTCGAGAGATTGACCCAAAATTTTAAAAAGTACTCAAAAACCTTTTGTTGACATCACTCTCGCTCAACCTTATCATTGGGCCGAGCTGGCCCGACCCAAAGAATCAAAGGCTCAAGCCCTTCGGGCTTAAACCACTGTTTGGACTGGGTTTGGGTCGTCCCGACCCCTAAAATATAGGTCCATAGCCCAATCCATGGGCCAAACTCAATGGGTCAAAATTAGATCGGGACTAGATCGACCCTTTGGGCTGGACTTGGGTTGACCCTTGAAATAAAAACATTACTTTTAAATATAAATGTTTTATGAGATTAAAGTTCCTTCAACCTCAAATCTTTCGATGTGGGACAAGAAAACCTATTTAAAGAGAATAAACTTCCTTCAACCTCAATGTGGGACAAGAAAACCTGTTTATAGAGAATAAACTTTCTCCATCCTCAAATCTTCTGATGTGGGACAAAAATATGATAAATTTTTTGAAGTAGTTTTTCTTTTGTTTAAATAAATTTTTCTTCTCTCATATGTTATAATGATATGTAGGTCATAGGTGTAGTGTACTTGGACTTGAATATAAGCCATGAATGACTTTTTTATTTATTTTTTATTTTTTATTTTCTAAATTATTATTATTATAATTTCTATATATAATATATTATTATATTGGATCGGGCCTTTAGGCCGGCCCAACGAGCTAATCCAAATACGGCTCAAACGGGCCGGCCCATGGGTCGATCCAATTAAAAAAAAAAACAGATCCATATCCAATCCAATGCATGAAAGCGATGGGCTAGGTTGGGCCGGTCAACCGTTGACCATGGGCCAGGCTTGGATCGGGCTTGGGCTAGGCTTGGGCCGACCTTTGGGCTTCGGGCCCGATGATGAGGCTGAACTCTCGTTGGGATTTTTATCGTTCTCGCTCACGTTCACGAGAGGGAGGAATTTTTAGTTATAAAATGGAGCCTGCACTAGAGCGAAAGCGAGAAAAATCTCAGCGAGAGTGATGTCAGCAAAATGTCATTTTGACTAATTCCTGTATTTCAGGTCATTCTCTTGAATGAGCCTTAATTTAGGGTCATCTGACCAAATATTCCAATAATGATTTAGTGTGTGTTCGACATTTTTTGGGAGGGTTAAAAGTAATTGTACAAAAATCTTAACCATTTTATAGGTTTGGTAAACAGATCATTCCTTAATTTATCTAAAACCACTTCTCAATTTCTTCCTACGTGCAAAATCACCTCCATACCCGCTTTTAAAAGCAGTTTTCCAAAAAATCTGTCATATTCTCTAACTATTTTTTTTTTTTTTTTTTTTTTATATAATTACAATCATACGTACTGTTATAAATATGATATATAGATATCTATAACTCGTATACATTTCCATCTAAATCATTCAACTCTCTCATTTTAGCTATTTTTCTCCATGACTCACTCTCCCTTATGAATAACATTGAGACTGTCAAAGTTGGTCATTATTGACCTAAGTTTAGTCATCAATCACTTATATAAATAGAGGTTGTGTGAATCCTTTCATGCATACCACAAATCAATTGAATACAAAATTTGAATTATCTCTAGTCTGTTACCAGCACGAGCTTCTACCACTTTTATTGTTAAAGAGATGTTTGATTTTTATTTTTGTGAATTGTGTTATGAACGTTCTATGTATATAATGTATATGGATTGAATATATCATATATACCCTCTATATATTTTTAACGTTGACAATCTATTTTGGGCACAATGACATATCGGTTTTAATTTACATGTTATATTCTAAAAGTTAACTATTTGTTTTTCATAACTCTATGATTTAATTCATCTTATTGGTTATGATGCATTTCAACTTTGTATTAGCATGTAGAGTTCAAATTGCTAAATAAAATTTTGCAATTGATAATTTGTGTACCATATATTCAATATTGCAATTTTATTTATCTCTTTCAACCATCAATATATGACAAGAGAATGTATGTTCAAATTCTCAGGATATATTGTTGTTATGTATATACATATAAATACTTTGTATATAACCTAATTATGCATTGTACATGTTTCATTTGAAATTTCTTATTTTACTATATAATAGAATTTTTGTGTTATGTACATTTGTTCATGTTTTTGTAAGTATCATGTATATTGTTTTTATAACATATGTACAATCCAAAGTTAATATACCTTCTACATATTTCATATATATAGAGTGTTATATTTACTTTAATATCTTATGAAAAAGTTTGAAAGATATGTGTAATAGTTCATTATTCTTCCTAAAACTCATTTTGATTAGATGCACGAAAAGTTGCATATATCTTCAATAAGTGCTCATTTTAGATGCACCTGAAGTTGCATAGTTTTAAAATCAAGAAGTTTTTTGTTTGATTAAATGCACGTGTAGTTGCATGATTTTAAAACAATAAGTGATTTAAACTAACAAAACATGTGTAAAAGAAGATATTTGATTCTTCTCATATTTAGAATATGCTCTTGCAGTAGCAATTCTGGAAATAAATTTTGAAATATTGTGATGAGCAAAAATTATGTCTTCTTGAAATTGAATAAAACAAATGAGCATTTCCTAAAAGTGTATGGATTTATGAGTTTCCTACATTTTTAGAATGAATTCATGGTGATATATGTGAACCTATCAATCCATCAAGTGGATCATTAAGATATTTTATGGTTCTAATTGACACATTCAATAGATAGTAACATGTGTGCTTATTATCAAGTTGAAATCTTGCCTTTGCAAGACTACTTGCTCAAATAATCAAATTAAGAACATAATTTTCTGATAAGAGGAGTAAAAGTACTGCACTCTTTTCTCTTTGACTATGAGTTTTCTCACAAAGTTCTCCTAGCAATATTTTTAATCATATATCAATAAAATATTGATTGATTCCATTTATTTTTATAACAATTGTCTAAACTTTTATCAAATAATTTTGATTAAACAAAATAACTTGCAATTCAAATCATTTAATTTTTTAAATAATTAATTTATTATAAAATAGATGTTAAATATCACTATAAAAATAATTGAAATAATAGGTCTACTTTGATATTTTAGTTAAATCATAAATCTTTTATGTATAATTTTACCAAACAATATAATTTGTTTTTTCAAGTTTAAAATTAAAATTTACCAAACACTATTTTACTTCATGTTACAATTCATTTTGTTAAGAGTAAAATTATCATCAATTATTTTAAAAGTTATTGCAATCACAAACTAAATCTAAAATATTTCGTATACAAAAGTTTAGGAATTTAAAGAGAAACAAAATGAAATAAATATGATAAATATGAAAGTTTTGAGAGTAAATAATTGTACTTAAAAATCATGTTTTCACAATTTTTTTTATATTTATTTAGCTTTGGTCCTAAACTTTGAATGTTATTTCATTCCACAAACTTTGATGAAAAAATATTTTAAAATTGTCATTAATTTTTTTTAAATAATTTTAACAAATATTTAAATCTATTTTATTAAACTCGTTATTTGTCTCGCCTAATACATGTGGCTTCGAATACTTGTCAAGAGACATATTGTATGTTAGGAATACAAACAAAATCCTACATTGACTAGATAATGAGAGATTATGGGTATATAAGTGAGAACAATCATCTCCATTGATACCTTTTGGGTGAAACAGAAAACAAAATCATGAGAGTTATATCCAAAGTCGACAATATCATACCATTGTGGAGATTTCTATCTGAGTCATTGTTCCCTTCATAACTGGTATTAGAGTCATGCCTCCGACTTAACCTTGACAATATAAGAGGACAACGAGTCTAGATATCTCCACAATGATATTGTCCACTTTGGACATAGCCTTTGATGTCTCATACCATTGGAGATAGTTGTCCTCACTTATATATTCATGATATCTCTTTATCTCACAAATGTGAGACTTTGTTTGTATTCCCAACATTTTATAATTTGTTATCATTATCTAGTTAATGTAACACTTTGTTTGTATTCCTAACATTTTGTAACTTTATAAATTTTGAAGCGTTGAAGGTTCAAACAAATCATTTTTTAATGAGTTAATAATATCTTAATCATTGAGTTTATGATAATGTTAGCATCAAGACGAGAACATCTTCCACCTATTACATAGGTGTATAGAAAACGTCTATTGTTGATTTTTTTTTTTAATAATTTATGAAAAATTAATAACAACGACTAAAATAAAAATTTATACAAAATTTAGGAACCAAAACCAAATGAAGAACACGAAATTCTAGAGATATCCAATATAATATATTTGAAGCCAAAAAATAATTTGTCAAGTAAAAAAGCCATCAAGAGTTTTCTTTGGATTCATTCAACAAACATTTTGGAAGGAACTTTTCAAGAAGTACTTTTCTTTTTCCACTTTTAGGAGTCAATATTTGTTAACTTGGATTGTTTATTTTATGGATATGATCAAAACGACATGCTCCTCGTGGCAAAACGGTGTGCAAGTTTTGAATATCAAAACTAGTAATTTCTTTCCATTATAATAAAATAAAATATTCAGAAAATGAAAATAAAATTTCAAATTGTATTAGGCTATATCTTCCTTTTAGGAATAATATTATAAAATAACTTTTAAATTATCAATATTTGATCTACCACCTCTTTGAAGATTAGAGTTGTTTATTTGTCATATTTCTATATGGTTTATTAATTAATCTAAATGAATGGTTAGTTTTAAATAAAAATCAGAATAAAATAACTTTGCTAAAAATCAAAATAAAAAACTATACTAAGCACATTTAGTTACTTATTTCATAAGTAAAAGATGTTCCCGTCTATCAGACATGATATAACTTGATTAAATAAATATATGCTTTCAATATTAATATTTAGGCGAAGACAATTTTATAGGTGTTTTTTTTTTTTTCTTTTTTTAAATTTTTTCTTCCTTTACAAACACCATTAACTTCACTCACCTCTATATATATATATATATGACAAGAGAGCGGGGTTGGGATGCACTCTCCATCCCTGTAGAAATTTTCAATTTCTATCTCCGTTCTGTTTCTCGTTTTGGAGAGTTGGGGTCGGGATCGGGTCTCCGCGAGAAAAATCATCGTTTTAATTTTATATAATTATAATTATTATATATATTGTTTAAAAAAATTAATAAAAAAATAATTTTGGCGTGGATTCGGAGTTAGGTACTGGGTGGGGATCCCCTCCGTCCCCGACCGAAGACCCGATTAAATCTTCAGTTTGACTTCCATACTCGATCAAATTGGAGATTTTCTAACCCGATTGGGTCGGGGATCCACGAGAAATTTTGTCATCTCTATCTATATATCATGTATATATTTATTTTTTATATTCATATTTTAATAAAGATGTTTTTTTTAGATATTTTAATAAAGATTTAACTAAAGGGTTTAATTGTCACGTTTATGGAAGGATAAAAACTAGGACTACCTTGATTTGTTTTTATTGGAAAAAAAAAAGACTAATTACCATTATAATATTGTTCAAAATAAATAAATTACAATATAATGCAAGTGAACCTAATTCAATTGACATAATGTATAAACTAGTGACCAAAAGACCACATATTCAATCTCTTACTCCTATATTGTCGGAAAAAAAGAAAGAAATATTTCTAACAAAATAATAATACATTCGACCAAGAAATTAGAGGTTGAAATTTATTTACTCTAGGTGTTGTTGAACTAATAATAGTAATAAATGATTTTTCACCGTGAACTAAAAAAAAAAAATATTTTACTTTAATTCAGTAACATTTTTTATTTGATGAGATTCCTCAATTTTACGGGATAAGTTTACTATATATTTTTTTTTTTTTTTTTTTTTTTTTTTTTTTTTTTTTTTTCTTTTTTTTCTAGAAGAGTTTAAAAAATAAATAATAACATGATAAAATTGGTGAACGGAAAAAAAAAAAAAAAAATTGCAAAGGAACAAAATAATTTTTTTCACAAACAACCAAAAAAAAGTGAAATATGAAACAAATTACTAACATCTTAGGTCATACCTTTTATTTTCAAAATATGGGATATTTTATATTAATAATGTACTTTAAATAACTTATTATAGAAATATGGTAGTTTTGAAAGTATTTACAAAACTAGGGTACCGAAATCGTGTCCCATGGACACGATTTTCATGTAACTCGTGTACCATGGACACGATTTTGGGGTAACTCGTGTCCATGGTACACGATTTAGGGGTAACTCGTGTACCATGGACACGATTTACATGACGTGTCAACCTAAGTTGTGTAACATGTACACGAGTTACCCCTAAGTCGTGTACCATGGACACGAGTTACCCCTAAGTCGTATACCATGGACACGAGTTACATGTGACGTGGCAGATCATAACTCGTGTCCATGGTACACGAGTTACCCTCTAAATCGTGTACCATGGACACGAGTTATCCCTAAATCGTGTCCATGGTACACGAGTTACCCCCTAAATTGTGTACCATGGGCACGATTTAGGAAAATCGTGTCCATGGTACACGATTTAGGTACCCTAGTTTTGTAAATACTTTCAAAACTACCCTATTTCTATAATAAGTTATTTAAAGTACATTATTAATATAAATTATCCCAAAATATGATATAACATGTTTATTTCAACATAATTACAAACTTTCTCTAGGGGCAATAAGTTCAAATCTCCACTATTTTGTATTGGATAATAATAAAAAAAAATTATTATGGAAAAATATAAAAATAGTGGCATATTTAAATATTAAGAAAGATACTCTATTTTATATATTAGGATCCGATTTCATGTCTGCGAGGGATAATTTTTTTTTTAAGTGTTTGTAAAGTAATCAGGTGTGGATGAAGCTTTTACGGTGGAGTGTTCCTCTCATAAGTTGATACATGATTTACTTTGTTGCTTTGGACTTGTGGCATGGGATGGGGTGACCTCGCAAGCGACATGTTTGGAGGTTTGTTTGGTGTGCAGCCATTTTACCATATTCGGAGAGAACGAAACTCTCGTGTTCATGGAGTTAGTCCTCGTTCTCCTTAGTCTATTCTTATTAGGGTCCATGCCAATATGATTTATAGGTGTACTTCGTGGTTGAGGTATTGTTGATCCCTACTTCTATTACTGCGTCCTTTGTGACTTGTTTTCTTGAGGTGTTATTTTTGTTTTCTTTGTTGTGGTCTTGAGTTTCTTGTCTTCGGAGGGTCCTTTTCGTAATATATTACCTTAGAAAAAAAAACCACATTTTCAATAATTAGGAGAAAATCATTATTCACAATTGGAAAAATAGATATGTCATGAGATTCTCTCTCTTCACTATTGTTGTTTGACAAGTCTAACAACAAATTTTAAAGTTTTCAACCTGACCAATTTGGCCAAATTAAATAGGATTCAATGAATGTGGAACTCATGAAAAGTATTTTATGTCACTTTTTATAGTCCATTCTATTTGACCATTGAGCCTCTTACCTACTAATATTAGAAAAAAAAAATCATCTACTTATAATTATTATTATTTTTTTAATTTATCATATAGTGCAGCACAAGTTATTTCATCCCTTGACATTAAAAAAATGAGCTGTTCTCATGAATATTTACAGAATAGTCAAAGACCCATATGGGAAATTGCTTGGGTTTTTCCTAATTATTGATTCAACTATAGGATTTTATCTTGGAAAATTGATTTCAAAATAGTGTTTTATGAGGTGGTATGATTTGGTAGCCAATTGGATAAATTATCAATTTTGTGATAAACAATTTGATAGTTCATTCGGAATCTGTTTGGATTGATTACTAAAATTAAATTAAAAAAGTTTTCAACAATGCATTCTTTTTTAAACAATTGTTTTTTATAAAAATATTTATAATTAAAACATTCATAGATTTGGTTACATTTTCTCAAAAGTATTTTTATTGACAAGTTTGTTTTATTTGTTTTACATTAAAAGTATTTTTCCTATCGTCAAATTACTATAAATCACAACTATTAATAAACAATATAAATTAATAAATTTATATTTATATTTTAAAAATTATGACCGACGTTGACTATTGTCGATGATCGGTGACGGAATAAGAGTGGTGGTCGTCGTTAGTTGCTAGATGACGTCGGGATGGTTGTTGTCGGAGGTCGGCGGTGTAACAAACGAAGAGAACGAAATTGTGAAAACAAGAGAGAAATTGCACGAATAAAAGAATTACTTCAAAAATGAATTTTATGTTTTTTAATAGAAAATCCTACAAGTATTTATAGGTAAGTAAGTACTACACCGGTTATTAAAAGTTCAAAGCGAATTTTATTCCCGTCAACGTACGGGCTCTCTCTCCACGTGAGAGTTTTCTAGGGTTTCTCCTAGGCGTTCCGGCAGGTGGTGCGGCGGCAGGGTGCTTGTTCGCAGGCGGGGGGCAGGCGCGGCGGTGGGCTTTTCGTCTTCGGCAGGGTGGGTTACTTTCCGGCGCGGAGTTGAAGGCTGGTTTGGGTTTCCGGCGGTGTGTGGCGTCGACAGGGCGACTGTTCGCAGGCAGGGGTGAGGCGAGGCGGTGGCTCCTGCGTTCTCGGCGGCGTGGGGTTCCGTTCCGACGAGGAATTGCAGCAACTTTCGGCTTCTAGCATTCCACGCGTGCGGCACCTGAAGTGGCTTGCTGAGTCCTTGGTACGGTTGGCTGCGACGGTGGAGGAATGTAAGCAAGGTTCCTTCTGCGTGCATCAGTATCGGGTAAGCTCTTTTGTTGCTTTAGATTCGGGGTGTACTGCTTGTGGGATTCTGTGGTTGTATTGGCATTGTGAAATCGAGAGACGAGAAAGGAATTCTTCGCGTGAAGGCAGTGGGATTTTCCTCTTTTGACTGAAGGTATGACAACTTTGATCCTCATTTGTGTGGTTAGGCTGATGGATGAATTGGTGAATCGGTGGTCGAGTTTCCGGCTTACGGAGGAAGAGACAGAAGTGATGCAATCAGGGGGGGCGAAGCTCTTCTGTCGGCAACGAACGCAAGGTTGTGTGTGGTGGGTAAGGTCTTGTCCTCCCGAAGGGTGAATGTGGAGGCTTTTCGATCAGTCATGAAATCTGTGTGGCGTGTCCACGGCAGCACAAGGGTGGAGGCTGCAGGCGATAACCTGTTTGCAATACAGTTTCGATCTCCTGAGGAGAAGAAGAGGGTTTTGACAACGGGACCGTGGACTTTCGACCGTGGCTTGGTAATTTTGGTTGAACCACAGGGGTCAGATTCCATCTCGCAGCTGGCGTTCGATCAGTGCTCCTTCTGGGTCCAAATTCATAACGTCCCTCTGAGTTGGCAGGTTCTTGGAACAGCAATGAGGCTAGGGGAAAAGATAGGCCGGGTTGAGGAGGTAGATGGCGTAGGCCTGGGGGAGTGGCTCGGACCTATCCTGCGCCTTAGGGTAGCGATCCAGTTGGATCGTCCATTACGACGTGGTTTCCGCATCGAGGATGAAACAGGTACGGAACATTGTTGTCCTGTTTTGTTTGAACGTCTTCCTGATTTCTGCCATTTGTGTGGTCGATTGAGCCATGTGAGACGTGAGTGCAATTTTACTGTTGGGGGTGCTATAGCAACTGAGGAGCAATATGGGGAGTGGATGAGAGCTATCCCTTTGGCCTTGGCGAGTGGGAAAAAAAGGGGAGAGGGGTCTGGGCTGGGGAGGGAGGTGGGAGGTAGTGAGGGGCGGAATTGGCGGGAGAGGGGGAGTGGAGATCAAGGGGTGGAGGTGGGAGCACCGGGTGTGGTTGCTTCGAGTGGGGGCCGAGTGGGCCAAGGAGGAGGGGGGCAGGTAGAGGTGGGTTTGGGTGCAAAGCAGTCGGAGGAAGTGGCCCTGGAGCGTCCTGCTTCTACGTTATCTGAGGGAAGTGTAGGTCCAGGGCAGAAGAGTGTGGGAGGTAGCCAGGTAACAATTGTAGGGCTTACAGGGATCAATGTGGAGCGTCCTGCTTCTGGGGAGTTAGGCAGAAGTGAAGGTCCACATCTCCCGGGTGTCCGGGACCCATTGACTGACTTGGAGCGTCCTGCTTCCGGGGTGGAGGGTGGAAGTGAAGGTCCAAGGGCAGGAGGTCGGATTCCTATGTCTGGTAAAGGGAAAGAGAAGATGGTGAGTGGGGGGTCAGAATCCCTAGCTATTCTTGCAGAGGGGGTTGCTGACCAAATGGTGATCGACGGAGGCCAGGGAGTAGGGACGATGGGTGCGGGTCAGAAGCCCCTGAAGGGGTGGAAGAAGCGTGCACGGGGCCCCATGATGGTCACGTCCGGGGGGGCGAGCCAGGTAGTTGAGGGGCTGGGGAAACGGGGTCGAGGGGAAGTAGATGGAGGTGGTGTGGATCTGGGGGGTGAACAGGGGAAGAGAGTGAAACGGGGAGAGGTCCCTAGGGATCAGGAAGAGTCAGAGACGACTGATTCTTTTGCTAAGGCGGTGGCTGCGTTGCAGTCCCGCCAGTCATTATGATAGCATTATTTTGGAATGTACGGGGGATGGGGTCGGCCCGTGCATTCCATCGACTGCGCAAGATGGTGCAGTCTAAGAGACCTCAGCTTTTGTTCTTGTCAGAGACAAAAGTTTGCAGCGCGCGGTTCACGAATGTTAAGTTTCAGCTGGGTTTCCCAAACTGCTTCTGTGTTGATAGTGTAGGCAGCAAAGGTGGTCTGGCCTTGTTGTGGTCGGCGGATGTGAGGTTCAGCCTGTTGACTTGTTCGCCACATCACGTGGATGGTTGGGTGGACTGGGAAGGAAAACAATGGAGGTTCACGGGGTTCTATGGTTACCCACAGTCCGAGCAAAAGCATCTGACCTGGTCCCTTCTTCGTCACCTTCGGGGTAGTGAGAGGGTACCGTGGTTGGTTGGAGGCGACTTTAATTCTCTATTGTATCAGTCTGAGAAGAGGGGTGGGAGGATGAATCCGGCGGCGGAATTTAGGGGTTTCCAAGAGGCGTTAGATGACTGTGGGTTGATTGATTTGGGTTTCCATGGTGACAAGTTTACATGGTGCAATGGCCGACCCGGCCAGGACAAGGTTTTAGAGCGTTTAGACCGGTGTGTGGGCAACTTGGCATGGACAAATCTTTTCCCCCAGGCCTGTGTAGAACACCTGGAGTACAGTCGGTCCGACCATCGTCCAATCCTTCTTTCCTTCCAGCCTGGAGGGCAAGGGGGTCGGTTTTTTGGGCGAGGGATCCAGCGGTTTGAGGACGCTTGGTTACAGGCTCCTGATTTTGCGAGGGTGGTTAAGGAAAGTTGGAGGGTGGTTCATACGTCGGTGGGCCCGGTGGAGTTGGCTGGTTCAACTGGGCTTTGTATGGCTTCTCTGTCCAGATGGGGGCGAGGTCTGATTGGGAATTATTCGCAGAGAATCCGTGCGGCAACGATTCGGGTTCAGCATGCTGTAGATGACCTTAGTTGGAGGGACTCCCGTGAAGGGTTGGAACGAGCAGAGTTTGATCTCGAGAACCTTCTAATCGAGGAGGAAGTTTTTTGGAAACAACGGGCTAGGGAGAGTTGGCTGAAGTGGGGGGACCGTAATACAAAGTGGTTTCACCATAAAGCTTCTTTTCGACGTCGTACTAATTCTATCTCGGGGTTGGAGGACAGTGTAGGGCAGTGGCAGGGGGACCCGAGGGTTGTTGCTGATATGGTGGAAGTTTACTTTAGGGGACTGTTCTCCTCCACGAGTCCGTCGGCGGCGGATCTGAGCTCCGTCTTTGCTGGAGGGCAGGTCTCGGTTACAGCAGCGATGAACCGGCGTCTGACTCGTCCTTTTTCCGAGGGTGAGGTGCTGCGGGCTCTTAAGCAGATTCATCCTAATAAGGCTCCCGGGCCGGATGGGCTGTCAGGAGCCTTTTACCGTCACTCTTGGCCGGTGGTTGGGCCTGACGTGACCCAGTGCTGCTTGAGCATCCTTAACGAGGGCCTATCCCCTGCTCCTATTAATGAGACGATGATTGTTCTCATTCCGAAGGTAAAGCGACCCCGTCGTATTTCTGAATTTCGGCCTATTGCACTTTGTAATGTCTCATACAAGCTTGTGTCTAAGGTGTTGGCCAACAGGTTGAAGCCACTTCTGAATGAGTTGATTTCTGACCACCAGAGTGCGTTTATCCCGGGGAGATGTGTAGTGGATAACGCCATATTGGGGTATGAATGTCTTCATACTCTAAAATCCAAACGGCTAGGGAAGGTCGGGTGGGCCGCTATGAAGCTGGATATGAGTAAGGCCTATGACCGGGTGGAATGGGTCTTTTTAGAAGGCATTATGAGACAGTTGGGGTTTGCCCCCGAATGGGTAAGCTTGATTGTGCGGTGCATTTCGTCTGTCAGGTATTCTTTTAATCTGAATGGGCGCCAGTGTGGGGAGGTGATCCCGAGTCGAGGGCTCCGGCAGGGCGATCCTCTATCTCCATATTTATTCCTTCTCTGTGCGGAAGGTTTGTCACAGCTATTGTTCAGGGCTGAACGGGAGAAGGTCATTACGGGGTTGGCGCTTTCCCGTGGGGGGCTGCCTATCTCTCATCTATTTTTCGCCGATGACAGTCTCTTATTTTTCAGGGCTACGGAGGGTGAAGCTTCTTCAGTACAGGCCATTTTGAGATGTTATGAGAAGGCTTCCGGACAGACGGTAAATTTTGACAAATCCACTATCTCTTTCAGCAGTAGTACAAGTGTTGCGATGCGGGGTCGTGTGAGTCAGATACTCCAGGTGGGGCAGACTCATTTCCACCAACGATACCTGGGGCTCCCCTCTTTCATGCCCCGTAATCGATCTGGTACGTTTCTCTATCTAAAGGAGCGTGTGCTGCGCCAACTTCAGGGATGGAAGGGGCAATTGTTTTCTGTTGGTGGTAGGGAGGTCCTGTTAAAGGCAGTAGTTCAGGCTATTCCATGTTATACAATGAATTGTTTTAGGCTCCCTAAGGGACTTTTACAGAACATTAATCGCATTATGGCTCGATTCTGGTGGAATGGGTCCGATGAGGATCGTAGGTTGCATTGGGTGAGTTGGAAGAAATTATGCCGACCTAAGTGCTTGGGAGGAATGGGTTTCAGAGATCTCGAGCTTTTTAACAAAGCACTTCTTGCGAAACAGTGTTGGCGGCTGGTTCATTATCCGAACTCTTTTTTAGCCCGAGCCTTAAAAGGGCGATACTACCCGGCTTCCGATCTCTTGTCTGCCCAGCTGGGATCGTCCCCATCGTTTATCTGGCGGAGTCTGTTATGGGGGAGGGAGTTGTTGGACTCGGGGGTTCGTTGGCGTATTGGCAGTGGGGAAGAGGTGGGAATCTATGAGCATAATTGGGTACCAGGGTCTTCAAGCTTGCGTATCACTTCACCAGTAACTTTGCCTCTTCAGACAAGAGTGTGCGAACTGCTGACCGTGTCCGGAGTCTGGGATGAGGCCAAATTATGGCACCATTTCAGTCCTGAGGAGGTTCGTGCGATTTTGACGATTCCTACCGATAGACGGCATACAGGAGACCAGGCTATATGGCATTACGAGGAGTCAGGTGGGTTTACTGTGAAGAGTGGTTACCGGTTAGCACAGACGAGGGTAATGCAGCAGGACCCTTCTCCATCTTCTGCTGAGGCGGTGACGAGGTGGTGGAAAGGGTTGTGGAAGATGGGTATTCCCAATAAGGTACGAATCTTCCTCTGGCGACTATGCCTTGATAGACTTCCCACTCTCGACAACCTTGGTCGTCGTGGGATAGATAATGTTAATGTCTGTTTTTTGTGTGATAAGAGGGGGGAGTCTAGCCTTCATGTCTTCTGGCTTTGCAAGTTTGTGCGTGGAGTGTTGGCGGCCTCCAAATTTGGCTATTTATTGGGTCTGTCTCATAGCGGAGATATTGCCTCCCTTATGTGGCTCTTGCAGGATAAGGTGGGTTGGCGGGAGTTTGAGGAATTGAGTCTTCTGTGGTGGGCGGTATGGAACAGTCGAAACCGTGCTCGGGTGTCTGGGATACAACCATTGGCGGATCTTGGCTCTTGGGTGTCGAATTATCTGACTTCCTTTCGGGAGGCTAATCGCAAAGGGGTGCCTGAAGGCGTTTTGGGCTCAGTGGGGAGGGCACAGGCGAGATGGTCGGCCCCCCCACGTGGGTTCTATAAGGTGAACGTGGATGCTGGGTTTTTAAGTATTGACGGCACGGCCGGTGTAGGGGTCGTGATTCGTGATTTTATGGGTCGTGTCATGCTGACGGCGACAAGATGGTTTCCGCATGTGCGGAATGCGTTGATGGCAGAAAGTCTTGCGGCAGCTGAGGGATTAATATTGGCATGGGAGGCGGGGTTAAGTCCGACGGTCTTGGAGACAGATTCACTTCGAGTTTGTCGCTTGTTCGAGGAACCTGGGGAGGACCTGACGGAAGTGGGTAGATTGATTGATGACTTATGTGTGCGTTTCCCACGGCCTTTTAGGGACAACTGCAGCTTTACTGTGAGGGAGGGCAATACGGTGGCGCATAAGTTAGCGCAAATGGCGTTGGTTACTCGATTACATTTGATTTGGCTGGAGGATTTCCCTCCTGAGATCGAAGCTGTAGTTTTGAGTGACATGGTTATCGGTTAGAGTTTGTACTGAGCTTGGCTCTTTCAAAAAAAAAAAAAAAAAGTAAGTACTACACCACTAACCCACAAATTATTCCACTAACCTTAAAATTCTCAATATTCATCTCACTAACCCACTAAGCCATATCCCTCCAAATTAGAAGTCACTACCCTAAGTACATGCCACTACCCTAAATAAGTGGTACTACCTTAATTAAAAATATAACTAAGTGAAATTAACTTCAATTGAGTTTGCACTAATCTTTAACACTCCCCCTTAGTGCAAACATACAATCGACAACACCGAGGGGACTCTTGAGTTCTTCAAACTTGAATTTACCAAGCGCCTTGGTAAATATATCAGCAACTTGCTCCTTGGAGTGTATCTTCTGCAATTGAATGTCTTGCGTCAAAAATTTCTCTCGAATAAAGTGAAAATGTGTTTCAATGTGTTTTGTACGAGAGCATGAAACATTGGATTCCCTACAAGCTTGATTGCACTTTCATTGTCACAGAAAATGGAAACTGGATAATCCAAACTTGAAAAGATTTCTCTCATAAGTCTTTTCAACCAAATACACTCTTGAGTAGCCATAGTAGCTGCTACATATTCTGTTTCACAAATTGAAAGAACAACAAATGTTTGCTTCTTACTGCACCATGAAATAGCCCCTGAACTTGTATTAAAACAATATTCAGTTGTGGAGCGTCTGTCATTTACGTTACCAGCCCAATCTGCATCAACAAAACCACTTAACACAAAAGATGTAGCTTGTTTATACAACAAGCCAAAACACAAGGTGCTCTTCACATATCGAAGAATCCTCTTCGCAGCAATTAAATGAGCTTCACACGACTTATCCATAAACCGAGCAACGACACCAAAAGAATAAGAGATGTCGGGTGTAACGACCCGAACTCTAAATAAGAAGATTTAATTAATTATTATTGTTGTCGAGCTCGTTAGTGAAGTTAAGTGGAAAGGTCACGTGGATTTTGGGCTTAAAAGAGGCCAGGGTTAAAGAGTTAGCAATAATAGTAATAATAATAGTAATAATAATATTATTATTAATATTAAAAATAATAATATTATTATTATTTAAAAAAAAAAATAAAAGAAAAAGAAATTCAAAAGTAAATCAGGGTCTTCTTCTTTTTCGTGAAGAAGACCCAAAATCCCCAAATCCCAAAATTTCTCAGCCGCTTCCCCCTCCCTCAAGCCTCCCTCCTCCCTCTCCTCTCAATCTCGTTCTCTCTCTCCCCGATCTCCGGCCCCTTCTCGCCAACACCAACTCGTCGCCGCACCTCTCTCCCCCTCTACCAGCTGCACGCGTCGTCGTCGCCCTCTCTCCCTCTCCATCGCCGCCCTTTGCTCAGCCGGTCCCTTCGTTCGCCGAACGCCGCCATCGCACACCCATCTCTCCCTCTCTCGGCTTCGACCACCCTGACGCACTGCCGCCCGTCGTCCGCCCGCACCCCGTCGTCGTCGCTGCCGTCTGTCGCACCGCCGCCTGTCGTCAGCTGCACTCTGCCGCCGTCAACCATTACCCAGCCACACGCCGCAACTCCTCTCGTGAGTAGTGTAATTTTCGAACATTGTCCTTCGATTCAAATTCGTTTTAATAGTTGAAAATCATCACTATTTTAGTGTGAGATCGATTTCGTTCTAGTCCAAGTAAAATTAGGCGCGACCTCAAGCTGGGACTGCGTAGGTGGAGATCAAAGGCGTTCGTAAGCAATTTTGGTAATTCGTTGAATTTCGCTTAAATGTAAGTAACTTTACTGCTGGTTAGCCTTCGGGCTAGGTTGGGAACTCCTCTGATATTTGTTTAAATGTGGAATGTATTTTTGTAGGCATCTCTGAAATAATTATGTATAGTGATTTGTGAATGGGAAATGTGAAATGTGGAATGTGAGATTATGTATGCTGACTTTGAGGAAACTATTCAGGTGACGTTGTAGAGGAGTTTATAAATGAGGTTATGAGAATGTTATTTCTTTATGAGCTTCATGTTATGTCTATGCATTGAAAGGTTATTGTTAAGTTGAATGTTGTTGAGATGAAGTGTTTATGGATGAGATGCATGCTGAAATATGATAGTTAAGGCATATGAGAAAATTACTCCATGTTGCTTCATTTCTAGTATCTGAAATGTATTTAGGTGGGACTCATGCATTTGTGTGTGACATATGAGTCATGAGATTGTGAAATAGCTACCGTCCATTTCCTGTAAAATTTGTCTGCATGAAAGTGATGCAGGTTTAGGGGTTCTAATCACATGAAAGTGATGTGCTTAGAGTCGGTGAGTATGAAAGTGATGCATACCTAGAGGTTGGCGTG
Source organism: Herpetospermum pedunculosum (assembly GCA_028017165.1). Taxonomy (NCBI): domain Eukaryota; kingdom Viridiplantae; phylum Streptophyta; class Magnoliopsida; order Cucurbitales; family Cucurbitaceae; genus Herpetospermum; species Herpetospermum pedunculosum. The sequence continues at coordinate 57,685,385 of CM051526.1, read as the reverse complement.
CATGAAAGTGATGCATGCCTAGAGAGTTCCCAGTATATGAAATCGATGTATCTGGAACTGATGTGTATGAAATTGATGCACATCTAGAAGAACAGGAATGGATTGGTAAGCTAAAAGAGGAAGGTAGGTCCCACTAGTTAAAGTCTCTAGTCGGTTCATGGTTGCATGTGATTGCATAGCCTGATCACGGTAGTGAAGTTGCTTACTGAGTATTTTATTTAAAATACTCATTCTTTCTTAAAACATCTTTTTCAGGTAATTCTAGGAACATACAAGGCGTTTGACGAGATGATCGGTCGATGAAGCCATGGGATCTGAGAAGTCAGAGCTTCCGCATTTAGTTATCTATTCTGTTGAGTCTCGTTACATTTTGCTCCTAAGAATTAGAATCAACAGTTTTGATTTAAAGTCTGTTTTAAATGAATCTGATTTAAGTATTTAATGTTTCATTGGGATCCCAAAAGTAAATGTATTCGGTTCTGATGCAGAGATGTTCTGTATCAAAATTTTATTTTGATTCCTTCACTTCTAAATTAAAGTTTTAAATTACTTATTGAGATTTATGACGTCGTACGTGTAGTAACGGTCCTAGAGTGAGGTCATAGAAAAGTCGAGTCGTTACAGTTGGTATCAGAGCCTAAGTTTTAGATTCTGTAGACTAGCTTACATCGTAAGCCCTAAATGTTCCCATGGCTCATCCACAGGTCCTTCGTCATCGCCAGGTATGTACAGTTTTAACAAGCTTTATGAAAGATGATATTTAAATGATTTTGAGTAGCTTAATACATTAGTAGTGATTCTTGTCTTGATTGATGATTTGTTAAAGTAGTTGGATTATGTTTGGTAGGTTATGATGCGTAACAGAGACTTAGTCAGGCGAGGTTGGACTGAAAGTGGTTGGAATGTGAAAGTAGATTTTGCAAGCCTTGTAAGTAAATATTTGGGCAATAACGGTTTCAAACTATTAGTGGTGTTATTTAGCTCACCTTTTTATGAATTTGTCTTGGTATCACTTGTTATAAGAGGAATCAAAGAGATTCAAAGACACCATTAATGTTAAGCATTCATGTTATGTTTTGTTATAGACAAAGAAAGTGGTGGTGGTGCTAAAGTAAGTTCTATCACGACAAGACACAAATTTAGGCATGAAGTAAAAAAAAAAAAAAAAAAGTTGATAGACAGGGAAGCAGAGATTCCAACAGGTCGAAGTTTTTAGTTAGTGGGTAGTGAAAATACTAGTTTTAAAGGAGTTGTATTTTATGATCTCTCTTGAGTAGTTTATGGAATTGATGGTCGAACTTGTTAGTAAAGTTTGAGATGTTTTGACTTGAGATAAATTTAGTACTAGAAACTGATGAAGTCATCAACTTGATCAAAAGAATATAGTAAGTCACCTTGAAGAAAATGAAAAGTTGTGTTAATGTTAAATAAAGTAAAATGGACATCTGTCACATAAAGGAAACACTTGTTAAGATTCTGTCTAAGGAGACTGATGTGTTAAAGGATCAAGCAATTAATTTTGTAGAAATTTTAGGAGGACCAACTAAGTATCTATAGTTGTTTGACCTTAAAAACTTTCGAGGACGAAAGTTCTTAAGGAGGGAAGATTGTAACGACCCGAACTCTAAATAAGAAGATTTAATTAATTATTATTGTTGTCGAGCTCGTTAGTGAAGTTAAGTGGAAAGGTCAGGTGGATTTTGGGCTTAAAAGAGGCCAGGGTTAAAGAGTTAGCAATAATAGTAATAATAATAGTAATAATAATATTATTATTAATATTAAAAATAATAATATTATTATTATTTAAAAAAAAAAATAAAAGAAAAAGAAATTCAAAAGTAAATCAGGGTCTTCTTCTTTTTCGTGAAGAAGACCCAAAATCCCCAAATCCCAAAATTTCTCAGCCGCTTCCCCCTCCCTCAAGCCTCCCTCCTCCCTCTCCTCTCAATCTCGTTCTCTCTCTCCCCGATCTCCGGCCCCTTCTCGCCAACACCAACTCGTCGCCGCACCTCTCTCCCCCTCTACCAGCTGCACGCGTCGTCGTCGCCCTCTCTCCCTCTCCATCGCCGCCCTTTGCTCAGCCGGTCCCTTCGTTCGCCGAACGCCGCCATCGCACACCCATCTCTCCCTCTCTCGGCTTCGACCACCCTGACGCACTGCCGCCCGTCGTCCGCCCGCACCCCGTCGTCGTCGCTGCCGTCTGTCGCACCGCCGCCTGTCGTCAGCTGCACTCTGCCGCCGTCAACCATTACCCAGCCACACGCCGCAACTCCTCCTCTCGTGAGTAGTGTAATTTTCGAACATTGTCCTTCGATTCAAATTCGTTTTAATAGTTGAAAATCATCACTATTTTAGTGTGAGATCGATTTCGTTCTAGTCCAAGTAAAATTAGGCGCGACCTCAAGCTGGGACTGCGTAGGTGGAGATCAAAGGCGTTCGTAAGCAATTTTGGTAATTCGTTGGATTTCGCTTAAATGTAAGTAACTTTACTGCTGGTTAGCCTTCGGGCTAGGTTGGGAACTCCTCTGATATTTGTTTAAATGTGGAATGTATTTTTGTAGGCATCTCTGAAATAATTATGTATAGTGATTTGTGAATGGGAAATTTGAAATGTGGAATGTGAGATTATGTATGCTGACTTTGAGGAAACTATTCAGGTGACGTTGTAGAGGAGTTTATAAATGAGGTTATGAGAATGTTATTTCTTTATGAGCTTCATGTTATGTCTATGCATTGAAAGGTTATTGTTAAGTTGAATGTTGTTGAGATGAAGTGTTTATGGATGAGATGCATGCTGAAATATGATAGTTAAGGCATATGAGAAAATTACTCCATGTTGCTTCATTTCTAGTATCTGAAATGTATTTAGGTGGGACTCATGCATTTGTGTGTGACATATGAGTCATGAGATTGTGAAATAGCTACCGTCCATTTCCTGTAAAATTTGTCTGCATGAAAGTGATGCAGGTTTAGGGGTTCTAATCACATGAAAGTGATGTGCTTAGAGTCGGTGAGTATGAAAGTGATGCTCACCTATGCATGAAAGTGATGCATACCTAGAGGTTGGCGTGCATGAAAGTGATGCATGCCTAGAGAGTTCCCAGTATATGAAATCGATGTATCTGGAACTGATGTGTATGAAATTGATGCACATCTAGAAGAACAGGAATGGATTGGTAAGCTAAAAGAGGAAGGTAGGTCCCACTAGTTAAAGTCTCTAGTCGGTTCATGGTTGCATGTGATTGCATAGCCTGATCACGGTAGTGAAGTTGCTTACTGAGTATTTTATTTAAAATACTCATTCTTTCTTAAAACATCTTTTTCAGGTAATTCTAGGAACATACAAGGCGTTTGACGAGATGATCGGTCGATGAAGCCATGGGATCTGAGAAGTCAGAGCTTCCGCATTTAGTTATCTATTCTGTTGAGTCTCGTTACATTTTGCTCCTAAGAATTAGAATCAACAGTTTTGATTTAAAGTCTGTTTTAAATGAATCTGATTTAAGTATTTAATGTTTCATTGGGATCCCAAAAGTAAATGTATTCGGTTCTGATGCAGAGATGTTCTGTATCAAAATTTTATTTTGATTCCTTCACTTCTAAATTAAAGTTTTAAATTACTTATTGAGATTTATGACGTCGTACGTGTAGTAACGGTTCTAGAGTGAGGTCATAGAAAAGTCGGGTCGTTACAGTCGGGCCTTGTGATAGTTAAATAAATTAAACTACCAACAAGTTGTCGAAAAAGTGTTGCATCCGACAATCGTTTTCCTTCTTCCTTAACCAACTTCAAGGATGGCTCAATAGGTGTAGTCATTGATTTTGACTCTTTCATGTCAAAACGATCCAACAAACTATTTACATATCCTTTCTGTGAGACAAAGTATCCACCTAACCTTTCAACCTCCTAGCCAAGAAAACATCTCGCTTCACCCAAACTCTTCATTTCAAAGCGAATAGAGAAAGCATCTAGAAGATTATTAATTTCAACTTCATCACCACCAGTTATGACCATGTCATCAACATAGAGTAGAAGCATTGTGCATACTGGAGTTGTCTTTTTAACAAATAGACTTGAATCTGCATTTGAAGACTTGACCAACAAAACTCAAGATATTGAGCAATCTTACCATACCAAGCACAAAGAGCTTGCTTAAGACCATACAAAGCCTTTTTGAGTCGACACACATAATTTGGAGACTTCTTAGAAACAAAACCATGAGGTTGTTCCATAAAAATATCTCAATCCAACTCTTCATAAAGAAAAGCATTCGTCACATCTAACCGCCATAATTTCCAAATCTTTGCAGGCAGATAATGAAATAATTGTACAAATAGTTACCATTTTGCAACAGGGCTTAATGTCTCCTCGTAATCTACATCATATTGCTGTGAAAAACCTCAAGCAACAAGACGAGTTTTATACCTGTCAATGGTACCATCAAGCTTTTTCTTTAACTTTGTAAACTCATTTACAAGTAACTAACTCAACATTCTTCGGCTTTAGAACAAGTTCCCATGTGTCATTCTTGTTTAATGCTGAGATTTTCTCCTACATTGCTTCTTCTCATTCAAGAGTACCTCTAGCTTCATTGTAAGATTGAGGTTCATCTTGACATACCTATTAAAAAACAAGATACAACCGAACAATTATTTAATTGTACCTCATAATCAAATAAATAACTGGGGTTGTGTTCTTTGCCTAGAAGGCCTTCTAAAAGCCTATGTATCTTCATCTGCTTGAACATTTTCTCCAGGACTAGTATTAATCTCATTTTCATTCGATTCATCATTAGTAGAGAAAGGTGACAAGTCAACAACAACTTTCTTTGAACTTGCATCAATTTGTTGTGATGAAACTTCATCAAACACCACATCTCAAGAAACATAAACTTCTCTTGTATTTGGATCCATACATCTCCATCCTTTTCTGTGAGTATCATATCCAACAAAAATACAACGCCTAGCCTTTGGGTCAAGTTTAGTACGCTTACTCTTTGAAACATGAACATAACAAACTGACCCAAAAACTCGAAGATAACTCACATTGGGTTTACGACGATATAGTACCTCAAAAGGAGATAGATCCGACCTCGCCCATGGAGGTAGACGATTTACGACGTGACAAGCTGACTGAATAGTTGCGGCCCAAAGCTCATTTAGAAGGTTCTTTGCATGCAGCCAAGATAAGCACATAAATGTAAGATGTGTTAATTTACGTTCAACATCTCCATTTTGTTGTGGAGTATTAGGACATGTCATTTGGCGTTGAATGTCATGCTCTTTGCAATAATTCTGAAATTGATCAGACATATATTCTCCCCCATTATCTGTGCGAAGACACTTTATCGGCAGCATAAATTTCTTCTCCACTAGCTCCTTGAACTAAATAAACTTGGAGAAAGTCTCACGTTTAGCTTCCAAAAAATACACCCAAGTGAACCAAGTAAAATCGTCCACTATAACCATAACATAACGACAACCAGAATAATTGAGTATTTTCGTCGGCCCCATCAAATCTGAATGAACTAACTGAAATGCAACAGTAGCTCTATTATTTGAATTTAGGAAAAGAAGACGATGTAATTTCCCAAATTGACAACCAGGACGTACCACATCATGGCGAATTTTATTTAAATAGGGGAAGACCCTCAAAAAGCTTCTTCATAGAAATTCTTTGCAACAATTGATAACCAACATCGCCCAACCGAGCATGTCAAAGTGTTGCACTATCGTTCTGACATGTATTTTCAACATATGCATCAGTTGCAGACAAAACATAGATGAAATCTTTCCTTTTTCCAGTAAACAAAATATCAGCATCAAATTGCTTAATACTAGAAACAATTTTCACATCATTTGGACCAAAGAGAACATACCTCCCAGAGTCAGCAATCTGAGAGACCGAAACCAGATTCTTTTTTAAACCTGGAACATGATAAACATCTTTAAGAGAAACACCATCATTAACTTTAACTTGCCCTTCTTGAACAACATGATGTATGAAATTATCAACCTTCGCAATGACTCTTCTTCCTTGATGTGTACATACATCAGAGAGAAGAGAAACATTTCCAGTTGAATGATGAGAACAACCAGAATCAACAATCCAATCTGATAACACATTTAATGAGCTATCTTTAGAGCCTTTATTATGCTAGTTTTGGAGTATAAATGAATGTTTTGATATTATTTATCTAAATTGTAGACTTCGAGCATTTGGAGCAAACCAGAGCATTTTAGAAGTTATGGCATGAAGAATTAGCTTAAAATATGAATTTTGATGACAAAGAGCCAAGAAAAAGAAGGAATCAAGCCAGAATTCCCGAGGTGACAGCGTCTCGACGCTGTCCTTCATCACAAAAAAAAAATTAAATAGGTGCACTTGTTCAACCTCAAACCTGGGCGTGCGCACACACACTACTCATATAAGGTGCGGCCAGAACACCACGCCATTCAACTAACTTTGTTATATATTCCGCATTTGTAATACATATACCTGTAGCGTCGAGCTATAGCGTCTCAACACTATGCTTGACGCTGGCATTCCAAATCAGTTTTCACGCGTTTTTAAGGGCAGCGTCGAGACGCTATGCCGATTTTTCCTATAAATGCATATTTTTTTCCCTTCGACGGGGGAGGCCAATTTTTGGGAGATTTGAACCCTATTTTAGAAATACACTATTGGGAAAGGCTAAGGGACACTCTAGAGAGCTGAAGAAGAGATTTGGAGGCTTGGGAACGTGTAGATCACATCGGGAACGAGGCTTGGCACGCTACAAGAGTTTTTCCTCTTTACCTTTGATTTCATTGCATTATTTTATGGATTCTAAACATTGTCTAAGCATTATTTTGGTGATTATGAGTGGCTAGACTCTTACGGGATTGATGATTAAGAATTTAGACAATCAACAATTTAAACTTAGGGGATTGATGTAATCGTTTTAGTTTTCATGTTTGATTAATCTAAGTTCTTCATATTGCTACAGTTATTCGTGTGTTTGTTTGCTTAACGCTTTTATCCTTCTAGCCAAAGTTTAAATTGTTAATTGTCTAAATTTTAGCTTGAAAAAGTAGATTTTAGAGTAGAACTCAAACGCATGACTATTTGT